>OY744533.1:13896472-13921472 GCA_963556195.1 Sepiola atlantica
ATATATATACTTCTTTGTAATATAGCAGGAAAAATCCCAGCAAAGTACTCGATTAATTGAGTATAAAAGTTAAAAATTAAAAATTAAGAGCGTAATATTTATTTATTTTGGTACAGAAAAATTAGTACAACATTCGTACCGTCGGTTTCAGAAAACATAAGCTGAAAAGAGCCAGATGGCTAAGTCCTTCTGTGCTTGAAACCGACGGTACGAATGTTGTACTAATTTTTCTGTACTAATATATATATATATATATATATATATATATATATATATATATACATATATATATATATATATATATATATATATATATATATATATATATGGAGAGATAAAAATAAAATCTTATCTTTAAATTATATCCTATCTTGAAAAGTCAATGCTCAATATACAAGATAGAGCAGTAATATAATGAAATGAGTGATGAGAATCAATATTGGATCAAGTACAATGTTTATTAAATCATCAAATAGTTCAGACAAGAAATATGTAAATAAACTTGTTTCTTTCCTTAACCCATGGATTTTCAAAAATGTATACTTTTATTATCATAGTAAACCATAGGGATAAAACAGTAAAATTATATTAGCATATTTTTCCAATTTTTATTCTCATCACCTATTCCCTTTATATATATATATATATATATATATATATATATATATATATATATATACATATATATATATATATATATATATATATATATATATATATATATATATATATATATATATATATATATATATAGATGATTATTTTTATTTATACAGACATGTACAAAATCTGCGACACTGATGTCGATGTTACTGATCAACAGTTATTATAAACTGAGATCTCATCAGGCAGAGTTAGAATCCGATCTTAACCTCAGATAATATATGATCTGAGGTTAAGATCGGATTCTAACTCTGCCTGATGAGATCTCAGTTTATAATAGCTGTTGATCGATAAAATCGACATGCCAGTGTCGCAGATTGTGTACATGTCTGTGTAAATAAAAATAATCATATATAAAAGCTCTATTTGATATTGAGCACTTTTTATAAACCCGTTTGAAATTCTTTGGATTACTACCCTGTGGATATTTTTACCTGGATTAGTACCATTATATATATATATATATATATATATATATATATATATATATATATATATATATATATATATATATATATATATATATATACGTACGTATAAAATGTACGTATAAAATTAATAAAAATATATATATAAATGAAAAATACGTACGTATAAAATTAATAAAAATATATAAATATTAATGAAAAATGCGTACGTATAAAATTAATAAAAATACATATATATTAATGAAAAATATGTACGTATGAAATAAATAAAAAATATATATATATTAATGAAAGATATGTATGTATAAAATTAAATAAAAAAATATATATATTAATGAAAAATATGTATGTATAAAATTAATAAAAATACATATATATTAATGAAAAATATGTACGTATGAAATAAATAAAAAATATATATATATTAATGAAAGATATGTATGTATAAAATTAATTAAAAATATATATATATTAATGAAAAATATGTACGTATAAAATTAATAAAAAAATATATATATTAATGAAAAACATGTACGTATAAAATTAATAAATATATATATATATTAATGAAAAATACGTACGTATAAAATTAATAAAAAAATATATATATATATTAATGAAAAATACGTACGTATGAAATGTACGTATAAAATTAATATATATATATATATATATATATATATATATATATATTAGAAAAATAAAACCCTAGATATAATGCTACTGATGTTTACAGTCTTTTAATTTTGATCAAAATCCATTATATTATTCGATTCTAAAAAATGTCTAAAGGTTAAGGTTTAAACTAAAAAGATCTTAAGTAAAAAATGAAGTTCATGAAATTTTGCTTAATTTGTGTCTGATAATGATGAATCAAATTTAATGCAAATCTGAAATATTTGAATTTTCAAATTGGAGGTTGTGCCTATACAATGCATCCCAAGAATCCTTTAAAATATATATTTTTTTAATTTAAAAAAACTGAATTGAGTTACTTTCAAGAAACAGTTTCAATTATTTTGTGACTTTTTCTATTCATCAAATTTTGTGACTTTTTCTATTCATCAAATTTTGTGACTTTTTCTATTCATCAAATTTTGTGACTTTCTATTCATCAAATTTTGTGACTTTTTTATTTATCAAATTTTGTGAGTTTTTATTTATCAAATTTTGTGAGTTTTTATTTATCAAATTTTGTGAGTTTTTATTTATCAAATTTTGTGAGTTTTTATTTATCAAATTTTGTGACTTTTTCTATTCATCAAATTTTGTGACTTTTTATTTATCAAATTTGGTGACTTTTTTATTCATCAAATTTTGTGACTTTTTTATTCATCAAATTTGGTGACTTTTTTATTCCTCAAATTTGGTGACTTTTTTATTCATCAAATTTTGTGACTTTTTTTATTCATTAAATTTTGTGACTTTTTTATTCATCAAATTTTGTGACTTTTTTATTCATCAAATTTTGTGACTTTTTCTATTCATCAAATTTTGTGACTTTTTCTATTCATCAAATTTTGTGACTTTTTTATTCATCAAATTTTGTGACTTTTTTTATTCATCAAATTTTGTGACTTTTTTTATTTATCAAATTTGATGACCATGAGAGAAATCATTTCTCTTCTATTTCTTCGCGTCAACGACATTTTATCATTTTTCATTATTTTCTAAAAATGCAAAAAAAAAGAAAAAAAAACTTTTCTGTTTTTTTTTCTTTCTTCTGGCTAGAATCATTAGTCAATCCCGAACAACTTTTTTGGTAGCCCTGCTTGTAGATCTACTTTAATAGTATAACATATACATATAGCAAGCAAGCTACAAAAGAACATATGTGTTTTATTGATGAAGGAAATCATCAAACTAATTGCAATTAGCCTGACGATTTCTGTCGGAAATGAAACACAAACGTTTTTATGCAAGCATATTTTTCATATTACTACAGTTTTAGTAAATACCGAAAAATATATACAGAATATATTATTAATTGATAAAATGTATCTATCTCTATATTTAGACAATCGTATATCACGGAATGTTTTTGTTAATTAATCTTTTTTTTATCTTCTCGATCTTTCGGATAACCATTCTTGTATTCCATGAAAAATGCCAGTATACTAAAACCATATGCCCTTAATAGGGTTAAGATGAAAATCCTTATACACTAAATGTACAAAAGCAAGGAAATTCCCAAATTTTTACACTTTTATTGTCATTAAGGGTATGCGAGCACAACAGGGCTATGTATTTTATTGGTAGGAATTTTTCTTCAGCGCACCTCACACACTTCATCCACTCATGCATAGAGATTTATACTGTAGTGATGTGATAATGAAATGGTTTGGTTGATATGCAGTCATACCCTTAATGACAATAAAAGTGTAAAAATTTGGGAATTTCCTTGCTTTTGTACATTTAGTGTATATGAATTTTCATCTTAACCCTATTAAGGGCATATGATTTCAGTATACCGACATTTTTCATGGAATGTCACTACTTTTGTAAAAGCTATGCCTCAATACAATGCCTTCTCATAAGGTTTTTTGGAATTTTCTGGAAAACTAAGGTATATGGTAAACTGAAATTAAAATGCCATCAACTAGATAGAGGTTCTAGGAACCTCTATCTCTGCTAAAAATCAGCTGAATCCATCAAATAGTTGATGAGATACAGGGTGGCACATACGTACGTACACACAGATAACATGATTTCATGATTGAACTTTCTGGATCTCTGGGTTGCCTTGACTAATGATGCTGAAATTCTACACACTTATAGAACCTATCAAATAAAAATTTTGTGCAAAGTTTCAACTAATTTGGTTTATTGGTTTTTGAGTTATGATTGATCAAAGAAATGAGATTTCCAGCATAGGCCATTCGTGCAGTCTATTAAGGGATAGAGCGCTCTCGCGCCTCCCTTGATTGTAATCTAATTGTCCGATGTATGCTCCGTACGTGTTTTCTTCCATTTTTGTTCGCGAGTACTTTCGACTGACTCTCTTAATCGTCTTCAGGCGGAGAGTTGGACTTGAATATTCACGACTGTTGCGTTCGAGCCGTGCGGCAAATTTATAACGTTTTAAAAGTACGTATGTGTGATGCGATCCCGTATTTACAACGTGCTGATCACGTGTCATGCGCGTGGCTAACACGTGATCATCACGTGTTATGCGCGTGGCTAATTAAAATTTACAATGTTTAAAAAGGTAGCAGAATTGCGAAATGCGTCTAATTTTGATATATCATAGATCTTACCTAATTTTTTAAAAAATGGAGAAGATTGCATCAATAGTAAATAATAAATTATCAACAAATAAAACGGATGCCATGACCGGAAATCGAAACCGAAACCTTGAGACTTTCAGCCTGAGGTTCTACCAATTTACCTATTTGGATTTTTTTTTATAAATAGAACTGAAAACATTACCATAACAAAATATTTATAGCTTTGGCGTGACGTCATAGATGTTGCGTGCAGACAATCGTGAGTTAAATAAGCCAATTCGCGTTTACAGAGGTTGTCAGCATAGTGGTCCTTTATTTGCGTATGAAAACAGACCCATAGGCCCCATTAATTCTAGCTTAAAAAATTACTTTCTTTTGCTTACCAGCGTTTTCAGCGATCGGGCTATCCCATATTTAAAAAGGGGGGGGGGGGGCAGGTGATAACATACGCACTATTGTATAGCTATTGCCAGCAAGTCCACTTTTAGGCGCGTTTTGTTTTTAAAGAACACGGAATTACTTTTACCCAGAGTTTTTTCATTAGTGTTTTGCATTAGTGTTTTTCATTAGTGTTTTTTCATTAGTGTTTTTCATTACTGTTTTTTCATTAGTGTTTTTTCATTACTGTTTTTTCATTAGTGTTTTTCATTAGTGTTCTTTCATTAGTGTTTTTCATTAGTGTTTTTCATTAGTGTTTTTTCATTAGTGTTTTTTATTAGTGTTTTTTCATTAGTGTTTTTCATTAGTGTTTTTCATTAGTATTTTTTTCATTAGTGTTTTTCATTAGTGTTTTTCATTAGTGTTTTTCATTACTGTTTTTTCATTAGTGTTTTTTCATTAGTGTTTTTCATTAGTGTTTTTTCATTAGTGTTTTTCATTAGTGTTTTTTCATTAGTGTTTTTTATTAGTGTTTTTTTCATTAGTGTTTTTCATTAGTGTTTTTTCATTAGTGTTTTTCATTAGTGTTTTTTCATTAGTGTTTTTTATTAGTGTTTTTTCATTAGTGTTTTTCATTAGTGTTTTTCATTACTGTTTTTCATTACTGTTTTTTCATTAGTGTTTTTTCATTAGTGTTTTTCATTAGTGTTTTTCATTAGTGTTTTTCATTACTGTTTTTTCATTAGTGTTTTTTCATTAGTGTTTTTCATTAGTGTTTTTCATTAGTGTTTTTCATTAGTGTTTTTTCATTAGTGTTTTTTCATTAGTGTTTTTCATTAGTGTTTTTCATTAGTGTTTTTCATTACTGTTTTTTCATTAGTGTTTTTTCATTAGTGTTTTTCATTACTGTTTTTTCATTAGTGTTTTTTCATTAGTGTTTTTCATTAGTGTTTTTCATTAGTGTTTTTCATTACTGTTTTTTCATTAGTGTTTTTTCATTAGTGTTTTTCATTAGTGTTTTTCATTAGTGTTTTTCATTAGTGTTTTTCATTACTGTTTTTTCATTAGTGTTTTTTCATTAGTGTTTTTCATTAGTGTTTTTCATTAGTGTTTTTCATTACTGTTTTTTCATTAGTGTTTTTTCATTAGTGTTTTTCATTAGTGTTTTTTCATTAGTGTTTTTCATTAGTGTTTTTTCATTAGTGTTTTTTATTAGTGTTTTTTTCATTAGTGTTTTTCATTAGTGTTTTTTCATTAGTGTTTTTCATTAGTGTTTTTTCATTAGTGTTTTTCATTAGTGTTTTTTTCATTAGTGTTTTTTATTAGTGTTTTTTCATTAGTGTTTTTCATTAGTGTTTTTCATTAGTATTTTTTTCATTAGTGTTCTTTCATTAGTGTTTTTCATTAGTGTTTTTCATTACTGTTTTTTCATTAGTGTTTTTTCATTAGTGTTTTTCATTAGTGTTTTTTCATTAGTGTTTTTCATTAGTATTTTTTCATTAGTGTTTTTTATTAGTGTTTTTTTCATTAGTGTTTTTCATTAGTGTTTTTTCATTAGTGTTTTTCATTAGTGTTTTTCATTAGTGTTTTTCATTAGTGTTTTTTCATTAGTGTTTTTTATTAGTGTTTTTTCATTAGTGTTTTTCATTAGTGTTTTTCATTAGTATTTTTTTCATTAGTGTTTTTCATTAGTGTTTTTCATTAGTGTTTTTCATTAGTGTTTTTCATTAGTGTTTTTTCATTAGTGTTTTTCTTGCTTTCGTGTAAATTGTCTCGTTTGTATTTATTTATTCATCTTCCTCCCACAGCGGTAAGATGTGACACAAGGTCGGAAAGTGGGATTTTAAAAGCTAGCGCCCGAGATATTGAGCACTCTGGCCTACAAAAAATGCATGGGCAGCCCCGTCGGCATTCCCCGGGCAGTAAGCAATAAACTTACTCCTCCCCAAAGAGGGGAGGCAAAGCCTGGGAGGGTGGACCTCCTAGAACTGCACAGGACACACCCATCGACCGGCGGAAATCAAGCCCCGAAGGCCAAGATGATACCGGTCTATAGGGGTGCAGTATCCATTGGAACATATACTACACTTTGTTCCTTGTCCTGTTTCAAAAACAAAAAACTTCAGGTTAATATCACGAGCGCTTTCGACCACTCTTACATTGACTAACATTTGGTACCATTGATCGAGAGCAGTGTATTTAAGAAATGGTTCTTTAAACTTTCTATGCTATCGAAGTTTTCTTCGTGTCCAAATTTAAGAAATGACATATGATGCTGAGCCACGGATTCGCTGACCCATGGCCTGCTTAGCAAAATCTAATGACTTTTACATGAAAACCCTCTAGAAGTGATCGATGTTTATTTGTGAAGATACAGCACCTGTGTTTAAAGTTCCCCTCTCCCTAATTTGGCGAGTTGAACCGTAAATGGCCACACACACACCGTCAACGACATTCCACACCACACATCTGCCCAACAGTCCACAGCGAAATCTCACGCCGCCGCCGCCGCCGCCGCCGCCGCCGCCGCCGCCGCCGCCGCCGCCGCCGCCGCCGCCGCCGCCGCCGCCGCCGCCGCCGCCGCCGCCGCCATCATCAGCATCATCATCATGCTGATTGATACGATCATCATCATCATCATCTCATTATGTTGGTTGATACGATCATCATCATCATGCTGATTGATACGATCATCATCATCATCATCATCATCTTAATGTATACGATATCTCAGTCCGACAGTGGTCTTTGCCCATGGAAGTTCCGTTTAGTTTTAGCTACACAGAGGAAGAAAGGAAACTTATTTGCAGCGAATGTGGCTAGACGATTTTTGTTGCGAATGTTTTACATAGATGAACTATAGATTGGAGCTCAGTCAAGCACCTAACATGAAAATAACAGTAGAGTAGAGAGAGACTAACAACCTTTCTTCTGTGAGAAAGAGGCTATAGAGAAGAGAAGATGATATACCACAAATAGATTTCGAAGTCGGTTTTATACTCTGTTAAGGCAGGAAAGGATGCTCTGAACGGCACCTCCCCAGATGTGGCAACAATATTCTATTTTACGACGTATTTGGCTCTCATACAGGTAGAGCATTGCACCAGGAGTGAGATACCTTCTGGAGCGGTAGAATGATCCAACCATTTTTCCAGTGACCTTAGCAACAGATTTGATCTAAGTCTTCCATTTCAGGTCTGGAGTGCAGGTCAGTTCTAGGAGCTTATCAAAGCAGGCGGCTTCCTCAAGAATAGGGCCATTCATTTCAATTGTGGCGAAGTGAGGATCGGAGTGTTGGTGGTGAAAGAAGAGCAGTTTCGTTTTAGATGTATTGAAAGTAATCAGACATCCGTTTCGCCATTGCACTACGTGGTCCAGGTCGAAAGAGAGAGAAACAGAGATTTTGATCATCAATGCTCTTCGAAGTGTTGCTATAGATGGTCTATTCTCTTTCCCCACTTCATAAATCCGTTCCTCGTAGTTGGTTTGGTGTGTGTGCTTAACGGTATTTATCCCACATATATTACCATCAAAACAACTCACTATTATCGAAGATCGAAAGCGCTTGAAATGGCCTAAAAAAAGGAACTACCAGAGTGAAGACAACAATTAAAAATAACGAAACGAGAAAATTCCGTCGTCTTTAACCAGACATGTATCGATAACGATTTGCTTCATATATATATATATTTATATATATTTATGTGTGTGTATATTTGTGTGTGTGTATATTTATATATATATATATGTGTGTGTGTATTTATATATATATGTGTGTATATTTATATATATATATGTGTGTGTGTATTTATATATATATGTGTGTATATTTATATATATGTGTGTGTGTGTATATTTATATATATATGTGTGTGTATATTTATATATATATATGTGTGTGTATATTTATATATATGTGTGTGTGTGTATTTATATATATATATATGTGTGTGTGTGTATATTTATATATATATACATGTGTGTGTGTATATTTATATATATGCGTGTATATATATATATATATATATATATATATATATGTGTGTGTGTGTGTGTATACTTATATATATATGTGTGTGTGTGTGTATACTTATATATATGTGTGTGTGTGTGTGTGTGTATACTTATATATATATGTGTGTGTGTGTGTGTATACTTATATATATATGTGTGTGTGTGTATATATTTATATATATGTGTGTATATATATATATATATATATATATATATATATATATATATATATATATATATATATATATATATATCTACATATATATATGGATTGATTGCCCTCATGGTCATTGGAATGTAACTATAAAATATATATGCTCTGAAGCTTGTAATACAACTCAATTGAGCTTCCTCTAAAATTGATCCTACGATTCTGTTGTACACGAAATTTGCTTACATATATATATATATATATATATATATATATATATATATATATATCTTCTCTTAATATATATATATATATCTTCTCTTAATATATATATATCTCTTCTCTTAATATATATATATATATATCTTCTCTTAATATATATATATATATCTTCTCTTAATATATATATATATATATATATATATATATCTTCTCTTAATATATATATATATATATATATATATATATATATATATATATCTTCTCTTAATATATATATATATATAAATATATATATCTTCTCTTAATATATATATATATATATCTTCTCTCAATATATATATATATATCTTCTCTTAATATATATATATATATATATATATTCTCTTAATATATATATATATTCTCTTAATATATATATATATTCTCTTAATATATATATATATTCTCTTAATATATATATATATATATATATATATATATATATTATATATATATATCTATCTATATATATATATATATATATATATTTATATATATATATATATATATATATATATATATATATTTATATATCTTCTCTTGGCTTACATAACAATAGCTCACTCCCCCTTCCTAATGATCTTATAACTCCAACCGCCACCATTTCACCCCACACTCTTTACTGTTAAATTTCCCAACGCCACAATCTATTTGTATCTCATAATTTATTTTTTTCATAAGCGGTCTTTCAGGCTCACCTAGGCCACCACCTTTGTTTCAAACAATGTTGTACTTGTGTGTTGTTTTCGTCAAACAATCATCCTGATACATTTTTAAGCAAACATTGTTAAAATAAACAAAATTTATTTGCTGGATTATTCTTTTTTTTTCAATTTTCTAACGATCTTTTTGTGTTAAAATCAAATAAATTAATGTATGCTCCATATGTACCACGAACATTTTCGATTCTTCGTCGATTGAACAGACATAAGTTATTCGGATTTTCACACAAAAAGATCATAATACAAATTGAAAATACAAGTTTAATTAAGCAGAGAATTCTGTTATGTTTGCTTAGATGAAAGAATGCTGCTTAAATACACATACACACACAATATATATATATATATATATATATATATATATATATATATATATATATATATTAGTAGTAAGTTTTTGAAAGGCTGTGGGCAATGCAATTCCGGGTAAGATGCAAGTTGAAAGGAAAGGAACAAAAACAATAAAAATAAATCGAATACGATATAAGACTTACTATTTATTTTTCCTTTTTTTTCCTTTTATTTATTTATTATTTTTTTTTCTTACATAACAGCAAGAGTGTTTTAGCTGTTCGTGTGATATCCGGGTGATTAAAAATCACTATTTGATATTTCGGGAAAAGACATCCCTTTTTCAAAAATAATTAGACCAGAAGAAGAATAATATTTTATTCTTCTCCGACTGTGTAGAGAATAATACAAAACAAAATGGCTGCCAGATATAGACCGCAGCAAAAAAGCAGTTTCACAGGAAATATAAATTAAGTTAAGTTTTATTTTAATATTATGTTAAATATATGATTGGTGTTTAGAATATTAGTGTAATGTTGGTTAGGTGTATGGTGTTCGATAAACTGTTAGTTTTGATAATATATATATATCATTTTTTATTTTATTTTTTTTATATTTGAATATTTACTTTGTTTTATCTTCGTATTTTTATTTTGTTTATCTTTCTATCGTAATTTAAGAATTTTAATATAAAGTAAAGAAATTAGTCTCATATTTTAAATATTCTAGATCTATCTACTTATCGATTTCGATTATCATCTATTAAAGAAGTGTTATTAATTACTAATTGTGATGTCTATAGTCCAGCATCTTTACCATTGGACCAAGAAATATGTACGATTTTTATCACCTAAATATTTGATGAATTTTTATGTAATTATTTTTATTGGTGATTGTAGCGTTCGTTGTTTTTTTGTTTACTATTATTTCGATTGTCTCACTTTCATAAGTGATTAAGATGCAGAAAATTGCATTATTAGTCGCCCTTAACTTTATAGGACGTATTTTTCGTTAATATATATATTTTTTATTTATTTTATACGTACATAAAAGTAATCCATGGACACGTGTTTCTGGCTCACGGCCGTCATCAGCATGGTTATAATATATATATATATATATATATATATATATATATATATATATATATATATATATATATATATATATATAGTCGTACTTCTATGCTGATGAGTCTTGATTGAAAAGAGACGAAACGTATACATCCATAGATAAAAATATAAACAATAACAAATATTTATATTTGAAGCTCCTCGTTAAAAAGTAGAGCACCGTAAAATGGTAGTAGTAACACAGCGTAGCGTCACTTGCTTTATGCATCGTTCCTTCACTTATAGAAGTTTGAATGCCTGTACGCTTTCGCCGCCGTTAATGTGTTAAAATTATCATTGTTTATTAGCTGTTCAGAACTGGCCTAGCGGTTAGCGACGTATGACTGTAGGTTGAAAAAATACTTGTAGTCCAGGGTTTCGAATCGTGTGACCGGTGGTGAATAGTCGTACTTCTATGCTGATGAGTCTTGATTGAAAAGAGACGAAACGTATACGTCCATAGATAAAAATATAAACAATAACAAATATTTATATATATATATATATATATATATATATATATATATATACTACCTGTACCTATCCAGAGTTGCCGGGATTCTTTTTAGTTTTATCATTGTTTCGCTTTTATTTTTAATAATTTAAAATCCAAGCAAAAATGGTTATTAAAAACGGTTATCCTACTAACGGTGCTTCCACACAGAATGCCATAAATTTTATGTATAAGCATTAAGAATTGTATCATGTTGTTGTCATTGTTAAATAATATTAAAGCAAGAATCATTTCGAGTTAAAATCCAAGTAGTATTACGCACGAAAATGTGCGTAAAGCACGGTTGAAATCTATGAACTATCGAAGAAATTCGTAAATAATCCCAAGTTCGTCCAATATGGCCGCCAAGTGTAACGTTTTAGATCGACCGGAATGTGTTGAACGAAAAACGAACCGTTTACAGAAAGCAAGAAGCAATAAAGTTTACAAAGAAGTGTTAATAAAAAATATCTGTTAACATTAAATTATTTTAATTTTTAAATTTTAAATTTTTGAAAGAAAATAATATATATTTAGAATTACACACGACTTTGCTTCGTTTCGTTTCTCCAGGTCAACAATTCTGTTTTTCTATCGTATCGTCCGACATATTTTCCCTCAAAGAGATAAGTCTTTTAATACGACTTCTTTTCTATTTTACTAATTGATAGTACATTGAGTTTACTCAAAAACCTTCCTACTATGATAGTACACACACACACACACACACACACACACACACACACATATATATATATATATATATATATATATATATATATATATATAGATTACTTGTAAAGAGGTAGGAAATTTCCAGCAGAGTGCTCAATTAATTCAGTAAACAGAATTAAGAGGTTAATATTATTAAACCATAAATTACCACGACGGTTGAACCGGCGGTTTCGTACACCGCCGATGAGTGCCTGAGATCCAATTCCTCAGTGTACGAAACCGCCGATTCAACCGTCGTCGTAATTTCTGGTTTAATAAATAAATAAATATATATATATATATATATATATATATAATTAATATGATTATTTTTATTTATACACACATGTACATAATTAGCAGATTATGTACATGTCTGTATAAATTAAAATAATCATTCATATTCATATATATATATACGGCAGCACTTTTCCTGGCCCGCAGCGGCCACCAGCGCCAAATGGCTCAAGTGACTCAATCGCAGTCATTTAAAAATAAAGAATAGTCTTCAATATTAAAGATAAGCATATAATTGTCTCCCTATATATATATATATATATATATAATAATTATTAGACATCCGGTAAAGTTGAGCACTTTGAGAGAAATATGAAAAGTTTTTAACTGAACAATATTGTGAAAGTTCCCTACCTTGGCAGATAGAACAGTTTCTGAGACTTACTATATTAGTAAATAAAGTATAGGGTTTATTTTTCTCACGTTTAAAATATGATTTTTACGGTGTGGTTAAGAATGTTGGATTGGGGTTATTCGGGCCCAGGGTTCAAATCGTGCGACCGTCGGTACAGTTATATAAGGCACCCTAATGATTGTTAGTGAACATGAAACATATGTATGTGAATGATAAATATTTATATGAAATATACCTATCCAAGTACTCTAGGTAATGAACTTTCAGAATATATATATATATATATATATATATATATATATATATATATATATATATATATATATATATATATATATATAATATTCTTACTATATATATATATATATATATATATATATATATAATATTCTCTCTCTCTATATATATATATATATACAGGGTGTCTCAAAAAAATGTACTCACTCGTAGAATGACGAGAAAACTTTTATTTATGAACATAGAGTGAAATAAAATAGCATCGAATACATGAGACAGATGTAATTGAAGAATCATATATATTCTTCAATTACATCTGTCTCATGTATTCGATGCTATTTCATTTCACTCTATGTTCATAAATAAAGGTTTTCTCGTCATTCTAAGAGTGAGTACATTTTTTTGAGACACCCTGTATATATAATATTCTCAATATATATATATATATATATGATATTCTCAAGGTTCATTACCCAGGGTACTTGGATAAGTATATTTCATTTGGATCAAAGAGGGGCAATGATATCGTGGGGTCTGCATTTGCACTTAAAAATGAAAATACGAATTTTTATTTTATTTATAATTTGAGAATTATACAAATTAAAAACTAAGAATGGAAACAGTAATATGAGGTTCAGGGCATGGAGCAAATCTACACTTATAGCCTCATTCAGCCTTGAATGGTTTAAAGTTTATAAATTTACGCAATGTTAATTCAATTAATGTCACTGTTATTACACCCCACCCACCCAACTAAGGAGTACATCCTCGGGCTCCACCCTAAAAGAAAATGAATGTCATCAAATGTAAACAATAATAATAAAAGAAATGGTTGATAAACTGGATGCAGGTGGACAATCCGAGTTTTCATGCTAATGCAATCCATGTTCGTTCGTACATTATCACCTTTCACACAAATTAAAAACAAAATGAAGTCGGCAAAGATGGTGATTAGTGATTAATCTGATATCGCTCAGGTACAAAAAATTCCGACTTTACCCATTTTAAAATGAATTGTTCCAAAATCAAATGATGTCGTCCCGTCGACTAAAAAAAGTACAATTTTATAATGGATATATTTTAAAAAGTGACATTCGTTTTATTAGTTTCAAACAATATTTATAATGGATATATTTTAAAAAGTGACATTCGTTTTATTAGTTTCAAAGAATATTTATAATGGATATATTTTAAAAAGTGACATTCGTTGTATTAGTTTCAAAGAATATTTATAATGGATATATTTTAAAAAGTGACATTCGTTGTATTAGTTTCAAAGAATATTTATAATAGATATATTTTAAAAAGTAACATTCGTTGTATTAGTTTCAAAGAATATTTATAATGGATATATTTTAAAAAGTGACATTCGTTGTATTAGTTTCAAAGAATATTTATAATGGATATATTTTAAAAAGTGACATTCGTTTTATTAGTTTCAAAGAATATTTATAATGGATATATTTTAAAAAGTGACATTCGTTGTATTAGTTTCAAAGAATATTTATAATAGATATATTTTAAAAAGTGACATTCGTTGTATTAGTTTCAAAGAATATTTATAATGGATATATTTTAAAAAGTGACATTCGTTGTATTAGTTTCAAAGAATATTTATAATGGATATATTTTAAAAAGTGACATTCGTTGTATTAGTTTCAAAGAATATTTAGCTGACAATCATTTTATGGTAAGAAGATAGAATATTAAATGTTTTAAAAAGAATCAAATTGCTACAATTTAAAATAAATTAAGAAGAGACATATTCGTTTTATTTATTTAAAAAATATTACCTGGCAATAACAATTATTTTTAATGAAGAAGAAGAAAGAGTTATTTCTTCTTAAAAGTATTGACTCTGGCAGACATTTATTTTCCAAAAGGAATGTAATTATTAACAATGAATTGTACAGCTTCATGTAGAATTCATCGTGGAATTTCCACGAGTCTCCGCTAGTATAATAATAATAGTACAATAATAATAGTACAATAATAATAATAATAATAATAATGATAATAATGATAATAATAATAATAATAATAATAATAATAATAATAATGATAATAATAATAATAATAATAATGATAATAATAATAACAGTACACTAATAATAATAATAGTATAATAATAATAATAATAATAGTATAATAATTATAATAATAATAATAATAATAATAGTACAATAATAATATAATAATAATAATAATAATAATAATAATAATAATAATAGTATAATAATTATAATAATAATAATAATAATAGTATAATAATAATAGTATAATAATAATAATAATAATAATAGTATAATAATTATAATAATAATAGTATAATAATTATAATAATAATAGTATAATAATAATAATAATAATAATAATAATAATAATAATAATAATTCCACGAAGATGTGAATTAAGCTAAAAAACAAAAAGTTAAAGATGAAAATATTTTGAAAATTAGCTACGAAACCTGGAAATTTAATTAATAAAAAAAAAATCAGTATTTTGCACGGATAATTGGCGGCCATTAAAAAAAATAATAATGAGTCACCGTTTATGAAGGCCAATAATTTTGTTGATTGTTGAAAGTTTAACGAAATTATCCAATGTAATTATATTTTAAAATAATTTATTTGAAATAATATTAAAGATTAAATAAGTTATTTTTAAATACAATTACATTGGATAATGCTATATAAATTGGATTATCTTATATAAATAGAGATTTTCGTCCGTTAGTCACAATTTTTTCAAACGTAATACATACATTCAAGAATTTAGCTAATTTCGAAACATCAGATCTAAACCACTTTTAGTAATCGAGAATATTGCATTTATAGTAAATAATAAATTCACAACAAATAAAGCGGATGCCACGGCTGGAAATCGAAACCGAAAGATTTTCAGTTTGAGGCTCTACCAACTGACCTATTTGGACTTTCTTAAAAATAGAGCTTAAAACATGACTTTAACAAAATAATAATAGCTTTGGCTTTATGATTTATGCCATGTTTCAAAACATGAATTCAACATAAGCGACGATAAAAAATAAATGCATGGGTAAACATTATCAATAGCGTTGGAAATTATTTTAATAGTCCCAAAACAATTTAGTTTGCTTCAACTGCTTATTGTCGTTATGCTAGCATAGTGATCCTTTGTTTGCGTATGATAGCTAGAATCTGGGCCCATAAGGCCAATTAATTATAGTACTTGACATTTTCGACAGGCCATAAGTAGATACAACCCATAAGCAGCTGACACCGAGGCTTGATTATAATGCGATTGTGTATTTAAGTATTAAAAATAAATTTATTATAAGCTATTAGAGTTTCTTAAAAGAAAAAAAACCTTCAAACTAAAAATATTTAAAGGCGAGTTATTTTAATTATTTTATTTTAATCTTTTTTAAAAATTATTATTTTGTAAGGTGCGTAAACTTCCCCTCGAAATAAAAATTACTTGAATTGGAACAATTTTTATTTTTTAGCCTTTTAAGTTCTTTTTGCCTTTTAAATGAAAACGTGTTATAATTTACTATTGACGACATAGATTATTTAAAAAAAAAAAAATTCAGTTGGGAAATCAATCCCAAACAATTTATTTGGGTTTACCTACTCATTTCTGACGAATTTAATATTTAATACAAAATATAGATTTTTTTAAATGTACCGTAAATATCGGTTTTGAGCAAAGTAACCATCTTGTTTAGTCACTTGTTTACTTTAAGTACCTTACTTTCTGTGACTAAACAAGATGGCTTCTTTGAGCAAAACCGATATTTACGGCATCTTGAAAGTCTTATTTCTTATTTAAATGGTTTAACACAAATAGATCACAAATGAGTGGATAAATCAAAAGCAATTGTTTGGGATTAAATTCAAAAGTAATATTTCCTTTAAAATAATTTATGTCGCTAATAGTAACTTTTACTAGAAACCTTAAAAAAAACAAAAAAAGAACGGACTAAAGTAAGTCTTAAACAAATTGTAGCAATCACCTGATAAATAAATTAATTAATTAAAAAAACTACCGATTATTTTCCTTAAAATATTTGAAAGAAAAAATTGACTAAAAAAATCGATTCAAAAAAACGAAAAAATGTTTCCTTTTGTTCATTATTGGAAAATACAATAAGGGGAAAAAATACCTAAAAAGTAAGACTCGAAAAATGAATACAAGAAATCCAATCATTTTTATCTTTTAGAAACCAAATGTTTTAAAATTATGAAAAAAAAAAAAAAAAAAATTCGTTGATTGTATTACGAGAGCTATAATTGATATTTTAAATTCGTTGATTTTATTACGAGAGATATAATTTATATTTTAAATTCGTTGATTGTATTACGAGAGCTATAATTTATATTTTAAATTCGTTGATTTTATTACGAGAGCTATAATTTATATTTTAAATTCGTTGATTGAATTACGAGAGCAATAATTTATATTTTAAATTCGTTGATTGTATTACGAGAGCTATAATTTATATTTTAATTCGTTGATTGAATTACGAGAGCAATAATTTATATTTTAAATTCGTTGATTGTATTACGAGAGCTATAATTTATATTTTAAATTCGTTGATTTTATTACGAGAGCTATAATTGATATTTTAATTCGTTGATTGTATTACGGGAGCTGTAATTGAAAATTCGTTAAGCGAGGAATGATTTCTTTTTTAATTTGTTGATTGTAGTACTAGAGTATGTGTACGTCAAAATCACCTTGACACACAAGTTCTCGTTAGATCGCCGAAGTTAAGCGACGTTGAGCCGGGTCAGTACCAGTTGAGTGACCATTTGGGAATACCAGGTGCTGTATGTAACCCCCTCCTTACATAATATATTCACAACTTTCCATTTGAAAATTCAAATATATTAGATTTGCATTGAATTTGATCCAGACTCATTGGACAACAATTAACTGAGATTCCCTGAATTTCAATCTCTTCTTAAGATCCCTTAAACTTAAGCCTAAAATTGTAGAAATTTTCTGGAATCAAAATCATGTAATAGACTTTGATCAAACTTGGAATAAGAATTCTAGACATGAGGTTTAGTAGCATTTTGTCTGGATTTTAATCTTCGTACGGAGACACTGAACTCAAGCAATGTCAGTTCAATGGAGGTGCGGCTAGTGATTGCGCAATCTTTACTTCACTATAAACTCCACGTGCAGATACCCTTAACAGATTAAAGCGCATATCCATTCTTTCAGGATTTAAAGCAGGCCATATACACGCATGCATCATATATATATATATATATATATATATATATATATATATATATATATATATATATATATATATATATATATATATATATATAAAATTGAAATAAAAGCCAAATTAGCAATACAAGATTAATTTTTTTTTTTTTCTTACATTAATCCTATCGATTACGGAATAAAATTCCTTCTTCAGGGGTGACCAGAATTGAGTAATTTTTTTTTTTTTTCATCAAAAAAACAAGAATAAAGAAACTTATTTCTTTGTTAATTTGATAAACGTCTTTGATGGTAAGACGTCCTCGCCTTGCTGTTATGAAATGGCGGGTAGAATTCAAAAACCGGTGTCGAACGATGGATGCGATGGCACGCTGTCGAGTAATGTGTGTGTTTTTCGTTCAAGTTTTAAAGTATTGCATGGAAAGGTAATAAAATTGAAATAAAAGCCAAATTAGCAATACAAGATTAATTTATTATTTTTTTTTTTCTTACATTAATCCTATCGATTACGGAATAAAATTCCTTCTTCAGGGGTGACCAGTATTGAGTCATTTTTTTTTTTTCATCAAAAAACAAGAATAAAGAAATTTATTTCTTTGTTAATTTGATAAACGTCTTTGATGGTACGACGTCCTCGCCTTGCTGTTATGAAATGGCGGGTAGAATTCAAAAACCGGTGTCGAACGATGGATGCGATGGCACGCTGTCGAGTAATGTGTGTGTTTTTCGTTCAAGTTTTAAAGTATTGCATGGAAAGGTAATAAAATTGAAATAAAAGCCAAATTAGCAATACAAGATTAATTTATTATTTTTTTTTTTCTTACATTAATCCTATCGATTACGGAATAAAATTCCTTCTTCAGGGGTGACCAGTATTGAGTCATTTTTTTTTTTTTCATCAAAAAACAAGAATAAAGAAACTTATTTCTTTGTTAATTTGATAAACGTCTTTGATGGTACGACGTCCTCGCCTTGCTGTTATGAAATGGCGGGTTTGAAAATCAACAACCGTGCAATTTTAAATGAAAAAGTCATTTATTTAATTTTTTTTGTTGCAAGCTTTCGTTGTAGAACAACCTTGTCAGGCGAGACTGTCTTATAGTTTTTTTTCTTCTTTCTTCCTCCTCGTTTTGATGGTATTAACCCTGAGGGGTCAAATCACGACACAAGCAGAAAGAGACGTCAAGTTCTTAAGACGTTAGGATAAGTAGCCCTGGTGTTGTTATGCGCAACTGCGCAACTGCGCATAACAACGTTAGAACTACTTATCCTAACGTCTTAAGAACTTGATGTCTCTTTCTGGTCGTGTCGTGATTTGACCCCTCAGGGTTAATACCATAAAAATGAGGAGGGAGAAAGAAGAAATAAAAACTATAAGACAGTCTCGCCTGACAAGGTTGTTCTACAACGGAAGCTTGCAAAAAAAAAAAAAATTAAATAAATGAATTTTTTATTTAAAATTGCACGATTGTTGATTTTCATAATATTTCACTTTAACACATTCTAATCCGTGCTTCAAAGATGTTAATTTCCTTACTTATATATATATATATATATATATATATATATATATATATATATATATATATATATATATATATATATATATATATATATGTGTATGTATGTATGTATGTATGTGTGTGTGTATGTGTGTGAAAATGTATGTTTGTGAAAAAGTAAAATATTACTTGTCAGTTTTAAGTATACACGACAGACCTTGAAATGCCGGTCGCCAAATTCAACCTTTAACATATTTTCAAGGCGTTGGACCAAACACAAGCCATTGCTACATCTGGTCTATCCACACTGGACCAAGCAAAAATCTATCGTGGCTCTGAACAGCTTGTACGGTATGTGGCAAATTGGGGGTCAGAGGCGCTTATTATGGGGGCTGGTGTGGATGATGCCTACCTATGTGCGTGTTGGTCTTACCACGTGACAGTTCTAGCGGAGAGAGAGAGGGAGGGGCACGATCGACTTGTCAATAAACACCCTTCATTCCAAACCCGTCGTTATTTGGCCGCGCGTAATAAAGCCAGCATGTTCAGCTAATCCGGGTGGTATGTAAGCGAATCTGCCGTGTAGTGTCGATACCGGGTGTTAACCATTTTCTGTATCGTTGCTTCAGTTTGTATTGTCTACTCGACGTCCGCACCGCAACAAAACGAATAAACTTTCTATTCAGAAGCACATTTCTAAAATTCTTTGAATAAGTTATACTCAAGGCCATCCCTATAAAAGGCCAGGCGATCATACAACTAGAGTCTTTTTCTGGAGGCGATCTGCATTTTCTTAGACAATTAAAAAACAGTAAAAATAAAATAAAAAATGGAAAATTTCCCTGAGATAAATTTTATGTTTGTTATTTTTTGTTTTTTTAAATGGAAATCGCTCCAGACAAGCCATGAAGCCACTTGATGTAAAGATTGTTTTTTTTTTTGTTTTTTTTCTTCCGTTTTTTAGGACTGCAAATGGAGGACGGAAGTCGATAAATTGTTTTAAAGAAATTTTATTTATTTATTATTCTTTAGTTTTTCTTGGTGATGGGAAGGGTCCATTTCCACCTGGACTTAGGGTTAGTTTAGTGTTAGATTTAGTGGTTGAGTTCCAGTGCTTTTTTGTGAGAGAATGAAAACTGCGAATGAAGGACGGGGCCGATATATCGGAATTAGGCTTATTTACGAAATATTATTTATATTTTATATAAAACGCATTAGAATTAAATTCTCTACCAAACCTGCATAGTTTTCACATGTGGAAACGATTTGTAAAAGTTTTGATGTCGCTTTAAAATTTTTATAAATCGTCTAGACACGGTAAAACTATACGGGTTCGGAACAAAGAATTTCATTCTAATGTGTTTTATATTAATTATGTGACTTTTTTTTTTGTTTACGATTTATCGAATGTTAACTATTCTGTACTTTTTTATATTATTAATCATGGCGTATAAATATTCTTAAACTTGTGATTTTTTTTTATTTCTAAATTACTAATAATATAATTTTGGTTTAAATTTAAAACTCTGCAGACAAAAATCTTAATTATTTGGGTTTAAAATTATATTGCAATTAAGATTTATTGTTTTGTTTTTATCTAAATATGATTACGGATCTCATTTTTTTGGTGTTCTAAAATTGAAATGTTTCAGATAGTCATATTTAGTTGCGTTTAAAACTATGCTATTTGTTTTTCTATCTGAATTATTACCAATCTCTCTATATAGTTAGGTATGTGTATATGTTCATATATTTGTATGTATAGGATTCACTAATTAACCGATTATTATGAATTTTGGAACTTAACTGCTAGGCGTAAAGTGTCAAAATGTGGGCTATATTTAGTTTCATTCACTTTTATGCAAAGAAGAGATTGGCGCTCTTCGTGCAAATTCAGAAACCTCCGATTTTTTTTGAAATTTTAACAATAGGTATTCGACATCAATTAAATATATATTCCTCAAATTTCAGCTTCTTTGGATTATTTTAAAGTGTTTTTAGGGAGCATAATATGGGCACAACTTTCCATTTGAAAATACAAATATTTCAGATTTGCATTAAATTTAACTTATAGCCATTAGAAACCAATTATGTAAAAATCACCACCTTAGCCTTTTGGCTAAGATCAAAGTGTTGTATCTGTTCCAATGGATGGTACACTATGTAGACCGGTACTGTTTGGTCTTCGGGCCTTGATTCCGCCAGTCTGAGGTATTGTCCTGTGCATTTCTAGGAGGTCCACCCTCCCAAGCTTTGCCTTCTCACACTTTGACAAAGGGTTAGCTTATTGCTAATCGCCCGATGCGCCCCTACTGGGGAATGCCGACGGGACTGCGCAGGCATTTTTTGTAGACCAGAGTGCTCTTCCTCTGGATTTTGATCAAAATTCGAATAAATATTCTAGACATAAGGTGTAGTAGTATTAGATCATGATTTTTTCTTCTTAAAGGGAACATTAAAGTGGTTAAAAATTGCCTTGTTTGAAGAATTTATCTTCCCCGTCCTAGGACGGGTGTTCTAATATTATATAGTTTTGTCTTAAATGTGTGTGTAGTACTATTTATATATATATATATATATATATATATATAGTAATATATATATATATAGTAATATATATATATATAGTAATATATATATATATAGTAATATATATATATATACATAGTAATATATATATATATACATAGTAATATATATATATATATATATATAGTAATATATATATATATAGTAATATATATATATATATATATATATATATATAGTAATATATATATATATAGTAATATATATATAGTAATATATATATATATATATATATATATATAGTAATATATATATATATATATAGTAATATATATATATATATATAGTAATATATATATATATATATAGTAATATATATATATATAGTAATATTTATATGTATATATATGTAGTACTATTTGTATATATATGTAATGTAGTACCCTTTATATATATATATATATATATATATATATATATATATATATATATATCAAAATGAATAAAAGCGAATGTTTTTTTTCCATCTATCCTAAGTATATTAACATCAAAACACGTTAGGATTATTTAATTCTAATGATGTGAGAATATATTGAAATACCCTGTATATGGGCATCTCTTACTCACTCAAACTAATCTGGATTTTGCTTATTTGCATATTTATTTATAAGTTTCTAATAAATTAATGTTCTTTAATATACCTTTCTACTTTTATTTGTCAAATTTTCTTCTACATACGCAATCGTTTTATCGATAGTTCTATTATAATAATTATAAATAGATTTTATTTAAACAAATGATAGCGTTTAAAAACTTAGTTAAAATTTCATTTTCAAGAGAGATAATCTACTCTCGGCTTTAGTAAAGCGTCAAATATCGCTGAGATGTCGAACAAATACTACACTTTGATCTTAGCCAAAAGGCCACGGAACCATATAAAATATTTGTTTGGCACTAGGCATTTTAAATTAAAAAAAAGCAAAAAAAAATGATTAAATTGGAATATTTTTTTAATGGGCAGTATAGTGTAGTATCGGTTCCGTTGTCATAAGACTGTCCTCCCAGGAATTACCTCCTCCGTTTATAAGGGTGTGTAGGGGGGATTCTCCCAGAATAAAAAATCCCCAAGACTTGATTTAGTCAGATCTTTTAAGGGGGGGGGGGTAGTGTAGTATCGGTTCTGTTCTCATAAGACCATCCACGCAAGAATGACTTCCTACTTTTTGGGTGGAGGGAAGTCGTGTTCGTTCATCATGATATTATCGGGGGGGGGGGGGGGGGTCGGGGGTCGGTGTAGTATATGTTCGTTCACCAGAATACTAGCTAAGTAAGAACGATAACTCAAGTTTATAATAAACATGTCGTCTTTAACTAGAAAATTATGAAAGTTATTGTTCTTCCTTAGCCAGCATATTCATTTTTATTTATAAAGATGGCGACTATATTTTTCCAGACAATTTTCATTTAGACGTTTCACGTGGACAATGAAACTTGCCATGGGTTTTAATGTTATCTAAATAAATAAATGCAAAAGTTTTTTCCACCTATTCTAACTATATTGACATTAAAACGGTTTATGCTTAATTAATTCTCTGTAGCATATTTTCATTCGTCATGATAAATTCTTCCCAGGCATTACTTTCTCTTCTTCGGGAGGAAAGCCGTACAGTATACATTCGTTCCTCATGATACCATTTTCTCAGGATTACCAGTTTTGTGTGTGGAGGAGTTAGTGTACTATCTATTCTGTTGTCATATCATCCTCCCAGGCATTAACCCCTCCTTGGAGGGGGGGGGGGTCAGTGTATATAGTTCGTTCATCATGATATCATCCGCTCAGCCTCTCATTTGCATATTTTTTTATTTATAAGTTTCTAATGAATTAATATTTTCTAACCTATTAATAATTAAATACATGCGTTTATTATTTTTTTAATAAATTTGTTGTTGTTGTTGTGGTTGTTGTTGTTGCGGTTGTTGCGGTTGTTGTTGTTGTGGTTGTGGTTGTGGTTGTGGTTGTGGTTGTTGTTGTTGTGGTTGTTGTTGCGGTTGTTGTGGTTGTTGTGGTTGTTGTGGTTGTTGTTGTTGCTGTTGTTGTTGTTGTTGTTGCTGTTGTTGTGGTTGTTGCGGTTGTTGTTGTTGTTGTTGTTGTGGTTGCTATTCTTATTCCTATTTACTTCCTTCCACGAGAGCAAAGTTAGGCACAATGTCAATATTTAACGTGGGGAGAATCCAGCTTCCCCAAAATGGCCACTCTGAATTGGAACAAAAATTTCAATTGCCTCGGTCTAAAAGGATTTCTCCTTCACTGATAGATAACATAAAGACTAATTGCAGATTCAGTACAGATACTACATTTTGCTCCTAGCCAAAAGGCCACGGAGTTAACATGTTGGTAGT
>OY744533.1:13926472-13928972 GCA_963556195.1 Sepiola atlantica
CTATAGACACGTGTTTCTGGCTATCAACCGTCATCAACATGGCTAACACACACACACACACACACACATATATATATATATATATATATATATATATATATATAAGATAAATGAAAGAAGAGAGATAAATATGTACGAATGACAAATCTATTTCAACTTCGATTGTTAAATGCAAAGTGTACTCGGTAAAAAACATGTTTATTTTTCTTTCCTTAAGCCAAGGCTTTTCAAAGATTATAATCTTACTATCATAGATAGATAGGTTGGCAGTGGAAATGTCAAAATTCAAAATTTGAAAAAATATAAAGTAATAAGTGCGTTCCATTTACGATTAAACCAAACACTTTTTCTATTGGATTTACTTCATTTTTTAACATTTTCATCGCTGCCTTCACGAAATCCTTTTTTCCATCTTTAAATCTCCTTTCACCGGACACCTCATCTACGGACATTCACCAACTGGACAGACTCCATACTTTTACACGCACACTCTTACTCTCCATTACTTTATATTTTTTAATGTTTTTCTTTTTATCTCTCTCTCTATCTAGTTACTCTCTCTCCCTCTCTATCTCTCTTTATCTCTCTCGCCCCCCCTTTCTTTCTCTCTCTGACAGTTAGTTGAACGTAATAAATATAAATAAAAAGAAAGCAGGCAAGAAAGAAAAAAAGTTGATTGACTGTTTGACTTTGTTTCAGTGTTGGTTTTCGAACAACTAACAATAAGAATACAAAAAAGTAATTTCTTAGCCCCATGCACTAATTTGGTCCCTGCTGACCTCATAGGAATGAATGTTGTATTTCTTTTTACTATAACCAGGTCTAAGCAACACAGAATCCGATGATGTAAGGTTTATAAATGCATCTTGTGTAGTTTCTGACTTTTAGCCGGACAGACAGACAAAATTACTACTGTCGTTTATATAATAGATTCTTTTTCTTTTTTCTTTTCAGAGAGAAGCTATTCGTCTTTAACTTCCTCCCCTGTTCACCAACAGCCACCGCCGCCGACGATGGATGGTCCCGAAAGTGCTCGTGGTCAAAGCAACGGAAACAACCCGGAAATGCAGAATTGCGGCCTCATTGGCAACAGCAGCAACGCCAAGACGTGCAGCACGAACGGCGCCGAAAAGCCGCGGAAAAAACGGTCGCGCGCCGCCTTCTCGCACCTGCAAGTTTACGAACTGGAGACGCGCTTCAACCGGCAGCGCTACCTATCCGGCAACGAGAGATCGAACCTGGCGCAGTACTTGAAACTGAGCGAGACGCAGGTGAAGATCTGGTTCCAGAACCGTCGGTACAAGACGAAGCGGAAACAACTCCAGGAAGAGAAGGACAAAAAGGCTGCCGTCAAGAAGGGTTCGATCAAGTTACTCGTGCAGGACGGGATGCGGATCTACAACCCCGAAGAGATACCCGCCACCCCTTTTATGTACCCGACCGTCAGAATACCTGGCGGTGTCAACGTCTTGTACTTTCCCGAAGATGGCATGCTTCTGCCTAACGTGGCGCCGCCAAATTATTACCACAACGAAACAGCGCTCACCTTCAGATAACCAACTTGTCGATCAATAGTTAAGGAAAGAAGAGATTTATTAATTAACATTTAAACTGATGTGAATCGTTCTCAAAGATGAGGTAAAGAGGATGAAGAGCAAGTGGGCCTCGCAGGCTGCATGGGATGCTTTCTGAATCACGTTGAATCGTCACCTCGATTCTATTGTATTATTGTTATGTACACACAAATGATGCTGGAAAGGCATGAACCCGCTATTTCCCTACCAGATATGTGTTTAATTCATCGTATATAATGAATCATTTACAAGTTTTTTTATCAAATAATTAAAATGGGTTGATATGCCGTAAAACAGATAAACGAAACCGAACCTAACCGAACTAAACCAAACCAAACCAACCCGAACCAAATCGATCTAAACCAAAACAAACCAAACCAAACCTAACCAAACCGACCCGAATCGAAACCAAACCGAACTAAACCAAAGCAAACCGAACTCACCGAACTCAACGGAACCAAACCGAAGTAAACCAAATCAGGAAAATATGCTGTCGTTAAGTAATTTCCCACGCCAATTTAAACACGACCATTTAAACATTTTTCTCATGATTGACATTCAGTGGTGTGCAAAGGGGGAGGGGGCGGCGTCCCCGGGCATCCAATCATATTCAAATTATCTCCTTTTCCCATAATATTTCTCAGTACGAGGACTTATACTTGAGTCTTTGGGATATGCAATGAAGGAGTCGTCCCCGGGCATCACCAGACCCTTACTCCCCACTGTTGACATTTTCCCTGTATAGCTTATCATCAAACTGCAACTGTTGAAGTGGACAATGCGATCAGGTTGTTTAAAAACTGTAATGATGTTCGAACACTGTGTTATTTTATTTCACATCTCATGTATTAAACATATATTCCAAACATATCCATCATTAGAACAAAAGGCTAAAACTAAAACTACGGTAAACACATTTATTACAG
>OY744533.1:13933972-13938972 GCA_963556195.1 Sepiola atlantica
TGTTGGACTCTCGGGAAGGGTGTTATCAGTTATGTCAATCGGTGGTTGGTAAGGTTTCTTAATGTATCATTATTATATATATACAAGCAATAATGTGCCCGCCTCCGGTCGTATATTTTCGTTAGTTTTATTGAGGGATTTGGGGCCGACGCTACTTCTGTTTATATTTTTATGTGTTAAATATACAAGCATGCCAATGAGAACAAAGTAACAACTTGAAAAACAGAAGTATACAAAATACATTTATTGTTCGCGAACCCAACTGGGTTCGCTATGAAATAGTGTACACGTTCTCGTGTACAAAGTAAGTCTGTAAATGGTGTATGTGCGTGTACGTAGAGAAGAAAAGTTTACGTATTGAATTGTGTGTGTGTGTGTGTGTGTGTGTGTGTGAGCGTGTATACATAGAGAGAAAAAGTGTGCGTACCGAATTGTATGCTCGTATGGACGCGCACATGGTCCTTGCTATGAAATTGAGTTCACAAGAATGTGTACAACAACGTTTGAGCAGAAAGATGTGTGTGTGCATGTGTAAGTTAAGAAAGGAAATTTCACATAACAAATTGCGCGTTTTTTTATGGACGAGCACATAGGGGTGTGTTGTGTTCTGTCGAGACCAATGTCGGAGGAGAAAAAAAAAGGGTATTTATCTACCTTCCACAGGTAAAATGTGACACAAGGTCGGAAAGTGGTATTTGATAAGTCAGCACCCTATGTGAAGAGCACTTGTGACCCTCAAAAAATGCCTGGGCAGCCCCGTCGGCATTCCTCGGTAGGAACGCCTCAGGCGATTACCGATAAACTAACCCCTTCTCAAAGGGTGAGAAGGCAAAGCCTGGGAGGGTGGACCTCCTAGAAATGCACAGGACAAACCCACAGACCGGCGTCGATACCAGTCTGTAGGGTGTAGTATCCCTCTGAACAGATACTACACTTTCTTCTTTCGGTCTGTGCATAACCTTTTATAACCACCGAATAGCCACGCCGACTGGCATCAAAGGGGAGATAACTCGGTTCTGAAAATGCCCTCTGGTGGCGAGTCTGTAATTGCGTTGACAAAGGGCGGTAATGCTACAATATAATGAACAGCTGATTGTGATAATTTCTTGTTGACGTACGCTATAACCCCCCCCCCAAAAAAAAAGAAGAGGTGATGTCTGTGAGGATAGTCTCATGGCAACAGAACAGATACTACACTACCTCCCCGAATTGAGCATTGAAAGATAGTACAGTAGTCTGAAATAGTATAGTAAACAGAAAGGAACATTAAAATAGTAATAGAAGTGATAGCATCGTTTAGGTTTCAGACAAACAGATACCAAATCTCCATTAGTTATAAAAGTACAATAGTAAAATTAATAGAAATGATAGTATAGTTTCGACTTCAAGCAGACAGATACACAATCTCCATTCGTAATAGATAATAAGATTGGTAATAGAAGTAGATGCATGGTTTCGGCTTCAGACAGATACACACGAAATCTATATTATAATATTAATTTAAGCAAACATTGTTGAAAGAAACGGATGAAAGAAACCAATTTTCAAATGAATTGTTCCTAAATCAAATTATGTCGTCCCGTCGATGAAAACAGTACAATTGTAAATAAATACATTTAAATATGTGACAACCTTTAGGATCTGATGAATGGATAAAATTAGGACGTACAATAAAAAAAAAATTATTATGAGACTCTATTTGTCGTCGTCGGCCATTGTCTAGTCGGCGCAGATCACAACGAACGGCACATGACTGCTTGTTATATACCTTGTATTTGCAGGTTGCCGCCGGTCCTCGGCTTGCAAGGCCTCTCGGACCGCGTTTTGCAGACAGCGGCTGGTATTCCCAAATGGTCACTCATTTAAATATATATGAAGCGGTCTCTAAGGAGTCGAAAAAACGGTCGATGGTATACTTTCTCCTTTTCTTTAGTCGAGAAAAGATTCTATTTTTACATAGACTGTTAGACACATTTGTTATTGGTTTTGGGTGTACTGTAGTCATAGAGAACCATTATTTAGTAAAATGTGTTTAAAATTAAATCAAATCAAATTTGAATATATTTGGAAGTTTGGAAAGCCAAATAAACAATGCGTTTTCTTTTTCAAAATAAATGATTATTTATTTAAAAAACTTGAACTTTCGACGCAAAAATACATTTTTTTTTTTTACTTCTTACTAGTGGCATATTGGTAATTATTAATAGGAGCCTGCTCGATGTTGTTGACGGTTGGGGGTTCAATGTCGATATGTGTGGTTACACGTTGGCAGCGCCTGTTTAAATAATGAAAATGTAGTCTCACTCTTGAAGCATCGTTGAGATTTGAATATATTTAGAAGTTTAGAAAGCCAAATAAACAATGCGTTTTTTAAATTTATTTGAAAAAAAAATAGAAAAGTGCAACAAGCCATGTAAAGAGACGGGTAGAATATATTTACATCCACATATAATCTGAATGTTTGTCCAAATCTGCTTTAAGCCTGGGTATGGTAGTCATCGACACAGCGTTTTCTAGTAGGTTATTTCATGGAGCAGAAATATGTAGAGCACGCTGCCTTCCTTCTATTGAACCGAAAAACGATGGTGCTGAATCTTTTGCGGGTGCCTGCGAGACTACGGCTTGGCGCCGAGATGAAAAACTCCTCAAAAAGTAGATTTAAATTCTCATTGATGATGTTTTTCGTCAGAATCAAGTCTCCTCGCACCCTCCGCTGCTCAAGTGAGAATAGGTTTAGTCTTTGGAGCCGCTTTTTATAGATAAACGAGGATTTGTTGCTTGGATGTCGTACTTAAGAATTGATACGGTCACTTTTTGAATTGAATTGTCAAACTAATTTCGTTGTCATATGTTCCTATGTTTTAACTTAATAATAGTAGCAAATATATGCTCCCACCGGTTGTATATGTTTACTACGCTGGGAGGATGGTATAATGAAGAACGGACATATACTACACTACTCCTCAAATGAGGAGGTAATGCTTGGGAGGATGGTATAATGAAGAACGGACATATACTACACTACTCCTCAAATGAGGAGGTAATGCTTGGGAGGATGGTATAATGAAGAACGGACATATACTACACTACTCCTCAAATGAGGAGGTAATGCTTGGGAGGATGGTATAATGAAGAACGGACATATACTACACTACTCCTCAAATGAGGAGGTAATGCTTGGGAGGATGGTATAATGAAGAACGGACATATACTACACTACTCCTCAAATGAGGAGGTAATGCTTGGGAGGATGGTATAATGAAGAACGGACATATACTACACTACTCCTCAAATGAGGAGGTAATGCTTGGGAGGATGGTATAATGAAGAACGGACATATACTACACTACTCCTCAAATGAGGAGGTAATGCTTGGGAGGATGGTATAATGAAGAACGGACATATACTACACTACTCCTCAAATGAGGAGGTAATGCTTGGGAGGATGGTATAATGAAGAACGGACATATACTACACTACTCCTCAAATGAGGAGGTAATGCTTGGGAGGATGGTATAATGAAGAACGGACATATACTACACTACTCCTCAAATGAGGAGGTAATGCTTGGGAGGATGGTATAATGAAGAACGGACATATACTACACTACTCCTCAAATGAGGAGGTAATGCTTGGGAGGATGGTATAATGAAGAACGGACATATACTACACTACTCCTCAAATGAGGAGGTAATGCTTGGGAGGATGGTATAATGAAGAACGGACATATACTACACTACTCCTCAAATGAGGAGGTAATGCTTGGGAGGATGGTATAATGAAGAACGGACATATACTACACTACTCCTCAAATGAGGAGGTAATGCTTGGGAGGATGGTATAATGAAGAACGGACATATACTACACTACTCCTCAAATGAGGAGGTAATGCTTGGGAGGATGGTATAATGAAGAACCGACATATACTAAACATCTTCCCCCAAAGGCATAGGAGGATGGTATTATGACGAAAGAACATATTACACTACATAAGGAAGAAGTAATGCCTTGGAGGCCTGTATCATGAGACTGCACTACCCTCTCCAGCAAAAATAGGCGGAGGTAATATACTATAGTGCGAGTCCAAAATGAGGAGGTAATGCCTGGGAGGAGGGTATAATGACAAAAGAACAGATACTAGTAGTGACTCCCAAATACGGAAATAATGTCTGGGAAGATGGTGGTATCATGACAACAGAAGAGATACTACACTACCCCTAAAGAAAAAAATAATTTCACACGGGAGAATGGTATCATGAAGAACGAACATATATACACTACTCCTCAAATGAGGAGGTAATGCTTGGGAGGATGGTACGATGAAGAACGAACACTACTCTTCAAATGAGAAGGTAATATTTCCGAGAATAGTATCATAATTGAACAGATACTACACTACCCCCCTTCAATGGAGTATTCAAAGATAGTATATAATCTGAAATAGTATAGTAAATTGAATTGAGTATTAATAGATAGTAATAGTATTGTTTCGGCTTCAGACAGACAGATACGAAAATCAGTTAGTAATAGATTACAGTTTTCTATTGTGAAAATATTCGTTTTACTAATGGGTCACCACTTATCAAGGCTAAAAGCCACTCGAGGATAATGGTCAATCAGATGGAATGATTATCAGTTTAATGATGAAAAATATCATGAGAGGATTGAGAATGATTAATGGAATGAACCGAATACTTGTGGCGACCGTTCATAGCACGGATCTGTTGATATTGGATTTATAGACGACCCTGTTGTAATATGCAGGGAAGCAGTCCCGCAGCAATGTGTTCCACAGACGGAAAACCATTGTAAAGAAGCTCTGTCTATGGAAATTCCCCCTGACGCTAAGCACATGGAAGTAGAAAGGTAAATCGTTTTCCGTTGTGGTAGGAAGACGTGTTATTGCTATGAATGTCTTACGAGGAATAACCAGAGATTGGAGCTCAGTTGAGCACCTTCCACGAAAATAACGATAGAGTGGAGAGAGACTGGTAACGTAT
>OY744533.1:13941472-13958972 GCA_963556195.1 Sepiola atlantica
GGAGCATATATTTGAAAATATAAAAAATGGGAGCATATATTTGAAAATATAAAAAGTGGGAGCATATATTTGAAAATATAAAAAATGGGAGCATATATTTGAAAATATAAAAAGTGGGAGCATATATGTGAAAATATAAAAAGTGGGAGCATATATTTGAAAATATAAAAAGTGGGAGCATATATTTGAAAATATAAAAAGTGTGAGCATATATTTGAAAATATAAAAAATGGGAGCATATATTTGAAAATATAAAAAGTGGGAGCATATATTTGAAAATATAAAAAGTGGGAGCATATATTTGAAAATATAAAAAGTGGGAGCATATATTTGAAAATATAAAATGTGTGAGCATATATTTGAAAATATAAAAAGTGGGAGCATATATTTGAAAATATAAAAAGTGGGAGCATATATTTGAAAATATAAAATGTGTGAGCATATATTTGAAAATATAAAAAGTGGGAGCATATATTTGAAAATATAAAAAGTGTGAGCATATATTTGAAAATATAAAAAGTGGGAGCATATATTTGAAAATATAAAAAGTGTGAGCATATATTTGAAAATATAAAATGTGTGAGCATATATTTGAAAATATAAAAAGTGGGAGCATATATTTGAAAATATAAAAAGTGTGAGCATATATTTGAAAATATAAAAAATGGGAGCATATATTTGAAAATATAAAAAGTGTGAGCATATATTTGAAAATATAAAAAATGGGAGCATATATTTGAAAATATAAAAAGTGTGAGCATATATTTGAAAATATAAAAAATGGGAGCATATATTTGAAAATATAAAAAGTGGGAGCATATATTTGAAAATATAAAAAGTGGGAGCATATATTTGAAAATATAAAATGTGTGAGCATATATTTGAAAATATAAAAAGTGGGAGCATATATTTGAAAATATAAAAAGTGGGAGCATATATTTGAAAATATAAAAAATGGGAGCATATATTTGAAAATATAAAAAGTGGGAGCATATATTTGAAAATATAAAAAGTGGGAGCATATATTTGAAAATATAAAAAGTGTGAGCATATATTTGAAAATATAAAAAATGGGAGCATATATTTGAAAATATAAAAAGTGGGAGCATATATTTGAAAATATAAAATGTGTGAGCATATATTTGAAAATATAAAAAGTGGGAGCATATATTTGAAAATATAAAAAGTGGGAGCATATATTTGAAAATATAAAATGTGTGAGCATATATTTGAAAATATAAAAAGTGGGAGCATATATTTGAAAATATAAAAAGTGGGAGCATATATTTGAAAATATAAAAAGTGTGAGCTTATATTTGAAAATATAAAAAGTGGGAGCATATATTTGAAAATATAAAAAGTGGGAGCATATATTTGAAAATATAAAATGTGTGAGCATATATTTGAAAATATAAAAAGTGGGAGCATATATTTGAAAATATAAAAAGTGTGAGCTTATATTTGCTTCCTCTATCCGATCTTTTCAATATTTACATGGGCACATTATATATTTTTTATATTTTTCATTGAAGATGTTTTTGCTCACAATTTTTTTATTTTCAAATATATACTAACCACTAATGCAATTTTGCTGATTTTTTTCTCTGATAAAATGAAGTTATTTTCGCTAAAAAACATGGATTAAGTAAAAGAAAAATGTGTTTTTTAATTTTTTTTTTGTTTGAATACTTGATGAATTAGTAAATATTGTATTTTATCCAACTTTTATTTTCATCATTCATTTTTTAAATATTATTTCTCTATCTTGTATAGCGATCATTGATTTATCACTATAGGATCTAATATAAAGATATAATATTTATCTTTATTGTTTCATTCGTATATACATCAAGGGAGGCGCGAGAGCGCTCTATCCCTTAATAGACTCAAGAATGGCCTATGCTGGAAATCTCATTTCTTTGATTAATCATAACTCAAAAACCAATAAACCAAATTAGTTAAAACTTTGCACAACATTTTTATTTGATAGGTTCTATAAGTGTGTAGAATTTCAGCATCATTAGTACAGGCAACCCAGAGATCCAGAAAGTTCAATCATGAAATCATGTTATCTGTGTGTACGTACGTACGTATGTGCCACCCTGTATCTCATCAACTATTTGATGGATTCAGCTGATTTTTGGCAGAGATAGGTTTTAGGGTCTAGTTGATGGCATTTTAATTTTAGTTTACCATATACCTTAGTTTTCCAGAAAATTAAACCTTATGAGAAAGCATTGTATTGAGGCATAGCCTTTACAAAAGTAGTGATATTCCATGAAAAATGCCAGTATACTGAAATCATATGCCCTTAATAGGGTTAAGATGAAAATTCATATACACTAAATGTACAAAAGCAAGGAAATTCCCCAATTTTTACACTTTTATTGTCATTAAGGGTATGACTACATATCAACCAAACCATTTAATTATCACATCACTACAGTATAAATCTCTATGAATGAGTGGATAAAGTGTGTGAGGTGCGCTGAAGAAAAATTCCTACCAGTAAAATACATAGCCCTGTTGTGCTCGCATACCCTTAATGACAATAAAAGTGTAAAAATTTGGGAATTTCCTTGCTTTTGTACATTTAGTGTATATGAATTTACATCTTAACCCTATTAAGGGCATATGATTTCAGTATACTGGCATTTTTCATGGAATATATATATATATATATATATATATATGTGTGTGTGTGTGTGTGTATGTGTGTGTGTGTGTGTGCGTGCGATTGTGTAATATGTAGTAATATATAGTATAAGTACTAAGACTACACATGTTGGAAACAAGAATACATACAAGAATAATCACTTCTAAGCGACAGTCTTCTGGAGGTGGGAGGTTCAATCCTCAGTGCGGACGATACTGAGAAATACAATTACGAATACTTAAGACTTCTTACCAGGTCATGGCGTACAGAATGAGAGCAATTTACCCTCGTGGATTAAATAAACTGTTCTGTCTGAAATTCCGTCCCCGATTCCCGAGTTAAACAATATGCACCTGAATAAGGTCGCAGGTTACATCGACCGAAACGTTGTGAAATTAACATCAAAGATGGGAGCAGTAGTCCAAATAATCCAAAATAATCCAAAATAATCCAAAATAGTCCAAAATAATCCAAACTAGTCCAAATAATCCAAAATAGTCCAAATAATCCAAAATAGTCCAAAATAATCCAAAATAGTCCAAAATAATCCAAAATAGTCCAAATAATCCAAAATAGTCAGATCAAATATGAAAAACGAAAACGAATTACTTGAATAATATCTTAGAGATTCTTAAAGATTTCGATTTTACTGGAAATGAGTCTAATCATTTTAAACATTAACGAGATGAATACCCAGGACGGGTAAAGTTAACCACCTACAAAGTTTAAAATTAAGATTAAAAAAAGGAGTCACTTATTAAAAAAAATATATTTATATAATGTTTTTTTTTTGTGTTATTATGTTTTGCTAATTTCTCCATAGCTATTATTATAAAAATATATCTGAAATATCGTGAAAAAAAAACGCTACTTAACATGTCTATGAGAGAGTGAGTAACTACAATGAATTACGCATTGTTTTTATTGGCAAACACTATTAAAAATTACGTTTTTATGCAAAAATAATTCGCTTTGAACTAATGCCGAATATCCTTTGTCTACTGTTTTTGTGCACATTATCAAAATATTTTAGTGTCAAAACTTAGATGTAATAAATATTGATATTGAGTTTTAACGTTATTATAATTTTCTAATTTCTTTAAATTTTAAAAAAAATCCTTCAGGCTTACGTGAGATTCGAACTCGAGTATTGGCGACAGCACCCAGACGCGTCCTCAATGCTCGAGTCTCACCAGCCCGAAAAGATCGAAAATCTTCCCACGGAAATCATGTGGTTTCGTGACTTCTGTCTGGTGTCACCTCTGACCTCTTCCCTGTAAACTTTTCCACGCAAACATGGCTTGCATTATGTAACACGATTTTTATTGTTTGAAATACTTAATACTGATTGGTCCATTTTATTAAAATACTCAATCTCGATTGGTTATCGAGATTGGACTTCAACCAATTAGAAAGACTCGCCTTTGGAGCCGAGTACCTGCTAGTATTTGTTACATAAACGATAACCGAAACACAGGCAGAGACTCAACTTGCCAGTCACAGTATGACTACACCGACCCTTCACGGGCAAACAAAATCTAGCTTTGGTCTCGACAAACTACACAAGACAGCCATTGACTACTAAGCATAGCAGCAACTTATACACAGTCTCACGAACTCACTCACACACAAGTTCACACACATACAGACAAAGCAACAGCTTAATTCGTTCAGACACTTTAACTCTTTCAATTGGTTGTTCTAACAAGTCGTAAATCAAATCAATATATTTGTTTCTTATTGGTACATAATCACGTTGACACACCGGTTCTCGTTAGATATCCGAAGTTAAGCGACGTTGGGTCTGGTCAGTACCAGATGGGTGACCATTTAGGAACACCAGGTGCTGTATATGAGGACGACGACATCTCCCTGCAAGAACAGCAAAATCTAACGTCGTCATCCACCCTGACCGGGATATACATACGACTGAGAACCGTTTGTGAATTTGATATTCCCTAGAAACTTCCTACTTCGTAGCAAGTTTACTTAACCCATCCATCCTTCCCCCACATCACAATAATTCTATTATTTATTTATTTAAATGTAGTTGCAGTATGCACTACGTTGGGATGACGTCACAAAGATTAGACATCCGGGTCAAACAACACGTGGCAACAAAAATTCGCAATGCAAATTATTCACCAACGGACGTTTTACATAATACTTATGGTTCGTCGATAGCCGAACATCTTATAAATAACCGCACATGTGCCTCTAATTTCAGTGTCGACTTGTCTCCATTCTTAGTAAGTCACACTCTCCCTATCATCTCAAGATCTTAGAAATAATCTATATTATGTCCTTGAGACCTTCTGTTTGCAAGCAAAGAGAAAATCTCCTCGGGCTTAATGTTGTTTCTATTTGATTGAACTTTTAAAAAAAATTGTACCCCTTTCTCTCGCTATAATTCTCATAGCATCTTTATTATATTTTTTTACACGATACCTCTATATTTGGCTCTGTTGAGCGAGGTACGAAACCGGTCAGCTGCCCTTTCATCTTTTTAATTCTTAATTCATCATGATTAATAAATATTGTCTCTTTTTAACCATTATAAAGTTTTGTACTTCAAAGAAAATATTTAAATATATATATATATATATATATCCCTCCCTTCTCTCTCTCTCTCTCTCTCTCTCTTAGTATATATATATATATATATATATATATATATATATATATATATATATATATATATATATAAGGCTATCATAATGCAAGAAATAGAAATATGTCGGGGTTGAGACAGAGTATAAAAACGAAGTGATTTTTGTTAATTTTTTATAGTAAATGTTACTTCTTTTGTCAAAACGTCTACACAGGGATCTTATGCGCGTGACTGTATTCCATAATATATTTGAAGGTAAGACCTTTTTATCAAATAGTTGGTGTTTGAAATCTCCTGAAATTTGTGTGGACTGGTAATATTTTTATTGCTATACTACAGGAAATGTCAACGTTACCTGCAGCAAATAAAATAAAATATTTTTAAATGATGAAATGATTCTCATTAAATTCATTTGTAATTGTTATATTTGTTTACTTATTTTTAAATTATTTAGTGGATTCTATAGACTTTAGTAAATTGTTATTATATTAATTTATTCCAATGTTAAAAATAAAAAATCTATCCATTAACGATTTTTTAATTAAATATTTTTTTTAATAATAATTTTACATCAAAGACTTCCTTCTTAAAACTGTCTTACCCCAGTGGAAAAAAACACGACAGCAGTGCGCAAGGCCATTAGAAGGGTTAAATATGCAGCTTGTTCATTTAGGACCATTACTAAGACAGCTACTAGTCACACAGAAACACCAAGAGAGATTAACACCGTGCATCCTTGCTAACTGTCCAATGAATTCTACGAACATTTGCCACCGCACATATACTATTTACAGATTAGAATGAACCACTTACAACAAATTTTACGTGGGTAGTACCATGAGACCCCGACACATCAGGATTAAGAAACATATACAAACACAAGCATAATCATTTTTCAAACACCACACTTTGCAACAACACTAACATATTAATTAAAGTTAGCATCTTGGCCAAGGAGAGGAACATTGGAAATCTTCGTATAAAGGAAGCTTTATTCATTTCTAAGTTACGCCCTAAACTTAATAACAGACTTGAACTTGGTTCATCATTTATAATATAGTGTATATAGTATTTAGCTTTAGCCATCACACATTGTAAATATGAGAATTCGAAGTAAATCTGAATAAATAAAACAAAATTGAATAAATAAAAAATAAGTAAATAGATAAAAATTAATATATATATATATATAAATTAAAAAGGAAGGGTACACATATATATATATATATATATATATAAATAAAACAAAATGTTCACAAATACTAATAGTATAATACACTTACCAGATTGATATACAATTAATTAAGGAAATTAATAAAACATAAGGGTGGCTTACTCACTTGTTTGCTCTCTCTCTCTTTCTCTTTTTCTCTCTATCCTCTCTTTCTCTCTTTCTCTCTCTCTCTTTCTTTCTTTCTCTTTCTGTTTTTCTCTCTCTATTTCTCTCTCTTTCTCTCTGTCTCTCTCTCTTTCTTTCTTTCTCTATCTCTCTTTCTCTCACTTTCTCTTTCTCTCTCTATTTCTCTCTCTTTCTCTCTCTCTTTCTCTCTCTTTCTCTCTCTTTCTTTCTTTCTTTCTCTCTCTCTTTCTTTCTCTGTCTTTCCCTCTATTTCTCTCTCTCTTTCTCTCTCTTTCTCTCTTTCTCTTTTGCTCTCTATCTTTTCTCTCCCTCAAAATTACCAAAACGTTAATATTTATCTATTTATATGAATAAATACGAAAGTTTTTGTCCTGTGTTTACAAGAAACTATATAAATGAAATGTTTATTATTTAAAATTTTTGTTTCAAGTATTTTAAGTAGCGAACTTTGCGAAGCGATAGCGAGCTTGCATTTAATAAAAATAATTGTATTTAATAAAAATAATTTATTTCTGAATAAACACTGAACATTTCATAAAAAAACTGACGCACAATTTTGGTGGTATTTAAAAAAGAAAACAGGATTTTAATTGTTTACATGTAAAATTGTGATTCTGGCCAAATTTGTAATCCATATATTTTAACAACATCGATGTTTAACCGCGTTCCAACTACCGGAAGTTCTACGACCTCCACTTCCTGTCCTCCCTTTTTCGTCAGTTCCCCACTCTCCCCACTCCCCCACCCCCGTTTCTTTTTCTTACTTATTGGTTCCACGTGAAGACAATGAAGACGAAACACATTACAAGCAACCAGTACAAAACAATTTGAAAGATAGTTAAGAAAACCCATCCGGTCAATCAGTGTAGCGATGGTTATTCCTATTGTATTCAGACCGGAAGTGGGACAGGAGAAAGGGCGGAAGTAACCGTGCTTGTGGGGGTAGGGTGTTAGTCTAGGGCACCATCATGAATGTGGAACGACTGGCTTCGTGCATGTTACATATTCTAAGGAACCTCGGCGTACACCGCTTCACACGGACTGACCCCCTTTTTTCCGTGTGTGGCCAAATGACATTAAATCCAACGTACAATGGGGTCAACGAGACAGATCAGACGAAAATCTACACCGTATTAAAATTAATCAGTAAAGTAGCCCCACCAAAGAATTAGCCAAAGTAGAGGTCAGTGTCCATCTATGTCTCGTCCGGCCAACCCGGATATCAAAATTATTCAAACAATTTTGCAAAGGCAGTTGGTGGCTTTCGCTTTGTTTTTTACCCCCCCCCCCCACCTATGTAATTCATATTTGTATAAAAAAATATTCATCTATCGAAATAGCATTTTCGTTAGTCTGTAACGATTAAGTTTAAAATAGCATTTTCGTCGGTATTTAACGATTAAGTTTGAAATAGAATTTTCGTCGGTATTTAACGATTAAGTTTGAAATAGAATTTTCGTCGGTCTGTCACGCTTAAGTTTGAAATAGAATTTTCGTCGGTCTGTCACGCTTAAGTTTGAAATAGAATTTTCGTTGATCTGTCATGCTTAAGTTTGAAATAGAATTTTCGTTGGTCTGTCATGCTTAAGTTTGAAATAGAATTTTCGTCGGTCTGTCACGGTTAAGTTTGAAATAGAATTTTCGTTGGTCTGTCACGGTTAAGTTTGAAATAGAATTTTCGTCGGTCTGTCACGCTTAAGTTTGAAATAGAATTTTCGTCGGTATTTAACGATTAAGTTTGAAATAGAATTTTCGTCAGTCTGTCACGCTTAAGTTTGAAATAGAATTTTCGTCGGTATTTAACGATTAAGTTTGAAATAGAATTTTCGTCGGTCTGTCACGGTTAAGTTTGAAATAGAATTTTCGTCGGTCTGTCACGCTTAAGTTTGAAATAGAATTTTCGTCGGTCTGTCACGGTTAAGTTTGAAATAGAATTTTCGTCGGTCTGTCACGCTTAAGTTTGAAATAGAATTTTCGTTGGTCTGTCACGCTTAAGTTAGTAATAGCATTTTCGTCACTCTGTGATGGCATTTTTGTTGTTCTGTCACTTGCATCGCTAAACGCGCAGATTGAATCTCGAGAATGGTCCCGTTGGTTTAATGTCTAAACCCCGAAAATCTGCTTCTGTTCAATCAAATAGATTTGCTAACATCTGTATTGCGTCTGCGCAATCCAGCACTTCCGTTTCTCGCCTGCTTGTCGCCATTTTATAGGCTGTCAGAAATCATCAAATTGATATCGTAATAGCGTTTACTCCGACTCCCATTACACAGCGACACGTGTCACAACAGCCATCACTCTGTCTCTCGATTTCTCGATTTCTTTTTTTTTTTCATTAAATAATCCAAGAATAATTGATTCAATATAATTTAGCATAAAAATAAACAGAAGAGAAAGGTATTGGCGCGAGTGCAGAGAAACGCGTTACGTCTTTTTCGCTTACCTGATTCGTATTTACGCGGGGAATAAGTAAAAAGAACGATCTTGCTTCACTTCAAGAAAAAGCGAATAAAAAAATAACAATAAGTTTATTTTAAAAGATAAAAAAATATTATGTTTTTGCCAACCAGTTTGAATTTGGTTGACCCCACCATTTTTTCTTCTCTGCACCCTCTCTCTCACAGACGTGATGTTGATAGTCTCAGTCTTTTCTATAAATACTATTATGGCATGTGTTCATCAGAAGTGTCTGATTTATTCCCTGCTTCCTTTGTTCCAGCTCGTTTGGTGCGTTGGTCTAGTAGTCTTCATCAATTCACTGTTCAGGTACCTCGTTATGATACATCTTCCTTTTCCAGTAGCTTTTTTCCCAATAACTGCAGGCTTGCGGAAATCTCTACCGGCTGACTGTTTTCCTCCGACCTATGGCCATGGTCTTTTCAAGACTAAGGTCAATAGGCATTTCCTGTCTTTGCGATAATCATCTTTCGATCTTTTTGACTTCTTGCACCAAGTGTCTTCATTAAAAAAAATGGTATACGTACTAGGACTTTTCGTGAAATCCAAATTAAAGAAAAATTTTTTTTTTTGTCTTGATATGAAATAAAATTTATAGTCATCCAACGAATCATTTTATTTGCTTTTAACTTAAATGACAAAACACAATTAATATTAGATTCATGATTAATATCTACTTCCAAATCACATTTTTAAATAGAGAGAGAAATAGAGAGAGAGATAGATAGATAAATATATATATATATATATATATATATATATATATATATAAATAATATTTATAAATGAATATTAATTATTTTAATACCTACAGACATCGATGTTTCATGCTAACGCAATCTTCAGTGCAGGAAGCTAATTCTCAACGGTCGGCGGGCGCGAACCCTGATCATAAATCGCCACTGATTCGTAGTCAAGAGTCTTAACCCCATATATATATATATATATATATATATATATATATATATATATATATATATATATATATATATATATATATATATATATATATATATATATATATATATATATATATATATATATATATATATATATATATATATATATATAGAGAGAGAGAGAGAGAGAGAGAGAGAGGTAGATAGATAGATAGATAGATAGATAGATAGATAGATAGATAGATAGATAGATAGATAGAGAGAGAGAAATAGAGAGGCAGATATATATATATATATATATATATATATATATATATATATATATATATATATATATATATATATATATATATATTATTATAATAATAATAATAATCCAGGTAAAACATCCACAGGGTTATAATCCAATAATAATAGCTGTTGATCGATAACATCGACATGCTAGTGTCGCAAATTTTGTACATATCTGTGTAAATAAAAATAATCATATATATACATATATATATATATATATATATATATATATATATATATATAGAGAGAGAGAGAGAGAGAGAGAGAGAGAGAGAGAGAGAGAGAGATAGAGAGAGAGAGAGAGATAGAGAGAATCGATCCCCCTTTTGCTAGAACTATGTTAAGGAATATGTCTTTTGTCTTGATATGTAAGAAGTTCAATGAAATTTCAAAGACAATGAATATTGAAATGTTTTTTTTTTTCGTAAAAATCTTTAAAAAAATACAATAGGAAATATTTATTGGATTTACATTAAATTTATGTTCTTGTTAATAATTATTAAAGTAATTCTTTGTCTGGTCGGCGTCGATTCCCTTTCGGTTCATTCCGATCCCTTTTATGTTTATGTAATTGATTATCGATTGATTTCTATGGAATCACAATTGTATTTATTCCTGGTAGAGTTTATTTTTGCTTTTTCAAATTGGATATGAATGGATACGTGTACATGTATATGCATGAAGAAAAATGGGGATAAAATGATCCGACGTAATGTAAAATGAAAAATGAAAGCCAAAATCTATGTGATTTATGTATTCATCAACGTTTCGTCTTTATTGAAAGACTTTATCAAGACGAATAAAACAATGTAGAAAAATCATACAGAATATTATACTCTGTAATTTAAATTCTAAAAATGACAACATTCCTTTCAATATTTTTGTTACTTTTACAAATACATAAAATAGCTTTAACCGTAAATATAAATAGTATCAGTTTATTCACCTTAATTATAACATGATAATTATTAACATGTTTTTAATTTCTTTTTTCGTCCGTCTAAATTTGCTAACAATCCCAGTTTTTTAAGAAACCGTTTTAAACAGTGCAATTCTCTGCTCTTTAAATCTTCCAATTCAACGCTTATTTCTAAGTTAAGTTTTATCTTGTTTTTAAGTAATAAATAAATAAACATTGAATAATTTAATAAAGTTAATAAACCTTTCAATTATACTGTTTATTATTCCCCATAAATTTAATTAATCAAACTTAGTTGTTTTTTCGATGCTTCTCAACTTGATAATGACTTTTTTCAAAAGTCGAAAGCTTGTTTGATCTTTAAGGTAAATAAATTTGTTTATCTATTTTGAAGAAAAAAGACATGCATCGTTATTTGTACTTTCTACATTTTATTCTTAATTCGAATTTAAAGCGATGATTTCCAAGTGCAAAGTTTTATATCAATATATATATATATATATATATATATATATATATATATAATTATTAATGACAATATATGTATTAGCATATACTATCAGTGTCCTTTTACTTTGCAGTCTCCTTAAAAGATTCAGCTCGATGATTGTCAATTAGTGACAACAGAGCAACTATAAGTCAGGTTCATATTATATTCCAACAACAAAATAAAAACATGGTTATTGGAATATAATATGAACCTGACTCCTATATATATATATATATATATATATATATATATATATATATATATATATATATATATATATAAAGATAGATGAAAGAAGAGGGATAAACATGTACGAATGACAAATTTATTACAACTTCGATTGTTCAATGCAAGGTGTACTCGGTAAAAACATGTTTATTATTTTACCGAGTACACCTAGCATTGAACAATCGAAGTCGAAATAAATTTGTCATTCGTACATGTTTATTCCTCTTCTTTCATCTATCTTTACAATTGCTCTATCTCGTATATTGAGCTTAAACCATTTCACTATAGGTTCTATCAACTAAAAGTATACTTTTAGTTTCATATTTTATCTGGGGGTGCAGGGGGGGGGGGGCCTAACGCCCCCTCTTTTTGACTTGACTCCTCCTCACTTTACGGTCATCAATAATGAAGTTGTATATGCATGTGTTTAACCGCCCCCCACACTTTTTAGGAGAGCCCCCCCCACACACACACATTTTTATAACTGTCCCGCCGGTCCTGTATATATATATTTCTTCTGTGGTTATTAAAGCTTTCAAACGTATCGTATTAGTGTGACCCTTTAAGAGAGAGTATTCCATCTAGTATTCATATAAAATGGCCAATAATCGAGCGTCGAACCAATTTCATTGTCGCTGCTCACCGATATATATTCAACTAGGCGAAAAAGAGCTGGCGTTCTGCGTGCGTGTAGTCAGAACTTGGCAGGCGAAGGTACACATGTAGCTTAGGGAAGAACGGGGCACGAAACACATCTGCGGGTGCCCTTATGTAGGAGGAGGAAAACAAAGCGAAATAGACATATGGTAATACCTTTCTTTGTGACACGTGAATTTCTAACACGTCTCCTATTCGATAGTATCGTTTGTTGACTTCTATTATCTCATCCCCTCTCTCTCTTTCTCTCTCTTTGTCTCTCTTTCTCTCCTATGTTTCACTTGTTTCGCTTTGCTTATTCAAAACACATTTCTTTCTCTCCTACACTCATTCAACTTGCTTGCTCATTTCCCCTAAAAGAGCTCCCTAATAATAGTAAACTAGTCGAAGTACCCGGACGAGGGGGGCTAATCTGTAATCAGGTTGGAAAGAAAGTAATGTCGTTTTTGTCCCACACATTTATTTCATCTGAAACATTCACATTAGGGCATTTTTAATATTTACAATAATTTCCCTCATTTTCTATGACTTCTGTCCAACGATCAACTAGCTTCTTGATGCCTTCTTCAAAACATTTCTCTGATTTTTTAGAGAAAAACGAATTTAGGTAATTTTTGAGTTGGTCATCATTTTCATAAATTTTATGATGCTGCAACGACCGGAAAATATGGTAGTCGGATGGAGAAATGTCAGGTGAATAAGGCGGATGAGGCAAAACTCCCCAATTGAAACTCATGACCTTTTTCTGAGTTTTGCTGTGTGAGGTTTCGCGTTATCATGCTGAAGCACTACACCCTTCCTATTGAATAATGCGGGTTCTTATTTTGATATATAAATTCTTAGATCATCCAACTGCGAACAATATTTTACTGGTGTGATTGTTTCATTAGGCTCTAGTAACTCATGAATCAGTCTTCTCATGTCTCACCATAAAGAGAGCATAACCTTCTTTGGGTGTAGTCCTTGTTTTGGAATAGACTGTGGACTTTGATTTCGGTCTAACCATTTTGCGTTGGATATTCTTGTAAAGAACCCATTTTTCATCTCCAGTCACAATTCTTTACAAAAATGGTTCTCGATGATTCCTGGAAAGCAAAGATGTACAAACAGTCAATCTTTGATTTCGTTGAGCGTCGGTCAAATCGTGGGGAACCTAGAGTCCAAGTTTTGAAACTTTTCCCAACCTGTGAAAGCATGAAATAATTGTGCTTTAGGTTGTATTAAATTGTTGAGCTAACTTTCTGCTGGTTAACTTTGGATTGGCTTCCACTGCGTCTTTAATGGCGTATTTATCAATTGATTTTCGCCTTCCCGAACGTCGCCGATGTGACAGGTTAAAGTCTCCAGAAGAAAATTTTGCAAACCACCGTTGACATTTTCGATCATTCAGAACATTTATCCCATAGACAGTTCCAATATTCGTTGTAGCTTCTGTAGCCCGATTTCGACAGCAGGATTCAGTCAGTGATCTTCCACGATCAGTACGGACAGCAGAAAATGTAGCACTCGTTGAGGATAGCATTGCTGAAAATCCAGACATCTTAATTCGAAGACGAGCCACTCAGATTGGGATGTCCAGAAGGTCGCTTCAAAGAATTTTGCGTGAATTGAATGTTGCCATACAAAATTCAATTGGTACAGGCATTACAACCCACAGATTTGCAATCACGCGTAGTTTATGCTGTTCACATTCAGCAATTAGCCAGAGAACAAAATGAGTTCATCTATTAGCTGATAATGAGCGACGAAGCCCATTTTCATCTGAACGGGTTCGTAAATAAGCAAAACTGCAGAATATGGGCCATTGAAAATCCAAGAACCGTTCATCAGCGTGAATTACATCCACTAAAATGTACCGTATGGTGTGGTGTTACCTCGGAAAGAGTGATCGGTCCATATTTCTTTGAAGACGAAGAAGGTGTCGCGGTGACGATAACTGCACAGCGATATCAACAAATGATTGAATATTTTTTAAGGCCAGCTGTTCAGGACAACCCAGAAATGTGGTTCCAACGAGATGAAGCTACTGCCCACACTGCCCAACAAAGTATGGCGCTCTTAAGGGGATTGGTTGGCGAGCGCTTAATTAGCAGATTTTCTGATTTTAACTGGCCTTCACGTTCACCGGATTTAACAGCCCCTGACTTTTTCCTTTGGGGTTATCTTAAGGAAAGGGTATATGTGAACAAGCCTACAACGATTCAAGAGTTTAAAAACAATATCAGACATGAAATCCAAGAACTAGAGCCAGTTATTCTAAGGACTGTAATGGAAAATGCTTTAACTAGAGCCCGTCTTTGTGAGGCCGAAAATGGTGGCCATTTAAAGGATATTATTTTTAACAACTACTGCAACAAAATTACCAAGTAAATGTATTATTTATCAGAAAAGCCTAGTAAATTACTTTAAATGTTGTAGTTACTATCACCTAAACAAACGAATGCGCGACTTTTGCACCACCCTGTATTATATATATATATATATATATATATATATATATATATATATATATATATATATATATATATCAGTCTCTTTCATATATCAATCTAAACAATTCAAATCTATGTCTGTCCTTTCCTATCCATTTATTTTCTTTACTAATATATTACTTTATTTCTGAAATCCGATACGTTTGATGGTTATTTCAAGTGCAGCACTTGTTTCAAACCAAACAAACATTCGTTTTCGAAGAACTTCATATAACGCTTGAGAATTGTGTGTTAATGGCTGCTTCTTTTTTTAGTGTGCATGTCAGCCCATCTTCGTATGTGTGTCTCTTTTTTGGGTTTAAATGCATTACGACCACCCTATTGCTTACATAAACACCTACACGCACATACGTGTAGTTTTGCGTAGGGGAAAGTTTAAGTAGATATTTGCATGTGAAAAATGAGTTTATGGAATAGTGGATAAGCAAGAAAACATACTAGTAGAAATAAGGACGCAAACACATCATTAAAGCTGGACCAAAATATTTCTGTCGATCTGTTCGACTATATTCATTTGGTAAAATGAGCTTTATTAAACAGAACTCGACATTTTATACAGTGAAAGTTAGAAGAACAACTGAGGGGGCGATAATGTGTGCATATATATATATATATATATATATATATATATATATATATATATATATATATATATATATATATATATCAGTCTCTTTAAAGCGGGACCAAGATATTTCGGTCGATTCGTTCAACTACTCCACTTAACCTTGATCCTCACCTTATAAAATTATTATCCACCCAAATTAAATTATTATACACACATTAAACATAAACAAATTTCTAAACCTTCTTATAAGAATTGAATTCATCTTATTTATTTTTAAGCACAACACTCTGTAATTTAAATTCTAAAAATGTCAACATTCCTTTTAATATTCTTGCTACATTTACAAATACATAAAATAGCTCTAACCGTAAATATAAATAGTATCAGTTTATTCACCTTCATTATAACATGATAATTATTAACATATTTTTAATTTCTTTTTTCGTCCGTCTAAATTTGCTAACAATCCCAGTTTTTTAAGAAACCGTTTTAAACGGCGCGATTCTCTGTTCTTTAAATCTTCCAATTCAACGCTTATTTCTAAGTGAAGTTTTATCTTGTTTTTAAGTAATAAATAAATAAACATTGAATAAATTAATAAAGTTAACAAACCTTTCAATTATACTGGTTATTATTCCCCATAAATTTATTTAATAAACTGTTTTTTCGATGCTTCTCAACTTGATAATGACTTTTTTTCAAAGTGGTCGTAAAGCTTTGGTAAAATGAGCTTTATTAAACAGAACTCGACATTTTATACAGTGAAAGCTTAGAAGAACAACTCAGGGGGCGATAGTAAAAGGAGGGAAGGGAAGAAGTATGTAGTGGGTTAGGTACGCGGGGAGAGGAGGGGGTGGAGATGTAAAGCGGGGAAAGAGTAGGGGGCGGGTAGTAAGGGAGATGCATGAAGAATGGGTGAGTGGAGGTGTAAGCAAGGGGGGGAGGTGAAACACGAGCTGGACAGAACATTTTTTTAGAGCGTGTCGGCTTCTAGTGAGAAAGCGATAGCTTGTTATTGATTAATGAGGAGATGGGGAGGAGGAGGAGGAGGAGGATAGATAGTTCTCTATGTAGTCAGAAAAATATGGTGGGTGGGTTATATTTGCATGTGTATGCATTTGTGGACACGTGGTAGTGGTACCAGTCGTTCTATGATATGGAACTTGCCAAGATGTATGCATATGTATGTACATTATGATTGACTATATAAGTGTTTAGGTGAGCTACCCTATTTCGTCACAACATGGACTCTTCCTGACATCATGAATAGTGACAATGCTGGTAGCATAGAGGGTCGCTATGACTATTCAAAAGCAGTCTCTGGCAACCCATTACTTGTGTACTTTCTGTAATACATACTCTTTAAATTAACTACCTCATTGTTGTCTTGTTTCTTTTCGCTTCTTTAAAGACTACAGCAATAAACTTTCAGCATGAATTAATATTTAAATATACAGGGTGTTTGGAGAATGGGTGACATAACCGTGATATCATGTTCTATATCTGCACATAGGTTCGAAGATGCTTGGTTTTTTAGTTATAGGCCATTAAAACAAATAGACAACGAATAACTGTTACCAAACGCAATAAAAATTTACTTTTCTATTTATCTGTATAATTTTCACGTGTGTTTACTGATTGTAATATTAATTGTTCAGTATATAGTTAACAAAAAAAAACGGTCGAAAAAAAAGCAAATAGACGATCAATAACTATTACCAAACGCAAGAAAGTTTACCTTATAATTTTGACGTGTTTTACTGATTGTAAAATTTATTATCTATGCATTTGTTATATCGTCACTTTATGGCCTCCAATTTTTCCGCAACTTGGCCGCGAATTTCTAGCTTAAAATATTTTTTTAATTTA
>OY744533.1:13963972-13998972 GCA_963556195.1 Sepiola atlantica
AATTTGGATTAAAAAATCCCAGAAAAGCTGGACATCAGAAACATTCACAGCAATAACTCACCTCACTGTCACTACTGCAAAAAAAAAAAACTGGCTTTTCTTCTTCTGTGTATCTCAAAACAAACGGAACTTCCATGAGCAGAGTTTGTTTCCAAGACCCCACCTTTGTGGAAGACATCGCTACAGGAATGCTTCCTTGCATACTACAACATAGTCGTCTCAAATTCCAATGCCAACAAATACTTGTCGAGTTGTCCGCTAAAGCAATGAAATTTTCCTCATTCAAGTCATCGTTTTCAACCATCTCATAGTATTGTTGGGAGGTGACGGTGGTTAAGTGGATATCGACACGGACTGAAGACCTGGATGTTCCAAGGTCGAATCCAGTCGGTTCCACAGTACCACTTTCACTTAGGGATGTTGGCAACCTTCTCGTGGTCCTTCCCGTAAGTATGTGATGTTTTTCCAGAAAGATTTCTAACTAGAAAAACATCGGGGAAACTAATGCCAACACCAGAATCATCTGATTCACACGAAAGAAGCAGAAGAAGAAGTATTGTTCACCATTCAACTGACAACCTCATCAATCCTTATTCTTTAGTGGTTTTTGGTTTTGGTGACTAATAATATAACACTCAGAAAAGATGGATTCAAATCAAATAGTCAAAGATGAAAAAAAAACATGTAATGCTATAGAGAGTTTGAATGTTAACTAGACATCATCGTCTTCGGTCTCTTTGTGCAGGGAGTTGTTGGGACATCCTGACTTGAGGAGGCTTCACCTTAGAAGTAAACCCAAATGACAAATAACAGTATCCGAAGTCCAAATAAGATCCTCGTGTTATAGTAAAACACAGGCTCATACGAGAACAAGTCATAGTGTACCTTTTTCTTGGTTTCTTCTTTGCGTGTCTTTAGGTCGTGTGGTCATACGACAATTTCTCAACTTTTTTTCCGAGTGAAATTCATAGAAGTAACAATACGAAGCTGGATACTTGATTAGACCAGTCCAATTCTGGTACGGGAATCCGGAAAAATCAAGCAAAGACCAAACGAAAACGAAACTATGACTTAGTTAAGCCGTCAATTGGGGAAGAGAACCTTATTCTTCACTGATTTACTTACTTGAGAAGTAGGAAAGATCCTTAAACAAACACATGAATTTCTTGAATATCTATGTAACTCATAAAACAATAATGTGTTATTCCCAGAAAGTGTGTATATATATATAGATAGATAGAGGGTGGGCAAAAATAAGGGTCCTATTTTTAAAAATTCATAACTTTTTTATTTATTGATTTAAAAAATTTTTTTTTTTAGAATAAGTAAAGGACCCCTTCCGAAGCAAGCATGAGCCGTATTAGCCCTAAGGAACGTACCCTCATTTAGAAAACATTATTTTTGCTTAAAAAACTCAAAACAGTGAAAAAAACAATACTTTAGTTTTTGTAAGTTTTAAGAAGTGTTTTTCGGCTAAAATTTGTTTTGTTTATTTCAAAAAATCTCGGAAGGGTCAGTCTACACACACATAAAGTTTGGTGAGTTTAACTTTTATTTTGTGGAAGTTATTCAAATTCAAGTTATTCAAATTTAAAGATAGGACCCTTATTTTGGCCCACCCTGTATATATAGATAGATATGTGTGTGTGTGTTTTTGTTTATTATCTATGTACGTATATGTTTTGTCCTTTTTAATCGGGACTCATCAGCATAGAGATATAACTATTCACTACTGGTCGCGTGATTCGAAACACTGGGCCACGAGTATTTTACAACTCAAATCCCGACATCTAGACCCACTCGGCCACCGCTGGATAGCTGAATAAACAGTGATTATTTTAACACCTTGCTTCACGTCATAAGAGCGTTCAACTTAATGAAAGGAATGATCCATTTATAGCTAGCGACGTCATGCTGTGTTAATACTACACTTACAGCGCCCATCTAGACGGGTTTTCTAGGAGCTACAAATAATAAATATTTGTTTTTTTTATTATCTATGTAGGTATACGTTTGGTTTTTTTTAAATCGGGACTCATCATCATATATATATATATATATATATATATATATATATATATATATATATATATATATATATATATATATATATATATATATATATATATCGGCGAGGAATACGGACATTTGGGGCATTTTGGGGAGGGTAGAATGAAATTAAACAAGTATAAAAACGAGAGGAAACGATTTAAAAAAAAATTAATTAATGTACTAAGCCGGCTTTCGTCCACACTCATCAGAGTATTAACGTGGAAGTAATTAAATACGACTAAAACCTAAAAGAATTATAATGAAAACTAGTGACAAGTTTAGGAGAAAAAAAAATTATGAAAAAAAAATATGGGGAGGAAGGTCAGAAGTTGATCACATTAAGTCCTAAAAGCCGTCCATATTCCTCGCTGTTATTAAATTTTGTACCACGAAAAATCTATTTAAAAAATATATATATATATATATATATATATATATATATATATATATATATTGCACTCTTTTCTAGTTGGAAGGAATAGCTTTTTCCTACCAGCTGCCTTCTGTGGGCTTTGTCGCAATGCAGTCAAACTGATTTCCAAGATGGTACAATAACTGGGAAACGTGGAAAAGAGGCTTGAACCGTAATCAGTTGAGTTTATATTGGCTGACTCACGTTACCCCAAAGGAAGCAGTGATTGGGTAACCTTTTGGCCAATCCGCGCGACCCTTAAAAGTGTAACATAGTTAGGGTGTTTATCAATCCCAGAGTGCGTTCACTTTGTCGACAGAATCAACTGGTTGAATTTCTGTAGTCGCACTGATGAGGTTCCATCTTTTTTTCTCTCTATCGTTGTCTTATTGTTATTGTTGATATTCTTTTTCTTCTTCTTTTTTTCTTCTTTTTTTCTTTTTTTCTTTTAAATATCAGCTTTCATAAACGTTCATAAACATTATTAATGAAGAAACATCGGCAAGTGACAGAGAAACCTTATTGTTCACTGATTTACTTACTTGATAAAAAAAATAATCTCACAGGCAAAACTTGTGACGGTTCATAAAGCATGCTGAGAAGGAGAGTTGGTCAGACACGTCCGACAGCTTTGTAAGTCATGCCAGAAAGTGAAAGAATCTTGTTATGAATATTCTATGCGTTGGAAAAAACGTGATTACAACTCTTGTGATAAAAAGCGCCCAACAGTACAAAATATATTTTCGAATTAAATATAGAAAAAATATTTCAATAATGGTAAGGGGAAATGAATAAATCTTTTAGTAATGAAAGATCCTTACACAAAAACATGAATATCTTGAATATCTATGCAACTCAAAGTGTAAGACCCATGAAGAGGCCCTTGCTCTGAGAACTAACTGAACTAAAAATTAAAATAAAAGAAACACTTGAAAGTACATAAATAGGGTTTATTTCTCTTCTTACATATAGCTGTTGAAGGTGGCCTCATCGGTTTGAGCGTTTGGTTTTGAATTAAAAGTGACTCGTGCGACCGGCTTGAACAGTTATCTCAGTATTGAAGATTCCGCAAGGATGAAACGTATATGGATATGGATAATAATTAACTATTGATTATTAAATAATTATATATATATATATATATATATATATATATATATATATATATATATATATATATATATATATATAGTCTCAGAAGTTTATCAACCATTAAAACTAAAAAACAAAAAAACACTTAAGTCCCAAGTCGTTCAGTGGAAAATCATTCATGTGAGTCAATTTAGTTTTTACAGTTATTATATTAGTTTGCTTCTAACATTATTTAAGGGATCATCAGTTGTTTACTATGAAAAACTGTTTCGGGAATATATATATATATATATATATATATATATATATATATATATATATATATATATATATATATATATATATGATGGTAAAATGCACGATATATAATAAAATGATAAATTCCTTCTCCCACCTTTCCCATTTTAACGTCTCTTCGCAAGCGTTTTATTATTCTTTCTTTTTTTTCAAATAGATAAACGCATGCCAATGACGTCTCTTTGTGCGTTCTTCTTTTTCCTATGTTTTTACCGTTATCAAATAAATTTAAAATATTCACTTTTTCTGAATACCGATAACCGATAAAATATCTCGTTTCTTGATAGTTTTTTTCCTGTATTTAAATTTGTTTTTTTTTCATTTGTTCATATATATATATATATATATATATATATATATATATATATATATATATATATATATATATAATTAATCAAGTTCAACTATATTTGCAAAATGAACGTAAAACCAATATTTTTCAAAGGTACTCAATAAGGAGTAGAGTATTTATAAAAGTTAAATAAACCTATTAATTTATTTAACTTTGAATAAACCTATTAATTTATGTAAAGTTTAATAAACCTATTAATTTATTTAAAGTTAAATAAGCCTATACATTTATTTAACTTATGTATATATATATATATATATATATATATATATATATATATATATATATATATATATATATATTAATATTTAATTATTATTGGTCAAACATTCTGACGTAAGAGCGTTATCTTTGAAAAGCCATGGTTTAAAGGTGTTTTTTGTTTAGACATTTTATGAATTAATAAGCTTGTAAACTATACAAATTTTATCCACTTCATCACTTCGTTATCAATATATATACGTGTGTTTGTGTGTGTGTGTGTGTGTGTACCCACGTATACCTTATTTTATAATTCAAAATATGTTTCTTGGCTACAAATAATGAATTCATTCACATCTGACAAAAATAGGCTCATGCAAAATATAAACGCGTGTATAATTATTGGCGTTATTATGATTTAAATTTTTGTATTTCGACCAGTTCACCACTCTTTATCAAAAAATGCATTCTTTGCTAAAAAACATTTTATTCTTAAACTAATTAACTGATCATTATTAAGTTTTGAATATAGTTGCTAAGAGTGAGAGGTCGTCATGTGGGGAATTTTTTTTTCATCCTGTCCACAAAAAACTAAACTGAACTTCAAGGAACAAACTTTTTCCAAGAATTTCCTATCTATGGCATAAAATACAACGGGACTGATTCCCAGCTGACTACAACAACGCTTTCAAGTCCAATGTAAACAAATTCTTGTCGAGCTGCCTGCCTAAATGATCACATTCTGATTATATCTACTTCGTTTCCAGATGCAGTTCATCGCCAACCGACGATGTCCTTAACTCATATCCTCGAGTGGTCTTTGGACCTTGATAGGGGTGACAGGTTTGTAAAAAAGTTAAATTTAGTCTGGTAAGATGGTAAGAGGGGGTGGAAGACCTCCGTGAAAATTGTGATACCTCTGATTTTTGTGAAATTTTAATAATAGGTATTAGACATCAATTAATAAATATTTCCCAAATCCCAGTTTCTTTGGAGTGTTTTAGAGGCCATAATATGAGCACAAGCCCCATTTGAAAATTAAAATATTTCAGATTTGCATTAAATTTGATTCATAGTCATTAGACACCAATTAAGCAAGGTTCCCTAAATTTTAATTTCTTCCTAAAAAACCTTAAGCTTAAGCCCTAAATTTTAGACAATTTCTAGAATTAGAATCAGGCAACGGATTTTGATCAAAACTGGAATAAGGATTCTAGACATAAGGTTTACTACCATTATATCTTGATTTTAATCTGCGTAAGGGAATATAAATGTGATACAAAGCTGTTTTATTCTGGGAAATAAATTTTACCCGCATGTTTTTGCTAACCTGGGAGGATGGTATCATAGTGAACGAACATATACTTCACTGATCCCCCAAAAGAAGGAGTAATGACTTAGAGGATCATCTCAACAGTACAGATACTGCACTACCGCCCCACTAAAAAATGGAGAAGTTGATCCTGAAAGGGTGGTATTATGAGGAACGAACATATACTATACTGATCTCGGATTAGATTGGATTTTTCTTTTTGTCTCTCCTCTTTTAACCTCTTGCCTTTTATTCTGGTGGCGATTTCAATGTGTGTGTTTTTCTCTTTTTATCTTTATGTAGTCTCTCAAAAGATGTAATATCATCGAAACGCTGGTTAATTAGCGTAGACTGTAACAGTGTTTATTTAATTTTATGAATACTCGTTATTGAGCACTTTTGACAAAATATTGATTTTATGTTCATTTTATCAATATATTTGAACTTAGTTAATTCATATATATATATATATATATATATATATATATATATATATATATATATATATATATATATATATATATATATAAGTGTAAGTTTGTAATCCGAGGCTGTAGCAATGCGATGTAGTTGCCGGAAGGTGGAGAGGGTGAACAGAAACAAACGAGAAGAGAAAACGAATCTCAAAACGATTAATTAATATTTCACGTAAAAACTGATTAAGTACCAGAATAGTAAATACTGTCAGGTAAATAAAAAGTTCGCCAAAAAGGTAATCTTAAATTTTCGAAAGAAAAACTTTCATTATCAAAAGACAACAATTAAAGACCGAAAGGGTCGAAAAAACGGGAAAAACCGGAATCAAAATGTTGAAACACTATATATATATATATATATATATATATATATATATATATATATATATATATATATATATATATATGTAAAAATAAAAATGGAATAAAGAATAAGCAATTCAACAACTAACAAAAATAAACTCAAAAACTCATGTTGTAAAGTTCCACCGAGATATTTCGGCCGTAGATACGACCATTTTCGATCAGTTAATAAACTTTATTTCAAAACGGAAAAGTTTTCAAATTCATACAGAGAATGCGATTGGAAGAAAATGTCACGTGCAGAGAACAACAAAACGGGGAGAAAAAGGAATGCGAGGAATGTTATAAAAAGAGAAAGAAAAAGAAGATGAAGAAGAGGAAGAAGAAGAAAGAGATACCAATCAACCAGTATCTTGGGAACGTCAGTAGAAGAAGACGAAACGAAGAAGAGAAAGCGAGAGCAAACGTAAGAAAGGGTAAATCGACATGTTGTTGTCGAAACCTATTAAAGAAGAAAAAAAAAGAGAGAGAGAGAAAAAATCAGTGCTTAGATATCGCCTGCTGATTGAATTCGGGCTGAGAACGTCAAAATCAATATATATATATATATATATATATATATATATATATATATATATACATATATATATATATATTAACATATATATATATATATACATATATATATATATATATAATAGGTATATATATATATATACATATATATATATATATATATATATATATATATATATATATATATATATATATATATATATATATATCAATAATGAGGAGAATCTTTTTTAGAATATTTTGAAAACCTGGACAACGCAAATTATTTGTTTTTTAAAATAAATTATTTATTTACTTTAAAAACTTCTTTTTTATATAAACTTGAGTACTTTCGATGGTAAACATCTTTGTCAGAAGTATAAGCATATTTTTTCTTCTCTTCCTCTTTCGTACAACCATACTCGACTGAGACATATTCATCGCAGTCAAGTTGAAATTCGTATTGATGTTATAGACGATAAACGCTGATATGCCGTTGTGTGTAGTACGCGGTTACGTGAATACGGTAGTTGGATTCCGGCAACGTTTTCAATATGTGACTTTTCAAACTATATATATATATATATATATATATATATATATATATATATATATATATATAAGACAAATTCTAGTTAATAACACTAAAATTATACATTCCGAAACCAATTTAAAAAAAATTACAAATACTCGAAGCTATCTACATAAAAAACACAACAACCTAAAATAAATAACATATGAAACCAGTGGTAACAATTTCAAATGCTTAACATAATGCGATTTTGTTCTGCGATGCCATCCAGCGTTGCTTAATTTAAAATCGTCAACGACTTCCTGGAACAATGCGGAAAACGTTCTATGCGCGTTTCTCCGCCGTCTTTTTAAAATTCTCTTCTTTCTCCGGTGTATTTGTTCTTTTGCTTTTGACACCTGATGATGATTCGACGAAGAATCGAAAACGTTCGTGAAACCTATGGAACATTTATTCATTTCTTTGATTTTAATACAAAAAACATCAGAAAATTTTAAAAATTTTAAAAAGGTATAATGAAACAAACTAATTCTGTTATTTATAACAATATTTGCATATATATGCATATATATATATATATATATATATATATATATATATATATATATATATATATATATTAAGTTATGAAAATATATTTATGGCAATTAAGCTACAAAATGCCTTTTAGCCTGACGATTCCACACTGGGGTGAAGCGCGGAAACGTCTGTGTAGCTTAATTGCCATAAATATATTTTCATAACTTACTACCTAGCTCTACTCACGTATTGAGCACTGTTGAAGTAAATACTGAAAATGGATACTGTGAATACATGAAATAATAATTATATATATATATATATCTATCTATATATATATATAAACTCCTAAATAGAAAACAAGAGACGTCTATCAACTGTAAACATAGTAGACTCTACCTCCTTAGCAACCCACCTACTCCACCTTAACCCCACACCAACCCCCCACATATTTAAAAATGAATCATTACATTTAACCCCCCATTATACACTACTTCAAAACACATTACAACCCCTTACCCACCCACCCAAATTTACCACCCAACCCTAGCAAGTCTCGATGAATCAATATATAACCACCCCACTAAATCATCAATAACATCAAATCTCTAAGTATTACCTATAATTCTCAACCTCAAAAGCCTCTCAGTCATACTACCAATTCTACCATAATCATCTCCCACCTAAACCCATAACTGTGATAGATATTAACTCTGATATCACTTAGATTAATCTAATCTCAATTACTTAATCCTTCGATTACTATCTTGAACACTTAATTATTGACTGGTGCTTAGTCTTTATTATTGGTAGTAGAACTATAAAAGCCTACCATCACTTGTAGACTTATTTTGCCCACTGACTTCACAAGTAACAGGATTATTATTATTATTATTATTATTATTATTATTATTATTATTATTATTATTATTATTATTATTATCATTATTATTATTATTATTATTATTATTATTATTATTATTATTATTATTATTATTATCATTATTATTATTATTATTATTATTATTATTATTATTATTATTATTATTATTATTATTATTATTATTGATACTATTGTCACTGCAACTATCGTAGGTACTATTGGCTTTATTATAATTATTATTATTGTTATTATAGTTGTTTTTATTAATACTAAAGATAGTAACACCATTAAACTTCTTTTATATAGTAATTTTACTAGTATTAATTTTAGTATAATATAATTACAATTAACAAATATTATGACAACACAATTCACTACCGTTACTGAGCTAATTATAAAAGCCATAAATAATTATATTAAAATAGAATGCAAAAATAACAATTAATACCCTGAATTAAAATTATCAAACATTTTTATCTACACGATAACCACTATTACAACAGAAAGGACAGTTATAACTTTATAATTTTATTCTTATTATTAAATTAACCCACCCTGCCCTCTGCCCCGGTTGGAATTGAGGTCACGATGGCCCAGACACTAAATATCACCCCACGCAACTTCTTGAAATATCACCTGTTGGGGCCTCCCTCCTCCCCCTTTCCTGTCCTCGCTAAAGGCTGAGCCCCGTCTTCGTCCCCCCTCCCTCTTATGCATCTTCAATTTCCGGTTGGGGTTGAATTTAAAATGTATGGCATTTAAATTCCGTTGACGCCTGAAGAGTTGGCGTTCATTATGAACGCCAATGAAACAATATATATTTTGTAGCAATAATGGAATAATAAAATCACCAACAATATATATATATATATATATATATATATATATATATATATATATATATATATATATATATATATATATATATATATATATATATATATTATAATAAGCCATTTTAAGAAATTAAAATTGAGCACTCTCGGGAATGTTAAAAATAGATTGTTACAAAGCTCTAATGCAAAGTTCCGAATACGTTCGTTGAACACTCTCGACTAGTCTTCTATCTGTGCCCGCTTCTAAGTACATATTGATCTTAATTTCCCTTAATTACGTGACAGTCACCGGTGACCGAGTGAATATGGCGACTGTTTGCAAATTCTAGGCTGACTCTGTGAACTGGGTTCGCGTTTCCCGACCGTCTGAAATTGTCACTTTCCTGCACTGATGAGAGCAATAAGCTTTACACGCTAGGGTCTGTAGGTATTAATAATTTAATATTTATTTATAAATATTATATATAAATCGAAAATTTTCTTATTTCCTAACGAGTCATCGCTTATCAAGGCCCAAAGGCCACTCGAGGATAAGGTAAATGAATGTGTCAGGTGGGTGGTGAGACAAACGATGGTTTCATGTGGTGAAAATTTTATTTCTTAAGAGAACGGTTCAACAAGAATTTATTTACATTTGAAAACGACCATGCTGTTATTAGTTGGGAGGCATCCCCGTGATACTGCGGTTCACAGACGGGCAATTTGCTCATTTAGCTTCAAGTACACAGGGGAAGAAAGGAAAAAAGATTTACAGTGGTGGTAGCTAGACGAGTTTTTTGGTGAATGTTTTACAAGAGGAACCTAGATTGAAGTTCAGTCGAGCACTTACGACAACAATTACGATAGAGTATTGATTTACTCCTATCCAGGAGTTAGGCACAAAGCCAGTTTTTATCTTACTCCCACAAGTAAGATTTGACCCAAGGTCCGGTCGGGAAAGTGGCGTTTGAAAAGCCAGCGCCCGAGAGGTGAGCACTCTGGCCATTAAAAACTGCCTGGACAGCCCCGTCGGCATTCCCCAGTAGGGGCGCCTCAGGCAGTAAGCAATAAACTTACCCCTCCCCAAAGAGGGGAGGCGAAGCCTGGGAGGGTGGACCTCCTAGAACTGCACAGGACAGACCCATAGACCGGCGTAAATCAAGCCCCGAAGGCCAAGACAATACCAGTCTATGGGGTGCAGTACCAATCGGAACAGATACTACACTTTGATCTTAGCCAGAAGGCCAAGAAATGGGGTTTTATTTACTCCTCCCCAGGAGTTAGGCACAAGGCCAGTTTTTATCTTACTCCCACAAGTAAGATGTGACCCAAGATCAGGTCGAGAAAGTGGGGGTTGAAAAGCCAGCGCTCGAGAGGTGAGCACTCTGGCCATTTAAAAATTGCCTGGCCAGCCCCGTCGGCATTCCCCGGTAGGGGCGCCTCAGACAGTAAGCAATAAACTTACTCCTCCCCAAAGAGGGGAGGCAAAGCCTGGGAGGGTGGACCTCCTAGAACTGCACAGGACCAACAACCCCCAATAGACCGGCGTAAATCCAGACCCAAAAGCCCGGACGATACTGGTCTAAGAAATGGGGTGCGGTTAAGCAACGTCTCTTCTGTGAGAAAGAGGCTGCAGGGAAAAGAAGAGGGTACCCAACCCACTAGATTTCGAAGTCGATTTTGTACTCTGTGAAAGGAGATAGTGCTTTGAGCGACCCCTCCAAAAAATGTAGCAACAGTACTCCATCTTAGGACGTATTAGATTCTTATACAGGTTGCGTCAGGAGTGAGATACTTTCTGGAGCGGTAGAATGATCCAATCATTTTTCTAGCGACCTCTGCAACAGATCTGATGTAAGTCTTTCACTTCAGGTCTCGGGTAAAAGTCAGTCCTAGAAGCTTATCAAAACAGGGTGGGTGGGTTTGTGGGTGGATGGGAGGCTCTTCAAGGGGGAATGCTATCCATCTGAACTGGGGCAAAGTGAGGATCCGAGCGTTGGTGGTGAAAGGAGAGAAACTTTCGTTTTAGAGGTATTAAAGGTAACTAGTCGCTTTTTCTCTATTGCACAACGTGCTCCACGTCTGAAGATGAGAGAATCAGAAAAAAAAATATGCATCATTAATGCTCTTCGAAGTGCTGCCAAAGATGTCACCGAATGATCTTAGAATGTGATTTAGGAGATTATTGATTATATATCAGGAAGAGGATCGTTGAGGCGTTTGAGAATCAGCGTCACGTGATGACTGTTAGTTTCTGGCCGAGCGTTCATCAGACTTGAACGCACCGGGAGAACATTCCCCCCCCCCTCTCTCTCTCTCTCTCTCTCTGTGTCTCTCTCACACACACACATACTTATGTGCGTGTGTGTGTGTTAATGTCTCGTGTTTTCTCGCTTCCTTTCTATCTCGCATGCATTCTCTGTCTCTCAACCTTCTACGCAGACGCACACACGCACACACACGCGCACACACACACGCACACGCACACGCACACGCACACACACACACACACGCACACACACACACACACTCACGCACACGTGCTTTTTCTTGCCCTTCGGAAAGGGTCGTTGACATCTGGTTCCCGTTAACAGTGACAGCCGGTCCACTGGGGGTAGTTTTGGGTGAACAAGGAAAGGTGCGTTACGAAGGTGTGTGTACGTGTGTCGTGAGAATTTTCAAGGGAAAAGAAGATGATGAAGAGGAGGAGGAGGAGGAGGAGGAGGAGGAGGAGGAGGAGGAGGAGGAGGAGGAGTAATATTGTTAAAAACCAAAATAAGAAACTGAAATGAACGAATGAAATAAAAGTGAAAAAAGACGAAAAGAAAATGGAGATGATTATGAAAACGAGAAAGGAGCAAGTGGGGAAAACATTCTTATAAAGGTTAAAGAAAACAGAAAGAAAGAAAGAATGAAAGAAAGAAAGAAAGAAAGAATGAAAGAAAGAAAGAAAGAAAGAATAAACGAAAGAAAGAATGAAAGAATAAAATAAAAAATTAAAGAAAAAATGAAAGAAAGAATGAACAAAAGAATGAAAGAAAGAAAGAATGAAAGAAAAAATGAATGAATGAAAGAAAGAAAGAAAGAATAAAAAAGAATGAATGAATGAAAGAAAGAAAGAAAGCAAGAATGAAAGAAAGAATAGAAAGAAAGAATCAAAGAAAGAAAGAAAGAAAGAATGAAAGAAAGAAAGAATAAAAGAAAGAATGAATGAAAGAAAGAAATAAAGAATGAAAGAAAGAATAAAAGAAAGAAAGAAAGAAAGAAAGAATGAAAGAAAGAAAGAAAGAATAAATGAAAGAAAGAATAAATGAAAGAAAGAATGAATGAAAGAAAGAATGAAAGAAAGAAAGAATGAATGAAAGAAAGAAAGAAAAAATAAAAGAAAGAAAGAAAGAATAAAAGAAAGAATGAATGAAAGAAAGAAAGATAGAATGAAAGAAAGAATGAAATAAAGAATGAAAAAAAAGAAAGAATGAAAGAATAAAAGAAAGAATGAATGAATGAAAGAAAGAAAGAAAAAATAAAAGAAAGAAAGAAAGAATAAAAGAAAGAATGAATGAAAGAAAGAATGAAAGAAAGAATGAAATAAAGAATGAAAAAAAAGAAAGAATGAAAGAATAAAAGAAAGAAAGAAAGAATAAAAGAAAGAATGAATGAAAGAAAGAAAGAAAGAATGAAAGAAAGAATGAAATAAAGAATGAAAAAAAAGAAAGAATGAAAGAATAAAAGAAAGAAAGAAAGAATAAAAGAAACAAAGAAAGAAAGAAAGAAAGAATGAAAGAAAGAAAGAATGAAAGAAAGTAAGAAAAAATGAATGAATGAATGAAAGAAAGAATAAAAGAAAGAAAGAAAGAATGAAAGAAAGAAAAAAAGAAAGAAAGAAAGAAAGAATGAAAGAAAGAAAGAAAGAAAGTATGAATGAAATGGATCCGTGGCGCAACGGATGAAAGTGCTAAGTTATAATCAGTTATTAATGATAGTCTTCTGGAGCTTGAAGGTTCAATCTTCAGTACAGGTGATACTTCTAATATAATAAAGAATTACTTAAGACTTCTATTTGGCCATTTAAGGGCAAGAACAAAGAACGGAGGAAAATTGATAGAAAGAAAAAGAAAGAACCTGCTGGAAAAGTGCTCCTTTCATCCTTAGGGGTCAAGCGATGGGCTAAAAGGCTTCATATTACAATGAAGATCCTTCTGGAGAAGGGCACGTGTCTTTTGGGATTGGAGCTTCTGGCCGCAATGGGCGAGCGAGCATCATGGCGCACGAACCTCGTGAATGTTTCACAATAATTTGATGGATGGCAGAATAATAATAATAATAATAATAATAATAATAATAATAATAATAATAATAATAATAATGATAATAATAATAATAATAATAATAATAATAATAATAATAATAATAATAATAATAATAATAAGAAGAAGAAGAAGAAGAAGAAGAAGAAGAAGAAGAAGAAGTATTAAAAAGAAAGAGTTTTCTATTATGTTCTTTAATTACGAATAATTAACTGGGGGGGGGCAGTATTAAATCAGTCAAGATATAAATGTATAAGAGCTAATGTTAAGATAGAGAGAGTAAAATTGCTGTGCAGCGCTTTTTATACCACCGATCGTAGCGCCGTCTAATTTCCAAAGGGGAGATAATTCAGGTAGGTCTGAAAACGCCCCCCCCCCCCCCGATGAGAGTATGTGTTGAACAGGGGTAGGTAATGCTACACAATATTTACGCGAATACTTATCTGCTCTTTGTTCAATTCAGCTAACCTCAAAGAAATTAATCTTAACAAATTAATTTTAACTTAAAAATCATAAAATGATACTCTTTCTTAACCCTACTCATAATCCTAAGTCCGGGTGGCAATACGAAACATATATATTTTTTAATTCTTTTTTTTATGGAAATCGCTCCAGACAAGGCATGAAGCCACTTGATGTAAGTAGCTAACAAGAACGAAATATGATTATCGCAAAGACAGAAGATGCCCATTGGACTTAGTCTTGAAAAGACCAAGGCTATAGGTAGGAAGAAAACAGTCAGCAGGAAGAGAGTTCCACAAACCTGCAGTTCTTGGAAAGAAGCTATTGGAATATGAAGCTGTATTACATTGCGGTATCAAAACAGCAAATTGATGAAGACCACTAGACCAACTAGTCAAACGAGCTGGAACAAAAGAAGCAGAGAATAGATCACACAATTCCGAAGAACACATACCATAATAATACTTATAGAAAAGACTGAGACTAGCAACATCACGTCTGTAAGAGAGAGAAAGAAGAGAAGAAGAAAGTGTGGGTCCAATCGAATTACATATACGTTTCTGCACCTTATCAAGAACCCTCAAATGGGACAGAGATTCACCAGCTCAAATCTGACAAAAGTACTCGATAAATAAATATTTAAAAATCACACCGCAACGTGTGTTCATATAGGAGACTATCTTAGCATGGACTGTAAGACAAAATCCTATACAATTTTTTGTCGTCAAACAAAAGGAAAACAAAGCCTTTCTATAAATAACAACGATGTATTTATTTGAGTGACCTACACCGTTGGGTGTAGGTTGCTGAAAGTTAAGACAGTGTAGAAAAGAAACTAAAGAGAGAAAGTAAGAAAGTTCGGCTGCCGTTTTTCTTTAAGCTGTATATCTTCCAATTGAGAATGGCAGGAGAGAGGACGTCTTTCTTCGTAGGTGTCTGGAAACCCCTTGACTGCTGTCTGCAATTCGTAGAGGGGCTGGAAGTAGTTCTTTAAACTTCCGGTTGAAATTAATGCGCCTTGGAGGCTGAGTGGTCATCGTGTGACCAAGACACCTCGCAGGGCTACCCTCCGTCAAAGGAAATAAATGTTAATGTGTGTGACTGCTACGAATACACGATTTTACCAACATCTGATTTGAATAAAGGATTTCATAAATAGCTGTCCTTATTTACTTGCCTCCCGACTAGGACAGCGTTAGACACAATGTTGGTGTTTAATGTGGGGGGGAATCCAGTTCCCGTAAAAGGGGCACTCTGAATTGGGATTAAAAATAGCCTCAATCTAGAAGGATTTTTCCTTCACTGACTGAGGACAGAAAACATGAAGTGTAGCGCCAGAACAGATACTACACTTTGCATTATTTTAAACAAATTAGGCACAAGGCCATCAAAAGTGTGGGGATGTTGTTCATCCTTGTTCTAAAGTGATAAAATGTCTATCCTACTCTTAACTAGAATCATCTCAGTCACCACAATACCACATTTACTCTAAGGGCCGTGCCACTTAAGATAACCCTAAAATTTGTTGGGCATTTTATTTAAAAAATTATATTTATGTAAAAAAATTCATTTGAATAACACGGGGAGTGGGGAAAAACAAATAAAAACAAAAAAAAATCGTTTAGTAAGCCCCTCCCAACCCTTTCTAAATAATAGACCGCCCACTTTTTTATGGTTTTTTCGGAACCGAAAACAAGCCATCCAATCTTTAAATGGGAGTGGAATCTAAGTGGGGGTAAAAAGAAAACGGGGGATGGAGTTTGGAGAATGGGTGATGTCCTTCCAAGATATAGAGAGGCCGAGGCTACACTTTGCTCCTAGCCAAAAAGCCAAGGGACAATAAATATCTGTTAGTCTCGTAATTATTAAGAATACTCTTTATATTAACTAAATTGTGTGAACACTTCTCGCGTGTCTGTGTATGTTTGTTGAGGGTATTATCAAATGAAATGAATAAAAAAAATTCCACTATAGTTTTAAAAGATCCCGGTAAAAGTATATATTGGGTTGGCCAAAAAGTTCGTTCGTTTTTTGAATGTCATCTTTCCAGTCTACTAAAGATCGTTTTATGTTTGTTTTTTAAAATTTTATTTTTACTTTCTATTTTTTTTATTTCCCTCCTCGTCAGGAGGTTAGGTACAAGGCCAGTTTTTATCTTACTCCCACACGGTAAGATGTAACCCAAGGCCGGGTCGGGAAAGTGGGGCTTGAAAAGCCAGCGCCCGAGAAGTTTCCGAGAAGGTGAGCACTCTGGCCATTAAAAATTGCCTGGGCAGCCCCGTCGGCATTCCCCGGTAGGGGCGCCTCAGACAGTAAGCAATAAACTTACTCCTCCCCAAAGAGGGGAGGCAAAGCCTGGGAGGGTGTACCTCCTAGAACTCCACAGGACCGGCAACCCCTAATAGACTGGCGTAAATCCAGACCCAAAGGCCCGGACAATACCGGTTTTATTAGGCGGGGTAAAAAAAACCCTGGTTGACCGAGAATCGTGTATTTGGTGTGGCGATCATGTTGACATCAGAGCAGACGAGTTCTTACATTTTGCTTGTATTTTATACCTTGAAATAAACGATCGACAGAGCTCTGCTGACACCAGGTGTTTTTTTTTTTACTACAGAAAAGGAAAAAAAGCATCAGGTTATGGTATTCAATGCCAAATCCGATCATTTTGGTGAAAGTTTTTATGCTTCAAGTTCTTTATATGCTTAAGTATTTATTCATGGTGTTTGATTGAGTGAAAGGGAGAGGGTGGAAGGTGGAGGGGAGGGAAAGAAAATTGTTGTTTTGTATAAACATAAAATTAATTATTTTTTTCACGTCAAAAAATAATTAATTTATCATGAAAATCAACATACGGGTAGTGTTTTTCTTTCATTATTTTTTTCTGCTAAAAACCGCCTCGTTTTTTATTTTGACGCCGGTTCGTTTTCATTCGGCTTTTTCCGGCTGTTTACTTAATTCTGCGTCGTCAAAAATTAGTTTTCTCTGGTGTAGAAAAGAAAGAAAAAGAAAAAACTAACGATAACGAAAAACAAAAAGATAGAGAAAGAAAGAAAAAAAATGATGAACGAAATTAATAAAGGTTAAAAAACAAAACAAATTTAAATAAAGACGAAAAATGGATATAGAAAATGAAAGAAAAAAAGTAAAAAGGAAGAAACATTGAAAGAGGATAGAAATAAACTAACATGAGGAAAAATGTGGTTTACTTTTCTGCACGGCTTGTCTGAAATAAATATAGCACACAGTCCAAAATTATAACAAACGGCATATTTACAAATATGTGTCCACTTGGTGTAACGAGTGTGTTACAAAATGTTGAAAACCTTTCAAAAAAAGAAAAAATAATTAAAATGATAAAAGAATAAATATATAAACAAACAAATAAATAAACAAACAAACAAATAAATAAAATACACTTAAAAAGTTTTCAAATGTAAATAATGAATAAATAATAATAAAAAAATAAATATAATAAAATAATAATGATACTTAAAACAAAGTAAAGCAAATAAAACAATGAAAGCTTATATATAAATTAAACTAACATTTATTTGATATATATATATATATATATATATATATATATATATATATATATATATATATATATAAATATTATATATATATATATTAAACTAAAATTTGTTTATATATATATAAATATGTAAATATATTATGTATATATAAAACTAAAATTTGTTTATATATACATATATATATGTATATATATATAAATATATAAATATATTATATATGTATATTAAACTATAATTTGTTTATATATATATATATATATATATATTATATCTATTTTAAACTAACATTTGTTTATATATATAAATATATAAATATATTATATATATATTAAACAAAAATTTGTTTATATATATATATATAAATATATAAATATTATATATATATATTAAACTAAAATTTATTGATATATATATATATGAAAATATATATATATATAAATATATAAATATTATATATATATATTAAACAAAAATTTGTTTATATATATATGTATATATATAAATATATTAATATTATATTTATATATTAAACTAAAATTTGTTTATATATATATAAATATATACATATTATATATATATATTAAACTAAAATTAGTTTATATATATATAAATATATAAATATATTATATATATATTTTAAACAAAAAATTGTTTATATATATATATGTATATATATATATATAAATATATAAATATATTATATATATATTTTAAACTAAAATTTGATTATATATATGTATATATATATACATATATATAAATATGTTATATATATATTTTCAACTAAAATACGTTTATATATATATACGAATATATAAATATATTTTATATATATAGTAAACTAAAATTTCTTTATATATACATAAATATATAAATATATTATATATATATTTTAAACTAAAATTTGTTCATAAATATATATATATATATAAATATATTTTATATATATATATATATTAAACTAAAATTTATATATATATACATATATAAATATATGTATATGTTTTATATAAATTTTAAATTAAATTTATATATATATACATATATAAATATATAAATATATTTTATTTTTATATTAAATTTACATTTATATATATATATATATATAATTTTTTTTTATTTATATATTTAACTAAAATTCCATTTACTGCAAAATTAATTTCAACGGCGATCTTTTGAATGTTTTATAAACAAAGTTGAGAATCCACATTCGTCGTCATCATCAGATTTTTTTCCGAAATATTATGTTATACGAACCTTAACATCGAGTGACACTGAGATCAAATAAGGTTGTAATTTAAATAATAATAATAATAATAATAATAATAATAATAATAATAGAGCAAAAAACGAAAAACTAATTTCACTTTTGTATCTATGTTTTCGATCCGGTTATATCCGATACAACTGTACAAAAAAAGTTCTCGCAAAAACATAGCTTCCAGATTCCAGTGACCATATTTTATTTATCAGTGAAAATGTTCAATTCTTTTTCGTTTCGTCATCGCTCAGACTAACAAGGTATAAAGACATATCTTGAATTTTCCAAAAGTATGACTCACCAGAAGGAAAGGCTAAAATCGTATCCAAAAAAACGCCACAAAAGAAAAAATAACTTACATTTGTAAACGTTTCTATGGGCAGATTCTTTAGAGAACAAGTTGGTGGTTACATTAAGAAAGTAGCGCCATCTTTAATCCGAACAAACTAAACCGTAACTTTCTAAAGCGGAACACAACTAAAACGAATAAAATAAGAGAAAGAAAATAACATGAAGTAAAAATAGACAAGAGAAAAAAACACGAAAAGATTCAGAATACGAAAGAAATTCCGTATTTAGATTGAGTAAAAACAAAGGGAGATAAAAACAAAACTAACGTTTGAAAAAGAATACTCAAATTGTTTAAGAGTCCAAATGTTTTTGTTAAGAAGCTGATTATTCGACGGTCGTGAGTAGAGTTCTATTCATCCTGTGTACGCAGTAGTCCGAGAGTGCAATTATCAGTTTCACAGGGTTCAGAATGAAGTTTGTCAGTTAGAGTTCGATGTATATCAAAGTGTGCATTACGAAAACCTCTAGCTCCCTGGGTGATCAGTGTATCGATAGGTTAGAAAAATGAATTTAAAACCGATATTTTCAAGCCGATGTCGAGTGAAGGTATTACTTGTAGGCGATGGTGAAAATATCTTTGCAATTTTTTATTCTCATCTTTCATCTCTAGAATTGATTGTTCTAGTCAATATATTGAGCTTTATATTATTATAGGTCCTTTTTATTTAAACATTATTACATTTCATTCCAATGTATTCATTATCTCTCAACATTTCTTTTGCATGTACTTTTTTTTATTTAATTAAATATTTAAAGATTAATATTAATTTAATAAATGCCTGAAAAACTCAAATCGATAACAAAATATATGACCCACCAAATTAATGCCATAATTTAAAACCTATAAGCTATACATTCATTTAAAACCAAAGTCCTAGACCTATATACTATTTTTACTTTTATCCTAACAATTATGTATTTTATGTACTGTTTAACTTATAATGTGAAGTATTTATATTCTTTAATATTTTCCTGTCTACTTCCGTCAAAAAGATTACTATTATTAATTCAAATTCATTGAGTTTACTTTTAAGATATTGTGGATTTGTAATAAGGCCTACATTTGGAAAGTGCGAATTTTAAACGATGTGTACAGTTTTAGACGACTTAATGTTTTTGTTCATTAAGTTATCCTTAGATGTGATTATGTGATAAGATTCTAAGAAACAATGATTACATTTTTAAATTTGACCTGTGGAGAACTGTTTTGCTTTATCAATAATAGACAAATTCAATAATTTAGCTAATGATGTTGGGTTATCGTTAGAGCGTACATTCACTCTCTCTCTCCCTCTCCCCCTCTCTCTCTCTCTCTCTCTCTCTCTCTCTCTCTCTCTATATATATATATATATATATATATATAAATGGGTTTCTTTGCTAAAATAATGAATTCTTTAACATGTGTATTATTTGAATTATTCGGACTACTATTGATGTTGTTCTCACAACGTTTCGGTCGATGTACCCTCTGCCTTTCTTCAGGTGTATCTTGTCGAACTCTGGAATATTTCTGTCGAACTCGGGAATCTGTACCGAATTTCGAACGAAATCCTTTATTAAATCCACGTGGGTAGCTTGCTCTCGTATCATCAGCAATGGCCGGGTCTTAAGTAATCCGTAATTGTATTTTAGTATCGCCCGTACTAAGGATTGCACCTTAACCCCCAGAAGACTGTCACTTAGGACTGATTATTTCTTAGCACTTATATCCGTTGCGCCACGAGTACGAATTACTTCAGACTTCTATCCGATCATGGCTGATCGAACGAGAGCAAGCTACCCCGTGGATTAAATATGTTTCACATTTGAAGAATGGATACTCCATAAGACCAGCCCATTTCAGGTTCTAGAATTCGGAAGAAAAAAACAAGCAAAAACCACGTTTTCTTTAAAATGATAAGTATTGTCAAGTAATCAATTTTCCGCTAGTGATGAAACGTAGTTTTGGTTGCAGACAGTGAATTTCTATTATAACAAGATTATTGTCGACCAATCAAATGCCGGATATTCTAGAGACACTGATATACACTAACCCTGCCGCAGAGCACAACTTGGTCATTTCGTACAGACACCGAGGCTCGGAAAACAAAATTTATCAAAAACCCAAGTGCAAGAATCTTGAAGTCATTTTGTTGGTACGCATCAGGCGACCCTTTTTCTTCTAACCCTAACCCTAACCCTAACGCATCAGGCGACCCTTTTTCTTCTTTCATCTCTCCACCCACCCCGCGCACTTTAAATGACAATGTCTGTGGTTTTCACTCTGGGCAAGAAAAGAAGATATCACATGACCCAACAATTATATAGTGATACAGCTGCCCGTGGCTGGAGATGTTGTCCTCGCTGACACCAGACGGCACGCGTGCTCGTCGACCGGATAAATAGCCAGTGGGGGATGAGAGGGTGGGGGTGTCACCGTTAATTGAGAACGGAACAAGATTATTTTGGACATCCGACGCCCAAATGGAATTTCTCACATCTCTATTCCATCCTAGACAAAAGAAAAACATTCGTATCAGATTCTTATAGACATTCTGATGAATTTATTTCTGATCTTGGGAAGACGATTCAGCTTAGACGAAAGGTCATTCGCGAATCAAGGGAGGCGCGAGAGCGCTCTATCCAGTAATAGACTTTAAAAATGGCCTATGCTGGAAATCTCATTTCTTTGACCAATCATAACTCAAAAACCAATAAACCAAATTAGTTAAAACGTTGCACAAAATTTTTATTTAATATGTTCTATAAGTGTGTAGAATTTCAGCATCATTAGTCAAGGCAACCCAGAGATCCAGAAAGTTCAATCATGAAATCATGTTATCCGTGTGTACGTACGCACGTACGTATGTGCCACCCTGTATTTCATCAACTATTTGATGGATTCAGCTGATCTTTGGCAGAGGCCGAGGTTCTAGGGTCTAGTTGATGGCATTTTAATTTCAGTTTACCATATACCTTAGTTTTCCAGAAAATTAAAAAAAAACTTATGAGAAGGCATTGTATTGAGGCATAGCCGTTACAAAAGTAGTGACATTCCATGAAAAATGCCAGTATACTGAAATCATATGCCCTTAATTGGGTTAAGATGAAAATTCATATACACTAAATGTACAAAAGCAAGGAAATTCCAAAATTGTTAGACTTGTATTGTCATTAAGGGTATGACTACATATCAACCAAACCATTTCATTATCACATCACTACAGTATAAATCTTTATGCATGAGTGGATGAAGTGTGTGAGGTGCGCTGAAGAAAAATTCATACCAGTAAAATACATAGCCCTGTTGTGCTCGCATACCCTTAATGACAATAAAAGTGTAAAAATTTGGGAATTTCCTTGCTTTTGTACATTTAGTGTATATGAATTTCCATCTTAACCCTATTAAGGGCATATGATTTCAGTATACTGGCATTTTTCATGGAATAATCTATATACTATTAAAAAGTGATGGTGTTTTGGGATTTGTCTGTTCGTACGCAAATAGAAACATGTGATTGGTTGACAAAGAAAGCAACAAGCAGAGTACACATTACTAAGGCCGTAATTTTTAGAATGTCAATACACGGGTTCGAATCTCACGTAAGTCTAATTGATTTTTTTGGACTGGATGCATGTTTAATAAATTTAAAGAAACTAACATAACATAATAATGAAAAAAAAACATTATATAAATATTTTTTTAAAACTAAGTGATTTTTTTTTAACAATCCGTAAAAAAGTAGACCTCATCTATGTGGGTATTCCGAATTAGTTCAATCGAATTATGTTTGTAAGAAAAAAATTAACTCAATATGTAAATACATTCATCGTAGTTTCAGTGAAAATGTTTAGAGGTCAAAGAAGTCAGAGAGTGACACCGGTCGGAAGTTATGAAACTACGTGATTTCCGGCTGGAGTTGTCTTTCTCTCTCTCTCTCTCTCTCTCTCTCTCTCTCTCTCTCTCTCTTAGCCGACGAGATTTCAACCAGAAAAGACGTGTCTACCGACTTTCCCCCAGAAGTGGGGACAGCCCATATCGGGTGGCGATGTAGCGAGACGGCTGTCTGTCTGTCTGTCTGTCTGTCTGTCTGTCTCTCCACCTCTTTTACTCTATCTCTCTCTCTTTCTCTCTATCTCACGTGCATACAAGTTGTCTACCTGATGTTTTCTGTTCTTAAATAAATAAAGCTTTCATAAACTAAACAAGGAGTAAGTTTTATCAACAGACGAAAATTAGTCTGGGTTCAGGACGATGGCGGCGACAGGGGGTATAAACGATTTATACACCTATCAGTAAGGCGGAATATGAAATCCCCACAGCTATCTATCTGGAAAACGCAGCTGTCAAACCTGACATTGTCATATGGAACAAGAGAGAGAGAGAGAGAGAGTGGCAACTTTGGTTGAGATTAGTGGCCCTAATGATGGGGGCCTAAACAGAGCTGAAAGGGAGAAAATAACAAAATATTAAGGTCTAATGTATGATATGAAAAGAAATTGGAACCTCAAAGATGTCTCAATCATTCCAGTTATCATAGGAGCCACTGGACTCATGAAGAAGAACTTGAAAAAGTATTTGGCAAGTATACCTTGTGAACCAAGTGCAAGAGAAATCCAAACAACTACACTCAAGGGAACAGCCAGAATCCTGAAAAGGGCTCTCAGTTGGAGTCTGTAAATAGTGGGTGATCGTATGGCATTTGCAAGAATGTCCCGTCCCCAGAGAATGAAAGAAAATGAAAAGAAAAAAAGAGAGAGAATACTAAGAAACATATTTTTTCCACGAAATGTCACAAAATAGTTTCCTTCGTACTAGCTATAAAGTGGTTGAAGCTAGGTAAAGATGGAAATTGACATACCCAGGTACTGTACTTACACCGCCCTAGGAACGGGTATCAACTAGTCTACATATGAAAAATAGAAACTTGTTTATGTTTCAGAATTCCTTAGATGAGGATTGATAATTTGTATAATTTGGATTATTCGGACTACTATTCTCATCTTGAGTGTTATTCTCACAATGTTTCGGCCGATGTAACCTCCGACCGTTTTCAGGTGTATCTTGTCGAACTCGGGAATCTTTCTGTATAATCTGCATTATTCAGACTACTGTTCTCATCTTGAGTATTATTCACACAACATTTCGGCCGATGTAACCTCCGGCCTTCTTCAGGTGTATCTTGTCGAACTCGGGAATCTGCACGGAATTTGTAACGGAACCCTTTATTTAATCGACGGGGACAGCATGCTCTCGTTCCATCAGCCATGACCGGATAGATGTATTCAGTAATTCGCAATTCCTAGTATCGCAAGTACAAATTACGGATAAAGTACTGAGTAAAAACAATTTTTCTAATAGAATCGTCGATCAACAAATTAAAAAAATAGATGGTTACATTTAATGTTACAAAGACAAAGCTCAATTATAAGAAACATTTTCGACCACCGATTGTTATGACTGATAGCACGATACACGAGAGTCGAACATTCAAACTCCTCGGCCTAACATTCACAGGTAACATGAATTGGAACAAATACATGGAAGATACTGACAAATCTGCTGCAAATAAGATGGGTTACCTCTACCGGACTAGAAAACATCTCACATCTGCCAGTATCCACTACAAAGCCACCATTTTCTCATGTATGGAGTATTGTTGCCACATCTGGGTTGGTGCATCAACCACTAGTCTCTCCCTCTGAGACAAGGGGAAAAAGAGTATCTAACATAATAGGTCCTACACTGTCTACCAAGCTCCAGCCCAAATTACACCAATGTCAATGGGTTTTAAAATTAATAAAAATATATATTATCAAACAAACAGTTTTTAAAAAAATGTGTCGACATCCATCCTGATTCGAAGCAAGTGTTTCACCGCGCTAAATAGACATGACTTGTTGTTTTTTGCCTCAGTTTAGAAGGATTTCTCTTTCACTTTACGACGACAGAAAAGATGAAGTGTGAACAGATACTGCATTTTGATCCTAGCCAAAATGTTAACGTCAACCGGGGATACTTTGACATTGGGGGTTACTATGATAATACCCCATGTCAACCTGTATTTTCCGCTTTTAACGAAATATCATTGATTTGTTGGTCTCCTAAAACTGGGCTGTAACAAATATATGGTACAACTGTAACACATTTTATCGGTCCTGCCAAGGTTAAGCCAGTGCAGATGGAAATCCGTTACCAGTATGCTTGAGGACTATATTTGGTAAAAGGAGAAAACATCAGAAAAACGTGGATCAATAATAGCTGCATGAACAGCCGTTTTATCGGGCGATCTTGCTGATTTGGGTTCATCTACGTATTGGTATGAGAGAGCGCAAAAGTGCTTCTTCCAGAAGTTGAAAGTTCCAGTGAAGAGGAACAGGACGTTTGCACCATTTGTGATCGCTGAGATCCCCCTAATGTTGGAAAACGAAAAGTGGAATAGGGGTGAATGTGACGAATGTGATCTATAATATCATGTGAATGTAACGAATGTGATCTATAATATCATGTGAATGTGACGAATGTGATCTATAATATCATGTGAATGTGACGAATGTGATGTATAATATCATGTGAATGTGACGAATGTGATCTATAATATCATGTGAATGTGACGAATGTAATCTATAATATCATGTGAATGTGACAAATGTGATCTATAATATCATGTGAATGTGACGAATGTGATCTATAATATCATATGTATGCGACTAATGTGATCTATAATATCATGTGAATGTGACGAATGTGATCTATAATATCATGTGAATGTGACGAATGTGATCTATAATATCATGTGAATGTGACGAATGTGATGTATAATATCATGTGAATGTGACAAATGTGATCTATAATATCATGTGAATGTGACTAATGTGATCTATAATATCATGTGAATGTGACGAATGTGATCTATAATATCATGTGAATGTGACGAATGTGATGTATAATATCATGTGAATGTGACGAATGTGATCTATAATATCATGTGAATGTGACAAATGTGATCTATAATATCATGTGAATGTGACTAATGTGATCTATAATATCATGTGAATGTGACGAATGTGATCTATAATATCATGTGAATGTGACTAATGTGATCTATAATATCATGTGAATGTGACTAATGTGATCTATAATATCATGTGAATGTGACGAATGTGATCTATAATATCATGTGAATGTGACTAATGTGATCTATAATATCATGTGAATGTGACTAATGTGATCTATAATATCATGTGAATGTGACGAATGTGATCTATAATATCATGTGAATGTGACTAATGTGATCTATAATATCATGTGAATGTGACTAATGTGATCTATAATATCATGTGAATGTGACTAATGTGATCTATAATATCATGTGAATGTGACGAATGTGATGTATAATATCATATGAATGTGACGAATGTGATCTATAATATCATGTGAATGTGACGAATGTGATGTATAATATGTGAATGTGACGAATGTGATCTATAATATCATGTGAATGTGACGAATGTGATCTATAATATCATGTGAATGTGACGAATGTGATCTATAATATCATGTGAATGTGACGAATGTGATGTATAATATTATGTGAATGTGACGAATGTGATCTATAATATCATGTGAATGTGACGAATGTGATCTATAATATCATGTGAATGTGACGAATGTGATCTATAATATCATGTGAATGTGACGAATGTGATGTATAATATTATGTGAATGTGACGAATGTGATGTATAATATCATGTGAATGTGACGAATGTGATCTATAATATCATGTGAATGTGACGAATGTGATCTATAATATCATGTGAATGTGACTAATGTGATCTATAATATCATGTGAATGTGACGAATGTGATCTATAATATCATGTGAATGTGACGAATGTGATCTATAATATCATGTGAATGTGACGAATGTGATCTATAATATCATGTGAATGTGACGAATGTGATCTATAATATCATGTGAATGTGACTAATGTGATCTATAATATCATGTGAATGTGACGAATGTGATCTATAATATCATGTGAATGTGACTAATGTGATCTATAATATCATGTGAATGTGACTAATGTGATCTATAATATCATGTGAATGTGACGAATGTGATGTATAATATCATGTGAATGTGACTAATGTGATCTATAATATCATGTGAATGTGACTAATGTGATCTATAATATCATGTGAATGTGACGAATGTGATCTATAATATCATGTGAATGTGACGAATGTGATCTATAATATCATGTGAATGTGACTAATGTGATCTATAATATCATGTGAATGTGACGAATGTGATCTATAATATCATGTGAATGTGACTAATGTGATCTATAATATCATGTGAATGTGACGAATGTGATCTATAATATCATGTGAATGTGACGAATGTGATCTATAATATCATGTGAATGTGACTAATGTGATCTATAATATCATGTGAATGTGACGAATGTGATCTATAATATCATGTGAATGTGACTAATGTGATCTATAATATCATGTGAATGTGACTAATGTGATCTATAATATCATGTGAATGTGACGAATGTGATGTATAATATCATATGAATGTGACGAATGTGATCTATAATATCATGTGAATGTGACGAATGTGATGTATAATATCATGTGAATGTGACGAATGTGATCTATAATATCATGTGAATGTGACGAATGTGATCTATAATATCATGTGAATGTGACGAATGTGATCTATAATATCATGTGAATGTGACGAATGTGATGTATAATATTATGTGAATGTGACGAATGTGATCTATAATATCATGTGAATGTGACGAATGTGATCTATAATATCATGTGAATGTGACGAATGTGATCTATAATATCATGTGAATGTGACGAATGTGATGTATAATATTATGTGAATGTGACGAATGTGATGTATAATATCATGTGAATGTGACGAATGTGATCTATAATATCATGTGAATGTGACGAATGTGATCTATAATATCATGTGAATGTGACGAATGTGATGTATAATATTATGTGAATGTGACGAATGTGATGTATAATATTATGTGAATGTGACGAATGTGATCTATAATATCATGTGAATGTGACGAATGTAATCTATAATATTATGTGAATGTGACGAATGTGATCTATAATATCATATGTATGCGAATAATGTGATCTATAATATCATAAAATGTGACGAATGTGATGTATAATATCATGTGAATGTGACGAATGTGATGTATAATATTATGTGAATGTGACGAATGTGATGTATAATATTATGTGAATGTGACGAATGTGATCTATAATATCATGTGAATGTAACGAATGTGATCTATAATATCATGTGAATGTGACGAATGTGATCTATAATATCATGTGAATGTGACGAATGTGATGTATAATATTATGTGAATGTGACGAATGTGATCTATAATATCATGTGAATGTGACGAATGTAATCTATAATATCATGTGAATGTGACAAATGTGATCTATAATATCATGTGAATGTGACGAATGTGATCTATAATATCATATGTATGCGACTAATGTGATCTATAATATCATGTGAATGTGACGAATGTGATCTATAATATCATGTGAATGTGACGAATGTGATCTATAATATCATGTGAATGTGACGAATGTGATGTATAATATCATGTGAATGTGACAAATGTGATCTATAATATCATGTGAATGTGACTAATGTGATCTATAATATCATGTGAATGTGACGAATGTGATCTATTATATCATGTGAATGTGACGAGTGTTATGTATAATATCATGTGAATGTGACGAATGTGATCTATAATATCATGTGAATGTGACAAATGTGATCTATAATATCATGTGAATGTGACTAATGTGATCTATAATATCATGTGAATGTGACTAATGTGATCTATAATATCATGTGAATGTGACGAATGTGATCTATAATATCATATGTATGCGACTAATGTGATCTATAATATCATGTGAATGTGACGAATGTGATGTATAATATCATGTGAATGTGACGAATGTGATCTATAATATCATGTGAATGTGACGAATGTGATCTATAATATCATGTGAATGTGACGAATGTGATCTATAATATCATGTGAATGTGACGAATGTGATGTATAATATTATGTGAATGTGACGAATGTGATCTATAATATCATGTGAATGTGACGAATGTGATCTATAATATCATGTGAATGTGACGAATGTGATCTATAATATCATATGTATGCGACTAATGTGATCTATAATATCATGTGAATGTGACGAATGTGATGTATAATATCATGTGAATGTGACGAATGTGATCTATAATATCATGTGAATGTGACGAATGTGATCTATAATATCATGTGAATGTGACGAATGTGATCTATAATATCATGTGAATGTGACGAATGTGATGTATAATATTATGTGAATGTGACGAATGTGATCTATAATATCATGTGAATGTGACGAATGTGATCTATAATATCATGTGAATGTGACGAATGTGATCTATAATATCATGTGAATGTGACGAATGTGATGTATAATATTATGTGAATGTGACGAATGTGATGTATAATATCATGTGAATGTGACGAATGTGATGTATAATATCATGTGAATGTGACGAATGTGATGTATAATATCATGTGAATGTGACGAATGTGATCTATAATATCATGTGAATGTGACGAATGTGATCTATAATATCATGTGAATGTGACGAATGTGATGTATAATATTATGTGAATGTGACGAATGTGATGTATAATATTATGTGAATGTGACGAATGTGATCTATAATATCATGTGAATGTGACGAATGTAATCTATAATATCATGTGAATGTGACAAATGTGATCTATAATATCATGTGAATGTGACGAATGTGATCTATAATATCATATGTATGCGACTAATGTGATCTATAATATCATGTGAATGTGACGAATGTGATCTATAATATCATGTGAATGTGACGAATGTGATCTATAATATCATGTGAATGTGACGAATGTGATCTATAATATCATGTGAATGTGACAAATGTGATCTATAATATCATATGAATGTGACGAATGTGATGTATAATATCATGTGAATGTGACGAATGTGATCTATAATATCATGTGAATGTGACAAATGTGATCTATAATATCATGTGAATGTGACGAATGTGATCTATAATGTCATAAAATGTGACGAATGTGATCTATAATATCATGTGAATGTTACGAATGTGATGTATGATATCATGTTAATGTGACGAATGTGATCTATAATATCATAAAATGTGACGAATGTGATCTATAATATCATGTTAATTTGATGAATGTGATCTATAATATCATGTGAATATGACGAATGTGATGTATAATATCATGTGAATGTGACATATCTGATCTACAATATCATGTAAATTTGATGAATGTGATGTATAATATCATGTGAATGTGACAAATGTGATCTATAATATCATGTTAATGTGAGGAATGTGATCTATAATATCATATGTATGCGACTAATGTGATCTATAATATCATGTGAATGTGACGAATGTGATCTATAATATCATGTGAATGTGACGAATGTAATCTATAATATCATGTGAATGTGACAAATGTGATCTATAATATCATGTGAATGTGACGAATGTGATCTATAATATCATATGTATGCGACTAATGTGATCTATAATGTCATAAAATGTGACGAATGTGATGTATAATATCATGTGAATGTGACGAATGTGATGTATAATATCATGTGAATGTGACGAATGTGATGTATAATATCATGTGAATGTGACGAATGTGATGTATAATATCATGTGAATGTGACGAATGTGATCTATAATATCATGTGAATGTGACGAATGTGATGTATAATATCATGTGAATGTGACGAATGTGATCTATAATGTCATATGTATGCGACTAATGTGATCTATAATGTCATAAAATGTGACTAATGTGATCTATAATATCATGTGAATGTGACGAATGTGATGTATAATATCATGTGAATGTGACGAATGTGATCTATAATATCATGTGAATGTGACGAATGTGATGTATAATATCATGTGAATGTGACGAATGTGATCTATAATGTCATATGTATGCGATAAATGTGATCTATAATATCATGTGAATGTGACGAATGTGATCTATAATGTCATATGTATGCGACTAATGTGATCTATAATATCATGTGAATGTGACGAATGTGATCTATAATATCATATGTATGCGACTAATGTGATCTATAATGTCATAAAATGTGACGAATGTGATGTATAATATCATGTGAATGTGACGAATGTGATCTATAATATCATATGTATGCGACTAATGTGATCTATAATGTCATATGTATGCGATAAATGTGATCTATAATATCATATGAATGTGACGAATGTGATCTATAATATCATGTGAATGTGACGAATGTGATCTATAATATCATGTGAATGTGACGAATGTGATGTATAATATCATGTGAATGTGACGAATGTGATCTATAATATCATGTGAATGTGACGAATGTGATCTATAATATTATGTGAATGTGACGAATGTGATCTATAATATTATGTGAATGTGACGAATGTGATCTATAATATCATGTGAATGTGACGAATGTGATGTATAATATCATGTGAATGTGACGAATGTGATCTATAATATCATGTGAATGTGACGAATGTGATGTATAATATCATGTGAATGTGACGAATGTGATCTATAATGTCATGTGAATGTGACGAATGTGATGTATAATATCATGTGAATGTGACGAATGTGATGTATAATATCATGTGAATGTGACGAATGTGATCTATAATATTATGTGAATGTGACGAATATGATCTATAATATCATGTGAATGTGACGAATGTGATCTATAATGTCATGTGAATGTGACGAATGTGATCTATAATATCATATGAATGTGACGAATGTGATCTATAATATCATGTGAATGTGACGAATGTGATCTATAATATCATGTGAATGTGACGAATGTGATGTATAATATCATGTGAATGTGACGAATGTGATCTATAATATCATGTGAATGTGACGAATGTGATCTATAATATTATGTGAATGTGACGAATGTGATCTATAATATTATGTGAATGTGACGAATGTGATCTATAATATCATGTGAATGTGACGAATGTGATGTATAATATCATGTGAATGTGACGAATGTGATCTATAATATCATGTGAATGTGACGAATGTGATGTATAATATCATGTGAATGTGACGAATGTGATCTATAATGTCATGTGAATGTGACGAATGTGATGTATAATATCATGTGAATGTGACGAATGTGATGTATAATATCATGTGAATGTGACGAATGTGATCTATAATATTATGTGAATGTGACGAATGTGATCTATAATATCATGTGAATGTGACGAATGTGATCTATAATATCATGTGAATGTGACGAATGTGATGTATAATATCATGTGAATGTGACGAATGTGATCTATAATATCATGTGAATGTGACGAATGTGATGTATAATATCATGTGAATGTGACGAATGTGATGTATAATATCATATGAATGTGACGAATGTGATCTATAATATCATGTGAATGTGACGAATGTGATCTATAATATCATGTGAATGTGACGAATGTGATGTATAATATCATGTGAATGTGACGAATGTGATCTATAATATTATGTGAATGTGACGAATGTGATCTATAATATCATGTGAATGTGACTAATGTGATCTATAATATCATGTGAATGTGACGAATGTGATCTATAATATCATGTGAATGTGACGAATGTGATCTATAATATCATGTGAATGTGACGAATGTGATCTATAATATCATGTGAATGTGACGAATGTGATCTATAATGTCATAAAATGTGACGAATGTGATGTATAATATCATGTGAATGTGACAAATGTGATCTATAATATCATGTGAATGTGACGAATGTGATCTATAATATCATATGAATGTGACGAATGTGATCTATAATATCATGTGAATGTGATGAATGTGATCTATAATATCATGTGAATGTGACGAATGTGATCTATAATATCATGTGAATGTGACGAATGTGATCTATAATATCATGTGAATGTGACAAATGTGATCTATAATATCATGTGAATGTGATGAATGTGATCTATAATATCATGTGAATGTGATGAATGTGATCTATAATATCATGTGAATGTGATGAATGTGATCTATAATATCATGTGAATGTGACGAATGTGATCTATAATATCATGTGAATGTGATGAATGTGATCTATAATATCATGTGAATGTGACAAATGTGATCTATAATATCATGTGAATGTGACGAATGTGATCTATAATATCATATGAATGTGACGAATGTGATCTATAATATCATGTGAATGTGATGAATGTGATCTATAATATCATGTGAATGTGAGGAATGTGATCTATAATATCATGTGAATGTGACGAATGTGATTTATAATATCATGTGAATGTGACGAATGTGATTTATAATATCATGTGAATGTGACGAATGTGATCTATAATATAATGTGAATGTGATGAATGTGATCTATAATATCATGTGAATGTGACGAATGTGATCTATAATATCATATGAATGTGACGAATGTGATCTATAATATCATGTGAATGTGATAAATGTGATCTATAATATCATGTGAATGTGAGGAATGTGATCTATAATATCATGTGAATGTGACGAATGTGATTTATAATATCATGTGAATGTGACGAATGTGATTTATAATATCATGTGAATGTGACGAATGTGATCTATAATATCATGTGAATGTGATGAATGTGATCTATAATATCATGTGAATGTGACGAATGTGATCTATAATATCATGTGAATGTGAGGAATGTGATCTATAATATTATGTGAATGTGACGAATGTGATCTATAATATCATGTGAATGTGACGAATGTGATCTATAATATCATGTGAATGTGAGGAATGTGATCTATAATATTATGTGAATGTGACGAATGTGATCTATAATATCATGTGAATGTGACGAATGTGATCTATAATATCATGTGAATGTGATGAATGTGATCTATAATATCATGTGAATGTGAGGAATGTGATCTATAATATTATGTGAATGTGAGGAATGTGATCTATAATATTATGTGAATGTGAGGAATGTGATCTATAATATCATGTGAATGTGAGGAATGTGATCTATAATATTATGTGAATGTGAGGAATGTGATCTATAATATTAT
>OY744533.1:14001472-14023972 GCA_963556195.1 Sepiola atlantica
CATTCGTTGTGGACGCACGCCGGCATTTCAAAAATAGACCATTCTTTACAATTCCATCGCCATGAAAAAAGAAAACGCATTATTATTATTATTATTATTGTTGTTGTTGTTGGTGTTGGTGTTGTTGTTCTTGTTCTTCTTCTTCTTCTTCTTCTTCTTCTTCTTCTTATTATTATTATTATTATTATTATTATTATTATTATTATTATTATTATTATTATTTTATTTTTTTTTTTTTTAACTAGTCTGCACCCCAGTGTTGTCCGGGAAGTAATGAGAATATCTTGTTATTCTGCTCCAATCCCTGAACCCCATATTATCATTTTTATCTTATTTTTTTTATTATTTCTAAAATAAAGTAACACATCATATTTACTGTTCATGGATATACAGCGTAGCATAAATGCTGACCTCCATATCATTCTAAAAAAAAACTAACAAAAAACTAATAGAAAATTATCACCACCATTGTATTCTTTGTAAAATTTTACTTGTGAAAAGTTGTTTGATCTTGACATAAGTCTTTGTTTTCAATTGCATCCCTGGTAAGCGATGATAGAAATCGATAATCGAACACTAGTAATTCCAGATGGTATCGGAAGGAAATTTTAATGGTGTTCTGAAATTCTTTGAAACATTTTACACTTACAAAAGCTAATTTAATTTTTTAACTCTTAAATTCTAGTATATATTAATTATTAAATTATTTTTAACGCCGATACGTAGTTAAAGCAAATTAAATTGTTTTGGAACTATTAAAATAATTTCAAACGCTATTGATGATGTTTATCCATTCATTTATTTATTTTTTTTATTATCGCTTATGTTTGAATTCATGTTTTGAAACATGGCGTAAATCATAAAGCCAAAGCTATAATTATTTTGTGAAGGTAATGTTTTAAGCTCTATTTATAAGAAAGTCCAAATAACTCAGCTGGTAGAACCTCAGACTGAAGATTTTAAGGTTTTGATTTCCGGTCATGACGTCCGCCTTATTTGTTGGGAATTTATTATTTACTATTAATGCAATATTCTCCATTTCTAAAACATAGTTAAGATCTCTGATATTCCGAAATGAGACAAAACCCGTATTGTATTTATTACGCTTAAAAAATTTTTGACTGACGGAAAAAAAGTGTGACTGATGGACGGACAGACGGATTAAAATCTCTATATAAGACTAGTAAATATATGCTCCGTCCGGTCGCATAATTTTGCTAAGCTATTGCGTCACCCCTTTTTCTTTCGTTTTCTGCGAGAGGGTGTTCCAATTCACCTGTCTAGAATTATATAATTGCGAAAGAAAAAAAACAACTACATACAATACATAGTTAAAGTTAGATAAATTGTTTGGGGCTATTAAAAGAATTTCCAACGCTATTGATACTGTTTATTTATTTATTTTATTATCGCTTATGTTTGAATTCATGTTTTGAAACATGACGTTAATCATAAATCTATGACGTCACGCCAAAGCTATAATTATTTTGTTACGGCAATGTTTTAAGATATATTTATAAGAAATTGCAAATGGTAGAACGTCAGGCTGAAGATCTCATGGTTTCGGGTTCGATTACCTGTCATGGCGTCTGCTTTATGTGTTGGGAATTTATTATTTATTAGTGATGCAATTTCTGAAATAAGTCTAAAAAATTCTGACTAACAAACAGACACACAAAGTGCCTTTTATATTATAAGTGGACTAGCGAAAATATACGACCGTAGGGAGTATATTTTAGTTAGGCTGTCGTGTATCACCCTCTTTTGACTGAAGAGTTCCACAGTCAACCGAACGGGTTCAATGAATTGTTTAAGTGAGTTAATTTGAAAGAATTTGATAAGTTTAGTCAGTTAGCTCAGACAGACAGCAGGCCTCAGATTCGCCGTTTCGATTCCAAATTTCAGCGTTAAGTTTTTTCATTGTTTATTTATTAATGTAAATCTTTAGTCATAAACACGTAAATTCTCAGTGTATTTCGGTGAACATACCTTTTTTATATTTATAATAAGTTGATGGTATCCGCGCACCATTATAGGCTGCAATAAAAAGTCCATCTGACATTATATACAAATTAATAGATGACAGCAGACGACATATTTTTTTTTACATAGAAATACCTTTTATTTGGGGCTGGGTTGAAAAGGAATTAAAAACAGCTAAGAGTCAATCTTTACAAAATGCGCCATGCGCCTTGGTAGGTTTATCATGTCGTTGGGGATCCAACGAAATACGCCTTGTTCAGACGATGTCTTAACTCCAATTGCTGAACGGGAAAATCAGATTGCGTGTGGGCTGTTAAAAGTAGTCCGACAAATTCATGTGTTCCTACGCCAAGACGTCTGATTGACTGATAGACCAATCACTCGGCGATACACCTGTCTATGTACAGAAATGAAAAATAGTACATAAAAATATGTGACTGCTACATATTATTTAAATTTTAAATTTTACTTAATACACAATGACATTACGGGTTTCAAATATGTTGGTTGCTTATGTAATATACAGGGTCAACCATAAGTAACTCTATAGTTTCTTTTGTTTGTAACTTTGTTGATATTTAAGCATTTCTTTTATGTAATGTGTTATTCGAAAGCGGAAATCTTATACTTCTATAGTATCGTTGAACTTAAGTAACAAATCCGAGTCGCCATTGCTCAAGTGCCGTTGGAGCTGTACGCACCAGGTATGCTGCTTGGTCCCTGAACGTTTAGCAAATTTTTATTAGTCTCCACGTAGAGCACATGGAGCTATAATAAGTGTTTTATTAAGCATCATATTTAATGTTGAAAAAAAGTGTTTACCCTTTGGTAGTTCCTACATGTCATTTGCATATTTCTTCTATGTTTCATTCATTCTGTTGAAATAGTTACTTTTTTATTTAAAGTTGTCTTCAGTGTAATAATCTTCCATGCCGGAATAAACATCATGTTTTATGTTGCAAAATAACTTAAATATCCCATTGTTAGTTTCTATATGTCATTTGCATATTTCTTCCATGTTACATTTATTACGTTGAAATAATTACTTTTTTATTTAAAGTTGTCTCCAGTGTAATAATCTTCCATGCTGGAATAAACATCATGTTTTATGTTGCAAAAACTTAAGTGTACCCATTGTTAGTTTCTATATTGCAGTTGCATATTCCTTCCATGTTACATGTATTATGTTGAAATAGTTATTTTTTTAATTTAAAGTTGTCTCCAGTGTAATAATCTTCCATGCCGGAATAAACATCATGTTTTATGTTGCAAAAACTTAAGTGTACCCTTTGTTAGTTTCTATATTACAGCTGTATTGGAGTTGCATATTCCTTCCATGTTACATTTATTATGTGGAAATAAAATTATCTACAGGATGATTGAAAAGTAACTCCCTATTATGAAGTGTTCGTAATTCATTACTGAAATATAATTTTTACAAGAAATGAATATGATAAGAAAGTATATAGCATGGGGCTTCTAAAGCTTCCTGGAAACAGTATAAACTGATTTCACAAATAAATGTTTTCTTTTTTCTTTTCTTTTACTAATGAGTCAACACTTATCAAGGCTAACCCCCCTGAAGATTAGAGTCAACAAAATGAATAGTTTGATAGATGAATGGTGATGAATATTATGAGTATTGAAAACAGCAGCCGACACAGAAAACAGCATTTTCTTTTACCCCATTGTCAAAAACATCGCCCATGGAATGTGAGGATTAAAGGAAAAATTACGCATAATTCATAACTCTTGCTCTCCTCCATTGATTTCTTGTATAAATTATATTTAAGTAATAACTTACAAGTATAATTTACAAGTATAGGGCGTTAGTTTCCAATCCCCCTGTAGTTACTTATGTAAAGTCCTTGTATATCTAAACGAGTTATATATACCTGACATAGCTTGTGGTCTATCAATGTTATTTTAGCTTAACTTTTTAAAGTTTCATAAATGATAATGTTAGTAACAAATCGTAAAGAGATACACAGAAAAAACCCTCAAAATGTGAGGTGTTAAAATGCAGTAGGGTGCATTTTAACACCTCACATTTTCTTTAGCAATGGCGGACGTTGCAAATGTGTATGAATGGCGGACGTTGCAAATGTGTATGAATGGCGGACGTTGCAAATGTGTATGAATGGCGGACGTTGCAAATGTGTATGATTGGCGGACGTTGCAAATGTGCATGAATGGCGGACGTTGCAAATGTGTATGATTGGTGGACGTTGCAAATGTGTATGATTGGCGGACGTTGCAAATGTGTATGAATGGCGGACGTTGCAAATGTGTATGAATGGCGGACGTTGCAAATGTGTATGAATGGCGGACGTTGCAAATGTGTATGAATGGCGGACGTTGCAAATGTGTATGAATGGCGGACGTTGCAAATGTGTATGAATGGCGGACGTTGCAAATGTGTATGAATGGCGGACGTTGAAAATGTGTATGAATGGCGGACGTTGAAAATGTGTATGAATAGCGGACGTTGAAAATGTGTATGAATGGCGGACGTTGCAAATGTGCATGAATGGCGGACGTTGCAAATGTGTATGAATGGCAGACGTTGCAAATGTGTATGAATAGCGGACGTTGCAAATGTGTATGAATGGCGGACGTTGCAAATGTGTATGAATAGCGGACGTTGCAAATGTGTATGAATGGCGGACGTTGCAAATTTGTATGAATGGCGGACGTTGCAAATGTGTATGAATGGCGGACGTTGCAAATGTGTATGATTGGCGGACGTTGCAAATGTGTAAGAATGGCGGACGTTGCAAATGTGTATGAATGGCGGACGTTGCAAATGTGTATGAATGGCGGACGTTGCAAATGTGTATGATTGGCGGACGTTGCAAATGTGTATGAATGGCGGACGTTGCAAATGTGTATGAATGGCGGACGTTGCAAATGTGTATGAATGGCGGACGTTGCAAATGTGTATGAATGGCGGACGTTGCAAATGTGTATGAATGGCGGACGTTGCAAATGTGTATGAATGGCTGACGTTGAAAATGTGTATGAATGGCGGACGTTGAAAATGTGTATGAATAGCGGACGTTGAAAATGTGTATGAATGGCGGACGTTGCAAATGTGCATGAATGGCGGACGTTGCAAATGTGTATGAATGGCAGACGTTGCAAATGTGTATGAATAGCGGACGTTGCAAATGTGTATGAATGGCGGACGTTGCAAATGTGTATGAATAGCGGACGTTGCAAATGTGTATGAATGGCGGACGTTGCAAATTTGTATGAATGGCGGACGTTGCAAATGTGTATGAATGGCGGACGTTGCAAATGTGTATGATTGGCGGACGTTGCAAATGTGTAAGAATGGCGGACGTTGCAAATGTGTATGAATGGCGGACGTTGCAAATGTGTATGAATGGCGGACGTTGCAAATGTGTATGAATGGCGGACGTTGCAAATGTGCATGAATGGCGGACGTTGCAAATGTGCATGAATGGCGGACGTTGCAAATGTGTATGAATGGCGGACGTTGCAAATGTGCATGAATGGCGGACGTTGCAAATGTGTATGAATGGCGGACGTTGCAAATGTGCATGAATGGCGGACGTTGAAAATGTGCATGAATGGCGGACGTTGAAAATGTGTATGAATGGCGGACGTTGCAAATGTGTATGAATGGCGGACGTTGCAAATGTGTATGAATGGCGGACGTTGCAAATGTGTATGAATGGCGGACGTTGCAAATGTGTATGAATAGCGGACGTTGTAAATGTGTATGAATGGCGGACGTTGAAAATGTGTATAGAATGGCGGACGTTGCAAATGTGTATGAATGGCGGACGTTGCAAATGTGTATGAATGGCGGACGTTGCAAATGTGTATGAATGGCGGACGTTGCAAATGTGCATGAATGGCGGACGTTGAAAATGTGCATGAATGGCGGACGTTGAAAATGTGTATGAATGGCGGACGTTGCAAATGTGTATGAATAGCTGACGTTGCAAATGTGCATGAATGGCGGACGTTGCAAATGTGTATGAATGGCGGACGTTGCAAATGTGCATGAATGGCGGACGTTGTAAATGTGTATGAATGGCGGACGTTGCAAATGTGCATGAATGGCGGACGTTGAAAATGTGTATGAATAGCGGACGTTGCAAATGTGTATGAATAGCGGACGTTGCAAATGTGCATGAATGGCGGACGTTGCAAATGTGTATGAATGGCGGACGTTGAAAATGTGTATGAATGGCGGACGTTGCAAATGTGTATGAATGGCGGACGTTGCAAATGTGTATGAATGGCGGACGTTGCAAATGTGTATGAATGGCGGACGTTGCAAATGTGTATGAATGGCGGACGTTGCAAATGTGTATGATTGGCGGACGTTGCAAATGTGTAAGAATTGCGGACGTTGCAAATGTGTATGAATGGCGGACGTTGCAAATGTGTATGAATGGCGGACGTTGCAAATGTGTATGAATGGCGGACGTTGCAAATGTGTATGAATGGCGGACGTTGCAAATGTGCATTAATGGCGGACGTTGCAAATGTGTATGATTGGCGGACGTTGCAAATGTGTATGATTGGCGGACGTTGCAAATGTGTATGAATGGCGGACGTTGCAAATGTGTATGAATGGCGGACGTTGCAAATGTGTATGAATGGCGGACGTTGCAAATGTGTATGAATGGCGGACGTTGCAAATGTGTATGAATGGCGGACGTTGCAAATGTGTATGAATGGCGGACGTTGCAAATGTGTATGAATGGCGGACGTTGAAAATGTGTATGAATGGCGGACGTTGAAAATGTGTATGAATAGCGGACGTTGAAAATGTGTATGAATGGCGGACGTTGCAAATGTGCATGAATGGCGGACGTTGCAAATGTGTATGAATGGCAGACGTTGCAAATGTGTATGAATGGCGGACGTTGCAAATGTGTATGAATGGCGGACGTTGCAAATGTGTATGAATAGCGGACGTTGCAAATGTGTATGAATGGCGGACGTTGCAAATTTGTATGAATGGCGGACGTTGCAAATGTGTATGAATGGCGGACGTGTCAAATGTGTATGATTGGCGGACGTTGCAAATGTGTAAGAATGGCGGACGTTGCAAATGTGTATGAATGGCGGACGTTGCAAATGTGTATGAATGGCGGACGTTGCAAATGTGTATGAATGGCGGACGTTGCAAATGTGCATGAATGGCGGACGTTGCAAATGTGCATGAATGGCGGACGTTGCAAATGTGTATGAATGGCGGACGTTGCAAATGTGCATGAATGGCGGACGTTGCAAATGTGTATGAATGGCGGACGTTGCAAATGTGCATGAATGGCGGACGTTGAAAATGTGCATGAATGGCGGACGTTGAAAATGTGTATGAATGGCGGACGTTGCAAATGTGTATGAATGGCGGACGTTGCAAATGTGTATTAATGGCGGACGTTGCAAATGTGTATGAATGGCGGACGTTGCAAATGTGTATGAATGGCGGACGTTGCAAATGTGTATGAATAGCGGACGTTGTAAATGTGTATGAATGGCGGACGTTGAAAATGTGTATAGAATGGCGGACGTTGCAAATGTGTATGAATGGCGGACGTTGCAAATGTGTATGAATGGCGGACGTTGCAAATGTGTATGAATGGCGGACGTTGCAAATGTGCATGAATGGCGGACGTTGAAAATGTGCATGAATGGCGGACGTTGAAAATGTGTATGAATGGCGGACGTTGCAAATGTGTATGAATAGCTGACGTTGCAAATGTGCATGAATGGCGGACGTTGCAAATGTGTATGAATGGCGGACGTTGCAAATGTGCATGAATGGCGGACGTTGTAAATGTGTATGAATGGCGGACGTTGCAAATGTGCATGAATGGCGGACGTTGAAAATGTGTATGAATAGCGGACGTTGCAAATGTGTATGAATAGCGGACGTTGCAAATGTGCATGAATGGCGGACGTTGCAAATGTGTATGAATGGCGGACGTTGAAAATGTGTATGAATGGCGGACGTTGCAAATGTGTATGAATGGCGGACGTTGCAAATGTGTATGAATGGCGGACGTTGCAAATGTGTATGAATGGCGGACGTTGCAAATGTGTATGATTGGCGGACGTTGCAAATGTGTAAGAATGGCGGACGTTGCAAATGTGTATGAATGGCGGACGTTGCAAATGTGTATGAATGGCGGACGTTGCAAATGTGTATGAATGGCGGACGTTGCAAATGTGCATGAATGGCGGACGTTGCAAATGTGTATGAATGGCGGACGTTGCAAATGTGTATTAATGGCGGACGTTGAAAATGTGTATGAATGGCGGACGTTGCAAATGTGTATGAATTGCGGACGTTGTAAATGTGTATGAATGGCGGACGTTGCAAATGTGCATGAATAGCGGACGTTGAAAATGTGTATGAATGGCGGACGTTGCAAATGTGCATGAATGGCGGACGTTGCAAATGTGTATGAATGGCGGACGTTGCAAATGTGTATGAATAGCGGACGTTGAAAATGTGTATGAATGGCGGACGTTGCAAATGTGCATGAATGGCGGACGTTGCAAATGTGTATGAATGGCGGACGTTGCAAATGTGTATGAATAACGGACGTTGCAAATGTGTATGAATGGCGGACGTTGCAAATGTGTATGAATAGCGGACGTTGCAAATGTGTATGAATGGCGGACGTTGCAAATGTGTATGAATGGCGGACGTTGCAAATGTGTATGAATGGCGGACGTTGCAAATGTGTATGATTGGCGGACGTTGCAAATGTGTAAGAATGGCGGACGTTGCAAATGTGTATGAATGGCGGACGTTGCAATTGTGTATGAATGGCGGACGTTGCAAATGTGTATGAATGGCGGACGTTGCAAATGTGCATGAATGGCGGACGTTGCAAATGTGTATGAATGGCGGACGTTGCAAATGTGTTTGAATCGCGGACGTTGAAAATGTGCATGAATGGCGGACGTTGAAAATGTGTATGAATGGCGGACGTTGCAAATGTGCATGAATGGCGGACGTTGAAAATGTGTATGAATGGCGGACGTTGCAAATGTGCATGAATGGCGGACGTTGTAAATGTGTATGAATGGCGGACGTTGCAAATGTGCATGAATGGCGGACGTTGAAAATGTGTATGAATAGCGGACGTTGAAAATGTGTATGAATAGCGGACGTTGCAAATGTGCATGAATGGCGGACGTTGCAAATGTGCATGAATGGCGGACGTTGCAAATGTGTATGAATGGCGGACGTTGCAAATGTGTATGAATGGCGGACGTTGCAAATGTGCATGAATGGCGGACGTTGAAAATGTGCATGAATGGCGGACGTTGAAAATGTGTATGAATGGCGGACGTTGCAAATGTGTATGAATAGCGGACGTTGCAAATGTGTATGAATGGCGGACGTTGCAAATGTGTATGAATGGCGGACGTTGTAAATGTGTATGAATGGCGGACGTTGCAAATGTGTATGAATGGCGGACGTTGCAAATGTGTATGAATGGCGGACGTTGCAAATGTGTATGAATGGCGGACGTTGCAAATGTGTATGAATGGCGGACGTTGCAAATGTGTATGAATGGCGGACGTTGCAAATGTGTATGAATGGCGGACGTTGTAAATGTGTATGAATGGCGGACGTTGCAAATGTGTATGAATAGCGGACGTTGCAAATGTGTATGAATGGCGGACGTTGCAAATGTGTATGAATGGCGGACGTTGCAAATGTGTATGAATGGCGGACGTTGCAAATGTGTATGAATGGCGGACGTTGCAAATGTGTATGAATGGCGGACATTGCAAATGTGTATGAATGGCAGACGTTGCAAATGTGTATGAATGGCGGACGTTGCAAATGTGTATGAATGGCGGACGTTGCAAATGTGTATGAATGGCGGACGTTGCAAATGTGCATGAATGGCGGACGTTGAAAATGTGCATGAATGGCGGACGTTGAAAATGTGTATGAATGGCGGACGTTGCAAATGTGTATGAATAGCGGACGTTGCAAATGTGCATGAATGGCGGACGTTGCAAATGTGTATGAATGGCGGACGTTGCAAATGTGCATGAATGGCGGACGTTGTAAATGTGTATGAATGGCGGACGTTGCAAATGTGCATGAATGGCGGACGTTGAAAATGTGTATGAATAGCGGACGTTGCAAATGTGTATGAATAGCGGACGTTGCAAATGTGCATGAATGGCGGACGTTGCAAATGTGTATGAATGGCGGACGTTGAAAATGTGTATGAATGGCGGACGTTGCAAATGTGTATGAATGGCGGACGTTGCAAATGTGTATGAATGGCGGACGTTGCAAATGTGTATGATTGGCGGACGTTGCAAATGTGTAAGAATGGCGGACGTTGCAAATGTGTATGAATGGCGGACGTTGCAAATGTGTATGAATGGCGGACGTTGCAAATGTGCATGAATGGCGGACGTTGCAAATGTGTATGAATGGCGGACGTTGCAAATGTGTATGAATGGCGGACGTTGAAAATGTGTATGAATGGCGGACGTTGCAAATGTGTATGAATGGCGGACGTTGTAAATGTGTATGAATGGCGGACGTTGCAAATGTGTGTGAATAGCGGACGTTGAAAATGTGTATGAATGGCGGACGTTGCAAATGTGCATGAATGGCGGACGTTGCAAATGTGTATGAATGGCGGACGTTGCAAATGTGTATGAATAGCGGACGTTGAAAATGTGTATGAATGGCGGACGTTGCAAATGTGCATGAATGGCGGACGTTGCAAATGTGTATGAATGGCGGACGTTGCAAATGTGTATGAATAGCGGACGTTGCAAATGTGTATGAATGGCGGACGTTGCAAATGTGTATGAATAGCGGACGTTGCAAATGTGTATGAATGGCGGACGTTGCAAATGTGTATGAATGGCGGACGTTGAAAATGTGTATGAATAGCGGACGTTGAAAATGTGTATGAATGGCGGACGTTGCAAATGTGTATGAATGGCGGACGTTGCAAATGTGTATGAATGGCGGACGTTGCAAATGTGTATGAATGGCGGACGTTGCAAATGTGTATGAATGGCGGACATTGCAAATGTGTATGAATGGCAGACGTTGCAAATGTGTATGAATGGCGGACGTTGCAAATGTGTATGAATGGCGGACGTTGCAAATGTGTATGAATGGCGGACGTTGCAAATGTGCATGAATGGCGGACGTTGAAAATGTGCATGAATGGCGGACGTTGAAAATGTGTATGAATGGCGGACGTTGCAAATGTGTATGAATAGCGGACGTTGCAAATGTGTATGAATGGCGGACGTTGCAAATGTGTATGAATGGCGGACGTTGTAAATGTGTATGAATGGCGGACGTTGCAAATGTGTATGAATGGCGGACGTTGCAAATGTGTATGAATGGCGGACGTTGCAAATGTGTATGAATGGCGGACGTTGCAAATGTGTATGAATGGCGGACGTTGCAAATGTGTATGAATGGCGGACGTTGCAAATGTGTATGAATGGCGGACGTTGTAAATGTGTATGAATGGCGGACGTTGCAAATGTGTATGAATAGCGGACGTTGCAAATGTGTATGAATGGCGGACGTTGCAAATGTGTATGAATGGCGGACGTTGCAAATGTGTATGAATGGCGGACGTTGCAAATGTGTATGAATGGCGGACGTTGCAAATGTGTATGAATGGCGGACATTGCAAATGTGTATGAATGGCAGACGTTGCAAATGTGTATGAATGGCGGACGTTGCAAATGTGTATGAATGGCGGACGTTGCAAATGTGTATGAATGGCGGACGTTGCAAATGTGCATGAATGGCGGACGTTGAAAATGTGCATGAATGGCGGACGTTGAAAATGTGTATGAATGGCGGACGTTGCAAATGTGTATGAATAGCGGACGTTGCAAATGTGCATGAATGGCGGACGTTGCAAATGTGTATGAATGGCGGACGTTGCAAATGTGCATGAATGGCGGACGTTGTAAATGTGTATGAATGGCGGACGTTGCAAATGTGCATGAATGGCGGACGTTGAAAATGTGTATGAATGGCGGACGTTGCAAATGTGTATGAATAGCGGACGTTGCAAATGTGCATGAATGGCGGACGTTGCAAATGTGTATGAATGGCGGACGTTGAAAATGTGTATGAATGGCGGACGTTGCAAATGTGTATGAATGGCGGACGTTGCAAATGTGTATGAATGGCGGACGTTGCAAATGTGTATGATTGGCGGACGTTGCAAATGTGTAAGAATGGCGGACGTTGCAAATGTGTATGAATGGCAGACGTTGCAAATGTGTATGAATGGCGGACGTTGCAAATGTGTATGAATGGCGGACGTTGCAAATGTGCATGAATGGCGGACGTTGCAAATGTGTATGAATGGCGGACGTTGCAAATGTGTATGAATGGCGGACGTTGAAAATGTGTATGAATGGCGGACGTTGCAAATGTGTATGAATGGCGGACGTTGTAAATGTGTATGAATGGCGGACGTTGCAAATGTGTGTGAATAGCGGACGTTGAAAATGTGTATGAATGGCGGACGTTGCAAATGTGCATGAATGGCGGACGTTGCAAATGTGTATGAATGGCGGACGTTGCAAATGTGTATGAATAGCGGACGTTGAAAATGTGTATGAATGGCGGACGTTGCAAATGTGCATGAATGGCGGACGTTGCAAATGTGTATGAATGGCGGACGTTGCAAATGTGTATGAATAGCGGACGTTGCAAATGTGTATGAATGGCGGACGTTGCAAATGTGTATGAATAGCGGACGTTGCAAATGTGTATGAATGGCGGACGTTGCAAATGTGTATGAATGGCGGACGTTGCAAATGTGTATGAATGGCGGACGTTGCAAATGTGTATGATTGGCGGACGTTGCAAATGTGTAAGAATGGCGGACGTTGCAAATGTGTATGAATGGCGGACGTTGCAAATGTGTATGAATGGCGGACGTTGCAAATGTGTATGAATGGCGGACGTTGCAAATGTGCATGAATGGCGGACGTTGCAAATGTGTATGAATGGCGGACGTTGCAAATGTGTTTGAATCGCGGACGTTGAAAATGTGCATGAATGGCGGACGTTGAAAATGTGTATGAATGGCGGACGTTGCAAATGTGCATGAATGGCGGACGTTGCAAATGTGTATGAATGGCGGACGTTGCAAATGTGCATGAATGGCGGACGTTGTAAATGTGTATGAATGGCGGACGTTGCAAATGTGCATGAATGGCGGACGTTGAAAATGTGTATGAATAGCGGACGTTGCAAATGTGTATGAATAGCGGACGTTGCAAATGTGCATGAATGGCGGACGTTGCAAATGTGCATGAATGGCGGACGTTGAAAATGTGCATGAATGGCGGACGTTGAAAATGTGTATGAATGGCGGACGTTGCAAATGTGTATGAATAGTGGACGTTGCAAATGTGTATGAATGGCGGACGTTGCAAATGTGTATGAATGGCGGACGTTGCAAATGTGTATGAATGGCGGACGTTGCAAATGTGCATGAATGGCGGACGTTGAAAATGTGCCTGAATGGCGGACGTTGAAAATGTGTATGAATGGCGGACGTTGCAAATGTGTATGAATGGCGGACGTTGCAAATGTGCATGAATGGCGGACGTTGAAAATGTGCATGAATGGCGGACGTTGCAAATGTGTATGAATGGCGGACGTTGCAAATGTGCATGAATGGCGGACGTTGCAAATGTGCATGAATGGCGGACGTTGAAAATGTGCATGAATGGCGGACGTTGCAAATGTGTATGAATGGCGGACGTTGCAAATGTGTATGAATGACGGACGTTGCAAATGTGTATGAATGGCGGACGTTGCAAATGTGCATGAATGGCGGACGTTGAAAATGTGCATGAATGGCGGACGTTGAAAATGTGTATGAATGGCGGACGTTGCAAATGTGTATGAATGGCGGACGTTGCAAATGTGTATGAATGGCGGACGTTGCAAATGTGTATGAATAGCGGACGTTGCAAATGTGTATGAATAGCGGACGTTGCAAATGTGTATGAATAGCGGACGTTGTAAATGTGTATGAATGGCGGACGTTGCAAATGTGTATGAATGGCGGACGTTGAAAATGTGTATGAATGGCGGACGTTGTAAATGTGTATGAATGGCGGACGTTGCAAATGTGTATGAATAGCGGACGTTGCAAATGTGTATGAATAGCGGACGTTGTAAATGTGTATGAATGGCGGACGTTGAAAATGTGTATGAATGGCGGACGTTGAAAATGTGTATGAATGGCGGACGTTGCAAATGTGTATGAATGGCGGACGTTGAAAATGTGTATGAATGGCGGACGTTGCAAATGTGTATGAATAGCGGACGTTGCAAATGTGTATGAATAGCGGACGTTGCAAATGTGTATGAATGGCGGACGTTGTAAATGTGTATGAATGGCGGACGTTGCAAATGTGTATGAATGGCGGACGTTGCAAATGTGTATGAATGGCGGACGTTGCAAATGTGTATGAATGGCGGACGTTGCAAATGTGTATGAATGGCGGACGTTGCAAATGTGTATGAATGGCGGACGTTGAAAATGTGCATGAATGGCGGACGTTGAAAATGTGTATGAATGGCGGACGTTGCAAATGTGTATGAATAGCGGACGTTGCAAATGTGTATGAATGGCGGACGTTGCAAATGTGTATGAATGGCGGACGTTGTAAATGTGTATGAATGGCGGACGTTGCAAATGTGTATGAATGGCGGACGTTGCAAATGTGTATGAATGGCGGACGTTGCAAATGTGTATGAATGGCGGACGTTGCAAATGTGTATGAATGGCGGACGTTGCAAATGTGTATGAATGGCGGACGTTGCAAATGTGTATGAATGGCGGACGTTGTAAATGTGTATGAATGGCGGACGTTGCAAATGTGTATGAATAGCGGACGTTGCAAATGTGTATGAATGGCGGACGTTGCAAATGTGTATGAATGGCGGACGTTGCAAATGTGTATGAATGGCGGACGTTGCAAATGTGTATGAATGGCGGACGTTGCAAATGTGTATGAATGGCGGACATTGCAAATGTGTATGAATGGCAGACGTTGCAAATGTGTATGAATGGCGGACGTTGCAAATGTGTATGAATGGCGGACGTTGCAAATGTGTATGAATGGCGGACGTTGCAAATGTGCATGAATGGCGGACGTTGAAAATGTGCATGAATGGCGGACGTTGAAAATGTGTATGAATGGCGGACGTTGCAAATGTGTATGAATAGCGGACGTTGCAAATGTGCATGAATGGCGGACGTTGCAAATGTGTATGAATGGCGGACGTTGCAAATGTGCATGAATGGCGGACGTTGTAAATGTGTATGAATGGCGGACGTTGCAAATGTGCATGAATGGCGGACGTTGAAAATGTGTATGAATAGCGGACGTTGCAAATGTGTATGAATAGCGGACGTTGCAAATGTGCATGAATGGCGGACGTTGCAAATGTGTATGAATGGCGGACGTTGAAAATGTGTATGAATGGCGGACGTTGCAAATGTGTATGAATGGCGGACGTTGCAAATGTGTATGAATGGCGGACGTTGCAAATGTGTATGATTGGCGGACGTTGCAAATGTGTAAGAATGGCGGACGTTGCAAATGTGTATGAATGGCAGACGTTGCAAATGTGTATGAATGGCGGACGTTGCAAATGTGTATGAATGGCGGACGTTGCAAATGTGCATGAATGGCGGACGTTGCAAATGTGTATGAATGGCGGACGTTGCAAATGTGTATGAATGGCGGACGTTGAAAATGTGTATGAATGGCGGACGTTGCAAATGTGTATGAATGGCGGACGTTGTAAATGTGTATGAATGGCGGACGTTGCAAATGTGTGTGAATAGCGGACGTTGAAAATGTGTATGAATGGCGGACGTTGCAAATGTGCATGAATGGCGGACGTTGCAAATGTGTATGAATGGCGGACGTTGCAAATGTGTATGAATAGCGGACGTTGAAAATGTGTATGAATGGCGGACGTTGCAAATGTGCATGAATGGCGGACGTTGCAAATGTGTATGAATGGCGGACGTTGCAAATGTGTATGAATAGCGGACGTTGCAAATGTGTATGAATGGCGGACGTTGCAAATGTGTATGAATAGCGGACGTTGCAAATGTGTATGAATGGCGGACGTTGCAAATGTGTATGAATGGCGGACGTTGCAAATGTGTATGAATGGCGGACGTTGCAAATGTGTATGATTGGCGGACGTTGCAAATGTGTAAGAATGGCGGACGTTGCAAATGTGTATGAATGGCGGACGTTGCAAATGTGTATGAATGGCGGACGTTGCAAATGTGTATGAATGGCGGACGTTGCAAATGTGCATGAATGGCGGACGTTGCAAATGTGTATGAATGGCGGACGTTGCAAATGTGTTTGAATCGCGGACGTTGAAAATGTGCATGAATGGCGGACGTTGAAAATGTGTATGAATGGCGGACGTTGCAAATGTGCATGAATGGCGGACGTTGCAAATGTGTATGAATGGCGGACGTTGCAAATGTGCATGAATGGCGGACGTTGTAAATGTGTATGAATGGCGGACGTTGCAAATGTGCATGAATGGCGGACGTTGAAAATGTGTATGAATAGCGGACGTTGCAAATGTGTATGAATAGCGGACGTTGCAAATGTGCATGAATGGCGGACGTTGCAAATGTGCATGAATGGCGGACGTTGAAAATGTGCATGAATGGCGGACGTTGAAAATGTGTATGAATGGCGGACGTTGCAAATGTGTATGAATAGTGGACGTTGCAAATGTGTATGAATGGCGGACGTTGCAAATGTGTATGAATGGCGGACGTTGCAAATGTGTATGAATGGCGGACGTTGCAAATGTGCATGAATGGCGGACGTTGAAAATGTGCCTGAATGGCGGACGTTGAAAATGTGTATGAATGGCGGACGTTGCAAATGTGTATGAATGGCGGACGTTGCAAATGTGCATGAATGGCGGACGTTGAAAATGTGCATGAATGGCGGACGTTGCAAATGTGTATGAATGGCGGACGTTGCAAATGTGCATGAATGGCGGACGTTGCAAATGTGCATGAATGGCGGACGTTGAAAATGTGCATGAATGGCGGACGTTGCAAATGTGTATGAATGGCGGACGTTGCAAATGTGTATGAATGACGGACGTTGCAAATGTGTATGAATGGCGGACGTTGCAAATGTGCATGAATGGCGGACGTTGAAAATGTGCATGAATGGCGGACGTTGAAAATGTGTATGAATGGCGGACGTTGCAAATGTGTATGAATGGCGGACGTTGCAAATGTGTATGAATGGCGGACGTTGCAAATGTGTATGAATAGCGGACGTTGCAAATGTGTATGAATAGCGGACGTTGCAAATGTGTATGAATAGCGGACGTTGTAAATGTGTATGAATGGCGGACGTTGCAAATGTGTATGAATGGCGGACGTTGAAAATGTGTATGAATGGCGGACGTTGTAAATGTGTATGAATGGCGGACGTTGCAAATGTGTATGAATAGCGGACGTTGCAAATGTGTATGAATAGCGGACGTTGTAAATGTGTATGAATGGCGGACGTTGAAAATGTGTATGAATGGCGGACGTTGAAAATGTGTATGAATGGCGGACGTTGCAAATGTGTATGAATGGCGGACGTTGAAAATGTGTATGAATGGCGGACGTTGCAAATGTGTATGAATAGCGGACGTTGCAAATGTGTATGAATAGCGGACGTTGCAAATGTGTATGAATGGCGGACGTTGTAAATGTGTATGAATGGCGGACGTTGCAAATGTGTATGAATGGCGGACGTTGCAAATGTGTATGAATGGCGGACGTTGCAAATGTGTATGAATGGCGGACGTTGCAAATGTGTATGAATGGCGGACGTTGCAAATGTGTATGAATGGCGGACGTTGCAAATGTGTATGAATGGCGGACGTTGTAAATGTGTATGAATGGCGGACGTTGCAAATGTGTATGAATAGCGGACGTTGCAAATGTGTATGAATGGCGGACGTTGTAAATGTGTATGAATGGCGGACGTTGCAAATGTGTATGAATGGCGGACGTTGAAAATGTGTATGAATGGCGGACGTTGCAAATGTGTATGAATGGCGGACGTTGCAAATGTGTATGAATGGCGGACATTGCAAATGTGTATGAATGGCGGACGTTGCAAATGTGTATGAATGGCGGACGTTGCAAATGTGTATGAATGGCGGACGTTGCAAATGTGTATGAATGGCGGACGTTGCAAATGTTTGATTCTTGACCGGAGGAAAGAGGGGGGGTACAAGATGAAGTGAAAATATTTTTGTTTGATTTGGGCCACCCCAGAAGAATATTCCCCTTTGAGGTGAATTAGGTGTCTCATAAAAGGCTGGACCCATGCGGGATGTTCATAGATTGTCGCCATGATAATTCTCGGTCTGACAGTTATCTCAGGTTGAGACCTTAAGTGGCTAAGTGCTTGGGTGACCCACCGATGACCAGTGAAAAGGCCCGGTCAACAGGAATGGCCCACTGGGCATGACAGGAAGTTGGAGGTTTGCTGGGATAGCTGGTGCAGTTTGAAGCTTGGGTCCGGTGTTGGCAGGATGGCCCATCTAGGTCTCTTGACCAAATGACTGTGGGGACTTGTTTCAACTTCGCCGGGATATAGAGATCCCGTTTTCAACTCTGCCATTTCACTTTGAGACACGGGTATCTTTTGTAGCATTCAGCAAATAAATTTGTTGCTTGTTCATAAATTGCACTCATGGTTTTTACTTGGGATGAGAATATTTGTTACAGCACTGAGGTAGATCAAACAACATCTTTGGACCGGCACAACGTGTGGGATGATCGCGACCAGTGCAGTGAACGCACGAACAAACGCGCATACGGACATGTAAACAAAGAGAGCTAACTTATATTTTTACCTTTAAGTTAAAATCCGAATTTTCTCCCTTACATTTGGAGCTTTCTTTAATTTAAAATTGTCTCCACTGTAATAATCTTCAATGCCGGAATAAACATCATGTTTTATGTTGTCAAGAAAAATTAGTGTATCTATTGTTAGTTTCTGTATTGCAGTTGCATATTTCTTCCATGTTTCATTTATTCTGCTGAAATAGTAACTTTTTTATTTAAAGTTGTCTCCAGTGTAATAATCTTCCATGCCGGAATAAACATCATGTTTTATGTTGTGAAGAAAAATTAGTGTATCCATTATTAGTTTCTGTATTGGAGTTTCATATTTCTTCCATGTTTCATTTATTCTGTTGAAATAGTAACCTTTTTATTTAAAGTTGTCTCCAGTGTAATAATCTTCCATGTCGGAATAAACATCATGTTTTATGTGGTCAAGAAAAATTAGTGTATCCATTGTTAGTTTCTGTATTGCAGTTTCATATTTCTTCCATGTTTCATTTATTCTGTTGAAATAGTAACTTTTTTATTTAAAGTTGTCTCCAGTGTAATAATCTTCCATGCCGGAATAAACATCATGTTTTATGTTGCAAAACAACTTAAGTGTACTCTTTGCTAGTTTCTATATTTAAGTTGCATATTTCTTCCGTGTTTACATTTATTCTGCTGAAATAAAATGATATAGTTACGTATGGCAGACCCTATACTACAACAGTATACGAAATCTTAGATTATTTTGACCTGTAGAAAGGTCATGTTTGGTATGGAGGAATAGAGAAGAGTCGTGAATGGTATGAAGGAAATGGTTGCTGTATAGATATCCATCTTTCTAACCTTGCTGGGCATGAAGAAAAAACGGGTTACCATAGTTTTGTTATAAAGACAAATCTACTACAATTAAAATAAGTTTTATTTACGCATACACAACAGACATGATCAGGAAAGAGTTATGTAGACCAAAATACAAAATATGTTGAGTCAGTAGACATTGGGTCTCTCATCTCGCCTTGCCTGGTCGTGGCTAGAGGCGAAAAGGGAAATATGATGTCTTGAAACGTTGATCTTTTTCTTTTGTGTTTTATTTTGCTACTGGCTGTTCAAAAAGAGTGGGAAAAGGTTTGGGCGGATGTGCCTCCTACGCACAAAAAGTTGTTCTTACCGAACAACATATTAATCACTTCGCGAATGAGAACAAGAAAATAGAACGTAATTATATAACTGCTACAGACCTTTGGATATCTCGTAAATCTATTTTTCACAGTTTTTGTTAAAGTTCAGTTATTTTCAGGGAGACTCTCTGTCTCCACTACTTTTTATCATGGCCATGGTGCCGCTCAAGAACATACTCAAGAGATGTAATGCATTGTAAATGTTTAAGGATACAAATTAAAAATAAGCCACCTAATGTATATTGATGATCTTAAACTATTTGCAAAAACAAAACAAAAAGGAGCTGGAAACACTATTAAGCAAAACTATAATATTTAGTCCGGATATATAGGAAAATTATAATATTTAGTCCGGATATATAGAAATGGAATTCAGAATAGAAAAGGATGCATTGACTTGAGATGAAGAATGGAACACTGGGAACAATGGAAAATAAAGAAATGTCAATTCAAGAGATGATTGTACTTGATGAACGTGAAAGTTATAAGTATCTGAAGACTCTTGGAGCAAACATTGTCAGCTAAATATTCTTTGAATAAATAAAACGAATATGTTTCTTTATTTCTTTAAAATTGTAGCAATTTAATTCTTTTTAAAACAATAAATAGTCTCTGCCTTCTTACCGTAAAAATAATTGTTAGCTAAATATTCTTCCGATCAATAAAACGAATGTAACTTTTTCGAAATTGTACTGTTTAGTATTGATTTACTCCTCTCCAGGAGTTAGGCACAACGCCAGTTTTTATCTTACGCTCACAAGTAAGATGTGACCCAAAGTCGGGTCGGGAAAGTGGGGTTTAAAGATTTCCTGGGCAACCCCGTCGGTATTCCCCGGTAGGGGAGCCCCAGGCAGTAAGCAATAAACTTACTTCTCCCCAAAGAGGGGAGGCAAAGCCTGGGAAGGTGGACCTCCTAGAACTGCACAGGACATACCCATAGACCGGCGTAAATCAAGCCCCAAAGGCCAAGACAATACCAGTCTATGGGGTGCAGTATCCATCGGAACAGATACTACACTTTGATCTTAGCCAAAAGGACGGAACGACTTAATTTGATTTTGGAACAATTCATTTTAAAATTGTAAAAGTCGGAATTGTTTATCTTAGCAACATCAGATTAATCACTAATCACCATCACTGATCGAACGATCTCATTGTTTTTTTGTGTGTGAAAAGTGATAACGTACGTACGAAATGAAATTCTTATGCGTACATTATTATTATTATTATTATTATTATTATTATTATTATTATTATTATTATTATTATTATTATTAATAATAATAATAATAATAATAATAATAATAATAATAATAATAATAATAATGTACGCATAAGAATTTAATTTCGTATGTACGTTATCACTTTTTTATTATTATTATTATTATTATTATTATTATTATTAATAATAATAATAATAATAATAATAATAATAATAATAGATGGCACCGGCCTAGGCTGACATCATACACAATATGTGTAGAGGGTCACGGAGAATGAGGAGACCAAGGAGGGACATCATAAACCATACCTCCACTGGAAGAGTGCGGAGAGTGCTGGGATATATATATATATATATATATATATATATATATATATATATATATATATATATATATATATATATAATTACTATCCAAAAAATTACAGAAATGGCCAAAAGGTATGAAAAGTATTTCTTTATTTAAAATTACAATGAATTTTTATTGAAGATATGTCATGTAAAAAATAATTCTTAGAGCTAGATTAATAGCTGTCGGATGACGGGTAGTTTTTTTTTTACTTATATATATATATATATATATATATATATATATATATATATATAATTGCTATCCAAAAAATTACAGAAATGACCAAAAGGAAAAAGAAAAAAATGGTTACATGTCATCGCAAACACTACATGATCCAGAATTATTTCCGAGTTCGACACGACCCACCTGAAGCCCCTATCCCACCGCCGCAATGTTGCTTCCTTGTGCCTGTTTTACAAGTACTTCAATGGACTGTGCTCCGATGAACTTGCTGCTCTGATGCCCCAACGACATAAATTCACTAGACCAACCCGACAATATGCCGAATCCCATCCAGCCACTGTGGAGGTCCCCAGATGCCGAAGAGCTTTCTACTCCAAAAGCTTCTTTCCTCGTGCTGCTGGACTCTGGAACTCCCTCCCTGCTCCCTGTTTTCCTGACGGTACTGACATGCAGAAATTTAGAACTAATGTAAACAGACATCTCGCTGTGCAGATCCCAAATTAGGTTGACCTTCCCTTAATAAAAACAAAACAAAAAGACTTTATCCCTTTTTCTCAGTAGCCCCTTACGTCTACAGTGGTAGCCTGCCTTGTTTGGGAGTGAACTATGTTAAGAAGGTCGGCCGAAACGTTGTGA
>OY744533.1:14033972-14051472 GCA_963556195.1 Sepiola atlantica
TCAGAAAGAAACATGGCGGAAGAGTCGGAAGCCATTTTTTTTTTTTTGCTATTATTTAAGAGAAGTGCAAAAAGCAGCAAGTATTGGTAGAAGGTAGAGAAGTCATTGGAACGGACAAAAAAGTTGAACCTGTTTCGATCGGCAGCCATTTTACCGAAAAAGAAACCCAACAAAATGAGACGTCGTTCACATGTCAAGGTCCCTAATCGACCAATAGAATTCCGACAGGCATAGTTGTCCATCATCGCTTTGCGCTAACAAGGTTAAGGGAGCCATTCGTAATTATCATCTTTCAACGTCGTTTGCTTTGTGAAGAGATATGTAACCGACTACCATTTACACACACAATAGGGAGGATGGGGGGGGGGAGAATACGTTTTCAAATTCGTCGAGACATTATTGCAAGAACAACTCAACAGAAAGCGTTTTTTTTTTTATAGAAATCGACCCAGACAAGATACGAAGCCACTTGATGTAAGGAGTTAAAAAATACTACTCTAAGGTCAAAAACTAGCCAACGATAAGTGTTAGCTGGATAGATTCCGACCCAGAAAACAGCAATTATTCCCCCTTTGTCAGAAGCATCGCTCATGGAATGTGAGGACTAAAGGACAAAATAAGAGAATCGAGAGTTACGAGGCTGCCGAAAGTAAACCCACCAGTCAACCCACCAGTCACTTTCTACCCTCCTGTTTTAATTCACTAATAATTTTCCAGCGATTGTGCAGTATAGTTAACAAGAAAAAAAAAGGGATGAAAACATTTTTTTACAACAAATAACTTTTACCAAACGCAAGAAAATGTAATTTTCTATCGACTTACATAGCTTTTCAATTTTGACATGTTTTTAAGTGTTTGTATTTTCAGATTTTGTATCGTTGCTTCGAAGGCTTGTAAAATAGAGATTCAATATGACATCGTATCTTACATGATGTGAAGGTTCGATTTCGTACGTTTAGCAACTGAAAAATCGAAATTAAACAAAAATACAACTAATAATTGTAACCAATCGGTCGAAAATTAAATTTTCGACCGATCTGTATATTTTCAATATACTGAAACTGTTCTTTAAGTTCTTATTTATTTAAAAATACTTTACATTATACCGAAGATTTTGACCTTACGTGGTCGTGCCATCTTGAATTCGTTTTTTACAAGCTTCCGAGGCAACGATACAAATTCTGAAAAAATAAAACACTTAAAGATGTGTTAAAACTGTAAAGCTATGCAGGTCGATAGAAGATTCGATTTTCTTGCGTTTGGTAAAAGTTGTTTGTTGTAATTTTTGTCGCCTCTTTTTTTCTTGTTAATTATACTGCATAATCGGCAAGTTTCCTAAACAATCAGTTTATAAAAAGTCTGTATTCGCGCACAAGGATTGAGATGTTCCCAGTTAAATGGGTAATCTATTTGCTATTATCAAGTTATGACGTTTTCTTGGAGTCTGTCGTTCGTACGCAAATAGAAACGTGTGATTGGTTGACAAAAAAAAGGAATAGGCAGATGACACATTACTAAGGCAGTAGTTTTTGCAATGTCAAATATATATTATTAAAAAGTTATGATGTTTTTTTTTTAGTTTGGTTTATCTGTTCGTACATAAACAGAAACACGTCACTGGTTGACAAAAAAGGAATAGACAGAGTACACGTTACTAAGGCAGTAGTTTTTACGATGTTAATACCCGAGTTCGAAACTCATGTAAGTCTAAAACATTTACATCATGTTTTTGGTTTTAAACTAAGTGACCTTTGTTTGATACTCTGCAAAAAAAAGTAGATATAACGAATATTCGGCATTAGTTCAAAGTGGATTATTTTTGCTGACAATCCAAATCGTGGTATAGGGGGTTGGTTGTTGCTCATATCGTAATAACGTGAATTGAAACACCGAGAACGCGAAACAAAATTTAATGCAGTGACGGTGTCTCCTTACGGAAAACGAAACCAAATAAGAAGGTCAAAACGTGTTGATGGTAAAGCAGCCAGATCTACTTTAATGAAAAATAGTTATGGATCGTCTCGTTCAGAGAGACAGAGAGAGACAGACAGATAGAGAGAGATAATGAGAGAGAGAGAGAGAGAAAGAGAGAGAGAAAGGGGGAGAGAGAAAGAGAGAGAGAAGGGAGCGGTCTTAATTCCTTCTAAAGGTTATTCCATATTTGTTTATACTTTTAAGCTTCTTAGGTCGCTTATCCGATATTGACGTTTGCTTCGTACGAAGATTCTTTCTATTTTGTCTACGACGTCACTTCTCCTATTCCCGCCTCTACTTCCGTTCTCACGTCGTACGATTCTAACTGATCTTTACGTTTGAACTGCCTCAGCTAAAATTTCGTCTATACCGGCATATCACCCGCCAATTTCTACTCGTTAATTCACCTACCTGAATACATTACATACGGTTTGTGCCTTAATGAGTTCGTGAGTCAGAAGATGTATACATGTGTGTAAAGAAAATGGGCATGAAAAGAGTATAGAGCATGAATAAGATAATCCATCTCTGAGGCAATTGTAGCGACGAAAGGATTTCCCAAAACAAGTCTGCTCGACTCGGGGATAATGTCGGGAAAAATGGAGAATATTGGTTTGGGATAAATATGGCTTTTAGTGACAACGACAATGAAAAATATAGGTCAGAAGAGTTTTCGTTTCGGGGTAAATGTGGTTGTTTGGATCCAAGTAAGTTCACAAGGCTTTAATAAATGTATGAGAAATAATAGTGTCTCTATAGAGGTATTATTTATTCAATCAATGAGATGATTAAAACGTTTGTTTGTGATCTCAAGACGATTGCCGTTTACAAAGGTCGTTTCTCTCTCTCTTAATTTAGTGACATCTCCATCCATTAAACCATATGCGTTTATACAATCTCTTGTGTCACTATTGTCCCTTCAGCATGTTGTGTTCATTAATATCTGAGACACAAAACACACACACACACACACACACACATATATATATATATATATATATATATATATATATATATATATATATATATATATATATATATATATATATATATACGTCCTATAAAGTTAAGGGCGACTAATAATGCAATTTTCTGCATCTTAATCACTTAGGAAATCGAAATAATAGTAAGCAAAAAAATGACGAACGCTGCAATCACTAATAAAAATAATTACATAAAAATTACATTAAATATTTAGGTGATAAAAATTGTACATATTTCTAGATAAGCGTCTTGGTCTAGTGATTAAGACGCGGGACTATAGACATCACTATCGAAGGTTCGATCCTTGTCTAAGTTAGCCAGGTTGATGACGGCTGTGAACCAGAAACACGTGCCCATGGATTACTTTTATGTACGTATAAATTAATAAAATATACATATATATATATATATATATATATATATATATATATATATATATTAACGAAAAATACGTCCTATAAAGTTAAGGGCGACTAATAATGCAATTTTCTGCATCTTAATCACTTAGGAAGTGAGACATTATATATATATATATATATATATATATATATATATATATATGTAAATAATTATACATTCCGAAACCAATTTAAAAAAAAATTAAAATACTCGAAGCTATCTACAGAAAAACACAACAACTTAAAATTAGCAACATCACATATGAAACCAGTGGTAACATTTTAAAATGCTTAACGTAATGCGATTTTGTTCTGTGATACCATCCAGCATTGCTGAATTTAAATCGTCAACGACTTCCTGGAACAATGCGAAAAAAAAAAAAGTTCTATACGCGTTTCGCCGCTGTCTTGTTAAAATTCTCTTCTTTCTCCAGCTTTTTTGTTTTTTTGTATTTGACACCTGAGTATTTTTCGACAAAGAATCGAAAACGTTTGTGAAACCTGTGAAACCTATGGAACATTTATTAATTTTTTTTTTTATTTTAATACAAAAAAGACCGTCTGAAAAATTGAAAAAATATATAAAGGTATAATTAAACAGACAAATTCTGTTATTTTGAACTAGCTAGCCGTGTATATAAAAACACTTACAAAAAAAATAACTCCATGCATTTTAGCCTGAAGATTCCCCCCGGGGATGAAACGCAGGAGCCTCTGTGTAGCTTGATTGCGATAAATATATTTTCATAGCTTACTATATATATATATATATATATATATATATATATATATATATATATATATATATATATATATATATATATAGTCTCGGAAGTTTCTCAACCATTAAAACTATATAAAAAATTTAAAAAAAAAAAAAAAAATTATATAAAAAAAAAAAATTATAGTCTCAAGTCTTCCAGTGGAAAATCACTCATGTAAGTCAATTTATTTTTTACAGTTATTATATTAGTTAGTTTCTAACACTATTTTAAGGGATCATCAGTTGTTTACCATGAAAAACTGTTTCGGGAATATATATATATATATATATATATATATATATATATATATATATATATATATATATATATATATATATATATATATATATATATTGGTGATTCATTTGACTGCCAACGAACTTTCACTTGGATTTGAATACCTCTATCTCCAAGAATGGAACCTCTCACAACTTCGGATGTCTGGATTACCTTCAACTGCTCACCTTACATTTGCTCTATACTTTGAATACTCGGATTTGCTTACACGAACTTTCTGTGCTTCTTCAATGGTGACGATTTTCTTTGCCTATTTTAAACTTTTTAAATTGTTTATATTTTTTATATCTTTTATATTTTTATTTTTCATTTTTCATTTTTTCAAATGATTGCATTACAGTAAATTTTACTGACTTATATGTCCAATTTCCTCTGATGATAAGAGCTTATCTTTGAAAAATCCATGGATTAAAGAAAAGAATTATATATATGTATATATATGTAAGTAAATTTCGTGTACAACAGAATGGTAGGATTAATTTTAGAGGAAGCATTATTATAATCAATGAAACAGACGAGTGGAAAAAAAAAGGAAAATTGTTAAAATTACCTTAAGGCCTTGTCGTCTGACCCTCTGAGAGGAAACGTCAGAATGGTAAATTAAAAACTAAAAGTCGAATGAGAAATGAGGGAAAAAAAATTATTTCAGTTGGAAGAAACGATTGAGAGAAAAAAAAAAGGGTTAATCTCTCAACGTTATGGTGGCTTTGAATCATTAAAGATCTCCAACTGATGTTTCAAAATCTTTTGTCTACACAGGCTAGGTCGATAGTTGTTAATGACTAGCGCCTCAAGAATATTGAGATGGTAGTTCGACCTGGCACTGTGTAAAACAGAAAACCACCCATCGGAATAGTTGTCAGAACAACTATTTGTAATAACGAGGTGATTACCGATGGCTGATTCCTGTGCCTGGAAGTTCTCGGATGATCTCGAAACCTTGTGTAGGCGAATATCACGTGGTATGTGTTGTTTTTTCTCTCAATCGTTTCCTCCAACTGAAATAAGTTTTTTTTCCCCTCATTTCTCATTCGACTTTTAGTTTTTAATTTACCATTCTGACGTTTCCTCTCAGAGGGTCAGACGACAAGGCCTTAAGGTAATATATATATATATATATATATATATATATATATAACCCTTGTTTGAACAATTAATTTGTTAATAAACATTGCATTTCATCCAATTTTTATTCTCATCACTTATCTACTTATACTATTGCTCTATCTCGTATATCGAGCTTTGACTATTCAAGATTTTATCTATAGTCATTAGACAGCAAATAAGCAAGATTCCTTTAATTCCAGTTCTTTCTTAAGACTCCTTAAGCTTATGCCCTAAACTTTAGACATTTTCTAGAATCAAAATCATGCAATGGATTTTAATCAAAATCGGAATAAGGATTCTAGACATAAGGTTTTGTAGCATTATATCTTGATTTTAATCTTTGTATAGGGACACAAAATTGGTGCAAAACTGTTTTGTTCATTGAATACATTTTTACCCGTCCTGGGACGGGTATTTTTCTGGTATATTATAATTGTGTCCTTCATTCGAGTGTAATATCAGAGCGGAATACCACTCCATTCCTCCCACTTCATTTATGCCATTCCCCTGTTTCCCCTACCCAGCTTTTTTATTATTATTATTTTCTCTATCTTGTATCAATAGCGTGAGAACCCAATATTTAGACGCCTCTTGGGTCTTGATCGGTTAACTGTAACCTCGCTTCACGTGGCGCCGTAGCACTTTGTTCGGGCACCCGCGTTGTCGCGTGTCTCTCCACTAAAAAGACTCCGTAAATGACTTTTTGGCGACACAAAAAAAATCGCCATTTTGTTTTAATGGCTCGTTTTCTCCTTTTCGTCTTATACATTTTGTTATGTTTATTTTTGGTGATTTTCCGCGTCCGTTCGTGTTTCTCATTTGTGTGTAATTCATACAAGTCGTTTATAATTGTGCATTGTTGTTCGTACATCGCGAAGGGGGTTGTGCTTTATATTCGCCATTTGTTTGTTTGCCTTTCGGTTTGTTTGGGTGGTCTTGTTTTTTTACCACATATCAACCCTTTTGAGATTAGTTAATGCCAAACGACAATACCCATTACCAACGATCCAGTGTATACGATTCATTGAACATAGGTTGCTATCATAGCTGGGGAGCGAATGCACATCACTCACTAATTCCCGGACTCCACATATAGATGGTGCCACTGATAAAACAAAATTCATATGGTTTTTATAAAGTACTAACCTTCAAGTTGCACGTGTAAAAATTTGAGCAGAATCGGATTATTAGTTTACAAATTACAGTTATTTAAGTGAACTGGCTACTGTTGCAAATTTTCAGAACAATGGAAGCATTTGAATTTCGTCTGTTGATAAAGCATGTATTTCTGCTGGGGGGGGGATAGGACTGTTCAAGTAAAGCTTGATAAGTTTTATTCGGATTCTGTTCTGTCGGAAAGAACGGTGGTATGCTGACTTTAAATGCGGTCGTACAGACACAAAGGATGCTGAACTCTTGGGTGGCCCAAATTCGGCAGTTGCCCTGGAAAGTATTATAAAAGTCCACAAACCCGTGTATTCACCATTTTGCGTGAACATTTGTCAATGAGAAAATTGTGTTCAAATTGGGTGCCGCATTTGCTCACAGTCGATCAAAAACGCGTCGATGATTCACAACGTTGTTTGCAACTGTTTCAACGCAACAAAAAAAGAGTTTTTGCATTAATATGTGACAATGGATGAAACATGGATCCGCCACTTCACTCCAGAGTCAAATCGTCAGTTAGCTGGGTGGACAGCAGCAGGTGAAACCCTCCAAAGCGACCGAAAACACAAACATCAGTAGACAAGGTTTGGGTATCCATATTTTGGAACACCTCAAATACTGTGTTCATCGATTACATAGCGAACGGAAAAACCATCAATAGTGAATATTATAATATAGCATTATTGGTGGGTTTAAAGAAATAAATCGCTCCCAAACGGCCACAAAGGAAGAAGAAAAGGTGCTCTTTCACCAAGACAATGCACCGAGCCACAAGCCGATCGCAACGATGACAAAACTACTGAATTGCACTTTGAATTGCTTGCGCACCCACCATATTCACTAGGTCTGACCCCTCTAGCGACTATTGTCTGTTTGCAGAACTTAGTAAAGAGATGTTTCTCCAATGAAAAGATAAATCGTTCCATGCAAAATGCATCGACTTGTTAGTTAAGCATTGGAATCAGTGCATCACACTAGACGGAGACTATGTTGATGAATAAAGTCGAATTTTGCTTAAAAGTTGTTGTTTTATTAGTTACGTCCTGTATTTATTGAGTGATGTGTTAAGTGAACCTAATCGATCTGACGGCATTCTAATTCGGCTTAGCCGATCCCATAGTCCGAATCGGCGTCCATTAACCAACTAACTCGTACTATCTGTTTGTCTCGTCTGTTTGTAAACAACTTCACACAGCAAGAACGATATCTATGGCGATTACGTTGGAAAGAAAGAAAGGTTCTTTCCAAATATGATCTAAGGTTAAGATCGAATTCTAACTCTGTCTGATGAGGTCTCAGTTTATAATAGCTGTTGATCGATAACATCGACATGCCAGTGTCGCAAATTTTGTACATATCTGTGTAAATAAAAATAATCATATATAAAAGCTCTATTTGATATTGAGCACTTTTTATAAACCGGTTGAAATTCTTTGGATTACTACCCTGTGGATGTTTTATATATATATATATATATATATATATATATATATATATATATATATATATATATATATGTGTGTGTGTGTGTGTGTGTGTGTGTGTGTGTGTGTGTGTGTGTGTGTGAGAGAGAGAGTGTGTGTGTGTGCATGTTCTTACATAAGTTGAACACTGTTTACGTCGGCTGCCTACATTAGGCTTATACCTCTCACCGTTTACGTATTGTTCATGATGGCCGTGACGGTTAAAACGTTGGAATTTGAGTTATAAACATTACTTGCGACCGGTTTGAATAAGTATCTCTACACTGACGATTCCTTATAGATAAAACGTGTATGTATGTAGATGAGATAAATATTTATAATTATGTGTCGCTCCCAATCTAAGCTGGGCACTGTAGCGAGTAGTATTAATACAGCCGTCAAAATCATAGCTTTAATGCATGTTCCTTCATCACTTGAACACTGTTAACGTCGGCTGCCGACATTAGATACAAAAGAAAACACTGAAATAAATCTGCGCATTTAGCCTTCTGATTTCTTGCAAGAATGAAACGTGAACGCCTCTGTTTAGTTTACTTGTCATACATATACTTTCATAATATCTATCTATCTATCTATCTATCTATCTATCTATCTATCTATCTATCTATCTATCTATCTATCTAGATAGATAGATAGATAGATAGATAGATAGATAGATAGATAGATAGATATGCTAAGACATGGTCTTCAATTCATTACACCCACCGCATCGTCGGGATTAGGACGAGCGATTGTTTTATGCGACCACTCATTGTTAAAGCTGACAGTAAAAGAAGCTACGATGCACTTCGTGGGAAATCACCTCAGATTCTTAACTTCCGTTTATTCGTTGGGATAATCATCTGGCTCCATAGCTGTCAACTATTCATAGTTTATCTAACTACTATTCTTTTCATTCTCGAATGAGGACCTTCATTATCTTACAATTGCCCCTGGGGAGTTGTTAGTACTTATAGTAATTTTGACAAAAAGTGTGTTAGGACAAGTTTTGGAAGTTGGGGAAGAATGCGTTGATGGAATGCGAATATGATATTGTGAGATTAAAAAATAAACAAAAGTGATTTGTGAGTTAGTTCAAGTAAGCACAAAAACAAACAATTGAATAGCTAGGAAATTGGAAAACGTAAGAGTGGACAAACATACAAACAGAAAATGTGACTTTAATAGAGATAGAATTTAGAATCTCTCACTGCCAAATGTTTATAATGAACTGGGATACGTTCAGATCATGTAAGCCTATTCATACCTGTTCGCGTCTGTCTGTTTTTAGTGTATTTTAGGAGGGGGTCAAAATTTAACACATCACTCTATAATTTCGAGGGTCTAACTAATAAAACAACAACTTTTATGCAAAAGTGGCCTTTACTCATCAACATAGTCTCTCTCTAGGGTAATGCACTAATTTCAACGCTTCATCTTCAACTATTTTACTATCTCACGCAATTTCAGTTTACGATCGGCCAAAGCGAGTTTGTGGACTTTTTGTATGTTTTCCCGGGGAAACAACCGAATTTGGGCGACCTGGGCGTTCAGCATCATTTGTGTCTGTACAACCACGTTTAAGGTCAGCATACCACGTCCTAACTGTTGTTGGTATTTATCTACCTCCCACACGGTAAAATGTGACACAAGGTCGGAAAGTGGGATCAGATAAGTCAGCACCCAAGAGGAAGAGAACTTAAGGCCATTTAAAAATTGCCTGGGCAGCCCCGTCGGCATTCCCCGGTAGGGGCGCCTCAGGCGATTAGCAATAAACTAACCGCTTCTCAAAGGGTGAGAAGGCAAAGCCTGGGAGGGTGGACCTCCTAGAACTGCACAGGACAACCCCCATAGACCGGCGAAAATCAAGCCCCGAAGGCCAAGGCGATACCGGTCTATGGGGTGCAGTATCCATCGGAACAGATACTACACTTTGATTCCGGCCAAAATGCCGAGAAAGTCCTAACTATTGTTTACGACGGAGCAGAGTCCGAATAACACTTATAAAGATATTGCCTTGCGTGAACAGTATTTTTCCCATCAGAAAGCAATTCTTTATCAATACACAAAATTCAGATTTTTCAAGTGTTCTGAAAATGTTCAACAGTAGCCAGTTCACTTAAATAACTGTAATTTGTAAACTAATAGTCCGATTGGGCTCACATTTTATTTTGACACGTTCAATTTGAAGGTTAGTACTTCATGAAAATCATAAAGATGTTTTATTAGTGACGCTATCTATATGTCAAGCCCGGTACATGTAGACTGGTATGTTATCTCAAAAAAGGAAAAAAGTTATCTGTTGTTTTTCATGGCTGAACCTTTTGAATTTCAATTATAAAACCTCACCTTTGATGTTATCGAAGTGCACTTGAAATGCACTTAAAATGTCGAAACAGATGGTGCATTCATTGTTGGTGTCATTTTTATTTTATTTATGCACTTTTTTGCTTATTTGTTTAACTTGCGAATTAATTATGCACACAAGTTCACGGAACCTTTCAGTGTATCTTACTTGTTCAGTGGAGTTTTAATATCCGGTTGAGTGGCCGCGAACACATTCACATTTTAATATATATATATATATATATATATATATATATATATATATATATATATATAGCACTAGATAAAGTGAAAAATAAAATAAGGTGCGAATCAAATTTTATTACAATTAAAAGTTCAAGCATTCACCACCTGGATTGTATTTTAATCAACCTCTTTGACATCTTTCTTGGAGGTGTTTTAAACTTTATGACTCGGATGAACTGTATAAGTTTAACAAAAAAGTGTGTTTTGGCCCGATATATTTGATGTTTCATATACTTTTATGTATTTTATATATTGTTTTATATATTTTCAAAGTTTAATTTTTATTACCTGCAATAATGTCATTGCGGTAATGGTCCTCTGAGGAGAAGATTTTATTTGAAAACTTATGAGTTAAGGACTTTAAAGTACTTCGCTTTAACTTTGAATTGTAATAAAATTTGATCTGCACCTTATTTTATTCTTTCACTTCATCTATTGCTATATATATATATATATATATATATATATATATATATATATATATATATATATATCTAAAACCTTTTTATCTCTTATCTAGTGCTATTGAGCTTCATTTTTATCCGGATGTTCACTAATTAAAGATATTAGTTGCCTCTTAAATTTTTTGTTGTATAAACCTTATATATATATATATATATATATATATATATATATATATATATATATATATATATATATATATATAATTGAAAATAGAAGCCTTTATCAATGCAAGATCAATTTATTATTATTTTTTCTACTTAAATCTTATTAATTTCGGAATAATATTTCATCATCAGAGTTGACCAGTATTGTGTCATTAAAAAAAGATTCTATCAAAAACACAAAAACAAAAATAAACAAACTTTTTTTCCTTTTGTTTCTTTGATAAATGTCCTTCTTATGATGTATCGGCGCCGATGTCGTTGGCGGTTATGAATTCAAATTCTGGTTGTAGAACGAAGAAAGCATTGGCATGCTAGAAGTTTAAGAAAATGGGTGAATCATTTCAAAGCATTGGTGGGTCAGTATTATTAAAATTGAAAATAGAAGACTTTATCAATGCAAGATTAATTTATTATTATTTTTACTTTAATCTTATTAATTTCGGAATAATATTCAATCATCAGAGTGGACCAGTATTGTGTCATTTTTTTTTTGACAAAATCTTTGAAGCATCACGTGTCTGAATATTTATATTAAAATTAAAAAAAAAATGGTGCGAGTTTTAAATGATAAAATCATTTATTTATTTATTGCTGAGAAATACATCTTTTTGGGGAGCGAAACTTCTTTTTTTGTTGTTTTCTTCATTTTGTTGGTATAAACCAGGGGCGGGCAACCTTTTCAGAGTGAGGGCCAGATGAGACTTTAGGAAGGAGATCGCGGGCCGGAGTGAAAAACGAAATCTCAGAATTACTATATTTTGTTTACATGAATAAATTGTACAAAACTTGCATTGAACACTCTACAAATCTGATATTTTTTCTCAAGAGACTTCTGTATGTGATGTTATAAAAGGCGCCGACGAAGAGTCATTTTGGAATCATAAAAAATAATGACGGGGGAAGTAGCAAGTTGACCCAGCATTCGTTTTGACACACCTCACATAGGTTCTATGTTTCATGCCCTTTCCGCGTCTCTCGTTTCCTCTTTGCCTCTCTCTTTCTCTTTTTCTATTTTTATCTCAGGCCAAGGATTTGAAATTAATAGTTAAAGAAAAATAAAATATACATGCATAATCGCTCGCTGATATTCATACATTTTATCCCACTGTAAATCTTAATTGAAACCTACTTTTACGTCTATGTCACAAAATGATATGAGTTTTACTGGGAGATCCGCGAGCCGGATTGCAATAATAAAGCATAGCAGGGTGGCGGGCCGGACGGTAAGCCTTCGCGGGCCTGATGTGGCCCACGGGCCGGAGGTTGCCCGCCCCTGGTATAACGCCCAAGGTGTCAGATCCACCGTTGAGTCCGTAAAACACGTCAAGTTGTTTAGAGCCGATATTTTAAACTGAAATATAGTCCGGTCAATGTTGTTTGCGCTGGTTGGCGCCTTTTGAATAAAGAAATCGATAACATCTTTGAAGCACCACGTGTCTGAATATTTATATTGAAATTTGAAAAACAAAACAGAAAATGGTGCGAGTTGTAAATGATAAAGTCATTTTTATTTCTGACACTTTCGATTAATATATCTTCTTCATTCATACAAGCATTATTGGCAACATATGTGTATATGTTTCAGCTAAGACTTTATTAAAAATCGAGCATTTTCAGGCCATGTTGATTGAACTCGAATAGATGTCCGATATCTAAAAAAAACAAAAAAAAACAATCTCTTCAACGACACCCGAAGAAATCGCGGATCTTCGGCTTCGACGATAAATAAAAAAAGAAAAAGAAAAAAGAAAAAGAAAAAAGATTGTCTGTATAACCATGATTAGGGTTTTTAAAACCGAAAATGTGGATTAAAGAAATGATTTAATAAATATTTCATTTTTTTGACAAAATCTCGCGTCAAGTCGTCGTTGTCTAGTTTCTAAAATTACAAAGTGTATCATTTCAACGGCGTATCTAACTGTAGTAACACCCATTTCAATATATATATATATATATATATATATATATATATATATATATATATATATATATATATATATATATATATAAAGTAATCCAACAAAAGATATAAGAGTCAACTATTATCTTATAATTAGTGAAACATCCGGATAAAAACTGAAGCTCAATATACTGGATATTTCATTTTATATTATGATATATATATATATATATATATATATATATATATATATATGTATATATATAGTCATTGTTTAGAACTATTAAAATAATTAAACAAAGGAAAAGTTACATAATCTCTCTATCTATCTATCTATATATATATAGATATATATAGAGAGATATATGTATATATAATATATATATATATGTGTGTGTGTGTGTATGTGTGTATGTATGTATGTATGTATGTATGTATTAGCAGTTTGAAAATTTGTTCATGCTAATTACGTTACACAGAATCGTCCATGTTTAATTCCCGCAATAAATTATTATGGTAAATGATTTCTTGCGGGAATGAAACATGGACGCCTCTGTATAGTTTATTTAGCATATACTGCTAAATATAAATCAAATATAAGGTTGATTCAAGTTTGGGCACTATGGTAGTAAATACTGAAACATATATATACACAACATACAACATATCACCTTATAATAGTATACGTGTATATACATGAAATTATATATACTAGCAAATATATGCTCCCTCCGGTCGCATATTTTTGCTAGGCTGCCGCGTCAGAAATAGTGCTAGTATGTAATTTGCGTAGAGCTTTTTATCACTACAATTAATTTAAATAATATATTGCACATGATAAATAACAACAGTAATAAAAAGAAAAATTAAGTTTGCATTGTTATCGTCTGCTCGCTTTTCTTTCCACCCAATCGTTTTGCGCCAAATCCACGTAAGAATTTATCAAATAATAAGTAATAATAGTTTTAGTTTTTCAAAGAGAAAAAAGAAAAGTGTACCTAAAATAAAATTAACAATAAAAGATACAGCGAATACGATTCTAAAAACAGTTATTTACTTGCCCAGTAAAAGGTGTCGCCCCCCCCCAAGTTATCATCTGCCCGCTTTTCTTTACACTCAATCGTTTTGCGCCAAATCCACGTCAGAATATAATAAGTAATATTTTATGTCTTTCAAAGCGGAAAAAAGGTGTACGTAAATTAAAATCAACAATAAAAAAAAATACAGCGAAAACTATTCTTAAATCAATTATGTAGATTTCTAGTACAATGTGTTGTTTTTTTGTTGACAAAAAAAACTAAATTCATTATAATGTGTGTGTGTTTTTTCAAATAGTAATTTTTAAATCAATTATTATTTTAATTAAACAATTTCATTCAATGAATTTGTTAAAATCAACAATTTAAAAAACTAAATACAGCGAACACTAATTTTCAAATCGGAAAAAAAGGTTTATCTGAAAATTATCAATAAAAAAATCGGTACTCTTTTACTGCAGGAACCGCGATAACTTTCGAAAAAAAAAGTTTAGCTAAACTGAATTATTTTTAATGTGTGCGTGTTTATCAATTATTATTTTAATTAAACAATTTGATTCAATAAATTTATGTTTTAAAACATAATGGCTAATAAGATTAAGAAAATAAACAAACTCAGAACGTTTTAATAAAATAAATCAGTAAAGTATTAACGCGCCCGTTCAGAGGGAGGTACGCTGTTTAATCAGTTGGATGTAGAGGAACGCAACCATTCAGAGGGAGGTACGCTGTTTAATCAGTTGGACGTAGAGGAAATAACTACGTAACTCATTTTATAAATAAATAATAAAAGAAATAATTATAATTTATAAGTAAGATTATTAGCGAGCAAAATAGCGTAAATACATCTGAAAATCTGAAGAGAACAATCATGAGTGTATATTTGCGAATACTAATTTATTAGAAGTTCAAAAGCAATTGATTATGTAAATTGGAAAATGCGCATAGTGTTTATGTCGGGTTTTTTAATAGTATATAATGAAGCTGGCGGACTTAATAAATAGTAATAGTACTTTGATGGAGTTTCGGTTTTTGACAGACAGATACATAAACTCCATTATTAATAGATATATATATGCATATATATATGTCGATATGTATATATATATGTATATGTGTATATATAATATATATGTCTATATGAATATATATATACATATATAGAGAGAGAGATAGAAGAAAAAAGAGTGATAAATATGAGACGATTGTCCAGATTTATTTCAAATTTCAATTGTTCAATGCAAGGTGTATTCAGTAATAAACCAGTGTTTATTATTCTTTCCTTAAGCCAAGGCTTTTCAAAAATCGAAATCTTATAATCAGAGGAAAAATACAGATGGATAAGTTGGCTTTCGAAAAAACCAAAGTTCAAATATTTGAAAAATATGAAAATTATTATTAAAAATTATTAAAATAATTTTTGTTAAAAAAACGTATTGAATGAAAAGAAAAGTTCCGTGAAAAAGATATGCAAATTGTCCGGGTGGTAAATTTCCGTTGAAAAGGAGTCCGGTGAATTGTAGAAAGTGAAGAAAAACTCTTTGCGAGGGAGAAGATTGGAGAAAGTGCTCAAAATATAGGTAAGTCCAGACGTACTTAAAAGGGGTTGAGAAGAGGAAAACAGGCCATATATAGATACATACACTATATATGTGTGTGCATATATATATATAGACGTACACGTATATATATATATATATATATATATATATATATATATATATATATATATGTGTGTGTGTGTGTGTGTGTGTGTGTGTGTGTGTTACGAGATTAGCGAAAATAATACAAGCAAACAGGATGTCATTAAAACTAAATCAATGACTTTTCGACGGTGAGTATTTATTGTTAGCCATTATTGGACGCATGCGTGTAAGCTCGTATTTAGAGGAGCGCATGCGCACACGTGCCCTAACAAAACGTTCTCATATCCGAGATCTCACGCAAAATCTCGTAAAGGCGACCATTGAAACGGAGGCGCATTAATCGAATGCACACGCGCACGCAAAAAAATAAATGCAATATCGATGATAGCAAATATAAAGAACACGCACCTAAGACTGCAAATCGTTTTCGCTAATCTCGTAACACACACACACACACACATATATATATACCAAGTTAATCCCCTCAAAAAGGTGCCATAAAGTCATCATACAATCATTAACACTGCATCAATTGTTATAACATTGTATATAACGTTATACCAATTGCATTCTATGAAAAGAGGTCAAGCTTTTTGTGGCCCCCACCATCCAGTCTAATAAGATATTAATCGTCTTAATATGCAGGCTTCAATATGAAGTGAATTGATGGCATGACCTATGCAGACGTCCTATTAACGTGAAAGCTGAATGGAGATAATTGACATTCAAGAACGCCAGTTCGCATAATGTCAAATAAAGGCGCGTTCCTTTTACAAAGTCCGGTGTCTAGATTCGGTTCGATAACGATTTTAAGATGATTGTTATATATATATATATATATATATATATATATATATATATATATATATATATATATATATATATATATATATATATATATGCATGTTTGGTTAAACAGTAGCGCAAGCTTCTGTTTATTTATTTTTTGATTCGTTTTTTTCGATTCGTCGCACGACCGATTTGGTATTGTCGTCCATGTTGTATAAAAAATCGCCATATTTTCGCGAACGTTTTCGACCGACGTCGGTCATCTTCAGGCGGATGAATGAGTTTGCAAAATAAAAGATTGGTGAATTTATTAAGAAGACGTTTTTAAAAAAACATTTCAATACCACTTCACCAACACTTCAACATACCTTCGCCCCCCCCCCCTCATAACGAGCATGATTGATACTAGGTTTATTTACTTGAATAAACAACGCTTTCATTATGGGGAGACGAATATATATATATAGCATAATATGAAATGAAATAATAAAATAAGGTGCAAATCAAATTTTATTAGAATTCAAAGTTCAGGCAAAGTATCTTAAAGTCCTTAACTCATGAGTTTTCAAAGATAATTCTCTTATTATTTCATTTTATATTATGCTATTAATGCTCTATCCAGTATATTGAGCATCAGTTTTTATCCGGATGTTTCACTAATTAAAAGATATTAGTTGCCTCTTATATCTTCTGTTGGATTAACCTATATATATATATATATATATATATATATATATATATATATATATATAT
>OY744533.1:14053972-14058972 GCA_963556195.1 Sepiola atlantica
GCCGATTTTGGGTTACGAATCATATTGGCACAGACAGCAACCCCGACCTGAATCCGGACCCGTAAGGTCGCCTCTTTGAAAGCGTTTAGCCACCGCACGTCGACATTCGCAGAAATCTTTTGAAGTAACAACTGTTGACCGTTCTTATAATTACACGTCTGTCGACATCAGCCAATGAGAATAGTTCTTACTCCTCTCACTCCCATATAATGTTTTGCCTCCTTTTTTTCTCTGTTTCAACTGAGTTATCTTCCTCTGGAGTTGCATTCGGGTAAGTAAGTCGTTTCTCGTTCACTGTTTTGAAATCAGACAGAACTAATCCATAAAATTTGATCCCTTAAGCCTCGGTCACACAGGGCGATTTCGCTGAATACATTCTTAGCCGGAAGTGGCAATTGTCGGCCGTTTTGCAGTGATACCGGAAAAAAAATCAATGTTAAGTATTCGTCTCGCTAATCCGACTATTTAATTAAATCATTGCAAAGTGTTGCTTAGTTAGGCTTGAACTCGAATAGGTCAACGTTTGATTTATCTCTCTCCAACGGCGGAAGATTAGACACAAGTGGGATTTGAAAAACCCAGCTCCTGGGCAGCCCCGTCGGTATTGCCCGGTGGGGGCGCTTCAGCCGATTAGCAATAAACTAATCCCTTATTAAAGAGTGAAAAGGTAAAGCCTGCAAAAGTGGACCACTTAGAGATGCACGGGACCATACAGACAGAGAATAAGGCCACGCCAGCCACAGTGTACTCAAGACTTTGTAGGTCTGATTTTTATATGAAGTAGCCGGAAAATTCGGCAAAGGAAAATTCGGCAAAGGAAAATTTAGCAAAGGAAAATTCGGCAACGGAAAATTCGGCAACGGAAAACTCAACAAAGGAAAATTCGGCAAAGGAAAATTCGGCAATGGAAAATTCGGCAATGGAAAATTCAGCAACGGAAAACTCAACAAAGGAAAATTCGGCAAAGGAAAATTCGGCAATGGAAAATTCGGCAATGGAAAATTCGGCAAAGGAAAATTCAGCAACAGAAAACTCAACAAAGAAAAATTCGGCAAAGGAAAATTCGGCAAAGGAAAATTCGGCAATGGAAAATTCGGCAATGGAAAATTCGGCAAAGGAAAATTCAGCAACGGAAAACTCAACAAAGGAAAATTCGGCAAAGGAAAATTCGGCAAAGGAAAATTCGGCAATGGAAAATTCGGCAAAGGAAAATTCAGCAACGGAAAACTCAACAAAGGAAAATTCGGCACAGAAAAATTCGGCAACGGAAAACCTGGTAAAAGAAAATTCGGCAAAGGAAAATTCGGCAATGGAAAACTCGACAATTTTGGCAAAGTAGGAAAATTCGTTAATTATGGAATAAATATCGATTGAAAATAGATTTTAGAACCTTTCTTGCGAGGAATATAGTTGTAAATACGGGGCTACCCTCCCCTCAATAAAGAAAACTTCTTGTATTATCATTTTGGTACTTGTGCAGTTTACGCACTGGGCTATTTTTAAAATAAGATTTTCAACTTTAATTCAACTTTTACGATATCTTTTGCTTATTAAATTGTTAGGTGAAAGAATAGAATAGTTAACAAGCTCTCCCCCTTCCCCATGTTAAGAATGGTTTTCTAACTAATATTATTATTTCAACTCGGTTCGTACTTAAGTCACGAGATTAAATCCATCATAATGCATTTAGGTTTCTTCGTAAACAAGTCAGCCATTTTAATATTTTGTTAATAATTGTAAAAAATAGCAATTACTTCGTGTATGTTTGAAATTTGAAAGGAATTTGGAAGTATTTAAACTATCGAATGAAAAGTCATTTAAACTGGCTTTAAAACTCTTAGAAAATCATGTCATATTTTTTGCGGCTTATTTCGCAATTATATGTTAATAAATTTTTGTCTGATATTTTTCGGATTTCGTTTTTTATTTTACAAATATTAATTAAGTAAGAAATAATCAAATCAAAAAGTGTTTATCAAAAATGTTGCCACCCTGACTTAGGGTTACTGGTAGGGTATGTTTAGTTCTGTAAGAAACAAATAAAAAATAAATAAAACAGTGTTTATTAAAAATGGAATTGAAATATATTATAAATTAAACATCATAATAATGGCGTATCAATTATAAAATATTATCGGATAAAAATGTCTTTAAAAATACAATTTCATCCGAAAAAAATTCAGAAAAAAATTAGTATTTGCAAAATAAAAATTACAAAAAAAATCAGACAATAAATTCATACGGTGAAGTAATTTGTCCGCTACCATTTTGCAATCAGACAGAACTAGTCGCTAAAATTTGGCAGCCATTTTGGGAGCTAACTGCTGCAATATAACCCCAAAACATCGCCCCTGGCCCTCTTCGGGGTCTTTCTCATGCTTGGTAGTACACGCAAATAATGGAGAACGTGACATTTTTTTTAAGTTGCTGCAAAACGCCAATCTTTAATCACAATCCGGGATATTTGAAAAATAAAAATAATTTTTTTAAAAATCCCCAAAACCAGAAAGCAAACTTAAATATCTTCTTGAACACTCAATAAACCAGAAAATGGCCGCATCCTTGGGAGCTAACATCTTCAAGATAGTCTATTTTATATTAAATTTTTAATTTTTACAGATTTATTAAACGAAACTAAACAAAAAACATAAAAGAAGCGCACAAAAATAATTTGCACGAAGGAATAAATTTGACTTGTCACCGCTACGAAAAACAGACAAAACTAGTCGTGAAAATATGGCCGTCTCTTTGGGAGCTAAGGTTTTCAAGTTAGCCATCCATCGTTTAGCCATTATCCTCGGGTGGCTTTTGGCCTTGAGAAGTGGTGACTGATTAGTAAAAAAAATCGCCTCTGGCCCTCTTCAGGATCCATCTCATGCTTGGTATAGGACGTCGTAAAGAGCGCGACGTTTAATTCTATCGTTTGCTCCAAGAAGCAGCTCATACTTAGATAGAATTGGGTAGGGTCTTACTAACCAACATCATTTTTATATAATTGTTGGGTTAACTCTAGCCCGCTCCCCACCCCCAAGCGATTGGTTCTGTGCATAAACCTTTTGTAAATAATAAAACATGTCATACAAATTGGAGATAATAATAAGTAGTCTGCCCAAAGAGTGAATGAGCTATTTTGGTGACTAGAACTAGCTTAGAGAATAGACCAAGACACCCGCCCAAATTTGGCCTTGTGCCACATTTTTATGTTTTATATTGAGAAAAATAATTTCTTATTGTAAAATATTAAGATAAATAAAACTTGCTCCTATTTACTCCCTCCCAACTCACAAGGGAAAAGTTAGACACAAGTTTTTAATGTTGTGAAACCCTAGCTCCCCCAAAACGGGCACTCTGGATTGGAATAAAAATGTAAATTGCCTCAGTCTAGAAAGATTTCTTAACAGACCGAGGGCAAAATAAATGAAGTGCAGCATCAGAACAGATACTACACATTGATCTTACCCAAAAGGCTAAGTTCTGTCCTTACTATTTCTGATTTTGTGGGCATGTGTTTTCAGTTTGTATTTATCTACCTCCCACAGCGGTAAGATGTGACACAAGGTCGGGAAAGTGGGATTTGATAAGTCAGCGCCCGAGAGGAAGAAGAGCACTCTGGCTTACAAAAATGCCTGAGCAGCCCCGTCGGCATTCCCTGGTAGGGGAGCCTCAGGCGATTAGCAATAAACTAACCCCTTCTCAAAGGGTATTATTTACCTCCCCACGAGGTTAGTCACAAGGCCAGTTTTATCTTACTGCCACAAGGTAAGATGTGACCCAAGATCGGGTCGGGAAAGTGGGACTTGAAAAGCCAGCGCCCGAGAAGGTGAGCACTCTAGCCATTAAAAATTGCCTGGGCAGCCCCGTCTACATTCCCCGGTAGGGGCGCCTCAGGCAGTAATCAATAAACTTACTCCTTCCCAAAGAGGGGAGGCAAAGCCTGGGAGGGTGCACCTCTTAGAACTGCACAGGACCAACCCACAGACCGGCGGAATCAAGCCCCGAAGGCCAAGAGATACCAGTCTATGGGGTGTAGTATCCATCGGAACAGATACTACACTTTGATCTCAGCCAAAAAGCCCTATTTATCTACTTCCCACAGAGTAGAATGTGACACAAGGTCGGAAAGTGGGAATTGCGCACTCTAGAGGAAGAGCACTTGGGCCTTTAAAAAATTGCCTGGGCAGCCCCGTCGGCAGTCCCCGGTAGGGGCGCCTCAGGCGATTAGCAATAAACTAACCCCTTCTCAAAGGGTGAGAAGGAACTAGCCAAAAAGCTAAGTTCTGTCCTTGCTATTTCCTATTTTGTGGGCATGTGTTTTCAGTTCTTGTCTCAAAATTAAATGGAAGTAATAAAACGCCAGGGAGACAAGGGAAGGAAAGGAAGAAAAGAGCGAGGAAAGAGAGGGGGAAAAAACAAAGGAAAAAACAGGGAGAAAGAACGTCGTTTACTGAGTTTAGATGACTTACAGGTTCCGTTACAAATCCATTAACATAGACACATCAGCCGGACTCAAACTATGGCTGAACAAGTAGTTACGTCTGCAAAAAAAAACAAAATGGCGACGCAACACCACGTAGCAATCCGGCCACCTACACTACACTAACATGAGTGGGGATCCTCGGCCTACAAAAGCCGATCATGATACAAACAAACAAAATATATAAGCAAAAGAAACCAACAAAAAAAGGGATCCATAAGAACAACTTGTATTAATCATCCATTATATCAAGAAAAGTTGTCTATCTGTGTGTGTTTCCAGCTAAAAATATTGGGTTGGCCAAACAGTTTATTGTTTGTTTTTTTTAGAAAGTAAGAACCTAGAAACATCAAGTTTAGAAACATAACCGAGTTTATGCAATTCATTTTCCACACTCGATTTTGAAATCTTGAGAATGTCTGCGATTTGTCTGGTTGTCAAACGGCAATCTTGTTCAACTACGACTTTCACTTAGTCACTGTTGATCATTTTTGGCCGGCCAGAGCGAGAAGCATCTTTCACTGAA
>OY744533.1:14063972-14066472 GCA_963556195.1 Sepiola atlantica
GGACGTGATGTGTCGGCAATAAGGGACCATAGGCCTCTTCCCCCCCCCCCCAAAAAAAGGATGTATGATACGCGACCAGACGACTAATGTACTGATACTATCTAATCACAAAATACCAGAAAATTATCCAATTTTAATGACATTTCTTAGAATTTATTCAATCTTTTTTTGTCTATATACACAGACATGAAAGGCAGAACATTCACAGCAAGAACTTGTCTAGCTACAACCACAGCAACGAACTTTCCTCTCTCTCTTTCTCTCTCTATCTCTCTCTCTCTCTCTCTTTCTCTCTCTATCTATCTCTTTCTCTCTCTCTCTCTTTGTACCAAAAATCAAATGGAACTTCTATGAACAATTATTCTTTTCTTAGAACGTTCCATATGTGGAACAAGATACCAAGAGTCTGCTTCCCAACCGACTATAACAAGGTTGTCTTCAAGTCTAATGTAAACAAATACTTGTTGAGCCGCCCTCTTTGATAATCAGTTCCTCTTAAGTAATCTTCTGTCCTTTACACCCACTGTTTCCGGTCCTCTTGAGGAGGCGATCATCCTCCAACGCCCTCGAGTGACCCCTGGACCTTGATAAGCGGAGAATCATTAGTAAAAAAATAAATAAATAGACATTATTATTATCTATGATATAAAGATCAGTTGTCTGCGTGTGTCCCCATCTCGAAGTCAAAAATGATACAAGACCTTCCAACACAGCTGATATATATATATATATATATATATATATATATATATATATATATATATATATATATAATGGTAATAATCCAGGTAAAAAATATCCACAGTGTGGTAATCCAGAGAATTTTAACCGGGTTTATAAGGTTCTCTCCAAATATCATCTGAGGTTAAGATCGGATACTAACTCTGCCTGATGAGATCTCAGTTTATAGTAACTGTTGATCGATAACATCGACATGCCAGTGTCGCAGATTTTGTACATGTCTGTGTAAATAAAATTATCATATATATATATATATATATATATATATATATATATATATATATATATATATATATATTTCAGTATTTCTTCGGACAGAATATGGACACATTTTTTTTGTAATATTCATCCTTTTGGAGATCAACAAAAATAATTAGTGGGAAGGAACAGATACTACACTCTAGTCTTAGCCAAAATGCTAAGAAAGTGTATTTTAGTTATAGTTTCACACCAACAGTCGATGTAAAAAAATCGCTCTAGCATTTTGGCTAAGACTAGAGTCTAGTATCTGTTCCGATGGATGCTGCGCTCTGTAAACCGGTATTGTCTTGGCTTTCGGGCCTTGATTCCGCCGGTCTGAGATACTATCCTGTGCAGTTCTAGGCGGTCCACACTTCCAGTCTTTGTCGTCTAACCCTTTGAGAAGGGGTTAGTTTATTGCTAATCGCCTGAGGCGCCCCTACCGGGGAATGCCGACGGGGCTGCCCAGCCAGTTTTTTACGGCCAGAGTGCTCTTCTTCATCTAGGGCGCTGGCTTTTCAATCCCACTTCCCCGAGCTTGTGTCACATCTTACCGCCATGGGAGGTAGATTAATACCATTATACACTTTCTTGGCCTTCAGGCTAGGATCAAAGTGTAGTATCTGTTCTGTTCTCGGAAGCATTTAACCGTCGTCTGAAATGAATTCGAAAAAAATCCTCGACTCTAAATCAAAAGTCTACGTTTTTTTAGGTCATCAGAAATGATAATAATTTATATGTGAAAATTTAAATTGCTTAGATAATGTTATGACCTTTTATGAATTTATTTTCATATTTTTTCAAAGGGCCTTTAATTTGTCGAGAGCTAATGCTCTAGAAACAACCCCCTATCAAGTGATTCAGTTATTCTATGCGATATTACAGTCAGCACGTCAACAGTTATCTTCCAGAAAAAAAGTCCATATTGTCTGACACTAAGCAGCTTGTTTTGTATCGAGTGATTGACAACTTCTTGATTTATCACAGATTCAAATGACTTACCCATTACACAGAGGAGACAGGGTCGTCTGTACGGAAATGAAGAAGACTGATCACGAATATTTTTTTTTAACTGGAGAGACCGACGAACTTCATGGAAATGATTTATCCTTTAAGCAACGACTGAATAGCTTTGTGAGGATATGAGCAATTCCTTTTTGACAGCAGATTCTTAAGTACAATTAATGGAATGCGAACACTGGCGAAGCATATTTTTCTGTCATTTATTTGACATAGGATGTACACTAGTATATATATATATATATATATATATATATATATATATATATATATATATATATATAAGAAATGGTGTCCTTGTTTTAGAAAGCATTGTTTATATGGTAATATTAATTATTAAAAATAATAATGAGCAATTAGAACGCCATACAATGTATTTAAGTTTTATTAATTTTTTTTTTCCAATTTAATTTTCGAAGATATACTTCATCATCAGAATTTCAAAATAAAGATATATAAAATACCTTTTTTTCCTTAAGAAAAGGAAAAAAAAGGAAAA
>OY744533.1:14071472-14093972 GCA_963556195.1 Sepiola atlantica
TAATAAAAGGGTATAATAAATAGCAAACATTTAATAAAAGGGTATAATAAATAGCAAACATTTAATAAAAGGGTATAATAAATATCAAATATTTAATAAAAGGGTATAATAAATAGCAAACATTTAATAAAAGGGTATAATACATAGCAAATATTTAATAAAAAGGTTTAATAAATAGCAAACATTTAATAAAAGGGTATAATAAATAGAAAACATTTAATATAACAGTATAATAAATAGCAAACATTTAATGAAATGGTATAATAAATAGCAAACATTCAATAAAAGGGTATAATAAATAGCAAACATTTAATAACAGGCTATAATAAATAGCAAACATTTAATAAAAGGGTATAATAAATAGCAAACATTTAATAAAAGGGTATAATAAATAGCAAACATTTAATAAAAGTGTATAATAAATAGCAAACATTAAATAAAAGGGTATAATAAATGGCAAACATTTAATAAAAACAGTATAATAAATAGCAAACATTCAATAAAAAGGTATAATAAATAGCTAACATTTAATAAAATAGTATAATAAATAGCAAACATTTAATGAAAGGGTATAATAAATAGCAAACATTTAATAAAAGGGTATAATAAATAGCAAACATTTAATGAAAGGGTATAATAAATAGCAAACATTTAATAAAAGGGTATAATAAATAGCAAACATTTAATAAGAACAGTTTAATAAATAGCAAACATTTAATGAAAGGGTGTAATATGTATTAAATTTGTGATATGTCGGTATAAAAAGTACTTAACATGTAATAAATAGAGATTGTGTAATAAAAGGGTATGATTAATACTAAACGTGAAATAAAAAGTAAAAGTATAATAGATAGTAAATGTGTTATAAATGTGTCTTAACTACTTAACATCTGATAAAAAAGTATACGTGTACTGAATTGGCATGATATATAGTGGGTGTGTAATGAAATAATAAACGTGTAATTAATAAGAATGATAAATAGTACACGTCTAATCAAAGGGTATAATAAATAGTAAACGTCTAATCAAAGGGTATAATATATAGTACACGTCTAATCAAAGGGTATAATAAATAGTAAACGTCTGATCAAAGGGTATAATAAAGAGTAAACGTCTAATCAAAGGGTATAATAAATAGTAAACGTCTAATCAAAGGGTATAATATATAGTACACGTCTAATTAAAGGGTATAATAAATAGTAAACGTCTAATCAAAGGGTATAATATATAGTACACGTCTAATCAAAGGGTATAATAAATAGTAAACGTCTAATCAAAGGGTATAATATATAGTACACGTCTAATCAAAGGGTATAATAAATAGTAAACGTCTAATCAAATGGTATAATATATAGTACACGTCTAATCAAAGAGTATAATAAATAGTACACGTCTAATCACAGGGTATAATATATAGTACACGTCTAATCAAAGGGTATAATAAATAGTAAACGTCTAATCAAAGGGTATAATAAATAGTAAACGTCTAATCAAAGGGTATAATAAATAGTAAACGTCTAATCAAAGGGTATAATATATAGTACACGTCTAATCAAAGGGTATAATAAATAGTAAACGTCTAATCAAAGAGTAAAATATATAGTACACGTCTAATTAAAGGGTATAATAAATAGTAAACGTCTAATCAAAGGGTATAATAAATAGTAAACGTCTAATCAAAGGGTATAATAAATAGTAAACGTCTAATCAAAGGGTATAATATATAGTACACGTCTAATCAAAGGGTATAATAAATAGTAAACGTCTAATCAAAGGGTATAATATATAATAAACGTCTACTCAAAGAGTATAATAAATAGTACACGTCTAATCAAAGGGTATATTATATAGTACACGTCTAATCAAAGGGTATAATAAATAGTAAACGTCTAATCAAAGGGTATAATAAATAGTAAACGTCTAATCAAAGGGTATAATAAATAGTAAACGTCTAATCAAAGGGTATAATAAATAGTAAACGTCTAATCAAAGGGTATAATATATAGTACACGTCTAATCAAAGGGTATAATAAATAGTAAACGTCTAATCAAAGGGTATAATAAATAGTAAACGTCTAATCAAAGGGTATAATAAATAGTAAACGTCTAATCAAAGGGTATAATATATAGTACACGTCTAATCAAAGGGTATAATAAATAGTAAACGTCTAATCAAAGAGTATAATAAATAGTAAACGTCTAATCAAAGGGTATAATATATAGTACACGTCTAATCAAAGGGTATAATATATAGTACACGTCTAATCAAAGGGTATAATAAATAGTAAACGTCTAATCAAAGAGTATAATAAATAGTAAACGTCTAATCAAAGGGTATAATATATAGTACACGTCTAATCAAAGGGTATAATAAATAGTAAACGTCTAATCAAAGGGTATAATAAATAGTAAACGTCTAATCAAAGGGTATAATATATAGTACACGTCTAATCAAAGGGTATAATATATAGTACACGTCTAATCAAAGAGTATAATAAATAGTAAACGTCTAATCAAAGGGTATAATATATAGTACACGTCTAATCAAAGGGTATAATATATAGTACACGTCTAATCAAAGGGTATAATAAATAGTAAACGTCTAATCAAAGAGTAAAATATATAGTACACGTCTAATTAAAGGGTATAATAAATAGTAAACGTCTAATCAAAGGGTATAATATATAGTACACGTCTAATCAAAGGGTATAATAAATAGTAAACGTCTAATCAAAGGGTATAATAAATAGTAAACGTCTAATCAAAGGGTATAATAAATAGTAAACGTCTAATCAAAGGGTATAATATATAGTACACGTCTAATCAAAGGGTATAATAAATAGTAAACGTCTAATCAAAGAGTAAAATATATAGTACACGTCTAATTAAAGGGTATAATAAATAGTAAACGTCTAATCAAAGGGTATAATATATAGTACACGTCTAATCAAAGGGTATAATAAATAGTAAACGTCTAATCAAAGGGTATAATATATAGTACACGTCTAATCAAAGGGTATAATAAATAGTAAACGTCTAATCAAAGGGTCTAATATATAATAAACGTCTAATCAAAGAGTATAATAAATAGTACACGTCTAATCAAAGGGTATATTATATAGTACACGTCTAATCAAAGGGTATAATAAATAGTAAACGTCTAATCAAAGGGTATAATAAATAGTAAACGTCTAATCAAAGGGTTTAATAAATAATAAACGTCTAATCAAAGGGTATAATATATAGTACACGTCTAATCAAAGGGTATAATAAATAGTAAACGTCTAATCAAAGGATATAATATATAGTACACGTCTACTCAAAGGGCATAATATATAGTAAACGTCTAACGAAAGCGTATGACATATAGTAAACGTCTAATCAAAGGGTATAACATTTAGTAAACGTGCAGTAAATGGGTATAATAAATAGTAAGCACATAATAAAAATGTATACTAAATAGTAACCGTGTTATGAATCGGTATAATAAATAGTAAACGTCTAATAAAGGGGGTATAATAAATAATAAATATGTAAAAAAAAAAGTTTAATAGATTTTAAAGATTCTTTCTTAATTTTCAATTTAATTCAACACAACATCTTTTTTAAAGTTATTTTATTTAGTTAGCCGTGACATCAAGTCGTGTTAGTTAATAATAATAATCGATGTTATAACCGGTATTGTACATATTACAAATCATATGTATGGCAGACAAACAAAACCAAATAAAAACTAATATTAAAAAGGGGGGAAAAACGACAATACTTTTGACACAGTTCTTAGATTCTCTTTTCTTTTTTGTAAGTAATTTCAAGATATCGCCATGAACGTTTTTTCCTGAGATGAGAAAGTGCTCTGGCGATATTTACGTGTTACCATCTACTTAGACGTTTTATCAGCCGAGGTTTGGACAAACACCAGGCCACCTTGAGAAAGAGCCAAACCAACAGACATGGCACCCCTTTCTTGCTTTTACTTTCCCATCGGACATCGGACCTATCACCTTTAATATCAGGAAAAAGAAGAAGAATACACTTCTCAGTTGAACAGGGGACGGGGGCCCCGGGCTCCCGACAAGAAAAACAATTTCTTGCTTGATGATAGTAATGGCTGCGGCTAATCAACAACACTGCAGTTGGGCGGGAGATAAGCGGTAGGAGGACAATTTTACCTACGGACGTTTTAACCTGGATATTTTGGTCACTGGGCGTTTTAACCTTGATATTTTGGTCACTGGACGTTTTAACCTGGATATTTTGGTCACTGGACGTTTTAGCCTGGATATTTTGGTCACTGGACGTTTTAGCCTGGATATTTTGGTCACTGGACGTTTTAGCCTGGATATTTTGGTCACTGGACGTTTTAACCTGGATATTTTGGTCACTGGACGTTTTAACCTGGATATTTTGGTCACTGGACGTTTTAACCTGGATATTTTGGTCACTGGACGTTTTAACCTGGATATTTTGGTCACTGGACGTTTTAGCTTGGATATTTGTCAATCAGGCGTTCTAGCCTTGATAATTTTGGCGACCGGACGTTTTATCCTGGTTACTTTCTCTAGCGGACATTTTAGCCAACCATTTTTAAAGACAATATTTTAGGCCAAATAAAATTGAAAATAAAATATTAAAAAATTAATGAAAAATGGGCTATTTTATTCTATATAAACTCTAAAGGGTTCATTAGGTAAAGTACAGAATAGTTAACAATCGAGAAACCGCAAAATAAATAAATAAATGATTTATAACAAACGAAGTAGAATTAAGTTTTCTATCGACCTATATACTTTAAACGTGTAGAAACTGTGTTTAAAATTTTTATTTTTCAGAATTTTATTTTGACGTTTGTGTGTTATGAACCTTGGATTTACTTTCGGTCGCCTCGTAACTCTCGCTTCCCTTATTTTGTCTTTTAGTCCTCACATTCCATGAGTGATGTTTCTGACAAAAGGGAAAGAATTGCTGTTTTCTGAGTCGGAATCTATTCATCTAACACTTATCGTTGGCTTGAAGTATTATTATTATTTTTTAGAATACACAGATCAAATTTGTTTTAAAATAAAATATTTTAGACCTAATAAAATTATAATGTAAAGATAATGGGTGAGAACTCAGATGTGGACAACGTATATTTTGATGGCGAAGTTATTGTGACTGCCGAGACGTTTTGTTATATTGGCGATACCATTGGATCACAGGGTGGAGCAGGTGCTAGTGTGGTCGCAAGAGTAGGATTAGGTTCAAGGAACTACTGCCTTTACTAACCAGCAAAGTGTTACAACTGTCGACCAAAGGAAGAGTCTATCAGGCGTGTGTACGCACTGTGATGATGTGTGGAAGTGAAACCTGGCCATTGATGGTTGAGGACATGCGTTGCATGGATAGAAATGATACGAGAATGATACGATGGGTGTTTACTCGGGGTCTTAAAGACAGGCTTAGATCTGATTACCTTAGAGGAAGATTAAATCTGGACGGCATAGAGAGATGTGTGCAGAACAGGAAACTTCGATGGAATGGACATGTTGAAAGAATGGATGTGGATTCTTGGGTCAGTAGATGTAGAACAGTTAAGGTAGCAGGTCCAGTTCATACGTGAAGACCAAAGAAAATATTGGGAGGAAGATATAAAAATAGATATGCGAGAAAGGGGGATAAATAAAGAGTTCGACAAAGATAGGTTAGTTTGGAAGTCAATTTTTTAAGCCGTCCAACACATGTCATCATGTAAAACGGACGTTAACCCGATGATGATGATGATGATGATGATGATGATGATGATGATGATGATGATGATGATGATGATGGTAAAGGTTGTTATTCAATGTACAAACATTTATTAAAAATGAATAGAATTGATTGCTTAATTCCTTTTTTAATAACGAATAGAATATAATAAAAATAAAAATTAAAAAAAAAAAATATTAATCTTTATTATAATCATGTAGAAGTAAAGAGATTTGTTATTTTGCAATCTAATTTACGTACGTGTTTGTGGTGTGTACAGACACGCGTATGTAAATTAGATGGCAACGCTGAAAAAACAGAGTCACACTTTCTGTAAATGCTTACAGAAATATCAGCGAGGGATTGAATCAACACAGAAGTAGGAAAGTACTACTGAGAAAGAGAGAGAGAGAGATGGGTGACTTGTTCAGTGAATTATAAATTACGGCTTATTAGAACATTTTGGGGGTACTAATGGGTCACCGCTTATCAAGGCCTGAGGGCCACTCGAGGATAAGGGTTTAAGAAATTGTCGCTCGGATGATGAGCGCTACCATGCGATGATTGAAAACAACCGTGGAATGAGCAGAATATTTCTTAAGGGGAATTTATTATCCAAAAAGACAGCTCAACAAGATTTTGTTCACATTAGACAATTATTCAAACATTTTTTAAAACATAACTCAATTCCAGAACTAAACTATATTTTAGCATATATTTGGTGTTAGGAAAATGTATGAGGTAAACAAACGTTAATTAACTCATAATTAGTTCAATAATATATGTTATTCTGTCAGTCTATCTAATGTAGATACAAAAAGTACTGAATAGATTTCTAAAAAAATTGGCATGCAAGAAATGTGTCTCGTTGGCAGCTGTTCGTGGAATTAGTATTATTTGGATTATTCGAACTACTGTTCTCATCTAGAATGTCTGTGTGTATGTGTTTGTGCGATGTTTTTGTGTTCCCTATAGAAAGAAAGGTTAGAGAATCTACATAAAATGTAAAAGTGTATTCTTATGTAAAATTTACCGGGGAAGACAATTGAAGTGTTCCCGAATCTCTAAGTGCACCCCTAAAGGGGCCATGAGGAAATAACCACCGTAAAACTTCAAATATATCCTATTTTTATAAAATGTAAAATCATATGTATAACATTTTCTAGGGAGAACAATGGAAGTGGTCCCGAATCTCTAAATGCCCTACTAACCTAAGGGAGCTATGGGAGCCTCACCTCCTTGAAAACTTCAAATATATCTTATTTTGATGAAATTTATATCATATGTATCAAAACTATTCTGGGAAGACAATTGAAGTGATTTCGAATCTCTATATTACACTCTATGTGTCGAATATCTTCGTGCTTCCATTTCTAAGTGACCCAGTGGAACAGAACCTTCAAATACATATATCGGATTACCAATCAAATAATAAAACAATCAAATAATAAAACAATCAAATAATAAAGCAATCAAATAATAAAACAATCAAATAATAAAACAATCAAATAATAAAACGATCAAATAATAAAACAATCAAATAATAAAACGATCAAATAATAAAACGATCAAATAACACCACTTTCAAAAACGCTCCCTAAGAGACTTTTTCAAAAAATAAAACACACACACGCAGAATTAAACATACATAGCAAAATACATGATTTAAATAGCAAAATAGGCGCCATCATTAGCTTTATTTACTAGGTAACATTGAATAAACACAACATCGAACGGCAGCCGGAAGTGGACGCTTTCAGGCGCGCACACGCTTTAAATCCAACAATCACACATACTGAAATTTAAACCATTTGTCTAAGACACTAATTCAGAGAGTTTTCCAACAGTTCAGCATCTTCCGACTTTATTAGGAGGCGAAACGAGGAGGGAGGGGGGGGGGGCATTAAAAACAAAGAAAGTAATATGGTGTTATGAGCATAGTGAAAAACTATATAGTAGTGATCCTCATTCAATCCCGGGCAACGTCGGGTCTCCCTGCTAGTAGAGAGATAAAATCCAGACCAAGAGGAAACAAAATGACATGTTTATCAAAACAAACGAGGAAATAAAATGATAAGACTGAAAGTGTACGACGATAAAAAAAACAATTTAGATGTGTCACTATTGCTTATATTGGGCGGGCAAAAAAGGTTTCCCACATTTGGAGTGGCCACTGTGCGGGATACAATGTCAGCAGTAGAGAGGTTGCGGCAGGTCTTAATAGGTGGGCTAGGCGCTACCATTTTTACTTACCTCATAAATTAGTATAACAACTTACAAATATATGCATCCACTCGCTCGAATATTTTTTATACGATACGATAATATCATAACGAACAACCATATACTACACTGCCTTCCCCAAGGAGACGCTAATGCCTAGGAGGATGGTATCATGACAAACGAACATATACTACACTGACGCCCCTCCCCATGGATGAGGTAATGCCTGGGAGGATAGCACCATGATGAACGAACATATACTACACTGCTCTTCCAAGGGGCGATGTAATATCTGGGAGGATGATGTCATGACGAACGAAAATATATTACACTGCCTTTCCCCAAAGGAGAAGGTAATGCCTAGGAGGATGGTATCATAACGTACGAACATATACTACACTAGACGCCAAAGGAGGAGGTAAAGCATGGGAATACAGTCTCATAACAACAGAACAGATACTATACTACACTCCAAAAGAGGAGTTAATGCCTTGGAGGATAGTATCATGACGAACGAACATATACTACACTAACCTCACCCAAGGATGAAGTAATGCCTGGGAGGATGGTATCATGACGAACAAAGATATATTACACTGTACTTCTATAAAGGAGAAGGTAATGCCTTGGAGGATAGTATCATGACGAACGAACACATATTACACAACACATTCCCCAAAATGAGGATATATTGCATTTGGGTCATGGCCTCATGACAACAGAACAGATACTACACTATCCCGCCTTCCTGAATTAGGCTATTTCAATTATTTTAAAAGCTTATAATGGGGTTTTAACTCCACACAATTAACGCCTTTCTGAACCCATAATTTCAGTTTAACTTTTAAATTCAGGTTTTATAATAAAAATCAGTTGAAGTATTTATCAGCTTGACCTCATGTATTTTTTTTTAAAGAAATCCTTTGGAAAACATTATCACTCAAGGTCAGAATGGACCCGAAAAATACTGCAAGTCGGACGTTACTCTCCACTCTCCAAAGCTCCCAACTTGGGACCTCACCACCAAATGTAGTTTAAGGTTATACTAAGACCAGTTTGGAGGAGACAAAATTTGGGGGTTTATACCCTGAACACAATAGATTTCATAGTCGATACCATAGTCTGTAGCGGTATCCATTACGCCAATCACACATCCCACAATTTCTGTTCTATGGCATATTCTTTAGATTATTTATTTCCTAAACACAATATCTATGCAAAAGTACAGAATAGTTAATACTCGGGAACTCGTACCCCCCGTCCCCGAAAAAAAAAAATCTATATAGAACGCTTTAGAGTGAAATTCTCTAACCGAACCTGGCTAGTTTTATTTTAAGAATTTTTTTACCGTTTCAAAAATATTTTACAAGACGCTTCCACACGGGTTCCACCATTTTTGTTTTATTTTTTTAAATTTTATTTTTTAGGAGTTCTTAGATGTTAACTTTTCTTTAATTTTACTGTTAAAAGTTTTTCCACGCGATAAAATTAGTCGATTCCGGTACAGAAATTTATTCTAATGCGTTTTACATAAATTATGTTTTTTGTTTGTTCTTTCTTGTTTATCAGTTCTTGGGTGTTAACTATTCTGGACTTTTACCATATTTACTGTAAACGATCCAATGTATACGAGTAATTGAACATGAGTTGCTATTTTACGGAAGGGAAGGGTGTCACGGTCTATACCTTTCTAAACGGTGTTTGTACGCAATTGAATTGAATTGATTCTATAGGATTTTAATTTGACATTGCCAATTCCACACGCCGCGCCTGTAGCCATTACGACAATCACAGATCCCCCCACCCCCACCACCACCTCTCCTCTGTACGTGAACGCGTGTGCGTCATAAGCTGGGTCCGGGTGGACGTGCCGATCTCCTTTCCCTTTATTATCCGACACTTTCATTCTTATCATTTTATTTCCTTGTACGTTTGATAAATGTGTCATTTTGGTTTCTTTCAATCTCAGGCCTTTACTTCGTTACTCTCCTCCTCTTCTCCTCCCCCCTCTATCTTCCCATCTCTCTCTCTCCCTCTTTTCTCTCTTCCCATCTCTCTCCCTCCTCTCTTTCTTCCCATCTCTCTCTCTTCCTCCTCCCTCTCTTCCCATCTCTCTCTCTTTCTCTCCCTCTTCCCATCTCTCTATCTCTCCCCCATCTTTTCTCTCTTCCTATCTCTCTCCCTCCTCTCTCTCTTCCCATCTCCCTCTCCTTCTTTCTTTCTTCCCATCTCTCTCTCTCTCCTTCTTTTCTCTCTTCCTACCTCTCTCTCCTCTCTCTACCCATCTCTCTCTTTCTCTCCCTCTCTTCCCATCTCTCTCTTTCTCTCCCTCCTCTCTCTCTTCCCATCTCTCTCCCTCTTTTCTCTCCTTCCACTCTCTCTTTCTCTTTCTCTCTCTCTTTTCTCTCTTCCTATCTATCTCTTTCCCTCCTCTCTCTTCCCATCTCTCTCTCCCTCCTCTCTCTCTTCCCATCTCTCTCTCCCTCCTCTCTCTCTCTCTAGTCCCATCTCTCCCTCTCTTTATCTTCCCATCTCTCTCTCTCTCTCTCTCTCTCTCTCTCTCTCCCCTTCTGGTCGTCTTTGTGGCGACGCCTACTCAATTAGCAACGAAATAAATCGTACTATTAAAAAAACAAAAACTTCTTAAAAATCCCTAACCCGAATTAAGTCCCTATTTACTTGCTTCCCCACGAGAGCAGAGTAAGACGCAAGCTCGGGTGTTGATGTAGGGTAAATCCAGCTCCCCCCAAAAGGGGCAATCTGGATTGAGACAGAAGTAAAAATTGCCTCAATCTAAAAAGATTTCTCCTTCACTGACCAAGGACAGAAAAGATGAAGCGTAGTATCAGAACAGGTACTACACTTTGTTCCTAGCCAAACGGTCCCTTCGATTTTATGATCGATTTCTTAATTGGCGTTTGTTTGTTTGTTTGTTTGTTTTCGTCTTTCTTTTTCCAAGATCCAAAATATTTTAGAATTATTATTATTTTCAACTTTAATTATTAAATAACGAGTTTATACTCGTTCCTAAGTTTATACGGTGCTTGTTTCGATTCATACACAAGTGAAATATAAAATAACAAGAAAACTATTTGATATACTTACGTACACCAAAAATTACGGAAAATTATCGAGTAAATAAAATGTATTTCTTACTCATATTTCCGAGTATACCTTGAAGCGACGCCATTATGCGTCTTTAAGCCAGCGTGTCGTAGAAGATCGTCTCCCTTCTTCTAATATGAAGACGCCATGCGGTCTTGTCCTTCAGAGTTCGTTGACTACGAATAGTAAAATAAATTTATTTTTTTATTAAAATTCTACTTGATAATTTTCCGTGATTTTTAGTGTACATAAATAGTTTCGCCTGATGCGTAAGTATATCAAATAGTTTTCCTGTTATTTTATTTTTAACTGCCATATTTCACTTGTGTATTTTTTTTTAATGGAAAATCGCTCCAGACAAAGCATGAAGCCACTTGATATAAGAAACTAACAAGAACAAAAGATGATTATCGCAAAGACAGGAAATGCCTAATCGAAAGGTGTGTTCGTACCAGTCGAGGATACGTCCTCGGCAATCAATCCGACAGAGGATGGGCCGTTGTGATTTCTTCTGACCCTGCTCTGTCGGGCTGATGTATGGCCCGGTTCAGTCTCAAGAGGTCCACCCTCCCAGGCTTTACTTTCTCTGAACAGGAGTTAGTTTATTGCTAATCACCTGAGACGCTCCTACCGAGGAATGCTGACGGGACTGCTGGGCATTTTTGTAGGCCAGAACGCGCTAATCCTATTGCGCTGGCTTCTCAAACCCACCCATGACTTTGTGTCTAACCTCGTGTAGAGGAGGTAAAAAACAAAAAAGAACTGTTCTTTGGGCCGTGTTGGTACAGTATCTGGATATCTCAATTTTCATCTTTATCTAGCTTCTATCGCCAGTAATAACAATATATTTAAATGAACATAAAAATTAATCGTAGTTACTCTCTCTCTCTCTCTTTCTATCTATGTATCTATTTAACTATCTCATGCAAATGAAAATAATAAATAGTAAAAACTATCCCTGAAAGTTAAACAAAACTGACTTTCGTTCAATATTTTTGACATTTCGTGGAAAAATTACGTTACTTAATATTTGCATGAGAGAGTAAGTAGCTACCTTAATTTCTATGTTAATTGTTTTTATTGGCAAAAATATTAGAAAAAGTACCTAGCAGTGGTGGAAAAGTACCTAGTAGTGGTGAAAAAGTATCTAGCAATGGTGAAAAAGTACCTAGTAGTGGTGGAAAAGTACCTAGCAGTGGTGGAAAAGTACCTAGCAGTGGTGAAAAAGTACCTAGTAATGGTGGAAAAGTACCTAGCAGTGGTGAAAAAGTACCTAGCAGTGGTGAAAAAGTACCTAGCAGTGGTGGAAAAGTACCTAGTAGTGGTGAAAAAGTACCTGGTAGTGGTGGAAAAGTACCTAGTAATGGTGAAAAAGTACCTAGCAGTGGTGGAAAAGTACCTAGTAGTGGTGGAAAAGTACCTAGTAATGGTGAAAAAGTACCTAGTAGTGGTGAAAAAGTACCTAGTAATGGTGGAAAAGTACCTAGCAGTGGTGAAAAAGTACCTAGCAGTGGTGGAAAAGTACCTAGTAGTGGTGAAAAAGTACCTGGTAGTGGTGGAAAAGTACCTAGTAATGGTGAAAAAGTACCTAGCAGTGGTGGAAAAGTACCTAGTAGTGGTGAAAAAGTACCTAGTAATGGTGAAAAAGTACCTAGCAGTGGTGAAAAAGTACCTAGTAATGGTGGAAAAGTACCTAGCAGTGGTGAAAAAGTACCTAGCAGTGGTGAAAAAGTACCTAGCAGTGGTGGAAAAGTACCTAGTAGTGGTGAAAAAGTACCTGGTAGTGGTGGAAAAGTACCTAGTAATGGTGAAAAAGTACCTAGCAGTGGTGGAAAAGTACCTAGTAGTGGTGGAAAAGTACCTAGTAGTGATCCCCATTCAACCCCGAGCAACGCTGGGGCGGTTATAAGTTATTGATATGACATCTGACACAAAGTCGGTTTTTTTATGTGGGGAATATCTATCTCCCCAAAATAGGCATTCCGGATAGGACAAAAATAAAAATTGTCCCGGTCAAGAAGGATCACCTTTTCTTAAACTGGGTACAGAACAGATAGTACACTTTGAATTATTTATTTTCGAACAATTATAAAATATACATTTTTACAAATTAGGCGCAAGACCATAAAAGCGTGGGAAAATATGGGTAATCAGTCATCATTCATCTTATTCTTAGCTAGAATTAGTGCAGTCACTACAATACCTTATTTAATCTAGATGCTACCTACTGAAAATATTCCTAATGTGTTGAAAAATTAAACATATTTTTTTTTACCTACATACGCCGGTGATGATAATTTCAGATAGTCGCAAGATTCGAACCCAGTTGCAGAATCAATCTAGACTCCCCAAACAAGCGCTCTAACCAAACGGCCACGAGAAATTACCACGTAAACAAAGGAAATTAAATTCTATTTATGCGAAGCAGAAATCGACAGTAGACTATCGAGAAAATGTTCAACGAACGTTGTCGAAACATGCCATATAGCTACGGGGCAGTCTATTTTTAACTCTCCGAACGGGGCTCAACTTCAATTTCTTAAAAGGGGCTTATAACTATATTTGACATATATATATATATATATATATATATATATATATATATATATATATATATATATATATATGTATGTGTGTGTGTGTGTGTGTGTGTGTGTGTGTCTAGGCAGCATCTTCACTTGCAGGTAAGTATTGTTGAATGTAAGAGACAACTTATGTGTAGATATCCTCTGGTAGATCCTTTCAATAGTCCGAATCAGGATCTTAGTTTCGAAAGGGAAATTGGCTGATGAATTTGCCATAGTTTAGATTTGTCTCCCAAGTACTTTCATATATATATATATATATATATATATATATATATATATATATATATATATATATATATATATAAGCGAGTTCCGCGCGTGCATCGAACATAGTAGACGACAAGACACTTCCCCCGCGTCCCGGCTAATTGTACCTTAATTTCAATTGCTGTCTGTGTCGATTTCTCGCGGCCGTGTAGTCCTGAGCGTTTGTCTCGTGATTCTAGTCTGAATCTACGAACGGCGTTCGAGCCCATGAGACCGCCTACACCCGCCACTCCTGCACTGATGAGGGTGAAATACCCGAAACGATATCGTTTATAGGTGAAAAACACTTTAATATTTAAATAAATATTTATAGTTTAAAGCCTTTCCAAAGATGTAATAGTTTGAAAAAATAGAGCCCTGTTTGAAATTGAAATGTTTGCTGCTATTTCTGCGATAAGCGCGTTCTGCACGAGCGTCGTACAGTGTAGACGACCAGACACTTCCCCCGGCTCCCGGGTAAGTGTATCTTAATTTTAATCACTGTCTGTGTTGATTTCTCGCGATTTCTGAGCGTTTGTCTCGTGAGTATAGACTGAATCTACGAACGGCGTTCGAGCCCATGCTACCGCCTGTAACCGCCACTTCTGCACTGATGAGGGTAAAAAAAAAACGCTATCATCTGTAAGTGAAAAACACTTTAAAATATATATATATATATATTATATATCCACATAAAATTTTATAAGGGGATATAATTTTTTATGTATCAATTTTCAGTATTTACTTCAACAGTGCTCGATACGTAAGCAGAGCTAGGTAGTAAGCTATGAAAATATATTTATGGCAATTAAGCTACACAGAGGCTCCCGCGTTTCATCCCCGGGGATAATCTTACTCTATGTAGCTTAATTGTCATAAATATATTTTCATAACTTACTATCTCTCTCTCTCTCTCTCTCTCTATATATATATATATATATATATATATATATATATATATATGAATACATGGTGTTACAAAAGATAAAATCAAATAAACATGATCCCGTCGGTTTCAAGCCGGTGTTGTTTCAAAATCAACGAATCTCAGCGGCTATCATAACCCAGTCAGTACTTGATTTTGAAACCACACCGGCTTGAAACCGACGGTATCGTGTTAATTTGACTTTATTTTCTGTAACACCATAAATAAATGATTAGGCTCTTATTTCTGATCAAAAATGTTTTTTGAATAATTTTTAAATAGTTCAGGCCTATTGAATTTCTTTTATACAAATCTACTCAAAGATATATATATATATATATATATATATATATATATATATATATATATATATATATATATATATATATATATATATATATAAAACAAATGCATTGGATATAGGGAATTAAGCAACTCGTTAGTAAAATCTTTCCAACCCTTTCCAAAGGATAGGCCACCCACGTTTTTCTTCTTAATTTGGAACCGAAAACAAGCAGGTTGATCTTTAAGTGGGAGTGGCAATTAAGTGAGAGGAAATAAAGTAAGGATGGAGTTTTTTTGAGTGGATGGTGTTCTTTCAAGACGAATTTAATTCGGGGAAGCCCAGTCCGAAGCCAAGAAAGTGCTGCAAAGCTCTTGCAAACCTTGAGAAGGCTATTTGATTTATATCCTTGAAAACATAGTAACAAGCGAACACTCTGTTGTCTGACAGCCAATGAAGATGTCTCATTTTCTCACGGCGGTTTGATTCTTTTTTCTTTGGTTTTTCTTTGTCAGATGTGTTTAGTTTTGTTTGTTTCGTTTATTTCGTCTCCTTGTGTTGCTGGTTAAAGAGAAAGAGTATTCGTTGACATTAGGTGAAGCAGCATCGATCGCTGTCAGGTATCGCCCACTTCACGCGTGATTAAGCAGAAGACGAGAGTTAACCGGCCAATGTTTGACGAGGTTTTGATACGTGCTTCGTTTCGCGTCGACGGCAACCAGTTTTGTGTTGTTTTGTTTTATTTTTTGAAATCCCGTTCGCGTACGAAAAAATAAATCAAAATAAATCAAAATAAAGGAAGACGAGAAGACATTTTGTAGATTAACATCCTTAGCGAATTCCCCCCCCCCCCATCCCCCAAAATGAGATTCACCCCTTTAAGGCGATTACGTGTGAACACCCTGATAAACTTGACGGAAAAAAAAATAAAAACAAAACAAAAAATTATTTTAGAATATAGAATGGAGGATTTGTTTCGTATATGAATTTCACGTAAAATGATCCCCCATTTCCGGTCCATTCTAACATTCGGCGCGTGTGGTAAGGGCGTAAACCCCTCCCCCCCCCAAAAAAAAACGCACGAAATTTATCTCCCATAACAAAAAACATGTTAGTTAATGCCTTAAAACGCTAGAGTGGTCAGGAAATGGGGATAATTTTACGTTGAATGTATATGCGAAACTGATCCCCGACTCTAAATTCGAAAAAAATGTTTTTTTTTGTTTTGTTTTTTTTACAAGTTTTTCGGTGTTTTCACACGGAATCGCCTTAAAAAGCCAACTCTCATTTTAGTGAAGAGAGGCGGGGAATTTTGCTAAGAGTGTTAATCTACAATAATACCGACATTGTTGATGAAGAAAGAGAAACGATAATATCTGTAGTTACAAAACTAAATATGAATGACAAAGAAGAAGAGAATAAGAAAGCCTAAGCAAGAAATATGAAGAACTAAAACAAAAGGAAAGAAGGCAGAAGATACAGATACAAATCTTAACAGTACAAACAAAATTGAAGTTGTGAAAACAATGAAAGCCGGTTTTAGCAAAACATGAACGGAGAAAAGACAAAGACAGAGCAACTGAACCCTACAGAAAAAAAACAATTCTAGAGATATATGTGGGGAAAACGACAAGACCCAAACAGAAATTCCGAGTGACTGAAAATTATGAATACAATTTTTTAGGAAATTGAAGAAGGAACAGAAACAGAAATTAATGACGAAACAACCTAAACACTGACGGAATACATGGAATCTGGTTTTAAGAATCTACGAACCTGTACTAACACCAAAACTTAAAAAGATGTAAACACGAAACGAGCGTACAGGAATGGGTGACTAGAAGAAGGACAACATTAATTGAAATAGACAATTAGACGAGAACGATCCCAAGGAACTACAGACCAATGACTTGCAAACAAACCATGTAAAAAATTGTAACAGAACTCTCTTAATAAACGCGGACTACTTCCTGGTGAACACAAAGGATGTCGGAACGCGGCAAGAGGGGCAAATGACTTGCTATACATCTGTTAACTTTTGAGCGGGTAGATCCCCTAGCATATAATTTAGTTAGTTGTAGAATAACTGGAAATGGACAACTGCTGAGAGGTTAGCCGAAGTCAACTTGATGGTTTCGATTTGAACATTTCTTAGGTTGTGGGAATGTACTAGAAACAGATATGACGTCACATGGCTCAAAGAGAGAGAGAGAGAGGGGGTATAGAGAAGTCAGTCCGTCTAGGAGCACGCGAGGCTGATGAGATATAATTCATTCATATTTAATTTTGATTTCTCTCGACCCTCCCCCCACACACACACAGTGGTCAGAAATGTGGAACGAAGATCACGCTGAATAAAATCTCACCGTCTTCCATCAGTTTTCTCTTGAGTTAGTCTTTTTGAATGTATGCAAAAGAAGCTTTAATTACAGGGCGGAATTCCCTCGGTCTGGAAGGATCACCGCAATCGCAGACAAGAAACGAAAAAAGTAAGAAATATAGAAAACGTCTCAACCTAGAAAGTTTTAAATCGGAATAGAAAGAAGAAAGAAAATGTCTCATTATAGAAATAGAGTGAACGATATATTTCCAAGTTAATTTTAGACTTTGAGATATTGTCGGACTTGCTATCTGCTTTCTCCCTTCCCCTAAACACTTGAAATAGTTTCGTCGGCAGATTTTTTACTCCTTAACGTTTGTGTAGCTGGTCGGATATATATATATATATATATATATATATATATATATATAAACTAATGGATATATTTTTGCTAGTATATATCAGAAACAAACATATACTACACTGTTCCTCTCAAAGAGGAGGTAATTGTCATCTGTTTCGGAAATGTGAAGTCACGTGTCACTCTCGTTTGGACGCGTTATTTGCTTAGAGTGTTATGTATGTTTGTTTAAATTTAGTGTAAGGAAGGTTTAATAAGGTTTGAAAAAGGGAGGGGGAAGTAACAGTTGAGATTTAAACCGGAGAAGATTTAAAGAGATATAAAAAATAAATGAATAAAATAAATTTAAAAAATTATATATATATATATATATATATATATATATATATATATAACATTTTTTATTTTTTTATTTTTTATTATATATATATATATATATATATATATATATATATCTTTAAATCTTCTCCGGTTTAAATCTCAGCTGTTACTTTTCACCCTTCCCCTTTTTTTCAAACCTTATTAAACCTTCCTTAAACTAAATTTAAACAAACATACACAACACTCTAAGCAAATAACGCGCCCAAACGAGAGTGACACGTGACTTCACATTTCCGAAACAGATGACAACATAAGCTGAAAAGAGCCGAATGGCTAATTCTTTCTGTGCTTGAAACCGATGGTACGAATGTTGTACTAATTTTTCTGTACCAAAATAAATAAATATTACGCTCTTAATTTTTAAATTTTAATCGAGCACTCTGCTGGGATTTTTCCTGCTATATTACAAAGAAGTTGTATATATATATATATATATATATATATATATATATATCCGTCTCGTAACACAAACGTTAACGAGTAAAAAATCTGCCGGACGAAACCATTTCAAGTGTTTAGAGGAAGGGAGAAAGCAATAACAAGGTTCAGTTTAAACAACAAAAAAATAGCCCTTTTTATGGAATCGTAATGAAACGACTCGTTGTTAGGAGTAAAGTGTAGTATCTGTTCTGATACTACACTTCATCTTTTATGTCCTTGGTCAGTGAAGGAGAAATCCTTCTAGACTGCGGCAATTGTTTTTCATTTTTGTCCCAATCCAGAGTGACACTTTTATTTTGGATGGGGGGGAGGCTGAATTTTTCACACATTAAAACCCGACCTTGTTTCTACATTTGCCCTCGTGGGGAGACACGTAAATAGGGACTCGTTGTTGGGCAACGGTCGAAATTTAGTCGTGAGAGAAACCCGAAACGAAACAGAAATTGAAAGGGTCGATGGCGGGGGGGGGGGAGGCTGAAAGTAAACAATGAGTTTGACCGACTGATGCGTGGATCATGGGCAATCCGACCGACAGCAAGGGTCCGGAGATGCGACAGCAAAAAGGTGGTTCAAGCAAGTAAGTTTCAACTTGAACGCGCCATATCCTTATGTTTGTTCTCCTCCATCTCTCTTTCTCTCTCTTTCTCTTTTTTCTCTTTCTCTCCCTCTCTCTCTTTTTTTCTCTCTCCCCGCCTCTCTCTCTCTCTCTCTCTCTCTCTGTCTTTCTCTGTTGACACTTCCGCGGGAAACTGTGCATCTGCCGGTGACGGCCGAAAGGACAATAAATAATTTTCTAAGAAGCGGAAAACATGGAAAGTAGCAATTTATTGCGTCTTCTTAAAGTCTGTAGAAGCTTCGATAAATCAACAATTCGAACAATCATTTCTTGTGTGGTTTTGTTGTTGCCATGTTTCACGGCATATCAACCCTTTTAGGGTTGATTAATGCCGAATCGAGTTATTTTGTTAAATAAGTACGTCTATATGTTATAAAAAAAGTTATTATTAAATTAAAAAAACATTCCTTTAGACTTCCGTGAAATTCGAACACGGGTAAATAAACTACTGCCTTAGTAATGTGTACTCAGCCTATTCCTTTTTTTTCAACCAATCACATGTTTTTATTTGCATCCAAACAGAAAAACTCAAAAAGACATTATAACTTTTTAATAAGATACATTTGTAGATTAACACCCTCAGCTACGTAAGGTTCAAGAACGTCTGACATCGATAAGGACATAGGATCGAAGGTGTTGATTGGAAATCTGCGGTTCATTTGGGTATTAGATCAACCAGTTAACTGTGATGCCGAGACGCACATGCGGACACCTTGCTTTGTGTTATATATATATTTAGAAATTTACGTATGTGTATATATTTATACAAACACAGACATATATATTTTCATTGCTTACTACCTAGCTCTACTTACGTATCGAGCACTGTTGAAGTAAATACTGAAAACTGATACATAAAAAAATATATCTCCTTATAATATTTTATGTGGATACATGAAGTACTAATATAATATATATATATATATATATATATATATATATATATATATATATATATATATATAAATAAAGAGGCAAAATGCCTTCAAAGAAACCATGTGTTAGATATATTTCAAATATTAGCTAAAAAAAAAATCAAGCTGAAGAAAAAAAAAACGAGAAGGTATTTTGAAATATTTTGAGAAATGTTTTGAAATATTTTTATTTTTTCTTTTGATTTAATTACTCGCATCTAATACATGGTTTCTTTGAAGGCATTTTGCCTCTATATTTATATTAACATTCAAAAGATGCTTTATAAAATGAACTTTCCTAATCTATATATATATATATATATATATATATAATAGAGTTTAAATTACTTACTAGACATCATCCTCGAGTGTCTTCGGTCTCTCTGTACAAGGGTTTGTCAGGACAACCTGACATGAGGATACTTCACCCTACAAGTAAACTCTGAACAAATATTCAAAATAACATAATATTTGAAGCCCAAATAAATTCCCCTAGACACAGCTATACACTGGCTCATACGAGGAATGGTGCACCTTCTCGAAGTAATGTTACATCAAGTAGCAGCACTTAGCTGGATACTCCACCAGACTAGATGAATTCTAGTCCTGGAATCCGATAAGACCAAGAGACAACATAAAATATATCCTATAACATAGTTAACTGGTCAATTGGGAAGAGAAAAATTAATGTTTTTAACTTCTTTACTAACTCAACGTTTGACAGGTAAAATAGAACTTTAATGGAATATTCGAATATCTATGTATCTGATATAGAAATCAAGTGTTGGCCCGAAGAAAGGGGCCCCTGATTTCTGAGAACTTCCACTGAAGTAAAATGAAAAAAAAAATGGAACATAGGAGATAATTTTAATGCCTACTAAGCACTGTCCTCGGGTGTCTAAGATCTCTCTGTACATGGGGTTTGTCAGGAAAACTTATTATGAGAATATTTCCTCCATACAAGTAAACCTTTACAAAATATTCAAAATAACATAGTATTCGAAGCCCAAATAAGATCCCCTCGGTATGGCTACACTACGAGGAATGGTACACCTTCTCCAAGTAACGATGCCTCTAGTAACGGGACTGGCTGGATACTCCACCAGACTAGATGAATTATTGTCCTGGAATCCGGTAAGACTAAAAGACCACAATAAGGATATAATAAAACGTAGTTAAGTTGTCAATTAGAGAGAATAAAATTAATGTTCTTAACTTCTTTACGAACGGTTGGCAGGTAAAGAGAACTTTAACGGAACACGCGAATGTCTATGTATGTGATATAAAGATTAAGTGTTAGCCCCCAAAAGTGTACATTTGCGAACTTCCACTGAAGTAAAATGAAAAACAATACACACACACACACACACACACACACACACACACACACACACACACACATATATATATATATATATATATATATATATATATATATATATATATATATATATATAATCCAGGTAAAACATACACAGGATAGTAATCCAAAGAATTTCAACCGGGTTTATGAAAAAGTGCTCAATATCAAATAGAGCTTTTATATATGACTATTTTTATTTACACAGACATGTACAAAATCTGCGACACTGTTATGTCGATGTAAGCGATCAACAGCTGTTATAAAATGAGATCTCATGAGGCAGATATAATTATAAGGAGAAATAATTTTTTATGTATCAATTTTTAACAGTGCTCGATACACAAGGGATGTTCAGGGGGGATCTTCAGGGGTTGAAACGCGGGAGCCTCTGTGTAGCTTAATTGCAATAAATATATTTTAATAGCTTACTCTCTCTCTCTCTCTCTATATATATATATATATATATATATATATATATATATATATATATATGTGTGTGTGTGTGTGTGTGTGTGTGTGTGTGTGTGTGTGTGTGTGTGTGTGTATGTATATTCAAAACTTATTATAAAATGTACAATTATATGTTGAAGGATATCCTAAAGTATGGTGTCCAGTGATGATACAGAAGGTCCTCATACGATAGCGGCTGCTCAATATCGTAAATAGATTAACTATTAAATAGGGCAATATATAAAGTATATATATAAAGAATATATATAAAGAATATATAAAGAATATATGAAGAATATATATAAAGTATATATATAAAGAAAATATATGAATAATATATATAAAGAATATATATAAAGAATGTATATAAATTACATATATAAAGAATATATATAAATAATATATATAAAGAATATATAAAGAATATATAAAAATATATGAAGAATATATAAATAATATATATAAATATATATATATATAAAATATATAAATAATATATAAAGAATATATGAAGAATATATAAAGAATATATAACGAATATATCAAGAATATAT
>OY744533.1:14098972-14101472 GCA_963556195.1 Sepiola atlantica
AATATATACAATTCAATATGTTCAAAACATTTCAAATATTTAAATCAAGTTCTGGGAATAAATATTCAACACGTCGTCTATATGTACGTACGTTTCCTTAATTCAACTTTATCATTATCAAAATTACATTTTTGTATAATTTTCCATAAATAATGAATTCTCTTCATCGACATATTAGACTTTTTTTCAAAGTTCCAGAGTATACCAGAAGATGCACAGGTATGGAACTAATTATCTATTCTTTTGACTAAAAGATGTTTTTCTTTTAATAATTTCAGGAATATTCGTGTTCACTGCACAGAACCTGATCGTCCGCTCGTTGTTTCGTCCGAATTCAGTGTTTGACTTCCACACTGGCTGTAGTCTCAATCATGTGGTCTCGGTTACCGCTGCAACAAAAGGATCTTTCTTCCAAATAAGATCAAATCTCAAGTTTAAAAGAAATCACCAATGCTTTATTTTGAAGTAACAAATGGCACCTGGCTTCTCCACCGAACGATAGACTTGCAAATCAGGAAAATCATATCTCCCAACCGAACACAAAACACACTTAAGGCCCAAAATCCCAAAAGCCCAAAAGCCCAAAAGCCCAAAAGCCCAAAATCCCAAAAGCCCAAAAGCCCAAAAGCTCAAAAGCCCAAAAGCCCAAAAGCCCAAAAGCTCAAAAGCCCAAAAGCCCAAAAGCCCAAAAGCTCAAAAGCCCAAAAGCCCAAAAGCCCAAAAGCACAAAAGCCCAAAAGCCCAAAAGCCCAAAAGCCCAAAAGCTCAAAAGCCCAAAAGCCATCAACAGTAAGTGAGCCGATAGTAGTTTTCACCCTGTCCTCCTGCAGAAGATCTATATCTCCTATTGAGTATTATTCTTTATCTCCTCGGCAGACACAAGGTCAGATGGGAGGTTTGAAAAGCCAGCGCACTAGGTAAAGTGCACTCAAGCCTACGAAAAATGCCTGAGCAGCACCGTCGGCATTCCTCGGTAGGGGCTCCTCAGGCGATTAGCAATAAACTTACCCCTTCTCAGAGAGAAGGCAAAGCCAGTGAGGGTTGACCATCTCGAACTGGACAGAACCATACCTCAGACCAGCCGAAGCAAAGCCATTATCGAACTGAAGAGTTTATAACTATCAAAGTACTCACTCAACAAACAATAAACAAAATAATAAAACCTTTTATTTTTAAAAGTGAAGTGTTGGTAAATACACATTGTCCTAGAAATATGTGCTTGTCGGGTTGAGTACGATTGTATCTGATGCTTGCATTGATTCAAAATAAAACTACAACAGAAGCGATTCGATTCAGGAGCAGGGCTAATTATTACTATTCAATACTACTGCGCATGGATGAACACATGATTAAATTGATAGCTTGATTTGTTTTGAACATGCGTTGCGTCAAGTAATCTATTGTATAAAGGGCAAGTGTGTGTGGGTGGGTGTGTGTGTAGCTAAAAGTAAAAACTGCAAAACAAACAGCCACAAAGTTGGTATATTCTTGATCAGTGTTGCCCTGGATGAAAAATATCTAAAAAAAACAAACATTTTTAAACTATTCATTCTTTGGAGGTCAACTTGGCTAGGTTTCGTCGGGGGGTGGGGGGATTATCAGCCATTTCATGTGCTAATTTGAAAAGAATGCACCGACACGTTCCTCGGGGAATCTATTAGATAAAAGAGAGTTGTCTGTGTGTATGTCGAGAGAGGAATGGGCTGGGCGGAGGAAAAATAGGGTTGGGAAGAGGGAAGGGGAAAACGGGGAAGGGGGTAAGAGAAAAAAGTAGGGAGACGGATATAGAGAGAGGTAGAGATATAGAAGTTTTAATAGAAATATGTTACACTTTTGGCCCCGGGGACCGCCGGGTAGCCCTGCTAGTTGTAATTATTGGTAAGTCCATACTTCCCAAAGGAGGAAAGCTTCCCATCACCTTGGAAAACTTCATCCATTTGACCCAGTACAGACGACCACTAAGTCGCATATACGTCACGAGTAAGTTGTTTGAATCTGTGATGAATCAAGAAGTTGTCAGCCACCTCAGCAAAAACAATCTACTCAGTGACAAACAATATGGATTTTGTCCTGCAGGATAAACAGCTGACGTACTGACTGTAATATAACACAGTATCAGCGAATCTATTGACGGGGGTTTCATTTCTAGAGCAGTAGCTCTTGATATATCAACGGCATTTGATAAGGTTTGGCTCAAAGGTCTGCTTCACAAGTTTGCTAGTGATGGAATATCTGGAAATATTTTCTCAACCATCAAATCCTTTCTTACTGAGAGGTTTATAAAAAAAAGTAGTTGTTGGTGTTCATACATCTAAATCACATTGTAACATTGTAGCCGGCGATTGAAGCACATAAATGATATGAAGATCTTTCTGATTCCCTAAACTGAAATGCATTCTGGTGGATTTATTTTCATAATTATTTTAAAATAGTATTTTGATGTTATTTTTGATACTTTACGATATTGCATTTTTTAAATTTCAATAAATAATACATGAAT
>OY744533.1:14106472-14141472 GCA_963556195.1 Sepiola atlantica
ACATGTGTCGTAACAATAAATTAGTTATGTATTATTTAAGAATTAATGTAATTTAAAATTACATTAATTCTGGAAGAATAAATCGAGTAATGTAATTGTTCAAGATGATTGATTAAAATCAATCATCATGTACAATTAATTTATAAAATTGACGCAGTTCGTAAGGTAATTTTTTAAAAAATAACTATTTCTGCAGTTTGAGCCGTCCATACTTTGAGATTTTGTAGCCGTATTCTCTGTTTACACTAACAACATGGACTCCGGACAGGTTTTACTTTCTTTTTTTGATAATTAAGCAATTTTTAGTAAAAAAGAGGTACATTCTTTTGTAATTCACTCTCTTAAGCCTTTAATTTAATAATTATATTTGAAACAGTTCCAGAAAACTGATATTTACTTTTCCAGCGATTTCTAAACATGTTTTATTGAATCTTTAGTTTTAACGGATTTTTCGCTGTTTTGATAACATTTTCTATTCTAATTTTTTTTTTTTCACACGTAAATATACATTTGTTTCCTTTTAGACAATAACTTAATGCTTTTATCTTTCAAACATAATCAAAAGTTAAACGAAAACTACTTTTTAAAATTAAGAAAATACACTTTTAAGAACTATAGTCAGTACAAGCGACGGCCATTTTTGCACGTAAGTAATATATATATATATATATATATATATATATATATATATATATATATATATATATACATATATATATATATATATATATATATATATATATATATATATATATATATATATATATATATATATATATGATTGATATCATACTGAAGATCGCAGGTTTGGCATGAAACACATGTGTATATGGGTTTATTTTGAAAATAATATTTATATGTATGTATATATATATGTGTGTGTATATATATATTTATATATATATATATATATAGAGAGAGAGAGAGGGAGAGAGATAGAATTGTAGTTTGCTTCAAGCATTGCTGGAAATCGTAATAAATGTATTAAGAAGGCTGAAGGCAATGCAGAGAACCGGATTTATTAGAAGTTGAAAAGAACAAAAATAAACAATCGAAGGAGATGATTTACAACTATCGATTTATTTTTCTTTACAATCTTATATAAACAGATGATTATGATTAGAAATCATTTGATATTTCGGAAAAATCTTCCCCTTGTCCAAAATGAGCACAAAAAAAAGTCCGACTGTGTGGACTTCACTAAGATGGATGTTAGAAAGTAGAATAGAAAGATGTAGATAGACGCTGCAGCAAATAATAAATTAATATATTTTTTTAAATTATATCCTATACATAGAAATGGTGTTCAAAAATAAGTGTGTAATATTACATTAATTAACTGGGTATTATATGGTCAGTAATCAGCTGTTTGTTTGTAATAATATAATTTTATTTATTTATAGAATTTGTTTAAGTATTTTTTTTGTTTTTATATAAAATCTTATTTATGTTTTTTTTTAATTTATTAAATTTTCATTTTATTATCATATATTCAAGTAATAATATTAATTGTAGGTTTTCTAAAATTAAATTATAAAATGAATTAAATTTATATATATATATATATATATATATATATATATATATATATATATATATATATATATATATTGCATGTAGCCACATAAAATGTTATAAGGAGATATAATATTTGATGTGTCGATTTTTAGCATTTATTTCAACGGTGCTCAATACGTGAGTATAGCTAGGTAGTAAGTTATGAAAATATATCTATGGCAATTAAGCTACACAAGCGAGGAGCCCTATTATTGGCTAATAGAAACATTAACCTGTGGGAGGGAATAACAAAAAAAATCAGATTGGTTAACTAGCTGTACTAAACGCCACGTGTATATATAAAAACACCCGGCAACACAAACTCCATGCATTTTAGCCTGACGATTCCCTACAAGGATGAAACGCAGAAGCCTCTGTGTAGCTTAATTGATATAAATATATTTCCATAACTTATATATATATATATATATATATATATATATATATATATATATATATGTGTATATATATATGTGTGTGTGTGTGTGTGTGTGTGTGTGTGTGTGTGTGTGTGTGTGTGTGTGTGTGTGGAAAACAGATTTAAATACAGGAGAAAAACAAGAAACGAGAGATTTGACCGGTTTCGTTAATGTCAACGAACGTCTTCAGAAAAAGTGAAGATTTGAAAAAAAAATATTTCGATAGCGGCACAGACATAGGAAAGGGAACAAACGCACAGCGAGATGTGATTGGTCCATACGAGAATTAGAAAATAATGAATGAAAATGAATATATAAGGAATAAAAGAGAAAAAAAACTAATAAAATAGAAAAATAATGGTTGCCATATCGAACATACATAGGGGCACAATAAGGGAAATAAATACATATCAGCATATAAAAAAGCATACAATAGAAGTCATTGAAAAAAAAAAATAAATAAAATCTCGTATCAGGTAAATTGGTTTTAATTAAATAATAACGGCTGTTTATTCATCGCTACACAATCAGAGTAGTGGCCTTTTGGCTAGGATCAAAGTGTAGTATCTGTTCCGATGTATACTGCACCTCATATACTGGTATTGTCTTGGCCTTCGGGGCTTGATTTACGCCGGTCTATGGGTCTGTCCTGTGCAGTTCTAGGAGGTCAACCCTCCCAGGCTTCGCCTCCCCTCTTTGCGGAGGAGTAAATTTATTGCTTCTGCCTGAGACGCCGCTACCGGGGAATGCTGACGGGGCTGCCCAGGCAATTTTTAAACCCCACTTTCCCGACCCGACCTTGGGTCACATCTTACTTGTGGGAGTAAGATAAAAACTGGGCTTGTGCCTAACTCCTGGAGAGGAGTAAATCAATACACAATCAGAGTATTGGTAATTACAAAGCCTTAATCTTATAGGCATAATGAATCTTCAGAAATGCAGAAAATGAGTTTGACTATACAATCAAAATATATACATTATATATAGTCTATTTTTCATTGTGTCTATGCTTCTCTTATATAACTATCTATCTCTCTCTCTCTCTCTTTCTCTCTCTCTCTCTCTCTCTCTCTCTCTCTCTCTCTCTCTCTATATATATATATATATATATATATATATATATATATATATATATATATATATATTCCCTCCATCTCTCTCTCAAGGTAAAAACATCAAAATAACTTTGATCCTTTTTCAAGAAATTAAAGAAAATATATTTTTACGCGATATGTATTCTCACACACGTGCGTACGTATGGACACACATAAAACCACACCCACACGAGCATCTACGCCTACATAACCACTCACTCATACACACACACACACACACATTTGCATACAAAATAATTCACTGATATAGACCCGCGCGCTCATTTACTTACTCATCCGCATGGTCGCATTCATACACACAAGTGCATGTTGTTAACATCTAAAACAACCAGTCGAACTTGTCGACACGCTCCTATTAAATGTCTTAGTGTTTTTACGCGCCTACACGCGCCGGAAGTCGTGGGCGGAAGCAAATATGTCCACAGGGCGATGATAATCGGTTAAAACGAAATTGACCGGAAGTCCATGGCTCCTTTTCCAAATGTCACAAACAGACGCAGTGGGAGAAAAAGAAAAAAAATACGGACGGGCACGTTTTAGCCCACCCTTATTTCACCCGTGAAACGCACGTAGAGGCGAGCACGCACGAGCGACATCGTCTAACGAGGGAATGTCTCGACATCCCCGCTGAGTGACAATGTCCGGACAGGGCAGTTTGGCGAGAGGGGAGGGGGGTGTAATAGAAAACGTTTCTCGCTGAAAAGTTAACGAATAAACTGTCATTTTATTCAATTCACAAGTTGTCAAATTTACCCGTTCAGACAGGACTTCTTTATCTTCTTCTCGTTCGTCTTCTTTTTCTTTCTTTCTTCTTCTTCTTCTTCTTCTTCTTCTTCTTCTTCTTCTTCTTCTTCTTCTTCTTCTTCTTCTTCTTTATTTTCTCATTCGTCTTCTTCTTTTTCTTCTTTTTTTCTCATTTGTCTTCTTTTTCTTCTTCTTTTTCTCATGTTTCTTTTCTTCTTCTTCTTCTTCTCAATCTTCTTTTTTTTATTCTTCTTCATTTTCTTGTTCTGCTTCTTATTCTTTGTCTTCGTTTTCGTTATCTTCTTTTTTTTCTCATTTTTTCTGCCTCGTTGTCGTGCTCATATTCTTCTTCTTTGTCTTCTTTTTCTTCTTTTACGTCGTCTTCCTCTTTTCCTTCCTCATTTTTGTCTTCTTCTTCTTCTTCTTCTTCTTCTTCTTCGTTTTTGTCTTCTTATTATTCTTTGTTTTCGTTTTCTTGTTCTTTTTCGTTTTTTTTAACTTTTCTTCATCATCTTCTTTTTCTAGTAAAACTATTAGAAAAATAGAAGAATCTTATTCTTCATCATTTTATATATTTTTTACTTCATCATCATCATCATCATCATCATCATCATCATCATCATCATCAGCAGCAGCAGCAGCAGCAGCAGCAGCAGCATCATCATCATCAGCATCATCATCATCTCTTCTCTTTCTTCTTCATCTTGTTGGTTGTTCATTGTGGTCGACGATGGCAGTCCTGCTTCCGCTACCAATAAGTTCCTGTATGGCTGTACAGTCAAATCCGTCTTCCACACATTCTCCCATAAGCAGAATAAATCTTAATTCCAGTTACCGATTTCATCGAGAAATCATTTTTGCAGACACACACACATGCGAGTTTGAATTACCTACTAGACACCATCCTTGAGTGTCTATCTGTACAACGGTTTGTCAGGACAACCTGACATGAGGATATTTTCCCCTACAACTAAACCATGATCAAATATTCAAAATAACATAGTATTCGAAGCTCAAATAATATCCCCTCGACACGGCTATACACTGGCTCATACGAGGAATGATGCACCTTTTCCAACTAATGTTACCTCAAGTAACAGCACTTAGCTGGATACTCCACCAGACTAGATGAATTCTTGTTCTGGAATCCGGTAAGACCAAGAGACCACAATAAAGATATACTATAACATAGTTAACTGGTCAATTAGGGAGAGGAAAATTAATGTTCTTCACTTCTTTACTAACTCAACGTTTGAGAAATAAAGGAGAATTTTAATAGAATATTCGAATATCTATGTATCTCATATAGAGATCAAGTGTTAGCCCCAGGAAGGAGCCCCTTGATTTCTGAGCACTTCGACTAAAGTAAAATGAAACAAAAGAGGATATATATATATATATATATATATATATATATATATATATAGTAGCGCTTGATATATCCAAGGCCTTTGACAAGGTATGGCATAAAGGGCTTCTCCTGAAAATACGCTCATACGGTATTACTGGGCAATTACTTAATATAATTAGATCCTTCCTAACCAAAAGAAAGATCCAGGTTGTTCTCGATGGCCGTTAATCTAAGCAACATGACATAAATGCTGGTGTACCCCAGGGATCTATCCTTGGACCCTTGTTGTTCCTGATCTATATAAACGATATCCCTGATGACATAGAGTATGAAATTTGTTTATTTGCTGACGACACCACGCTTTACTCTCGCCATGTTGGCAAAACAGACGCGATCATATCTGAGGCAATGGCTGAATCCTTAGAAAATGACCTCCAGGCTGTAGTGGATTGGGGTCATAAATGGTTGGTAACTTTTAATTCCGCAAAGACAAAGCTACTTTCCTTCAATAATCACAAGAAACCTCTCCAACCTTCATATATATATGGAATATTTTAATTACAACTTCAAATAGATATGGTATATTTAAATTACAACTTCAAATAGATATGGTATATTTTAATTACAACTTCAAATATATATGGTATATTTTAATTACAACTTCAAATAGATATGGTATATTTTAATTACAACTTCAAATAGATATGGTATATTTTAATTACAACTTCAAATATATATGGTATATTTTAATTACAACTTCAAATATATATGGTATATTTTAATTACAACTTCAAATATATATGGTATATTTTAATTACAACTTCAAATAGATATGGTATATTTTAATTACAACTTCAAATAGATATGGTATATTTTAATTACAACTTCAAATAGATATGGTATATTTTAATTACAACTACCATATATATATATATATATATATATATATATATATATATATATATATATATGTATATATATTATATGGTAGTTGTAATTAAAATATACAATATATATTTGAAGGAGGTTCTGCCGACTCCACCCTCTCTATGACTCCTTTTGGAGATAGGGAATTTTGAGATTTGGGACCATTTTCATTGTCTTCATTGGAATCGTTTACATATAGATACACTTTCAGTTTTTCTGTATATCTTCATAACCCTTCTTTCTATAGAGGGCATACATACCCCCACACAGACATTGACATTCAACACATCACTCAATAAGTGTCGGACCTGACATGAAAATGGGGTCACTAATATTAAATATGATTTTTATAAAGTACATTCAAATGCTGCGTGTCAAAATTTGAGCACGCTCGTAATATTAGTTTACAGATTACAATTATTTAAATGAAGTTACTGTTGCGACTTTTCAAAACAATAGAAAAATATGAATTTAGTGTGTTGATAAAGCGTTTCTTTCTGATGGTAAAAAATACTCATCAAGCAAAGCGATGATTTCATGACTCTTATTCGGACTGTGCACCGTCGGAAACGCCCAGGTCCCCCAAATTCGGCAGTTGTGTGGCCGACGCCACAACCGGTCAGGGGATATATGTTCGACCTTTCGTTCTTTGTTGACTCAGCCTCTTCGTCTCTGAGGTAGAGAAGAGAAAACGATCTCGTGAAAGCACGTTGCCCGAAGAATCCGGCCAATCAGGGACCAACAGGTCAGTTTGACCACGCGTGGTTTGACTGCCTATAAAAACAAGTTACGCATTTCCTTTCTCTCTCTTTTTCCTTGCGCGTTCTGGGCGAACGCACGCAGAAGAGATCGTCGACCCCCCCACCCCGCCGGCTCGACCGAGGAGGTGGGGGAGGCAAAAAGGTAACCTCTTTTAATTCCTACCACGAAAGATGAACTATTCCGTCAAACACACTCACATTACAATTGCCACACAAAAATGGATCAAACACGCTCGCATATACACCTTATAAACATGAACTTACAAACAGGACTGGTGCACTCCTTAAAAGTACGAACTCTACAAAATGTCTTAGTCAAATAAATTGTTTTGTTTGTTTTATATAAATGTTTTTCTCTTAATTATTAATTTTATAAAATACCATTCTTGTGTGTTTAGCTTTATTATTCGTTCGCTTTCTTTCTAATATAATTTCCAAATAATAATAATGTTTTCCTTCTTCCCTTTGTTTGTGTTAATCTGTTTAATTATATCCACATGTGGTCCGGCCACTTCGACCAATCCACACGTGGTCGGACCACTTCGAACAGTGGGAATGACATGCTGCTATAAAGGCATCTCTCCCAAAACCTTTGGTCAGGGGATTCATTCTCCCATAACCATTTGTCCGGCAATCCATCGCCACTGTGGTTAATCCTTTTTTCAGCACCCCCGGCCATAGTTGTTCCGGAAAACATAACAAAAATTCACAAATGGAAGTTGCGTCAGATGGCAAATGAGTTATAAGATATCCGAAGGCGAAAGTGTATGCACCATTTTGCATGAACATTTTTCAATGAGAAAGCTGTGTTTAGAGTGGGTCCCGCCTTTGATCAAAATCGATCAAAGACAACGCGTCGATGATTCGGAGCGTTATTTGCAACTCTTTCAAGGCAACAAAAGGGTGTTCTTTCATCAATATGTGGCAATGGATCCAACACTTCAAAAGAGTTAGAGTGCCAATATGTTACAATGGATGAAACATGGATCCACCACCTCACTTCGCAGTCAAATCAGCAGTTAGCTGAGTGGACAGCAGCAGGTGAAAACCGTCCAAAGCTACCAAAGAAGCAAACATCAGCAGGCAAGGTGTTGGCTCACATATTTTAGGATACGCAAGGTATTTTGTTCATCTATTACCTTGAGAAAGGAAACACCATACATAGTGAATGTTATATTGCATTATTGGTGCGTTTGACGGAAGAAATCGCTAAAAAACGGCCACAAATGACTAAAAAAGGTGCCGTTTCACCTAGACAATGCACCATGTCACAAGTCGATTGTAACGATTGCAAAACCACATGAATTGCAGTTTCAATTACTTCCGCAACTTCCCATTTCTTCAGATCTGGTTCCCAACAACGACTGGCTGTTTGCAGACCTCAAAAGTATGCTCCAGGGAAAGAAATTTAGCTCCAACAAAGTAATGATATCGGAAACTGAAGTATATTTTTTAATCTAAGAAAATTCGTCCAACAAAAAAAGGGCATTGAATTGTAAGAGAAGCGTTGGAATCAGTCTATCAACCTAGAAGAAGACTATGTTGATGAATAAAGTCGAATGTTGCCTAAAAGTTGTTTTATTAGTTAGGTCCGAGACTTATTGAGTGATGTGTTATATATAGATATTTATTTATTTTCCTAGATACAAATACAATTTTGCTAGGAGCAAAGTGTAGTATCTGTTCTGATACTAAACTTCATTTTTATCTGTCCTCGGTCAGTGAAGGAGAAATCTTTCTAAAGTAAGGCAATTTAAATTTTTGTCCCCATCCAGAGTGCCCATTTTTGGGGAGCTGGATTTTACCCTTATTAAACATCGACTGTGTATCTAACTCTGTTCTCGTGAGGGGGTGGGGCAAATAAATAGGAACTACAATATAAAAGCCGTCGTTCTTTAAGGGGGCGGGGGCACGCGACTGTACTTACAAATGACCCTATCTTTCGTAATCTCCTTTGTCAAAAGACAACAAATTAGGCGCATGGAACCCTACTTTCGAGCACAAACGTGAAGAGGTCAAGGGTCGGGGCGGGATTTCGCTAAGTAATAGAGATTGTTTATCTTCTCGTGCTGCTGCTGCTACTGCTGCTGCTGCTGCTGATGATGATGATGATGATGATGATGATGATGATGATAATAATAATAATAATAATAATAATAATAATAATAATAGAAATTGATGATGATGATGATGATGATGATGATGATGATGATGATGATGAAAATTGATGATGATGATGATGATGATGATGATGATGATGATGATGATGATGATGATGATGATGATGATGATGATGATGTAAAAGGGCGGGGTCGGGAGAACAAATCGAAGGAAGCAGCCCCCCCCCCCTAGAAAACAGATACAAACCTGGAAACCATTGAGTTTTCTTAATGCAGCCCGCCGTTGATGAGTTAAGAGGTTGGGTCACGTGTCCACGGCAGCATCAATTTCGGCCATCTGGCGAGATAGGATCCCTCTCCGAGTGAACATCCGGGAAATATCTAAGTGCTCATACCAACTAACAGTTCCACTCACCAAAAACAAATTTAAAAGAAAAAAATAGATTAAAAACAAAACAAAAAAAGAACAAAGATAAACGTTGTTTTCTATTAAAGTGAAAAAGAAAAAGAGAAGAAAAAAAACAACGTTTTATCAGTTCCGCATTCATGAGTGAAATTCGCGGTATTTTTTTCATCTCTGATAAATAAAATGAAACATAAACAAAAAAAACAACAAAAAACACTTTCTCGTAGGTAAGATGAGTCCATTATAACAGAAATACAGAAACGAAACTAGATGGACTTGAATCTATGTTAAAAGTAAACATAAAACAGACCGAGGAGCCTAATTCGGTTCGCAGATAAATTGTTGTGGAATACGTGGTTAGTCTAATGGATACGGCCTCAGACTAAACAGACAATAACAATTGGGAATAGTTGACAATATCTAAAGAAAGAATGAGTAAGTCTATCACTACAAAATAATAATTTTTTAATGAAAATTCGGCGATTGTGAGAAAGTCCTTACGTACGCAGGTGTTGAAGTCAAAGTCAGGCCGGATCCATGTGTATATGTTGGTAGGTATGTGTGTGTCTGTGTGTGTTACCTTGTGAAGTTCACGTGTTTGCTGCTGTAGCTGTTGTTGTTATACATACATATATATATATATATATATATATATATATATATATATATATATATATATATATATATATATATATCAAGCATGAACGGAAAGGAATAGTATTGAAAGATCGAGAACGAGAGAGGGAGATGTAAAGACGTGTTATAAGACAAGAGATTTTTATTAGATTCAAGTTTACACAAACAGGAGAGTTCCAATTGTCTCTGTAACAAGGGCTATAACTGGGCGACGCTAATTGTATTGTGTATGTACTAGATGATGATGATGATGATGATGATGATGATGATGATGATGATGATGATGATGATGATGATGATATCAACAGTAGCCATGTTGGATCCTTGGGTCTTCTTGTCGAACCCCAGGGGCAAGATAACACGGGGGTGGGGGTCTCACGAGAAAAGTTTTGCTGTCGGTTCGAGCAACGTCGATGAGTAGTTTGCCGTGTCGTCTCGTGGCTAAGAAAGAGGTCTCTGATTGGGCAAGCCAGAAAAGAAGGTTAAATGCTTGCACCAATCAGAGCCCCGCTTAGAAATTGACCATAGATTCAAAATCGTTACGGGTGGCTCGTTGTAGCCGTGGTGTTGCCGTCGGTAGTACCGTTGCTACATGTAATCAAATAAACATGAACTTAAAAAATCTGAATAAATTGTCTAGAACTGGACAAAGACATTTAACAATAATAATGATGGTGCTGAACGATTTGATCCGCATAAAGTTGTGGAAGACTAATAGATACGCTATCGGACTTGTAGCAGTTTCATAAACAAGACCTATTTCCTTTTTGCACTTGCATGTAATCACTAGCGGAGTGATTAGTCCGTGGTGTGGTAAGAATACACAGGCATGTTTTCACTCGCGTAGTGATACGCCGGGCGATTAGAACACTTTGCGCATGAATGGCTTGTTTCATTTCTGTCCAAACTGTTTCGCGCCCATTTATGAGTAGTACCGTTCAAGATCTCAACGTGACAAGACGTATGCTTCTCTTCCCGTCTCTCGCAATGGCGTTGCGAGACGAGACGAGACGAGACGGGACTCATGAACTCGATTCCTGTCTTCTATAGTCCACATACGCCGACTGAACCAACCAGTCTTATATTCTGGTGTTGCTAACTCTTTCTGGACCACGTTTTGCGTTGATAACTCTCTTGCATAAAATTAATGTAAATTATAGAGAAGTTTGTCTTTTTGTAACTGAAACCTGGTGACCCTCTCCTTCTTATCAATCAGGGCCAGTGGGATGGATACAGACGCTGCAACCCTACTACATAATTGTGATACAACAAGTTTCTCACCACGACTCTACATACAAATCAACAATTGACAATGTGATTGTAACGTTGATCCTGGCTTGGATAGGATTATGGATGACGATCGCTTTTTGTGTGGTATACCAATACTCACCGTGATAATTAATAAAGTTATGAAGTGATCAAGGGAAGATGGCGAGAAGTGACGCTGATATCATTCCTGAAATCAAACGGCGAATTGCGCTTGGAGGACAGCCTTTTCCAAAGTAGACAACATCATGAAGAGTAGAAAGTCCACGATGAACATTAAGCAAAAAATTGTTCAATAAATACATCATTCCTGTTATGACATATGGTAGCAAAACATGGGCACCTAATAATGCAGTGATAGAAAAGCTAAGAGTGGCACAATGCAAAATGGAACGCATTATGCTCGGCATCAGTTTACATGATAGAAAAATAAACACCTGGATCAGACAGCAAACTGGAGTAAATGACATCATCACTACCATACGAATGGTAAAAAATAGATGGGCAGGTCACCTTTCGAGATGTACAGACAACAGGTGGACATATAAAGCGACAGAATGGACCCCTAGGCAATGGAAAAGACCTAGAGGAAGGCAAAACAACGGTGAAAGGACGACCTCGATAGCCAACTAGGTCCTACTTGACCACGCCAGGGATAAAACAAGGTGGAAAGAAACTAGGGAGGGGTTCCTCCACCAAGAGTGATAAAAAAAACATGATGATGATGATGATGATGATGATGATGATGATGATGATGATGATGATGATGATGATGGTGGTTGTGGTGGTGGTCGTGGTGATGATGATGATGATGACGATGATGATGATGATGATGATGATGATGATGATGATGATGATGATGATGATGATGATGATGATGGTGGTGGTGGTGATGATGATGATGATGATGATGATGATGATGATGATGATGATGATGATGATGATGATGATGATGATGATGATGATGATGATGATGTGGCGAACGAGAAAATTGGATAAAAATGAATATTATGAATAATTGTGAATGATTCTGTAAACTGTTAACGCTAAAAAAAATATATCTGGAAAGAAGAAATTATCAGAATAAATTAATTTTACTCATTTGACAAAAGCCTTTATTTCGGCAGGACTGAATACAACGATCCCATCGTTAAGAAAAAGGGGTGCTTCTCCATGCTTTCACCGATATCGAATATGGATGTTAGAAAAAAAAAATAGCAACAAACCTCTATGATGTACTTACTTTTGAGGGAAAATAAATATCGGTCACAAAAAAAAGTACGGGAATTTATCAAGTAGGTTTGTTTAAAAAAAAAAAAATATCGCCGCTAAATATCACCGCCATTGTCGGCATTAGTATGAAAGTAAAGTGAGATGGGGTCAAACGCGAGAAAAAGAAATCATCTCCCCTGAATATCATAGTCATGGCGGCGATATTCAGTGTACGGCTAAAAGTTGAATTTATTTCCTAAAAACAAAACTATTGGATGAATTTTCGTAATTTTTTTGTGTCCGGTATTTATTTTATTCTCAAAAGTAAATACATCATACAGGTTAGTTGCTATTTTTTCTTAACATCCATATTCGATGTAGATGGAACGATGGAGAAGCACCGAAAAAATGTTTAAAAAAGATTCCATGTCGGTGTGAGTTGGAAGGAACGCACTTCACGTCCGCTTGAGTTGACATCTTAATGCCAACTAACTTACGATCACGGGGGGGGGGGGATGTATAAGTTGTCTAACGGAAAGAAGGTGGGCTCCCTTTACCGAGCTAGAAAACTTCTCACACCTGCCAGTATCCTATATCTCTATAAAGTCACCGTTCGCCCATGCATGGAATAGTGTTGCCACACCTGGGCTGGTGCACAAACCACTAGACTCTCCCTCTTGGACATGGTGCAAAAAAGAGTCTCTAACATAATAGGCCCCACACTGTCTGCTAAGCTCCAGCCTCTGTCACATCGCCGCAGTTTTGCATCCCTGTGCTTATTTTACAGGTACTTTCACTGAATGTGCTCCGATGAACTTACCGCACTTGTACCCCCTCGACGTGCATACCTCCGACTCAACCGACTAGCAGCAAAATCCCACCCCTTCACTGTACAGGTCCCTAGATGTCGGAAGATTTTTCTACTCTAATAGCTTCTTCCCCTCAAACCGCTTGCCTTTGGAATTCCCTCCATGCTCCCTGTTTTCCCGATCGTACCAACATGCAGAAATGTAAATGTAATGTGAACAAACATCTGGCTGCAAAACTCCCCGCCCAGGTTGCTCCCTATAAATATGGTCTTTATCACAGTAGCCCCTCACGCTTCAGTGGCCATGTTAGGGGGTGAACAAAATTAATTAACAACATTTTTTTAAGGTATTCAAAACGATGTTTCGCAATTGTGAAGAACAGTCAGCATAAAAAGGGGGTGAAAAAGAAAAAACAAACAAATCGTCAATGAATAATTTTTACCAAACGAAAGAAAAGTTACTTTTTTTAATGTTTGAAAATAATTTTTTTTATTTTATATCTTTGAAAATGTTTTATTTTATATGTTTGAAAATGATTAATATTTTATATTAATGTTTGAAAATGTTTTTTATTTTATATTTTAGAAAATGTTTATTTTATATGTTTGAAAATGTTTTTATATTATATTTTTGAAAATGTTTATTTTATATGTTTGAAAATGTTTTTATTTTAAATGTTTAAAATGTTTTTATTTTATGTTTGAAAATGTTTAATATTTTTTATTAATGTTTGAAAATGTTTTTTATTTTATATTTTTCAAAATGTTTATTTTATGTGTTTGAAAATGTTTTTATTTTATATGTTTGAAAATGTTTAATATTTTATATTAATGTTTGAAAATGTTTTTATTTTATATTTTTGAAAATGTTTATTTTATATGTTTTAAAATTTATTAATATTATATGTTTTAAAATGTTTAATGTTTTATATTAATGTTTGAAAATGTTTTTATTTTATATTTTTGAAAATGTTTTTATTTTATATGTTTTAAAATGTTTTTATTTTATATGTTTGAAAATGTTTAATATTTTATATTAATGTTTGAAAATGTTTTTATTTTATATTTTTGAAAATGTTTATTTTATATGTTTGAAAATGTTTTTATTTTATATGTTTGAAAATGTTTAATATTTTATATTAATGTTTGAAAATGTTTTTATTTTATATTTTTGAAAATGTTTATTTTATATGTTTTAAAATGTCTTTATTTTATATTAATGTCTGAAAATGTTTTCACTTTATATTTTTAAAAATGTTTATTTTATGTTTGAAAATGTTTAATATTTTATATTAATGTTTGAAAATGTTTTTTATTTTATATTTTTGAAAATGTTTATTTTATATGTTTTAAAATGTTTTAATTTTATATGTTTGAAAATGTTTAATGTTTTATATTAATGTTTGAAAATGTTTTCACTTTATATTTTTAAAAATATTTTTTTTTATGTTTGAAAATTGTTTTATTTTATATTTTTGAAAATGTTTATTTTATATGTTTGAAAATGTTTTTATTTTATATGTTTGAAAATGTTTTTATTTTATATTTTAGAAAATGTTTTTATTTTATATGTTTGAAAATGTTTATTTTATATGTTTGAAAATAATTTTATTTTATATTTTTGAAAATGTTTTTATTTTATGTGTTTGAAAATGTTTTTATTTTATGTTTGAAAATGTTTTTATTTTATATGTTTGAAAATGTTTTTATTTCATATGTTTGAAAATGTTTTTATTTTATATGTTTGAAAATGTTTTTATTTTATATATTTGAAAATGTTTTTATTTTATATTAATGTTTGAAAATTTTTTTATTTTATATTTTTGAAAATGTTTATTTTATATGTTTGAAAATATTTTTATTTTATATGTTTGAAAATGTTTTTATTTTATATTTTTGAAAATGTTTATCTTATATGTTTGAAAATGTTTTTATTTTATATTAATGTTTGAAAATGTTTTTTTTTTAATTTCAATATTAGATTTTGTTCAAATACGGTGTTGTTAGAATTACATTTCGAAATGGCCGTCGCCGACTTTCCGGAAATACTCGAAGTTTGAGTGATGAGTTTTTCGTCTTTTGGCGTAAGAAAATTTAAAAAATAAAAAATAAAAAATAAATATACAACAAATGACTGTTCAAAACGCAATAAAATGTACTTTTCGGCCAAATCGAAAGTAGAAAATGATGGATAAAGGGTGATTTCCGGAAACTGGAGGCAGGTAATTTTAATTTTTCCTGCAATCAGATCGTATTTTAACGCAAACGAAAGAAAAACGGTTTCAAAGATTTAAAAATAACAACAACAAAAACTACGCAGGTAAGTAGAAAAGTAACTTTGGTGCTTCTTGAGTTCAACCCCAATATGTAAAAATTGTCGCCATTCTTAACATGATGGATTAGGGGACGATGCTTTGTTAACTATTAGTAGATTTATATCCCCTTTAATTAGCTCTTTTTTAAAAAGAGAGGTCCTTTTTTACATATTGGGGTTGAATTCAAGAAGCACCGTAACTTTTCTTTCGTTTGGTAACAATTATTTTGTTGCATATTTGTTGTTGTTTGTTTTTAAACTCCTTTTTTCTGTCGGCTCTTGGCCTTTTGGCTAAGATCAAAGTGTAGTACCTGTTCCGATGGATACTACACCCCATAAAGTGGTATTGTCTTGGCCTTCGGGGCTTGATTTACGCCGGTCTATGGGTCGGTCCTGTGCAATTCTAGGAGGTCCACCCTCCCAGGCTTTGCCTCCCCTCTTTGGGGAGGAGTAAGTTTATTGCTTACTGCCTTAAGCGCCCCTACAGGGGAATGCCGACGGGGCTGCCCAGGCAATTTTTAATGGCCAGAGTGCTCACTTTCTCGGGCGCTGGCTTTTCAAACCCCACTTTCCCGACCCGACCTTGTGTCACATCTTATTTGTGGGAGTAAGATAAAAAACTAGCCTTGTACCTAACCTCCTGGAGAGGAGGTAAATAAATATTCTGCACCATTGCCCGATGTTTTTGTTGTTTCTTTTGTTGTCAACAATACACTGAATAGAACGAGTTCAGATTACGAACTGTAAGGGAAACAATACATTTTGAAACATTCAAACGAGCCTGCGCTCCTCCGTCGTGTTTGGGTATCGAAACAAAACGGGGTTTTCTTCGTAAAAAGAAGGGGAAAGAAAAGAAAGAAAGAAAGTCGACGAGGAAGTGTGAGCGTTTGTCGGTTTGATGTTTGCGAAATTAATAACCATGTTGGTTAGGAAAAAGCAGTCAACGCGTAAAAATGTTTCCCATTTTGTGTTGTAATGAGTTAGACGTCAACACCAGTCAATTAACGCACCAACAAAAACCGACCAGACATCTGTAAACAACCAATCAACGCAGCCGATACAAACTGTGACATTCAATACTCTTTCTTTTTTTATTTATTGTTTCGCTCGGGATTCTTTAAGTTATGCTTACTTAACTTTGTCCTCGTCGAGAGGCAAATAAATAGGAACTCTTAATTATTTGTTTACTTCGTACGACTGCACAATTACACCGTCATCCAAATACGACTCTTTTGTACATTAGTGGCTCCTCCGACAAGTACCGTTTAGAGCACAAATGAACCATAACACCCGACTGGTTAATTAAATCAAATATCTTTTTATATAAAGTTATGTATGTGTATATGTTTATATATTTCTATGTACATGATTCATTCATAAACTAATTAACTGATCATTATGAATGTTGGTTTGGAACAACAGCTGCTTGGTGGCGTAAGGGGTTGTAATGTAGACTATATTTAGTTTAATTTAGTTTTATACAAAGAGAGTAAAAGGGGTGGTGGGCTTCGTGAAAATTCAGATACCTCCGATTTTTGTAAAATTTTAACAATAGGTATTAGACATAAATGAATAAATATTCTCCAAATTTCAGTTCATTTGGAGTCTCTGAAAGTGCTATGAAGGACATGATATAAACATAACCTCCCATTTGAAAATTCAAATATTTCAGATTTGCATTAAATTTGATCGGGTAGAAGTTGAATAATTAGTAATTGTATTCTCAGTATCGCCGGCACCTAGGATTGAACCTTCAACCTCCAGAAGACTGTGACTTAGAACTGATTATTACTTAGCACTTTATCCGTTACGCTTTGAGGACAATTCTAGTATGAATTTTAGGAGTCTTAAATCTATTTTATCATGTTTTAGATGTGTAGTCTTACTACTTATCTATCTATCTATCTATCTATCTATCTATCTATCTATCTATCTATCTATCTCTCTCTCTCTCTCTCTCTCTCTATATATATATATATATATATATATATATATATATATATATATGCGCGTGTGTGTATATATATATATATATATATATATATATATATATATATATATATATATATATATATATATATATATATACATTAAATATTTAGGTGATAAAAATCGTACATATTCCTAGACGCTCCAAAAGAAGACTTCCAAGGGTGTTTCCGGCAGTGGATGGATCGGTGGGCTAAGTGTGTGCAAGCACACGTGGCCTAATTTGATAGGGGATTAGGGTCCGAACTCCGTCACGTATTTGAAATATTTTTTCTGGCCTAAGGTCGGATACTTTTTAGACAGGCCTCGTATATATATAAAGAGATTCGTGAACATTGTTTTAAGAATTCAAATCCAACGATTATATGGCGTACGATCGTTTCCAAGACGATTTGGAAATATTTTATTTTATTTTACATTATGGTTCATAAGACTTCAAATCGTTTTTTCTTCAGCGCCCATCGCAACATCACATAGAGAAGTCCTTACAGAAAACGTTTGATTTCCGTATTATCCGAAAGAAACATATCTTCAAACAATATTGGAGACACAAGGTCGAATCATGTCACCACATATGATACCAAACAGTCAACTCAATAAGAGCAATGGCAGTCAAGGCACCTTAGACACAACAAATAAAGCAAATTAAATCAAATTAAATACACGAATTAAATAAATTAAATGAATATATATATATATATATACATATATATATATATATATATATATATATATATATATATATATATATATATATATATATTGACATATACATTGACTTATTTTTTTCGCTCTGCTGGCAAGATGCGACGGGGATTCGGTCTTATTTTGCTCAATTCGGATTTAACGGGTTTTCTAATTAAACAACGAACTTTGATTTGACTTGGGTTGCACATTTCGGGATTTTGGAATTTTGATTGGACTTTTTGTATTTTTTATTTGATTTATTTATCATTAACATTGAATATGGACACTTTTCGCGACTGGATAACTTTGCCGGCCCCTTCAATTTCACGTATATGGACTGCTGTTTATAACTTGGAGTAATGTCTTTCCTGATTATGCTTCTCAATTTGTATGACCTGGATGGACTGTATGGATTCAACAAAAAGTATGTTTTTGGGTTGATATGTTTGATGTTATGTATTTTTATGTATTTGTGTATATAATTTTATATATTTTCAAAGCGTAATTTTATTACCTGTAGTAGTATAACTGCGGTAATGGTCCTCTGAAGAGAAGAATTATCTTTGAAAACTCATGAGCTAAGGACTTAAGGATACTTTGCTTGAATTTTGAATTCTAATAAAATTTGATTGACACCTTATTTTATTACTTCATTTTATATTATAATATATATATATATATATATATATATATATATATATATATATGTATATATATATATATATATATATATATATATATATATATATATATATATTCTTTATGGATTTTTCTGATGATTTCGTTGTGTTGCAGAGACGATATTGCATAAAAATATTGTTTGGCTCACGTCAAATGAAACAGACTGTAAAAATATATTTCACAGAAATATTATGTTTTTTTGGAAATGTGAAAAAAATAAAAAATAAAAACATGGTTATTGGAATATAAATAAACCTGACTTATATATATATATATATATATATATATATATATATATATATATATATATATATATATATAGAGAGAGAGAGAGAGAGAGAGAGAGAGAGAGAGATAGATGTAATACTAAAGTGTTTTCACCTACAGACGACGTCGTTTCGGACTCTCTTACCTTCATCAGTGTAAGAGTTGCGGTCGCATGAGCTCGAACGCAGTTCGTAGATTCAGACTAGAGTCACGAGACAAACGTTCAGGACCACGCGTCCGCGGGAAATCGACACAGACAGTAATTGAAATTAAGATACACTTACCCGGGAGGCGGGGAGAAGTGTCAGTGCTGTCTACAGTGTTTAACGCTCGAGCGGAACTAGCTCATCACAGACGACAACAAACTTTTCAATTTCAAAAACTGCTTTACTTTCAAGACTATTACATCTTTAAAGGGGCTTTTAACTATAAATATTTATTTAATATTAAGACTATTACATCTTTTAACTATAAATATTTATTTAATATTAAAGCATGTGTGTGTATTAATGGTAACCCCAATCTATTATTCTATTATTCATGATTAATGGTTTCCATATTGTATTAAATTCTATACTATGGCTACTTAGGAGGTCATTGTCGCCCAACATATGCGCAGTTTCTTTGTGTCGTCTTACATTAAAATACATTAATTATTATGTATATATGTTTAATGGCATTCTTATCTACTATTTATTATTTTTAGTTCCTATATTGTATTAAGTTCTATACTAGGTCTACTTAGGAGGCCATAGTCACCCACCTTGTGCGCTGCTTGGGTGACAATGATCCTTTAAATGGGAAAGAAGAATGTAGTCCTGGGAGGATGGTATCATGTGGAACAAAATAGACTATACTACCCCTGCCCCCCCCCCCCTAAAAAAGGAGGAGGTAATATCTGGGAGGATTATGACAACAGAACAGATAGTACGCTACCCTCTCCTCCAATGGAGAAGATAATAATGGAAGGGTGGTATCATTAGGAACGAACATATACTACACTGCCCCTAATATTTTAATTCTTCTAGAACGATCATTTGTACCAGATACTCTAAATTCTTTCATCACCAATATTATTTTTTTAATTCCTATTTATTTATTCTAATAATGGGAGGTGGCGGTGGTTATGTGGATAACGACACGGACTGAAGACCTGGGTGTTCCAAGTTCGAATCCAGTCGGTTCCATAGTACCACTTTCACTTAGGGATGTTGGCAACCTTCTCGTGGTCCTTCCCGTAAGTACCCGATGTCTTTCCAGAAAGATTTATAACTAGAAAAACATCGGGGAAACTAATGCCAACACCAGAATCATCTGATTCACACGAAAGAAGAAGAAGAAGATTGTAATAATGTTCACATTGAATCACTGTGTAAGTGACAAAGCAGGAGCTATAAAATTCTTGTTTAAAAATGCTACTTTTTCGCAAAGCTTTGTTTATATTCTTCACCAATGAATTATTTTTCAAAACATTCGTTACAGTCTTCTAACCCAACTCTAACTAGCAGCCACTAACTTAGGGTTAGTGGTAAAAAATGTTGTTAATTGCCTTAAAACGGTAGAATGAGGGATCATTTTACGTTAAATTTATAATTTATGTAGAAAACTGATTTCCCATTCTAAATTCTAAAATATATTTTTTTTTTTGTCTGTTTATTTTGTTTTGTTTTTCTTCTTTTTCCCATGGTGTTCACAAGTAATCGCCTAAAAAAAAGTAGAATATCTTTGGTAGGGTAAGTGAAGGGTGTTAATCTACAAATCTACCAAAAATACATCTATCTCGTTACTGTCTTATTTTGTAAGATAAAAACATAATATTACACCGTAGTAATAGGCTGTTGAGTAAATATATTAATCCATGTAGAAAGTCTATGTTTTAAGGGAAATAACTCTTTGAACCCTAAAATTATCTCCCTTGCCAAGAGACCTTGAGAAGCATGGTTGATCTGCCGTTGGTGAAAGCGATAGAAGCAGGAGTATCTGCCCTTGTATCGAGCAGAAGATCACGACAGAGAGAGAAATTCAAAATGGAGGATGCTGCCGAAATCGATTTAGCGCTAAACAATTAATCCCTCGTCATCATAGTAATTGTTTTAGTTGTAAATTGTTAAATAAATCATTTTATATTGTTAATCTCCATAGAATCGTTTTCATCCATTTATTTTTTCATATTTGCGTCCTATCGCTCACAAACACTTCACAACAAATTATTATTTCCAATTTTCGTCTTCTTGTCTCGTGCTGAGTTTAGATGTTTCGTGAATGACTTTCAACTCCTCCTGTCTTTTGCTATTTCGCTTGTGCTGTCATCTAGGATCAGATCTTCATCAACTGATCACTTCTATGCCTTAAGCGGTCTACCACGTGACTTTGGGGGCAATCAACATCAATGTGAGACGCGCGTTGGGGCGTTTCGGATGACTTACGACGGATGACGTGACCATACGAATTGAGACATCGTTGTGCGACGAACTTTCTCATGGAGGCCTGTACAGTGAGACCGACAATTTTCTCCATCCGATGTGATGCAGCCAGGATCGTGTCGTTTTGACCACGTCTAGCAACCATACAAGAGTACACGTCAAACATATGTGTTATATGCTGCCACTCTCGCATATGATGGAGTCCCTGTATTTTGTAAAATTATCGACAAATGCCTGAAGATTCTACATGTGACGGATATACGTGGTTTTATAGTTGTGTCAGTTCGTCCACTGGAATCAGTTGTGTTGCGTAGGTAGGTAAATTTATTGACTCTTTCGACACCTGCAACAATTTCTCTTTCCATGGGAGTCGGATTTCGACAGGTGTTGCAAATAAAATTAGCTGCATCTACTACACGTAGCACCGGCAGGTTGGTGCACATTTTGTGACACCACTTATTGCATGTTCTGCATTTGATGGAATTCGAGCCAGTTGCAAGCTTACAGATGCTGCATAGGTATTTGCCTTGTGGGACAGATATAATCTCTTAAACGTCAGATATGTCGGGGTTCTAGGGGGGATCCCGGTTACATGTTAATAATACAAGCAATGTCACATGCAAGGCAAAATAATAATTCACAGGCAATAGGTTGTTTAAATAAAGCGTTTATTGAACATGTGTAACGACAATGAAACATGGTACATTAATACGTATACAGTGTGTATGTGGAATGATGAATGCTCTATGTATGTATGTATGTATGTATGTATGTATGTATGTATGTATGTATGTATGTATGTATGTATGTATGTATGTATGTATAATGTGTGTGGAGTTGAAATACTTCATATGATTGAAACGTACATGGGAAAACATGTTCAATAAAGAAATTGTGTTCTTGAAAATAAAATGTTTTGGAGAAGAAATTGTCTCCAAGAATATGAATGCGTGTGTGAGGAAAAATCTCTTACCGAGAAAAACGTGTTAATCAATTTGAATACGCGTGATTTTGTGGGTCAGACAAGGAGAGGAGCAGCGTCTCCGATTGATACCGTCTGCCGTGGCCGGAACTGAAAAGAGGCCTATCAGACGTTGTGCACCGGTTTATATAATCAAGAAGAGCAGATAACTCTGCAGTCGTCTTCCAGTGCCACCTGGCGGTGAAAAGCGACGCCTTTTGGCAAACCGGTGCAATTATGTTTGAGAGGGGAAGCTAACTGCTTACAGATATCATATGCTTCGTCTTCGCCATATTAATCCTGAAGCCGACAATTTCAAGCGCTGATTTCCACCAATTAAATGCCGCACTCTCTTCTGTCGCACTGGATGCACTGATAACAATATCATCTCCATACGGAACCTCCCACGGGGACCCATTTCTGCGGGTTTTTTGTCAGCTCGTCAGGAACACTTACAAACCCTAGTAAGCCGAAACGAAATTGCTCTAGCTAAGAAAGTTCAAAGTACCCAATTTTTTTAGGTGAGTATTTCAAAGGGAATGGCTGCTAAGAATATATATGCAGTTCCATAACAAAACGAGTAGATTGCTTTTTTTTTATTTTAACATAAGTTAATTATATTAAGTTAACTATTATTGCAAAAAATATTATAGGGGTTAGGGTTAGGGTTAAAATTAAGATTAGCTCATCCGGATCCACTAGAAAAGGTTGGTGGTTACATCGGCCGAAACGTTGTGAAAATAAAAACCATAATGAGAATAATAGTCCGAATAATTCAAGCAATACATACTCTTCAACATTTGCTAAAATTCCTTTTATTTTTCAATCACAAATGACGAAAAGTGTTTGTTTTTCTTTTGTTATACGAAAAACTTCATTTCGTTGTCGTGAATAAACGAATCGTTTGAATTTGGTGTCAATTCTTTTGTTGTCGAAAAGAATCTTTTTATCATCACGACATAGAATGACATTTTTCCAACTCTATCAACTGCTTCCTGACAGACATCTTTCTTTTCTTCGACACATCGTGGAACCATTTTCTTCGCAAACCGCGTCACATTTTTTCCAGAAAGAATGTAAGAGACGTGTGGTTGGGGTGGAGAGTGCCATTTTCTTCTTCTTCTTCTTATTATTATTATTATTATTATTATTAATATTATTATTATTAGTAGTAGTAGTAGTAGTAGTAGTAGTAGTAGTAGTATATTATATTAACTCACTAGGAGTTCTCACACAGGTCATCATCAGTGATTGCTCACTGATAATTACCGGTGATGTTTCTTGGAGTCCAAGTGACAACAAGTCTCTTCAGATACCCAGTACTTTCCACCTCTTCTGATAACCCTTCTAAATGACTTTGCGTTATCGCAACAGCCGCTTACCATTGATTTCTCGATGGCAGCGATGATTGGTTTTCTCTGTGATTTGGACGACAATAAGCCTCCCCAAGTACTCTCCGACACTTTCCCAGTGTAGGTCTGGTTAATGTTCTCCCTCCTCGGTCTTTCCATCCTCCTTGACCCTTCATGACGATTTTGTGTAGAATCAGCCGAGGCATCAATTTCAACTTGAGATATTCTGTTTGATTTTAAGTTATTTTGATGAAATGTGAATGGAAATTTACCCTTTTCCTTTCATAAATATACCATTCTATCACTTGTGTCATTGCTTTTTCCCCCATGCTACTTCAATGCATATAAAGATAGTCGTATGTTAAATTAAAAGCGTCAATATGTTGTGACTTACTAAAGACGTCACACAAAAAAAATCCACGTTGAAAACTTTAATGAATGAAATAATAAATAAATGTTAACCAATTATCAACATGTATTTCCGTTTGTTTTACATGGTCCAAACCATGTAAAATTATTATTATTATTATTATTATTATTATTATTATTATTATTATTATTATTATTATTATTATTATTATTATTTGTACTCACTAGGAGTTCTCACACAGATCATCGTCAGTGATTGCTCACCGACAACAATCAGTGGTATTTCCTGGAGTCTGAGTGACAACAAGCCTCCCCAGATTTCCAGTATTCTTCACCTCTTTTCGATAACCACCGCAAATAACCTTGCAATATCGCAACAGCCCCTTACCATTGATTTCTCGCTGGTAAGGACCATTGGTCTTCTCTGGGATTTGGTGGCAATAAGCCTCCCCAAGATCCCAGCATTCTGCACATTTTTCCAGTGGAGGTCTGGTTTCTGCTGTCCCTCCTTGGTCTCCTCATTCTCCTCGACCCTCTACAAATATTTTGCCTGGTGTCAGCCTAGGCCGGAACCATTTTTCTTAAATATATTTTTAATTTTTATTTATTTATTTTAAAGTTGTTGTTGTTGTTATTATTATTATTATTATTATTATTATTATTATTATTATTATTATTATTATTATTTATTTATTTTACATTTATTATTATTATTATTTATTTATTTATTTTACATTTATTATTATTATTATTTAAACATTTATTATTATTATTTATTTATTTATTTTACATTTATTATTATTATTATTATTATTATTATTATTATTATTATTACTATTATTATTTATTTATTTATTTATTAATTTTTACGTTTCTTCACCCCAAACAAGGCATATTGCTACTGTGATTACGGGCCAGATTTATAAGGGGAATCCTAAGTGGAGGTTTGTGCAGCAGGATTTTTGTTCACATTAGATTTAAATTTCTGTGTGCTAGTATAGTCGGGGAAAACGGGGAGCAGGGAGAGAATTCCAAAGGCAAGCGATCCGAGGAAAGAAGCTATTAGAGTAGAAAGGTTTCCGGCATCTGGGTATATCTACAGTGAAGGGGTGGGATTTTGCTGGGTTGGTCGAGGATAATTACGTTTAGGAGGTACAAGTGGAGTAAGTTCGTCGGAGCACATTCCGTGGTGTTAATTGGTTATTTATTTATATGTGCATTTTAGTGTATTGTTTTCATCGATCGAATTTGAACATTTTGAAAGGAAAAAGTGAAAAAGATTCGATTATCTATTTCGAACTTTTAACTACAAGTGAATAAGATTAAAATAAGAATTTCCCTTTTGTCCGAGTGAAGAAAAAGAAAAAAAGAAAAAAAGAAAAGTTATATATAAACTAAATGAATGTGGTTGCATTTTGATTCTTTCTTCAGCCTGATTGTGGCGAATGTACACTGATGAAGCTTTCTTATAAATGTTTATAAAATTTTGTATACCATGAAAATATATGGGCAGAAACAATTGTCTGATAATAAAGTGTTTTTGGATGAAATTTTGAATATTCTTTAAATAATAAGTATGTATTATATATATATATATATATATATATATATATATATATATATATATATATATATATATATATATATATATATATACTAAATAAATATAGTTTCGTATTTAAATTTTCCCGCCAAAATTAACTATAAATTCATTCAAGGTCTTTACCTGATTGGCATTATTCCACTGAAGATTGACCCAGATGGGTCAGAAAGTACTTTGGACTTAAAAGAAAATTACGGCAAGTTCATCAGCCAATTCTCATCCGAGATTAGGACTTTAATCCGGAAAATGGAAGGGATTCATACAAAAATATCCAGACATGAGTTGTCGGTTATTTTTAATTATATATATATATATATATATATATATATATATATATATATATATATATATATATATATATATGTGTGTGTGTGTGTGTGTGTGTGTGTGTGTAAAAATGACAAATGGAAAACAGGTTAAAGTGCAGGAGAAAAACAAAAACGAGAGATTTGACCGGTTTCGTTCGTGTTTGCGAACGTCTTCAGAAAAAGTGAAGATTTGGAAATAATTTTATTTTGAAGGCACACACATGGGAGAAGGAAAGGGTGATCCGATTGGACTATATGAGAAGACTTTAAGTGACATTGAAATATGACAAGTGGGTAACACATTCTTCTTTATTTCTTATTCTTCCTTTTATATATTTTTTCACTTTCACACCTACTAAGCTAGTATGGGGGAGGCGGTAGGCGGATGGGGTAAAAGGCGATAAGAGGGAAGAAGACAGAGGAACTAGTCAGGATAAACACAAATAGGAGTGGGCATGAAATTGATACAATGCGAGAACCCAAAAATAAATCGGAATGTATCAGAGATAGGTCTGCTAATTTGTCTTATATAAGGTTTCATAAAGCAATAAAAATCTTAAACTGATAGTCTCGAAAAAATCTACTTTACAGTCACACTAATGTAAGTGATTATTTATTATAAGAAAGATGGTGTGTTTTTTTTAAGTGTCAGATGATATGAAATACATGTAAGAAAAATCCTTAGATAGGGTTAAGTTTGAGAGAGATGTATTAAAATGATTTGATTAGCAATGAGACTTGCTATTATCTCAACAATTTTTTATATATATAGATATTTAATCAGGGTCGCAGTGGTGTAATATATTGCATTGTTTAGTGCTATTTTTGCTAGGTGCCTGCTTAGGGTATAAGATCCGAGCCTGAGGTAATGAAAGGAGTATAGTCGCGCTTTCAATATAAACTGTGTCCATCGCTTTATTGCAGATTACAAAATAATCAATATTTCAGTAAATATAAGTTATAAAAAGCTGAAAATTACACCATCCAAGGACTGTATTAAGGTGAGATAAATCCTAAAATTTCATCAAAATTCATGTTATATTTAAAAAGTTATGTTATTTTTTTAATAGTCAAGGAATTTTCACCGTCCATTGCTTTATTGCGGGTCTCATAAAATGCCAAAAAACTGACGTTTAACAGCTACCGAGAAGCAGAGGATTATTGCAGGACTAGCAGAAGGACTCTCAATCATAAATTTAGCCACAGAACTAAAAAGGGATCCCCGAACTTTAGCTACATTCGTCAAGAACCCCAACATCAAGTCCAGGAAAGATAAGGGCACAAGGAGGAACCTTTCTGATCGGGATCTTCGAAAAATTCGTAGAGAGATTGTGCGCAACCCAAACAGCACCAGTGCAACAATTTTTGCGAGGGCTGGAGTCATACCAAGGTCCAGACAAGCCCGATGCAATGCACTGAATGAAATGGCAAGAAACATCAAACCTATTCCAAGGCCTCCATTGAGCCAAACCCACAAAGAAAAACGATTGGCTTGGGCACAAAAATATATGAAAATGGATTGCCAAAATGTTCTGTTTACAGATGAGGCTCGTGCTACCCTTGATGGACCGGACGGATGGGCCAAAGTTTGGAATCCAAATGGAACTCCAACGCCTTATAGATTTCGTCGCCAACAGGGAGGTGGAGGCATAATGTTTTGGGCGGGAATTATTGGGGATAAGCTATGTGGACCATTCCGAGTGCCAGAAGGTGTCAAGCTCACCAGCAATGCCTACACTGCCTTTCTAAATGAGAATTTGTTACCATGGCTAGATGATCTTCCCTTGTCACGTCGTTTTAAGATTATTTTTATGCATGACAATGCCCCATCTCATGCTGCTAGGGCAACTACATCCTTCCTTGGATCTCAGGGCTTTGTTGGAGAAACCCTCATGTCCTGGCCACCGTGTTCTCCGGACCTTAACCCCATCGAACACCTATGGTCAATATTGAAACGAGGAGTTTATGAGGGAGGAGAGCAGTTTTCTTCGAAGGATGCCCTTTGGAACAAAATAGTCGACGTTGCCAGAACCATTACTCCATCTCAGATCAAACAATTGACCTCCTCGGTGGACAAAAGGTTGTTTAATGTAATTTCAAAACATGGGGGATATGTGGACAAATAATTCGTTTGTTTGACACTTAGCCCTCAGGATGTGCCTTTGTTTTTGTTAATTTTCCCCAGAAAATGTGTTCAATATAAATTTATGATGCTTTGGTATTGTTTTATTGAGCTAAAACATTATCTTAGAAGACTTGCAATAAAGCGATGGACGGTGAAAATTCCTTGAATATTAAAAAAATAACATAACTTTTTAAATATAACATGAATTTTGATGAAATTTTAGGATTTATCTCACCTTAATACAGTCCTTAGATGGTGTAATTTTCAGCTTTTTATAACTCATATTTACTGAAATATTGATTATTTTGTAATCTGCAATAAAGCGATGGACACAGTTTATATATATATATATATATATATATATATATATATATATATATATATATATATATATATATATATATATATATATATAAATTTTAAAGGGAAAATGATTTCGATGGGAATCCGAGTAAGAGAGCTCAATGTACATTTAAACAGAGCATGAATAAATTTTAGAGAGAATAAACTAGACACACATTCGGGTTTTACACATAACTTATTTCGACCTAGATCGGTCTCATCAGATCTATAACTATTTATTTTTTAAACCATTTATGTTCTAAATGCGGTTATGAGACCGATCTAGGTCGAAATAAGTTATGTGTAAAACCCGAATGTGTGTTTAGTTTTTTTCCCATTTAAAATTTATTCATGCTCTGTTTAAATGTACATTGAGCTCTCTTACTCGGATTCCCATCGAAATCATTCGAACCTGCACACACACACTATATATATATATATATATATATATATATATATAATACTGAAACTACTTGCTTGTGTGCTAATTGAATGATTTAGATGACTAATGCAACAAAGATTTGTGGGAGAAACGAAATAGTAGGAGAAATATTAGTAGCAGAAGCGTAAAAGGAAGAGCATAAGAAGGTGGTGTAAATAAATAAATGACGTAAATAAAGAAGAATCAGAGCTCAAATCCTTGTTTTGCCTTAGTTGGAATTAATGTCTCTCTCTTTAAGGAAGCACCATTTTCTTCATAAGCTCCGATGACTGACTTTCACTCCAGACTTGAAATGGAAGATTTACATCAAATATGTCGCTAGAAAAATGGTTGAAACCATTCTATCTGACTTCTGATGCAATTCTCTACCTGTAAAAGAATCAGATACGTCCTAAGATGGAATACTGTTGCCACATCTGGGAGGTGCCACTTATAGCACTTTTTTTGTCTTGACAGAATACAAAATTGAATTCGCAATCTAGTGGGGGGGGGGTGATTTCTTCTTTTCCTTACATCACCTTTCTCAAAGAAGAGACGTTGCTTGTCTTTCCTTTGTGAACCGGTATGATTGCGTCCACTGCACTGGCCACAATCGTCCCCGCTCGTTGTGCCGGTCCGAAGATGTTGTGCGATTCAGTCAGTGCTGCAACAAAGAATTATCATCCCAAATAAAACCATGAATCCTGTTTATAAACAAGTAACAGGTTTATTTGTTGGAGGTTACAAATGAAACTCGTGTTCCTAAGTTGAATTGCAGATTTGCAAAATGTAATATTTTTTTCGCAATTTTCACTACGCTTTCGGCAGCTCCATTCGTCTGAGGGAAATGCGGACTCAAGTGGTGTGTGTGAATCTGTATTGTTTTTCAAATTCTTTGAAATATATGCTTGTGAACTGTCCTCCATTATCACTTACGATGTCATCAGCTTTTCACAATCGAACAAATATATTTCGTAATTTTCCAATTACTGTTTTACTGGTTAGTGGATTTAATTTCACTATTTCCAAGTAACGGGAGAAATAGTCTGTTACGACTAAGTAATATTCTCCCTCCAATTTCAGGATGTCTGTTCCCAATTTATGCCACGGCCTATCTGGCAAAGAAATTGGTTTCAATGTTTCGTTGGGATTTGCAGCACGATGACAATTACTAAATCAACATATTTTAATAAGATCATCTATTTTATGTGATATTCTCGGCCACCATACCGACATTTTGGCCCCTTCTCGGCATTTGTTTAACCCCAGATATACGGTATGTATTGCTCGTAACATTTCTGCTCTGAGATTTTGTAGAATCTTTATTCGATATTGGTAAAACAGAATTTCCTGATGAACTGATAGATAATTCTTATAGTTAAAATAAGGTTTAACTCCTTCGTTTGATCTATCCCCCTTGTTAGGCCAACCATTTGATGTTGGCTCCCTCTACCGTGCTAGTAAACTCCTCACACCTGACATTATCCTGTATCTCTACAAAGCCACCGTCCGCCCATGCATGGAGTATTGTTGCCACATCTGGGCTGGTGCATCATCTACTAGTCTCTCCCTCCTTGACAGGGTCCAAAACGGAATCGCCAACTTAATAGGTCCCTCACTGTCAACCAAGCTCCAGTCCCTGTCCCATCGCCGCAATGTAGCATCCTTATGTTTGTTTTACAAATACTTCAATGGATTATGCTTCGATGAATTGGCTACTCTGGTGCCCCCTCGACGTAAATTCTCTAGACTAACTCGACAATCAACTAAATCCCATTCATTCACTGTGGAGGTCCCCAGATGTCGGAGAGCCTTCTACTCAAATAGCTTCTTTCCTCGTGCTGCTGGCCTCTGGAACTCCCTCCCTGCCCCCTGTTTCCCCGACAGTACTGACATGCAGAAATTTAAAACTAATGTAAACAGACATCTCGCTGCGCAGATCCCAATTTAGGTTGACCCCCCCCCACCTTCTCCCCTCTTCTTTTTTCTTAGTAGCCCCTTTACGTTTACAGTGGCGGCCTGCCTTGTTTGGGGTGAACCATGTTAAAAAAAAAAAATCGATAAGCTCTTGCAGCTTTGAATCCTTAGATGTAACATTCCTAATTTCTTTAATGTTCTATCAGTAGCTGATCTAGTCTTTATAACAGTATCTACATACATTTCTATATCTTTCTCCGTAGTGTTTTATACTTTTCCAATTGGACTTCTAGACAGTGCATTCGATACCAGTAAAAGTTTCCCAGAGATATACTCAGCTGTAGGATTGTATCTCCTAAGTCTCATTAACAGTCTTTGACATCTGAAAGGAGTGTTGTTTAGATTTTGGGTATTTATTAACGGTACCAAAGGTTTGTGATCTGTTAAAAGACAAAACTGATCTAGGCCAGCGATATGGCTGTCAAATTTATCACAGGCCCAGACACTTACTAAACATTCTTTTTCGTTTTGAGCATAGTTTTGCCTGTGTCAACAGTTTTGAACGCTTTGGAATGCCCTTTTTGCGGGTTCATTCCAGGCCCAAACTGCATCTTTTCTTTTTACAAATAGCCTCAAGAAAGTATTCTTCTTCCGTATGTCTTTTCACTCGTCTGACATTGTGTGATTTGGATCTGCAACATATCGCAAAGTGGTTTATTTTCCCGCAGTTTTGGCATCTTTTCTCGTTTCCTGGACAATAATCATGAGACCTGTGAGTTCTGTTACATTTTCCACATCTCTGTGTATTCGTTTGTTTTGTGGATTATTCTGTTTTTAGTGGATAATTCTGTTTTTAGTGGATAATCCTGTTTTTAGTGGATAATTCTGTTTTTAGTGGATAATCCTGTTTTTAGTGGATAATTCTGTTTTTAGTGGATAATCCTGTTTTTAGTGGATAATTCTGTTTTTAGTGGATAATCCTGTTTTTAGTGGATAATCCTGTTTTTAGTGGATAAATCTGTTTCCATTCGTCCTTTTTCGAGTTTTGTCTTTGTTTTATTTCGTCTACAGACTTATCTTGAATCTCATCCATTTGATGCCTTATTTATTCGTAGCTTCAAACTATTTCCATAGCTTTTTCCAAACTTAGACTTTCTCTAAGAGTTTTTTTCTGATAAATCCCTGCTTTTTAATCCGATGACCAACCTGTCTCTTAAATTTTTTACAATTTTTTTAGGGATGTCGCAGTTTTTTGATAGTTCGTAAAGTTCTCGAATTAACTTTTTCATCGTTTCGCCTTCCCTTTGTGTTCTGAGGTGAAATTTGGCGCGTTCGTGTATTGTATTTTTTGTCGGCATGTAATGTGCCTCACGTTTATTCACTGTCACGCCGAAACTCTTTTTGTCTTCCTTTTTTTCTTGAAAGATAACGACTTAAAAATCTAAACCCTTTTTGTTATTGTTGTTGTAAGCAAAGTTTTTTTTTTAATTTTCCTTTTGTGACTTAAGCATAAGATAAGGACAACGTGACCCCCTAACCCTAACCCTAACCCCCTAACCCTAACCCCCTAACCCTAACCCCCTAACCCCCTAACCCTAACACCCTAACCCCCTAACCATAACCCCTATAACTGGTGACACCGACATTAAAAGAAAAAAAAAAACACAAACCTTCTGATAAACAAAATTTCAAAAATCACGAAACAAAAAAAAAAGGATTCGTAAAGTCATTTCAACAACGGAAAAGTTTGTAAATCAATCCAGAGTGGCGACCAAAAGAAGACACTGAACCCCCATCTAAAAAGAAAAAAAATAACAAAACCTTTTCTTCCAACAACAACGAAAAGGGTTTATTCGATAAAGTTACCTATGCAGTTTCGTATAGGTGGAAGAAAGTTGGACAGTGTCCGACTGAAGAAGATGAAAATAAAAAGTTCTTAGGGCTGCCGAAAGTCTGAGCAGATATCTTCAGGCGAAGATGGTAGGTGCTAGAGCGTCCAGTGGCCAGGGGAGAAAGAAAGAAGTGTTTCCTCGTTGCTTGCAGAGGTCTTTCTGCTGACCGACCGTGATTCCCAAAGGGGTTTGAAGTAGTTCTTTTCTTCAGCGGACAGAAGGAATCAATGCGCCCTGCAGACTGGTTGGTCAGTGTGTAACCAGATCACTTAACGGGGACATTTTTCGAAGAAGAAAATAGATCTACGTTTATGACTGCTACACAACTACATGTAATTGCCTAAAAAAAGTAGAATCCCCCTAAAAAAACAACAACTTGTTAACTGCCTCAAGTTTGCTTTTTAAAAAAGTACCCCCCCCCCTCCAAGCTAAATATGATAATTTTTTAAAAAATTGGGTACAGGGATCCATATGTGATTTTTTTTTCTCCTAATTTGTAGATACCTGTGAAAATAATTAACATAATTTTTTTTAAATGTTACAGTTTATTTACTTACTTTTTGGTATTTTTTATTAAAATTGCTAATTTGTAGATCAGTGTGAAAATAATTAACGTATTTATATTAAAAATATTTTTAATTAACAAGTTTATTTAATCTTTTTTTTTTTTTTTACTTAACATTGTTTTATTGTTAGATTGATTATTTCAGCATCCCAAACTGTCTCTTGAAAATATGCTTATTTTCATAGTCAATATTAGTTATCCCCCCCCCCCCGCATTAAAGCCATCGACTACATAAGCGCCCAGATTAGGGTCCAAGCTAAAATCGACTTGGCGTCGGTTGTTTCTAGATGTTTACGTAGACGACCGGAAAATCTCGAAGAGCTTATCCAATCAGAATGCGAGAAAATAAGCAGACGACAAGTTAACATTTTAATTGATTGAATCGTGAAATTCACTAATTGGGAAGCAAAATTGATCAAAGTTATAATAAATTTTAACGTGTTAGCACAGGTTATTACGGCTATTGAAGGAAGAAAAAAAAACATTTCACCACTCGTTTAGTGGTGTTTATCTTAAGAAAACAATCTTTTCCATGCAAAGAAAAACAAAACCATTTTATAACCCTAACCCTAACATCGTTTTAACACTTGTTCAGTGATATTTTTCTTCAAAAGAAAATTGTATGTGTAAAAAAAAAATTATCATGTTTAGTTTTATTTTACTATGCGCAAAAATGTTTTTCTTCGTCAAAAAAATAAATATTTCTTTCATATAATTTGACCAATTGTATTATTTGATTAAACCCAATCTTTTTTTGACTAACTGTATTCTTGCTTTAAATATTAGTTATTTTTTGGACGCAGGCAACCGACTTTTCATTCGGCTTTTTCCGGCCGTCTACGTAAACATCCGGAAACTACCGACACTACGTCGATTTTAGCTTGGGTCCTAATCTGGACCAGTAGCAATAATCATTCTCTCTTTTGAGTCAGATGTAGTAGATCGCCTTCTCAACAGTTTCTTGTAGTTTTAATGTGAGGTTTTTCTTTTCTTTAGTGGAAAATCCAAAACTTTTAAGTAATGAGAAGACTCTATGCCCAATGAATCCTCTCGCCCCTATCTCAATTGGTAAACAGTGGCTACTCCATCCAGAATCATTAAATTCCCTCAAGAGATTCTCATTCTTTTTCATACATGATGTTTCATCAAAGTTTATCTCCAACCAACTAAAAAAATAGCCATCAGTAATACTCATCTTTTCAAGGTTCACGGACATTTTATAACTGCATAAAGTCAAAGTCCAGATTTTGTATATTTATATAATTTATATCTCTTGTGTAAATATACAATTTTTTTCTGTGAAATTTAAGTAACATTGGAAGTAATACAGGGGAAGTAATTATAGAAAATGTTCAACAAGAGTTCTGTCCCTTTAATCCATGTATTTACGTAAAAGGTTATTGAATAATTGTTTATGGTTCTAAACAATGTGAGTGGGGTGTGATTGCAGAAATGGTTGGGA
>OY744533.1:14143972-14178972 GCA_963556195.1 Sepiola atlantica
ATAGCTGTGTCGAAGGGATCTTATTTGGGCTTCGAATACTATGTTATTTTGAATATTTGGTCAGGGTTAACTTTTAGGGTGAAGTATCCTCATGTCAGGTCGTCCTGACAAACCCTTGTAGAGAGAGACTAAAGACACTCGAGGATGGTGTCTAGTAGGTAAGTCAAACTATATATATGTGTATGTGTGTGCAGTGAGAAATAAAGATAAAAATTATATCTTTAAATTATATCCTATCTTGAATGGTCAATGCTCAATATACGAGATAGAGCAATAGTATAAGAAAATAAGTGATGAGAATAAAAATTGGATAAAATGCAATATTTATTAAATAATCAATTGTTCCAACAAGGGTTTTATAAAAACTTCTATCTGACCGCCAGTATGGATTTAGACAAGCACGATCTACTGCAGACATCCTAACGGTCATCTCTGAACGCATGTATCATACTCTCGACAAGGCAGGTGAAGCTAAGGCAGTAGCGCTTGATATATCCAAGGCCTTTGACAAGGTATGGCATAAAGGGCTTCTCCTGAAAATACGCTCATACGGTATTACTGGGCAACTACTTAATATAATTAGATCCTTCCTAAACAAAAGAAAAATCCAGGTTGTCCTCGATGGCCGTTCATCTAAGCAACATGACATAAATGCTGGTGTGCCCCAGGGATCTATTCTTGGACCTTTGTTGTTCCTGATCTATATAAACGATCTCCCTGATGACATAGTGTCTGAGATCGGTTTATTTGCTGACGACACCACGCTTTACTCTCGCCATGTTGGCAAAACAGACGCGATCATATCTGAGGCAATGGCTGAATCCTTAGAAGATGACCTCCAGGCTGTAGTGGATTGGGGCCATAAATGGTTGGTGACTTTTAATGCCGCAAAGACTAAGCTCCTTTCCTTCAACAACTACAAGAAGCCTCTCCATCCACCGATTGTCATGGCAAATAACACCCTACTTGAGAGTTCATCATTAAAACTCCTTGGCCTAACCTTCACATGTAACATGAATTGGAACACATACATTGAAGACATTGCCAAGGCTGCCGCAAAGAAGGTTGGCTCCCTCTACCGTGCTAGTGGACTCCCTACACCTGACATTATCCTGTATCTCTACAAAGCCACCATTCGCCCATGCATGGAGTATTGTTGCCACATCTGGGCTGGTGCATCATCTACTAGTCTCTCCCTCCTTGACAAAGTCCAAAAAAGAGTAGTCAACCTAATAGGTCCCTCACTGTCAGCTAAGCTCCAGCCCCTATCCCATCGCCGCAATGTGGCATCCTTGTGTTTGTTTTACAAATACTTCAATGGATTATGCTCCGATGAGTTGGCTACTCTGGTGCCCCCTCGACGTAAATTCACTAGACTAACTCGACATTCTACTAAATCTCATTCATTGACTGTGGAGGTCCCCAGATGCCGGAGAGCATTCTACTCAAATAGCTTCTTTCCTCGTGCTGCTGGCCTCTGGAACTCCCTCCCTGCCCCCTGCTTCCCCGACAGTACTGACATGCAGAAATTTAAAACTAATGTAAACAGACATCTCGCTGCTCAGATCCCAATTTAAGCTGAACCACCAATCCTTCTCCCCTTTTCCTTTTTCTCAGTAGCCCCTTACGTTTACAGTGGCGTCCTGCCTTGTTTGGGGTGAATCATGTAAAAAAAAAAAAAAAAATATGTATATATATATGTATGTGTATATATATATATATATGTATATATATGTATATATATATATATGTATATATATATATATATGTATATATATATATGTATATATATGTATATGTATATATATGTATATATGTATATATATATCTATATGTATATATATATATATGTATATATATATATATATATGTATATATATATGTATATGTATATATATATGTATATATATATGTATATATATATGTATATATATATGTATATATATATATATGTATATATATTCCATGAAAAATGCCAGTATACTGAAATCATATGCCCTTAATAGGGTTAAGATGAAAATTCATATACACTAAATGTATAAAAGCAAGGAAATTCCCAAATTCTTACACTTTTATTGTCATTAAGGGTATGCGAGCACAACAGGGCTATGTATTTTACTGGTAGAAATTTTTCTTCAGCGCACCTCACACACTTCATCCACTCATGCATAGAGATTTATACTGTGGTGATGTGATAATGAAATGGTTTGGTTCATATGTAGTCATACACTTAATTAATGACAATAAAAGTGTAAAAATTTGGGAATTTCCTTGCTTTTGTACATTTAGTGTATATGAATTTTCATCTTAACCCTATTAAGGGCACATAATTTCAGTATACTGGCATTTTTCATGGAATGTCACTACTTTTGTAAAGGCTATTCCTCAATACAATGCCTTCTCATAAGGTTTTTTGGAATTTTCTGGAAAACTAAGGTACATGGTAAACTGAAATTAAAATGACAAAAATCAGCTGAATCAATTAAATAGTTTATGAGATACAGGGTGGCACATACGTATGTACACACAGATAATTCTTGAAGTCTAATTAAGGGAGACGAGCGCTCTCACGCCTCCCTTGATATGTATATATATATATGGAAATAATAATTCAACGTAATGGAAAATTAAAAAAGGAAAAACCGAAAATTGTTTACATATTCATCAACGTTTCGTCATTATTTCAAGATTTTCTCAAGATGACTGATTCGAAGAAAAACATAGAAGTCAATATTTGAAAATATGTGGTGCGTCTATGGCGTAAAATGCATGCTTTTGTTCGTTTTTCGAATGAAACATAGACGTTAGAATTCAAAATATGTGGTGCGTTTATGAAGTCGAATGAATCTGTGTGTTCTTTTTTGTTTTAGTTTTTATTAATATCGATGTTATGTACAACATTTTGTTGGGAATGTGATGTAAAATAGCTAGCCTGGATCTAAATTCAAGTTTTTTTTCAGTTCGTATACGTTTGTTGATTAAAAGAGATGAATTGTAGAAGCCGTTACGTTGTTTAATTGTGTTAGAGTTTATAATGAGTGCTGATTCAAGAAATCTTTGGCGCAATTTATTTAAAATGCATTTAATGAGTCTAGCTTGTTGAAAGTTAAAAGAATGATCATGCTTTAATGTATGAGAGAATAGTGCATTCAGGGAATTGTGATTGTTTATGTCTTTTGTGTTCACCAAGACTTTTCTTTAGTTTGCATTGAGTTTCACATATGTATATCTAATGGCAATTATTGCATGGGACAGTATATACACCTGCATTAGATGTGAGGGGGGGGGGGAATGTTTTGTTCTTCTTCTTAACGTTTGTTTTATAGTTTGTGATGTACTTTGTATTGTTGGAATTCCTAGTTGATTTAGTGTTATCATCATCATTATCTAGTCGTGGTGGTGTCATCGATCCTCCTGCCTCTCTCACGCCATCTCGCTGTATCCTCCATTACACCTGGTAGGTCTTCATAGGTGGATAGTAAGTCTTCTGTTAGTTGTGGGATGTAGGTTTCATTAACTTGGAAATCATTAACTTGTTCCTGCTATTGTGACTTCATTCCCCTGCCAAGAACACATGGATTATTCATTCACTTGTAAATCATTGTTAACTTGTTCTTTTTTTTTCAAACGTATTTCCTTTTTTTATAGATGTCGAGCGCAAAAGAGAATAAGATAATTACAACATGGCCGCCAACGATTCAGGCATTTCATTAAAGTTCGGATTTCCAGTCTTAAAACAATAAATTAGAATTCTATTTCGGGATAAAAAAAATACAATTTTAGACTAATTAATGTTTCATCCAAAATTCACCCACCGCTCCCAAAACATGGCTGTTTTAATTTATTACAAATTTATACGATATTGTAAATAAACGTCGGTTTGCAAAAAAAATAAATATTTATTTCAATAAATGGTCTGTTAATTATTTTGAATTATTAATTTTGTGTTACTTTAATGAATTCTTAATCTTTCATGTTTGATTTACTTTTAAGTTAAAAAAAAAAATCAAGAACCATTCCGGAAATAAAGAACTTATTTAAAGAATGAATATTAAATCAGGCAAATTATTTTTCAAAGAACAAATTTATGACACCATTTTATTATTAAGTATTTATTCAATGTTTGCTGTCTAACTTACGCAAATTACACGAAATAATACATTTGCACTAAGATTTCTAATAAAGTAATTCAGTGATCTTTAATTAATAAATACTAAAAATTTCATTAAAATTGGTTGATTTCCTGAATTTTGAAATGAAGGGGGGGGGGGTCAAAATGTCCATAGTCTGACTGTTCGACAGATCTCGTTTGTTACTTTAGAGTATGACGTAAATTTTTCAGTGCTCTGGCCTCCTATACGATGGCCATGGCAGAGTACTGGTTCTTTTCAATCAGTTAGCAGCAAAAGGCCCAAGTTGCTCAACTAACCCACGTCACTCAGAAGAACTACCATACTCCTTATTGGCGCGCAAACGAAACCTGCCTTTAGCTTCTGGCTATTGGCATTAGCACGTGGATTTAATTTAAAAAGAGGGTGAGACTTCAGCACAGAGACTTACATCCTAATAATAATTATACAAATTCTACCAGTCGAACGAACTAACTCAATACTAATTGTGTACGTGCTGTTATAACATTCTCTTGTTATTGACTCTTAATATGATTTTTCTCATCCAGATTTATGGACTCAATATAACATTTTCTTTGTCTTGACTCAAGGACTTTCAATATCAATTTTCTCCGTCAACACATACGAACATTTAACCTCTTAATTACTAATACCTATTCTTTTATTTGTTGAACTAGGATGACCAATAAAATTCACATAAAATGTTAGAATGGGACTTTGTCACTTAATTTACGTTGTGACTAAATCTCTTCTTTCTACAAAGGTAAACCTTTCATGAAAATTGGTTCAGTTGTTCTCGATATGTAAAGTCCATCTCATCATCGTTCGGTGGTCTGGATGACCGTTGGGGTGCGAAAGATGACCTGGTAACCAGAGCGTTCTACTCAATGCCAGCCCTGTCCACTCTCGGATGTTGTCCTCCCACCTCTTTCTTTGTCTGCCTTCGCCTTCTTTCTCAGGATTGTCTTTGCGAGACCTGATAATCGTGTGACGTGGTCATACCACGTCACTTTTCTCCTTTTCACTGCGGGTATGAGTCTGTTCTCGACTTCCTCATTTGTAATGTGGTCCCTGTAGGAGTTGTGAACTTATTGGCAAACAAAAATCAGATAAAATATTAACGTTGACAGAGATAAATAAAAAAAATATTTTTAAAAAGTCAAATTTGTAGATCAACACTCTCTGCTCTGAATGAACCGCCACCCTAAGAAAAATGAGATTCTACTCTTTTTAGGCGATTACATGAGAATATCCAGAAAAAAACTTGCAGGAAATAAGAAAAACAAAGCAATTACTTTAAAATTTAGAATAGAGGATCAGTTTGGGATATAAATTTAACATGAAATGATCCCCCATTTACCGGATATTCTAGCTTTTTAAAGCAGTTAATCAAATTTGTTACCACTAACCCTAAGTCTGAGTGAAAAGGTCGTAAAACCACACTTAATCATCTGAAAAAGTATTCCCCCCCCCCCATAAAAACAGTCTTTATATTGAATTGCAAAAAATATTTTCAGTTAACTACCCTAAAACGCTAGAATGAACCAAAAATGATGGTTCATTTTACATTAAATTAATATGTGAAACTGATCCCCCACTCTTCTAAATTCTAATCTAATTATATTTTTTTCTTTTCGCTAACTTTTTCAGGATGTTAACATGTAATTGCCTAAAAAAATAGAATCTCATTTTTGGGTGTGGGGGGCGATTTAGCAGAAGTTTTTAATCTACAATATGAAAAAAAAAAATTTTTAATAAAAATATTTTTAAAATATTAAAAATTATAATAAAAAATATATTAAAAATTTTTTTTTTTTAAATAAATAAATTTTAAAAAATTATAAAAATATTTAAAAACAAAAATTTTTTTTTAAATAAATAAATTTTAAAAAATTATAAAAATATATTAATTTTTTTTTTTTTAAATAAAAAAATTACAAAAAAAAAATAAATGAACAAATGAAACTAATTAGTCAATTTAAAAAATTATAAAAATATTTAAAACAAAAAATTTTAAATAAATAAATTTTAAAAAATTATAAAAATATATAAAAAAATTTTTTTTTAAATAAATAAATTTTAAAAAATTATAAAAATATATTAATTTAAAAAAAAAATAAATGAACAAATGAAACTAATTAGTCATTTTGTTTTGACAAGTTTGTTTTTTTAAAGTTTTTTTTAAAATTTTATTTCCACTTTTTTTCTGCAAGAGATAATGAAGACATGGCAAACCCAGTGAGAAACAAAGGGAGGAGGAGGAGGAGGAGGAGGAGGAGATGTTTTGTTTTTAAGGGTCACCAATCCAACAGGTAACACACACTCAGTTATAAGTTACAGAAAGGACTTTCACGACTAGGGATCTAATATCTCCATCACATATGGCAGTCACAAGCAGACATTGAGAAATTGGTTTTGTTTGTAATTTCAATTGAAGGAATTTGTCTCTTCACTGATATGTACGCTTAGCAAAATATGCATAGCAATTGTAAAAAAAACAAAAAAAACATGTCTGTACATCATAATCAATAAAAAACAATTAGTTATAATTCAAGTTCCATCGACATGTAAATATAGGGGTTTCAGGTGTGTGTGTATATATTCAGTTGGCAACAAAGTTCACACCGTTTTTTTTTGTTGTTGTTTGGGTTTTCAAATTTTGGAATATCCTTTGTTCGAGAATTTTTTTCGAGAATTTTTTTCAAGAATTCTGTTTTAGAATCAGCGTTGATTTTAAAAAGAATTTTTTTAAAGTTAACTTAAGTCAATTTCTGTTTATTTTCAGATCATTAAAATGGAATGTCAAGTTAAAAACAAAAATTTTTTTTTTTTTTTCTATTATTTCTACCAACGCGGTCTTGCTGAACGTTGGGAAGAAATTGGAAACAATAAAAAAGGAATTATGTTTTTGATTTTTTGAGATGAGGATTGATAATTTGTATAATTTGGATTATTCGGACTACTGTTCTCATCTTGAGTGTTATTCTCACAACGTTTCAGCTGATGTAACCTCCGACCTTCTTCAGGTGTATCTATTCGAACTCGGGAATATTTCTGTCGAACTTGCAAGGATCCGTGGCGCAGTGGATATAGTACAAAGTAAAATTCAGTTCTAAGTGATAGTCATCCGAAGGTTGAAGGTTCAATCTTCGGTGCGGGCGATATGAAGAACTGCGAATTAATGAAGACATCTTCCATTCGTGGCTGACAGAACGAGAGCATGCTACCCCCGTGAATTAAATAAAGGATTCCGTTCGAAATTCCGCACAGATTCCAGAGTTCGACAGAAATATCCCCGAGTTGGAAAAGATACACCTGAAGAAGGCCGGAGGTTACAGCGGGTGAAACGTTTTGAGAATAATCCAAATCATGCAAACAAAAAAGAAGACATTATTTATTAATCAGTTTTTATTAAACCTTTTAAATTTAAAATTTTTTTAAAAAATGGCGTGGACTTTAGTTACCAACCCAATAAGTAATTTTAATGTTACTGACTTGACACAAAAAATTTTTTTTTTAAATGGTAATCTACCTGATAAATACGAACCAAAATAAGAACGTAAAAGTTTTAGCACTGCTTTGATTACTCGGACTACTATCCTCATTTTGCTTGTTATATTTATAGCGTTTCGGACGATGTAACCTCGGACTTTCTTCAGGTGAATCTTTTCGAACTCGGAAATCATTATTTCCAACTCGAGAATCTATACGGAATTTTTAGCTGACCCCTAAATCTAATCCACGGGGGGGTAGAGTGTTTTATTTTTCGTTAATCGTTCAAAATGATGCAGGGGTTCTGGGTATGACTGTAAAGTGCACCCAGTGCTGCTGCGGCCCCAATTTAGAGGGGGTGTCGGGGGGGTGTCGGTGGTCTTTTTGAATTTAGGAACCTTCCAGTCAAACTTTACAAAGTTCCCAAGTTCGCAGAGATGCACCTGAAATGCTGTAAATATAACAACCAAAATGAGGATAGAAATCCGAAGAATACAAATCATAAATTCTCATCTGAAAATTTCGGAATCAGAATTTAACTTATATTTTTGATTATCAGTTACTTTTATTTTTATGTACATTAAATTTTTTTTATCTTTCCGACATAAAGACCCCTACATTCGACTAGAATGTTCCCAACTTCGAAAAGATCCGCCTGAAGGTCAGAGGTTACATCGACCGAAACGCTGTGAATATAACAACCTAAGTTATAAGAGTAGAAGTCCCGATGATCCAAATTATAAATCCTCATCTAAAAAATTCTTCTTTTTTTTTAGGGGGGGTGGGGGCAGACATAACTCTTTTCTGTATACTTAGAAATCAAACAGGCTCACATATCAAGCAATAAAAAGTCTTAAACAATTTTTTTATAGGAAAAGGAAAAGAAAAAAAAAATTTTATATAGGAAAAAAAAAAAAATTTTTTTATAGGAAAAAAAAAAAATTTTTATAGGAAAAAAAAATTTTTATAGAATAAAAAACCTAACTCATTTTCCCTTTTTGTTTTCTCACATGATTTGAAGAATTTGACATTTCATTGATCGACTTTATTCCGATAAATATTCTCTCGCCTAAAGGCGCGTATCTTTAACACCGATTCAATAACACACTAACAGCAGCAGCAGCAGATATATATATATATGCACACATACGCATCCATGCACATTTTGCCGATATATACGTTTGGTTGTTTGATACGTGGATGAGATCTACGGTATCTAGATGCCTAATTTCACTAAAATGTTCAGCAGTAATTACAGAAGGTCAGAGGTAAGGGAATATGGACGGCGCCAGGAAACTGGAGTAAGGGAGAGGGGGTTAAAATGGTGGCGCCAAGTAGTTCACAGAGAGAACAAGATGCGTAGTTTGTTGCCGACAGTAGGACGAAAACTCTGCTGGCAGACCACAAGACTCACAGAAAAACTGAATTTGAATTAGATATAAATAAACGAACCAATCCTCTCACTATTTTTGGAAGAATGGCCAAGAATATTAAGAATTAGAAAATGTAGAATATTTTAAATAATATCCACCTCCCCCCGTTTTTTTTTTTGGGGGGGGGGGGGAGGAGGCCTATAATACAATATAAGCATGTGAAAAAAAATGTTATGTTTTTTGGGGGGGTTTAGGAACACAAACGAACACTAATACTTGATTTTGCCAATTAGACATTAATTCAAGCCATAAATTACTTTCTAATCATCGCTTAATATTGATTGAAATCAAAAATGCAGAACGGAATTTAAAATATCCTATTCAACAAAATAATTTCATTAGGAAATTAAATCCACCACAATGCATTTCGGTTTAGTCGTAAAGAAGTAAGTCATTTTTATTTTTTATTCATAGTTAAAAAAAAACCCAAAACAGAATTAATTACTTACTTAATTATTAATTAATTACTTTGTAACCCTTAAAAATTTGAAAGGCATTTGGAAGCATTTAAACTGTTGAATAGAAAGTCATTAAAACTCTTAGCAAATCCTCATGTATTAAAAAAAGATTGAAAGTTTTGGAAGCTTTTTACATCGAATAATTTTATAAATAAAGATTAAAACAACAAGTTTAAACATTAATTCAAGCCATAAATTAATGTCTAATCGCCACTTTAAGACTTTAAAATCACTTTAAAATCTCAAAGGGTTACAATTATAGTAAACAAGTCGGTAAACAAGTCGGTACATTTAACATTTTTGCTTACATTGTCAGCATTTGAAATAAACTGGCGATTTAAAGTGATTTCTGGCATGAATTAATGTTTAAAAAAAAAGTCAAGTATTGTGGTTTATTTGTGCTCCAAAACAAAAGGAAAATGTAAATGTTTGAATGCGCTACTTACTGTCTTATCAAAGAACTGGGTATTTTTTTAGGGGTATTTTATTTATTTTTTTATTTGAAAGGGGTTGAGTATACTGTGACTTGAAAAACATTTTTTATAGTTTTTTTCTCTGGTTATTTTTTGCGGTAGAAAAAAAAATTGATCCTGCAATTTAAAATATTGTGACAATTTTTAGAACAAAAAAAAATAAAAAAGGATTTAGCGAAAACTTAAAAAATACATGAAAACTGTTTAGACATTTTTGAGGCTGGGCTTTAACAATTAAAAATCAACTGGGAAGTTTCGAAAATGATGTTGATGGTTCTGAACAAGTAAAGCAGAATTAGAAGATGCCTTCATTCTTACTTGAGATACGACACAGAAAATCTACTAGATTGTGTTTGCATTTAAATATAGTCTATAGATTGATATCGCAAATCTCCGTTAAAAGAATGAAACTGAGGTGGAATGTTCACATTTCATAATCTTCGGAACTGTAGCAGTCATAGACACCGACATTTCCATCCTCTTGCAGAGGGTAGCCCTAACAAGGTGATTTGGTCAAACAAGGACCAATCAGCCTCCAGGGCGTATTAATTTTAACCAAACTTTTGAAAGACGACTTTCAGACCCTTAGGGAATCACGCAGAAGTCGCAGAGAGTTTCGAGGCTCCAACGACGAAAAAGGTCTTCTCTCCCACCCTGGTCAACTTGATGCTGAGCAAGGCTATCCTCCACTGGAAGATATATATTACTAGAAGAAATTCGGCGACCAACATATTTTACTTCTTTCATTTCGACACTGTTTTAACTTTCGACAACCTACATCCAACGGTGTAGATCACTTTTTTTTTAATCTCCCTCCCACAGCAGTAAGATGTGACACAAGGTCGGAAAGTAGGATTGAAAAGCCAGCATCCTAGAGGAAGGGCACTCTGGCCTACAAAAAAATGTCTGGGCAGCAATGTCGGCATTCCCCAGTAGGAGCGCCTCAGGCGATTAGCAATAAACTAACCCCTTCTCGAAGGGTGAGAAGGCAAAGCCTGGGAGGGTGGACCTCCTAGAACTAGACAGGACAATCCCTCAGACCAGCGGAATCGAGGTCCGAAAGCCAAGATGGTACCAGTTTACGGGGTGCAGTATCCATCGAAACAGATACTACACTTTGATCTCTGCCAAAAAGCTGAGAAAAACGATGTATAGGTCACTTAAATAAATAAATAAATATCGTTGTTGTTTATAAAAGGGTTTTGTATCCCTTTAATTTGACAATTTATTTTATAAGAGTTTGTCTTACAGTCCATGCGAAAACTAGCTCCTATAGAAATTTCTACAAGGAACTGTGCATGGAGGATGAGGAGGGAGAGGGGGAGGAAGAGAAGGGGAGAGAGAGAGAGAGGGGGAGAGGAGGAGAGAAAGAAGAAGAGAGAGAGACAGACAGATCTTGATACGGAGTAAAAGTTAGGAAAAATGTAACAGGCTTTGAAATGGGTGTTCAAAAATAATGTTGAAAACGGTATTTTTCCACATGAGGCTAGAGTAAACATACGGTTAGAATAGTGGAAAATTCCATCTGAAGTTAACAGACTAGAGTTATGATTACGTCATGAGAGGAAGTACGTGGTAGAGAAGCGAGATCAATTCTGCTTGTTTTGGGGTCTACAACGTCAAAGTGAGCAGACGTCTTTTTCAAGGTCTACCAGACCTACGAGGGTGATGCGGGAAATTATAGCCCATCTAGATGCACATCGCTGAGAAGAAACAAACTAAACCCTAAAAGCAAATAATGGTTTATTTGTTGTTTTTAAATTCTTCGCATTATTACAGCTACCGGAAAGAAAGAAGAAAACGAAGCTGAGAGACGAAATATCCACAGAGCAATTTGCGCCATGTCAACAGAACAGGACTTCAGACAGAACAACGACCAGAGACGTTTAAGTCTGGAATAAAAAAACACCTCACTACGTCACGCAAACAACTACAAAGAATAGCAGAGTTGGTTGGCTCGTCCGCATGTGGAGTGATGCAACACTCCACGGAAGAAGCAGATTTATCATCTGTGTACGGAAGTGACGATGGCTAAGTGGTTAAGACACGGACTGACAACCTGTGGGTGCCAAGTTTAAATCCAGTTCGTTCTACAAAAACACTTTCACTTCGAATGTTGATAATTTTCACGTGGTCCCTCCCGTAAGTAAGCGATGTCTTTCTAGAAAGAATTCTGACTGAAAAGATATCGGGGGAAACCAATGCCAAAAATAGAATCATCTGATTTATACGAAATGAATAAATGAATCTATGTACAGTCAAACATTGGCTAATAAACTTCATTCGTTCAGAATTGTCTTTTATGAAGCAAAAATAATTCTTCCACAAGAAACAAAATAAAACTTGCTAATTTGTTTCCGGCCACAAAAAGGGAGCTTTACTTTTTATTATCTTCTACTTGGACTTTCGGCTAAGAGCAAAGTGTATTTCCCCCCACTTAAGTCCCACTTCCAATTAGAGAGCAACTGCTTGTTTTCAGTTCGAAAAAACCCCGGTAAACAGTATGCAGTCCATTCTTTAGAAAGAGGTGGTAGGAACTTTGTTCCACTCCTCACTTTCAATGTATTTGTATATAAATATATTAATGAATGACATTTGGAATATTTTAAGTAGAATGCCCCCCCCCCCCCCTGCCCCGAGAGTACATTAAGGAGAGTAGAAAGTAAACCTCGGGTTTACTTTCGGCAGTCTCACAACTCTCGCTTCTCTTATTTTGTCCTTTAGTCCTCACATTTCATGAGTGATGTTTCTGACAAAGGGAGAAGAATTGCTGTTTTCTGGGTCAGAATCTATCCATATAACACTTATCGTTGGCTGGGTTTTGACCTTGAAGTGGTATATTTTTTTTCAGCTCCTTACATCAAATGGCTTCATGCCTTGTCTGGAGCGATTTCCATAAAAAAAATCTGGTAGTGTGGTGACTGCAACGATTCCAGTTAAGAGTAGAATAAACAGAAGATGAAGAACGAACCTCAACTCCCACACTTTTGATGGCCTTGTGCCTAATTTGTCAGACTGTACTTTTTTACTTTATAGCAAATAGATAATTTAAACTGTAGTACCTGTTCTAATATGACACTTCATCTTTTCTGTTGTCGGTCAGTGAAGGAGAAATCCTTCTAGACTGAGACAATTCTAATTTTTGTCCAAATCCAGAGTGTCCCTTTTTGGGAGCTGAATATTCCCAACATTAAACATCGACCTTATGTCTAACTCTGTCTTCATATGGAGGCAAATAAATAGAGCCATACCAATGGTTTCCTTGCTAAGGCAATTTTTCAGTGTCTTCCCAGTAACTTTATATTTATATATACTTTATTGATACTTGTCGAATAGTGTATACCATAATAAATAATCTTATACATAATGTTGAGCAGTATTTCTTACACAAAATAAATAATGCGATCTTGGGGTTTGTGATCGTAAACTACAAAACTAAAGTATCTGTTTCTAAATATATGCAAAAAAAAAAATCATTAATATTTGTAAAACTGGTCATTAAAATAGAGTCTGGTGAGAGTTTAATTTTAGTAAAAAGACGAACGAAAACAGTTTTACTGTTTTATTTTCAAATACTTATTGATTCATTAATTTTTAACCGACACAGAATAAATAATAATAATTAAAAAGATATTCATTATTGTCCGAGCTATGTTTGTGCTATGTTCTTGAGGATTAATACGAGTCAGCAACCACTGATGGTATCTCGCGGCCAGCAGTGATGACTTCAAAACAAAACAAAAAAGACAGTCTCTGAGGATGGGATTTTATTCCCAAAAATTTAGATTAAAAAAAAAAAAATGCATTGTAACGGGTTATACGCTTTCATATTTTCGATTTAAACAATGCTTCTCAAAAGGACAAATTCTTCTTTATATATTTTATTTTGCTTAATTTCAATGGACATGTATATTTAAAAATTAACAGTTCTGAAACGATAAATCTAATTGATCAAAATATATATTTTTTTATCAATATATATATATATATATATATATATATTGATCAAAATACAAAATATATATATATTAATCAAAATACAATATATATTGATCAAAATACAATATATATATTTTTTTTTAATCAAAATACAAAATATATATATATTTTTTTTTAATCAAAATACAAAATATATATTTTTTTTTTTAATCAAAATACAAAATATTTTTTTTTTTTTGATCAAAATACAAATATATATTTTTTTTTATCAAAATACAAATATATTTTTTTTGATCAAAATACATATTTTTTTTTCATCAAAATACATATATTTTTTTTTTATCAAAATACATATATTTTTTTGATCAAAATACATATATATTTTTTTTGATCAAAATGCAAAATATATATATAAATATATATATATATTTTGATCAAAATGCAAAATATATTTTCATCAAAATACAAAATATATTTTGATTAAAATATCTATTTTATGTATTTTAATCAATTAGAATTATTGTGTGCTTAAACACTGCTAACTTTTAAATATAAATGTTCGTTGAAGTTCAGCAATTTTATTTCTGATTTGTTAGTATTTTATTAATAAAAAGATTTAACCAATCTATAACACTGAGGTTATCTTATCGGATTTTCAAAGTCAGACCCAAATAGCATTTAAGATGATAAACCAAATGTTACTTCTGATTAGCTAATTCTCAGTTGTTATTGTTGTATAATAACATACTTCGATACAATTTTTGAAAAAAAATTATTCCGTCCGGCCAAGACGACTGATCAAATTTATTTGATCAAAAAACATGGCAACTTGGCTGAAGACTTATGTACATACATTTTTTCTTCTCGGTTGTTCGTGAACTTTTGACTGTGTATATTTAAAAAAAAAAAATTATTTTAATTTTGAAGATTCTTTTTTAACTGTAAAATTTAGACCCTGTCTGTCTGTATGGTTTCTCGAGATGAAACGGCTGTAAAATTAAAATAAAACGATTGATACTGCTTTCGGACTTCTCGGAGTAACAATTAATTTTTAGATATTTTGTTAGGATATTTGAATAACAGCCTCTAACACATTTTCAGACAATAATTATTTCCGGCAGAAAGGAGACTGTACTAAGTAAAAATTGATACACACACACATATATATATATATATAAGGTTAATACAACAAAAGATATAAGAGGCAACTAATATCTTTAATTAGTGAACATCCGGATAAAAATGAAGCTCAATATACTGGATAGAGCATTAATAGCAATAGATAAAGTGAAAGAATAAAATAAGGTGCGAATCAAATTTTATTACAATTCAAAGTTCAAGCAAAGTACTTTAAAGTCATTGCGGTAATGGTCCTCTGAGGAGAAGATTTTCTTTGAAAACTCATGAATTAAGGACTTTAAAGTACTTTGCTTGAACTTTGAATTGTAATAAAATTTGATTCGCACCTTATTTTATTCTTTCACTTATCTAGTGCGCTATATATATATATATATATATATATCTATATATATCTATATATATAGATAAATACCCGTCCCAGGACGAGTAAAATTATTTCCCCTCCGAACAAAACAGTTTCGCACCAATTTTATGTGCCATTATGAAGATAAAAATCAAGATATAATGATACTAAACCTTATGTGCAGAATCCTTATTCTAATTTTGATCGAAATTCATTACATGATTTTGATTCTAGAAAATGTCTTCATTTTAAGGCTTTAAGGGTCTTAAAAACAAATTGAAATTCAGCGAATCTTGCTTAATTTATATCTAATGATTATGGATCAAATTTAATGCAAATCTGAAATATCTGAATGTACAAATGTGTAGTTGTGCCCATTTATGCCCTTAAAAACTATTTAAAATGCTTCAAAGAAACTGAAATTTGAGGAATATTCATTAATTGAGGGTTCATACCTATCGTTAAAATTTCACAAAAATCAGATGTATCTGAATTTTCATGAAGAGCTTCCAGTCTCTTTGCATAAAACTAAATATAATCCACATTTGGACTCCTTTCACCTAGCAACTGAATTTCAAAATTCATAATGATCGGTTAATTAGTTTATGAGTGAATCCTGTACATACAAATATATAAACATATACACTTTATAAAGATGGATATATATATATATATATATAAAAATATGTTTCAAAGTACAAAATTTATAAATTGTTTTAAATAAAAGTGGAATTTCAGTCCACGGAAATTTAGGCTCAATGGCTCTTTCGTCAGGGGAAATCATTAGAATACAAAATGTAAAATAAAATTGACGAGAAAGAGAAAGAATGGGGAAATTAACTGCTGATAAAAAAAAGCGTTTAAAATAAATTTAATTTCATAAATCGAGTAAAAAAGGTAAAAAAGTTAAAATTGGCCAACAAAGTTTTCCTAAAAAGAATCAACAACATTACGAAATCCTTCTGAAGGTTTTCGCAAGGCGATAGCGACGGATTCCAATATTTTCAAATGACACGTGGAATCCGTCCTGTGCAATACCTTAAACCACTCTATCTTATACTTATTGGCACAGCATGCATTTCAGCTAAATGCTGGCCAATAGACGATTCCAAATATATATATATATATATATTTATTTATTTATTTTGGTACAGAAAAATTAGTACAACTGCTAGGATTTTTCCTGCTATATTACAAAGAAGTTATATATATATATACAGGGTGTCTCAAAAAATTGTACTCACTCTTAATGTTTCGCGACGTTTGCGAATCCCTTGGTGCGCGTTATCAGCTTTGTTTGAACAATAATGGTCATCAGTTTGAACATTTGCGAACATGATTCTTCAATTACATCTGTCTCATGTATTCGATGCTATTTCATTTCACTCTATGTTCATAAATAAAAGTTTTCTCGTCATTCTACGAGTGAGTACATTTTTTTGAGACACCCTGTATATATATACATATTTCAAAAATTATAATATTTTATATCCAAACCAAGTCATCCGGTTTAAAATTGTTAAAAAAGATTTGCATATTAAACAATTGTTTACTATGCATATCTTTGTAAACAATTGTCAACTTGGTTTGGGTCTAAATTATAATAAAATCATGTAATAATTTTTTAAATAAATAAATATTTTTCTGCTCTATTTAATGCTAAGTTTATTTTTTGTAATTGAAACTCCATCCTTTCGGGAATCATTTTGATCTATATAAATTTAATTTATGTTGATATAATCTCATATTAATTCAACATCTTTGTAGAAAGGTTTTGTCAAATAATATTTGTAAACTTTATAAGAGTTCATAACTTTACAACTAAAAACATAATTAATATTAGAAATAAAAAAAAATATGCTGACATTATTTGCAAATTTCAAAAATGATGGTAGACAAAAAAAATAAAATAAAGTAAATAATTTATTTTAAAGAAAAAGAAACCCATTGTTTTTGGCTCTCTTAAATTTATAATAATAATTCAAATTCGAAACGATATTTCACAAGTGGTAACATTTTCATTAAGCTTATCTTTGACGTAAAAATGACTGACATAAAAAAAACGCTTGGAAAATACCTTTTAGGTTGAAAGCTTTCTCATTCATTTCTTTAAGGTAAATAAATAATTTATTCAAAAAAAAAAAAAAAAAAAAAATCGTTTTTGGCTTTCTTAAATTTCTAATAATAATTCAATTTTTGTTAGCTTTTAATCCTGAACGCATACATTGATAATAGTATTTTTTATATTTATTATTAAACATTTTCCTCCGCTAGCCGTAGAATACGCACTACGCACTAACATGACCGGGTGTCATCCAAAACTTACGATCTTGTGCCAAGATGTTCGCTTGGTTTATGTTCATCGATTCAAAAACGTTGTCTATCCATTTTTTTTGTCTACATTTCGACCGGCTTCTTTTTATCATGCCTTCAACACATATTTTGCATAGCTTTACACGTGAACACTTAATGTGGCCAAATAAATCGCAAGACTTCACATTTGATGACAGGGGGACATTGACGAGATGCCAGTGAGTTTTCGCAACTCTGCGATACTGATGTGATCAGATAGTTTAAAATCAGTGAATGAAGCACATGATGTGGCTTTGGAAAGTTTCTACTTTTCAATATAACAGATGTTAAATATATTTATTGAAATGAATAAATAACAAAGACAGTAAATAGTAAAGAATTCATCCGGACTTTGATTGGAGGAATCTAGATTGTTTATATTTTTTACTACTAAACTTTCTAAATGTCAACAATGAGATCTTTTTTTTTTTTTAAATCATTGGTATTATTTTTTATTTATATAATGATACGCTAAGGCAATTTATGTTTGGATGTAAGTTATTACCCTCCACCCCTTTTTTAAAAAATGGGATGGCCGAGATTCAAAAAATTTTCATCTAATGTCGCTGCTATGCCTAAAGTGGAAATCGAACTAAAATATGATTTGTTGGCCTTTAGGCTAGGATCAAGGTGTAGTACCTGTTCTGTCCAAAGACGATACAATGATATTGTGGGGTCTGCGTTCGCGCTGGACGTCCATAGAACCAACCTATGTCACAAACTTCTACAAGAGTTTTGGAGATAGACCCGAATAACCAGATATATTCTAAAATTACATTACATTACTTAGATAAGTATGTTTCAGTTCGAACAAAAGTGGTACATTAATATTGTGGGGTCTGCGCTTACACTGGATATCCATAGATCGAAATATGTCACAGACTCCTCTAATCACGGCAGCAATATACAACAGATGAAGGATACAACCGCGGAATTTACACAGGCCCCACTAGTGTAATATAACACGCTAAGGCATTTCATGTCCGTGCGTACATTATAACTTTCCACACGCATTAAAAAAAATGAGATTTAATCTGATATTGCTATGGTAAAAAAAAATCCGACTTTACCAATTTTAAAATGAATTGTTCCAAATTCAAATGATGTCGTCCGACTAAAACTACGATTTTAAATAAATACATTTCAAAAAGTGGCATTCATTTGACTGATTTCAAGAATATTTGGCTGACAATTATTTTTACGTTAAGATAGAAACTATTTATTGTTTTCAAATATAAAGAAGAGACATATTTGTTTTATTTATTTAAAGAATATTTAGATGACAGTTACAATTATTTTTATGGAAGACAAAAAGAGTTATTTCTTTTAATAGTATTGAACCTGAGAAACATTTATTATTTCAAAACGGGATTTTGGTTTCTTTGCAAGTTCAATGTAAAATGGTTCAACCTTACACGCTGTTTTCATTGGTATTTCGCCAAATCCGAAATTCTGAGCGGGGATAGGGAAGTTGGGGTCATTTTACCTAGCAAACTGAACCCCCTATAAAAATCGAACAGTACGTTGTTCAATCAAGATAGTACCTATTAACTTGCCTCCCCACGAGGGCAGAGTTAGACACAAGATCGTTTTTTTTTAAGTGGGGAAAATCTAGCTCCCCAAAAAGGGGTATTCTGGATTGGGACAAAAATTAAAATTGCCTCAGTCTAGAAAGAATTCTCCTTCAGTAACCGAGTTCAGAACAGATGAAGTGTAGTATCAGAACAGAAACTACCCTTTGCTCCAAGCCAAAAGATCGAGATAGTAATCCAAATATTTTTTTTTTTTTTTTAATTACCAAAGAATTTAAAGGCTGAAGGGGGGGGGGTGGGGTTCGTCTTTATTTTTTTGTGTTAAATTTACAACGCCCCCCCCCCCCCTTAATAACTGAACAATTCAATAAAAAAAATTCCAAAATGTATAACCTGGAAATTTGCTGCTTAATCTGTATCAATCGGAAGATTATTGGAAAAAACAAATTAAACCAATTTAGAAAGAGTGGGGAGATGGGTTCATACCTTATTGCTAACATTTTGTATGAACAGAAGCTCCCACATATTTAGCTGAAAACTAGTTTGACTTCTGAAAGTAAGTAGAGCTTCATAATTTTTTTTTTTGGGGGGGGGGGGGGGGCAAATTATTTACAGCATAAAAATATATATATAAAAACATTTTTTTTTTTCTTAATAAACCAACGAAGCGTCGACGTTTCGAACTCCACTGATTATTGATCTGGTTACTAACAGAATTCTCTAAGCGTTAAAAGACGCAAGCTCTAATGGCTATCACAATTCAGCTTCCATAATATGTTATTTTCAGAAATACATTTTTGCAGCGTAAGTCATGGAAGCAGACTAGAATTAATGAGATTCATTTTTTGCTAACCTATCCTAGATATAAACTCGGTTTCTAGCGCGATACAATAAGATATCTATTAAAATATCCATGGAAACAAAATCTAAAATATACATCATCTGTTACAATTTTAAAAGAAATGGGTTCGTTGATGTCATAATGGCGTCGTCGAACAATACGATCGTACTTTGGTTTAGGAACACAAATGGACCATAATACTAGACTTTTGCTCATAAACTTTAATTCTGGTCAGAATTTTTTTTCTAACTGACAGTTTAAAGGCTTCAAAACCACTTTCAAATTTTGCACAGTCACAAATACATCACTGTTTTGGCCATTATATATATATATATATATATATATATATATATATATATATATATATATATACAGGGTGGGCAAAAATAAGGGTCCTATTTTTAAAAATTCATAACTTTTTTATTTATTGATTTTTTTTTTTTTTTTTTTTTAGAATAAGCAAAGGACCCCTTCCGAAGCAAGCATGAGCCGTATTAGCCCTAAGGAACGTACCCTCATTTAGAAAACATTATTTTCGCTTAAAAAACTCAAAACAGTGTAAAAAACAATACTTTAGTTTTTGTAAGTTTTAAGAAGTGTTTTTCGGCTAAAATTTGTTTTGTTTATTTCAAAAAATTTCGGAAGGGTCAGTCTACACACACATAAAGTTTGGTGAGTTTAACTTTTATTTTGTGGAAGTTATTCAAATTCAAGTTATTCAAATTTAAAAATAGGACCCTTATTTTGGCCCACCCTGTATATAAGATAATAAAATTAAAAAAATATGTTCGGCACAATGTTTAACATTGTTATTAGGCCCTTTTTTTTAGTTTATGCTGGCAAAGTAATGGAGATAACTTTTTTCAACTTATTTTTAGATTATTATCAAAACTTATTTCAATAGATTTAAGAAAAAAGTCAATGTTTTTGTAAATAAAAATCCTTTTCAGAAAAATAAAAAAATATAAGTTCAGATTAATTGTCTCCCTTGCTTTGCCAGCATAAAGTACAAAAGAGCCTATTATATATTTTTCTTTACTCTTTTGACCAGGGGGTTAAACATCGTCTACATCCAACTCTTAAAAAAATTTGCAAACATTTACACAATATTAATATACAAATTAAATTCTATTAAATATTTCATTTGATAGTTCCCAAAAATGCTCTCTTAATTTCTTTTTTACAATTATTTCTGAATTAAACTAATTCAAATAAATGTTCCGTGTTACTGCGGTTCTTAATCTAATCTGGCAACTTCTTCTTCAAAAAAAAAAATATTTATTAGCAAAAAAATTCAATTGGTTAATAGATTTATTTTTTGAAATCTACTTTGAGAATAACTTTACAGATTGAGAAATATTTTAAAATGTCTGCCATAGTTAGAAATTCTATCATTTTGAAACTTTCAATGAAATCAATTCTCATTCTTCCCTCTTGTAAAGTAGTTCATCCTAATTTTTACTAATTTCTCTCTTTAACTTTTAGTCTTTTTATCATCTGCGTCATTCCTCTTTGTATGTATTTGTTTTTGTTTTTTTTTACTTTCCCGCGCCCCCAAACAAGGCATATTGCCCCTGAACATAAGGGATTACTGTGAAAGGGGCTAGATTTATAGAGGGCAACCTGGCTGGGGAGTTGGGCATTAGTAAGATGTTTGTTCAGATTACAGGAGTTTTGTTTGGATCTCCCAACCACACGTCGCCTATCTAGATAGAATAAGAATATTCAATAGTCCTATTCTTAACTGTCATTAATCAGATCTGACAACTTGTTCAAAAAATAGATTACTCAATTAGCAAAAAAATAAAAAATACATTTTTGAATAGATTTTTTTTTGACAATAAATTTCAAGATCGAGGAGCGTTATTAAAAACAGAAAAAATATTAATTATTTTTAAGGTTTCAATCAAATCATATCCAATTTTTCTTTTTATTAGTTTTGTCATTCTTTTTTGTATGTCTCCCAACCTCAATACTATGTTCCAATTTTGATTTGGTTTTGAATTATTTTTTCAAAAACGGTATACAAATTTTATTTGAGAGAAACTGGTCTATAATTTATTGTTAAATGTATTAAAAACCGTTTTTATTTAGTGATATTACAGCTGTTGTTTTCCAAAATTTAAGATGTGGTTTCGAATATTTTTTTTCAAAAACTTCACTTAAAATACATGTGAGTAAATTATTGTTTAAATGTATCAACCCTTAAGAGTGCTTAAGTTTGAAATCGTAATGGCATTTGTTCAGCAAATTAATATTTTAAAAGTTGAATTTAGATTTTATTTAGTTCTTAGAATATATCATTTGTTTTTTAATGTTCGAAAACGGTAACATTTCTTTAGTATTTAGTGTATTTGTGAGAGAGAAAGAGAGGGCGTAAAGGAAGAGAGAGAAAGAGAGAGAAAGGAAGAGAGGGAAAGAGAGAGAAAGTCAGAGAGAGAAAGAGAAAGGAAGAGAGAGAAGGAGAAAGGAAGAGAGAGATGGGAAAAGGAAGAGAGAGATGGGGAAAGGAAGAGAGAGATGGGGAAAGGAAGAGAGAGAGAGGAAGAGAGAGAGAGAGAAAGGAAGAGAGAGAGAGAGAAAGGAAGAGAGAGAGAGAAAGAAAGCGAGAAAGAAATTAAGAGAGAGAGAAAGAGGAAGAAAGAGAGAATAAAAGGAAGAGAGAGAGAAAGAAAAAGAGAGAGACAGAAAGAGAGAGAAAGAAAAGAAGAGAGAGAAAGGAAGAGAGAGAGAAAGAGAAAGGAAGAGAGAGAGAAAGAAAGGAAGAAAGAGAGAAAGAAAGGAAGAAAGAGACAGAAAGAGAGAGAAAGAAAAGAGAGAGAAGAAGAAAGAGAGAGAGAGAGAGAGAGCTCAAGTTTGAGGTAGCAGTAGTTTTGCCTTCTTTTTTGTATCGATTAGTTTTGTTTCAGTGATTTCAAATAGTGATAGGAATGAAATTGCAACGCAACATAGAAACCCGTTAATTCGTAATATTTATACTTCATCAATAATCTTAATTTCCCAGAGAAGAAACCATCTTGATTACAATTTATATTATCACTTTGAATCATTTTTGCCAAAAAATACATGTTAGTAAATTATTTTTTAAATGCATAAAACTTTTTTATGTTGTCGTAGCATAACTGGCGTTTGCTAAAAATAATTAAATTAAAACGTGTTATAATCTGAAAATGTGCCACTTAGTTGTTGGTATTCCACAGGAAAAAAACAAAACATTCAATGAATATCCACCGAATTCTACCCTTGAGAATGTTTTTTTTTTTTTTAGTTTTACTAATTTAAGGGCAGACAATCACCGAGAGATGGTGTCTGGTTAAAAACACTGGTTCCCATTACCGCACTGGTCTAGCGTCAGGAAGAACATCCAGCCTATAAGAAATCTTGCCTCAACTAAGGAAATGACTTTAAAAAGAAAATATGTTGCATTTCAGGTTATGTAGTTTGAATAATGATCTGGCCAGAGATAGGATCGTTTGGAAATCTATTTTTAAAAGACGTCCAACACATGCCAGCATGTAAAACAGACATTAAACCGATGATGATGGAATTTGTTTATATTCTAAGCATTTCTTAAACAATTCAGTTATTATTGCATTAATAAAAGTCTTCATTTGATATTCCAATAACTTAAGATTCATTTCATCAGGCTCCATACTTTTTACTAACATCTAACTCGGATAATAATAGTGCTATGCCTTTAGGCCCGACTTTTTAGTTCATCCATGATTTTTGTTGTACTCTCTCCATAACAACTCTCCTGTAGTCGGCCATCACAATTTAGTTTGACAGAGTTAACTTTTCTTGCATTTTTAGTCTTCAAAATGGCTTCCTGCAGGCTTCGATTCACAAGAATATTTGAAAATCGTCAAAAGAAACAAAATTGTTTTAATCAAATATTACTTTTCTACACAATAAGAAGTCTGATTAACTTAAAATAATGAATCGCATGTTATGTCAATAAGCATCAAATATTTTTCTAAGGTCAGAATAAGAAAATAGTTACCATCAAATTGATTGACAGTGGCAGCAAATTTAACTTTCTTTTTTTTTGCAACTATACAGTCTTAGACAGATTGCGAAACATTTGCCAGTTCAACAGCTGTTTCAACTGGTGAGTCTGTTAATTCATCTGTTTTATCAGTTTTTAATGTTTTTGCAAATTTTAACATTTTGTATTACATATTTGAATAAGGGTTTACAATTGTAAGTAAATGTTGAACAATCTTATTGTTATCTTTTATATCCACTTTGTTCATTGAAACAGGGGTGTAAGTGGCCAATGGTAAAAAATCTGAAATTGAGATGAATTTCTCACCCTGGCCGCGGCTATTAATCTAACTCCAAGTATTCTTTTTAAATGTATAACTTACATTACATAACTTTAATATAAAACTATTGTAATTTTAAAAACTAATATTTTTATTCAAATTACCTCCCTTGAAAATTAATGAATATAATATTTTAAGGTTTCGGTAACTTGTTTTCTTTTTTTGATTAAAAAAAACAAACTTATGGCTATTAATTTAGCCCTAAGTATTCTTTTTCAAGGTATAAATTACATCACATATCTTTAATATAAAACTATTGTAATTTTGAAAACTAATAGTTTTTATTCAAATTACTTCCCTTGAAAATTAATAAATATATTTTAAGTAAGGTTTTGGCAACTTGTTTTTTTTTAAATTAAAAACAAGCAAAAAACTTATGGCTATTAATTTAGCCCTAAGTATTCTTTTTAAAGGTATAAATTACATCACATATCTTTAATATAAAACTATTGTAATTTTAAAAACTAATGAACATAATATTTTTTAAGATCCTATTTTTTATTAAATCACTTTAATTAGTTACTGTTAATATCGACAAAATTATTGTATATATATATATAGGAAAATAGGACAATGAAATTACAAATGAATAATACCATGCATTATTATAAACTGTTTCAAATATAGTTATGCAAATTAGGCATGCAAATGGATGTGTTTGGGTGTTTTCTCTCTACTACATATACAGTATTTCAAAAAGACTGCTGTATCATTGATATAAATAACAGTATGCCTTCCCCACCAAACAGACCAATTTCCCCAAACGAGGGGGTCAAAAATGTACACTCATAATCGCCTAAAAAAAATATAGAATCTCATTAGAGGGGGGGGGGGGAGCAAACGGTGTTAATCCACAATACCTTTTTTTTCTCATACTAAAAGTATCCACATGTTTTAAAGGAGACAGGAAAACCATTCATTGATGAAACAAGTCTTCTACCTCCCTTACCCACGAACCGTTTGAAGTATGGGAAAATTAACATTTTCAGAGAGAGAGGGGAAAGGAAGGCGAGGCAAAATGTGACAAAGAGAGGAAGAGAGAAAAAATAAGAAAAGAGAAAGAAATAAGAAATATAGAGAGGAAGAGAGAAAGAAAGAGAAATAAAATCAAACCAAATTGGGAAAAAATAAGGAGCGATTTGGCCTTTTCTCATATAAAGTGTAATTTCGCCTTTTCAGAATCACAAAAAAGAAAAAAAAACGGAATTCTGTGATGTGCGGAGAACTCAAATCCCCGTTTAAAATATTTTAATATTTTTCAACACTTGGTATTTTTTTTTTTTTTAAATGGTGCTTGTTCAGTATTTCGGCCATACGAAAAAATTATTTATATGTGAAAACAATATTATGTACTTACTCAGTGGTATTTTATTGTTCAATGTTGAAAAAAGTAGGAAAAATTATCCAGAACTTTAATTACAAATATTTTTACATTTTTCGTAACGTACAAGTCACTTCGATGACTATGCTTACATCTTCTTTCGTGTGACACAAGTCAAGGGCAGATAATTTCCAAGGGCAGGTAATCATGCAAAGGCGGTCTCTTCCACGAAATTGTGGAAAGATACCCAGTTTCAATTTAATTACTTTAATTTTATTTACTTTCACATTAAATATACTCATTACAATAAATTATGTTTTTTATCAATGTACTTCTTTTGTTTGTTTGTTTTTTAAATGAGTATTATCTGCCCTTGACTTGTCACACGAAAAAAGATGTAGACATAGTCATCGAAGTGACTTGTACGATACGGAAAATGTAAAAATATTTGTAATTAAAGTTCTACTGGATAATTTTTCCTAATTTTTTCAACATTGAACAACAAAATACCACTGAGTAAGTACATAATATTGTTTTCACATATAAATAATTTTTCCGTCTGGCCGAAACAGTGAACAAGCACGAAAAAAATTATTAGTTTTATATTTTTCAATACTTGGACTATTTTTTAAAAATTCATACTTTTATATTTTTCTTTTACAAGATAAATAATTACTACGCAAATAGATCTGCCTGTTTAGAGACTCATTATAATAATTATAGGATTATTATAATAATCATTATAATAATTATAGGATTATTATAATAATCATTATAATATTATAGGATTATTATAATAACTTTCTATTGTAGATTTTATATTTTTATTCAATTTTACCCACATTTCATTAACATCAAATATATTAGAACTAGAATTCCAATCAATATTTTCTCTCTTTTCTAACATTTTAGACCAGTTTCTTTTCTTTGGTTAGATCATCAAAATCTGCTTTCGCTGTAACTTCTATTTCCATACAACAAGGCCATATCTACAACAATTCCAGTCAGTCAGCAGATATGTTTTAAACTGCCAACACTTCACTTATTCATCATTTTCAAGACTTGGTATATTTGAAAAAAATTCTTAGTTTTATATTTTTCAATACTTGATATATTTTTTTTAAAATTCCTAGTTTTAAATTTTTGAATACTTGATATATTTTTAAAAAGAAATTTCCTAGTTTTATATTTTTGAATACTTGATTATTTTAAAAAATTTCCTAGTTTTATATTTTTTAATACTTGTTATATTTTTAAAAAGAAATTTCCTAGTTTTATATTTTTGAATACTTGATATATTTTTTTTTTTAAATTTTCTAGTTTTATATTTTTCAAGACTTGATTATTATTTTTTTTTAATTCCTAGTTTTATATTTTTGAATACTTGGTATATTTTTTTTTAAATTTCCTAGTTTCATATTTTTGAATACTTGGTATATTTTTAAAAAAATTTCCTAGTTTCATATTTTTGAATACTTGGTATATTTTTTTAAAAAATTTCCTAGTTTCATATTTTTAAATACTTGGTATATTTTTTTAAAAAATCCTAGTTTCATATTTTTGAATACTTGGTATATTTAAAAAAAATTCTTAGTTTTATATTTTTGAATACTTGGTATATTTAAAAAAAATTCCTAGTTTTATATTTTTTAATATTTGGTATATTTTTAAAAATTCTTAGTTTTATATTTTCCAATACTTGATTATTTTTTAAAAATTTTCATAATTTTATATTTTTCAAGACTTGGTATATTTAAAAAAATTCCTAGTTTTATATTTTTCTTTTACAAGATGAATAATTACTACACAAATAGATCTCATTGTTTAGAAAATCATTATAATATTATAGAATTATAATAATCATTCTAATATTATAGAATAATAATCATTATAATAGTATAGAATTATAATAATCATTCTAATATTATAGAATAATAATCATTATAATAGTATAGAATAATAATCATTATAATATTATAAAATAATAATCATTATAATAGTATAGAATTATTATGATAACTATCTTGTTATTCAATTCTGCCCACATTTCATTAACATCAAATATATTAGAACTAGAATTCCAATCAATATTTTCTCTCTTTTCTAACATTTTCGACCAGTTTCTCTCTTTTGTTTAGATCATCAAAAAATCTGCTTTCGCTGTAAATTCTATTTCCATACAACAAGGCCGAGAATGGGATATTTTACTGGCGGCAAGATTTCCAGTCAGTCAGCAGATATGTTTTTATCTGCCAACACTTCACTCGTTAATCAGAGAAAATGTTGGTGCTCCTTGACATTACACTCCACGCTAAATAAATTTCTAATTTTAAGATACTTGCTATCGTGATCAAAAACCGGTAACCAAATCTTACAGAAAACAATTAAGTAGGTTTTTTTTATTATTATTTAAGATATTCAATTTTTTTTATAAATTGCTAAATTTGAAATCTTAAGCAGCACCAAAAGGGTGATCATTGGCCCCCTAGCGACAGAAAATAGTATCTTTGCGATTACTGACCCTGATAATTAACAAGATGCCGGCTCTCAAGTCATCGACTGAATCGGTGGAAAAAATTGAACATCTTAAATAATTTAAAAAAAACCTACTGGATTGTCTTTTGTAAGACTTGGTTATCATTTTTTAATCCTCATAAAAACTATGTATTTCCCACAATTAGAATTTTATTTAGCATATTTACTGGAGATTTTTATGTCAAAAAACACCAAAATTTAATTATCAAAGGAGATTCTAACCCATCAAATTGAAGTTCTGTATTATATCATAAACAAGGAAAAAACTACCCACCATCCAGCAACTATTTATCCAGCTGTATTCTTTTAAATGTATATAATTTACATTACATATATTTAATATAAACCTATTCTAATTTTCATTTTAATTACTTCCCTTGAAAATTAATAAACATAATATTTGGTGCTTGTGCTGTTTAGCGGCCGTATGAAAAAATTATTTTTTTATAAAAACATTATATACTTATTCAGCGTTATATTCTTACTCACTGTACAAAAAAGTAGAAAAAATTATCCACTAGAACTTTAATCACAAGTAGTTTTCCATTCTGCGTATCATAACAGCGATTCATTCAGTAAGCGTCCATCTTCTTTCTTAAGAAGATTTCAAGGGCAGATAATTCGAAATCTTCCTAAGAAAGAAGATGGAGGCTTAGTGAACGAATCGCTGTTATGATACGCAGAATGGAAAACTACTTGTAATTAAAGTTCTAGTGGATAATTTTTTCTACTTTTTTGTACAGTGAGTAAGAATATAACTCTGAACAAGTATATGATATTGTTTTTATAAAAAAATAATTTGTTCATACGGCCGCTGAACAGCATAAGCACCTAATATTTTAATAAGGATCCTTTTTTATTATTAAATCACTTTAATTAGTTACTGTTAATATCGAAGTATTTTTTTTTTGCAAAAGAAAATCAAAGTTTATGGGTCGTCGATCTATCGACGCCATGTTGGAAATTGTGGTTGCCGGACAGGGGAGATAACTCAAAAACAACAATTTCCAACATGGCGTTGATCGATCGACGATCATCGTTTACCCATAAAATTTGATTTTCTTTTGTAAAAAACAAATACTTGATCAATTTACATGATTTTTGCGTGCGACATATGCTTTCTGTCGCGGATACGTACATAATAAAGCTTTTTAAAAATTTATTTTTATTTTTTCATGTCGGCAGAGTTATGGACTTGCACCAAAAAGTAGTTATGCAAATTAGGCATACAAATAGCTGTTTGGATCTTTGGTTTCTACTATATATACAGTATTTCAAAAGACTATGTTGTATTACTGATTTAAATAACAGCCGTTTTGATGGTGTGATAAATCAAAAACAAAACTTTTGCATTTATTCATTTAGGTTACATTCAGATTATAAGGTTACATTCAGATTATAAGGTTACATTCAGATTATAAGTTTTGAGTATTCTGTAAAAAGGTCAATTTTACTGAGATCTATTTTTTTCACCATTAGTAATTTTAACAAAAACATTATAACAGTTTTAATTTTTTAAACCAAATTCACTGAATAAATTTGATGGGTTAGAATTCTCTTTCAGAATGAAATTGTATCGGAGCAATAAGTGACGTGCTGGCAGCTAAAGAGATATCTGCTGACCGACTGGAAATTTTGCCTCCAGTAGAGCCGCTCAAATGTTAGACCTCTCGGCCTGTTATAAGTACGGCCTTGCCATACATGCATTAAAATTCGTAGACCAAAGTCAAGTATTATGGTTGAGTATTGATTTACTCCTCTCCAGGAGTTAGGCACAAGGCCAGTTTTTATCTTACTCCCACAAGTAAGATGTGACCCAAGGTCGGGTCGGGAAAGTGGGGTTTAAAAATTGCCTGGGCAGCCCCGTCGGCATTCCCCGGTAGGGGCGCCTCAGACAGTAAGCAATAAACTTACTCCTTCTCAGAGGGGAGGCAAAGCCTGGGAGGGTGGACCTCCTAGAACTGCACAGGACAGACCCATAGACCGGCGTAAATCAAGCCCCGAAGGCCAAGACAATACCAGTCTATGGGGTGCAGTATCCATCGGAACAGATACTACACTTTGATCTTAGCCAAAAGGCCAATTTTCTGACTATGTGATGGTTGTGCTAATGAACAAAGAAATGGATTTATCACACTCGCTTCTTCCCTGTAGAACCACGTTAAAAATCGAAATGAGCATATACAGAATGACGAATAATTGAAACTGGCATAATTCTTCGAAAAAAATTTGGGTATCTTCATAATGGAAAATATTCAGTTTTTTACGTTTGGTTTTGAAATGTTTTTTTTTTTTTTTTTTTTTTTTTTTTAAATACTATCGGAGGGGGGGGGGCTTTTTTTTTTTTACAAATAAAAAAAGAAATCATTTACATCTTTCATTGCAGGATCAGAATTAAACCAATTAAAGTCAATTTTTTAATGTATAGATTGGACAATTCTATATCGAACTGGATGGCCATATTTGTTTTATGTTGTTTCTAGCGTTCATGGTCTCCTCCCCATTGTTCTCTATTCCTATATTACGACAATCAGCATGCATGCTGGGAATGATGTTCTGTGGGGGCTTGATTTGAAACACCAAAACTGGCATGCTGTTGATGCGGATGATGCGTGTGTTGCGTATGGGGATTAGCTTGTTGCTGTTGCGGATGGGATTGTTGTGATGGCGTCGGTTGTTGCAGCTGTAGTTGATGATGATGATGGTGCTGGTGGTGGTGGTAATGGTGGTGATGCATGTGGCGATGCTGAGCAGATGTCGTCACTGGTGTCATTTCGGCTATGGTCGGCAAAGGAGTCGTCGACTGCTTGTGGCAGTAAGAAGTGGCTGTCATGGCCGTGCTATTTACGGTCAAAGAGGTTGAAGTATTGTTAGATGTAGCAGGTACTTGCGCGTCCTCCTCATCCTCTTCGTCATCATCGTCGTCCTCATCATCGTCATCATCATCATCGTCGTCATCCTCTTCTTCAGCATCGTTGTTGTTATCATCATTGTCATCATCACCGTCGTCATCCTCCTCTTCCTCCACATCATCATCATCGTTGTTGTTGTTGTTATTGTTGATGATGATAGGCGCGACATTGTTTGCGGCATCTTCAGCAGCAACTGCAGCAGCGTGAGTGCGCACGTGCCGGTGCAGTCCATACTGATGTGCAAACCCCTTACCGCACGTAACACAAATGTACGGCTTGATGTCAGAGTGGATCGTAATGTGATATTCATACGATGATTTCTGAGAGAAAGACTTTCCGCACTGCGGACACTTGAACAAACTTTCTCCCATGTGAGTGCGGGCGTGTCGCAATAACGACTGCCGATTGGCGAATGACTTGCCACAGTCGATACAACTGCACATTATTCTAGTATTTTCTGGCGGCATGCTGTTGCTATCATTGATAGTAGTAGCAGTAGTAGTGGCAGTAGTAGTAGTAGCAGTAGTGAGAGTCGGGTTGGTAGTTGTAGCGGCTACAGTGGGAGCGATTTTTGCATGGACAGTGGACATATGGTCGCGTAGGAGGGTGGCTTGCGTGAAGATCTTAGAACATTGGAGACACTTAAACGTCTCAATTACTCCCGGGCTCTCCACTACTTTCTGCGGTGCCGACGCTTCTTCCATTTTCAAAGATTTTGTCTCGTTGTCGACCGTCGTGTGAACCAAGTTCATGTGATGCTGAAGAGCAATTTCTTCTTGAAAGCTATCTGTACAGTACGTGCAGTGCCACAACTCATGCGGCTGCTCCGAGTCACCTACAGAGTGGGTTGTGGCCACATGGTTCTTGAGGGACGAAAGTTCACAGAATGCTTTTTCACACTGAGAGCACTGATGTGGTCGGACTCCCGTATGGATACGTAGATGCCGCTTGAGGCCAGAATGTTGCGAGAACTTCTTCCCACAATGTACACACAAATATGGTTTCTCTCCAGTGTGAGTTCGTTCGTGTTGTTGCAAGCCGACTTGGCGGAAAAATCCCTTACCACAGTGAGTGCATTTAAAAGGGCGCTCGCCCGAATGCAGCGTAGAATGTCTTTTCAGTGTGGCCTCAGTAGGGAACGTTTTGTTACAATCGCTGCACTTAAATGCGCCTTTCTTTGCCGCAGCCGAATTCGCTTTAGCTGACTTGCGGGATTTCTTCCCAGTCTGGGGGTCTCCGGCTTCCCCTTCTTCAGTGACGCCATTGTCTGTAGACAATCCATCTTGGACACTTTTGAGAGAGTTGTGACATGTGATATGGTGCTTGAGGGAAGATTGGTTGTGGAATGCTTTACCACATTCTACACAGGAATACGGCTTTTCGTCCGTGTGGATACGCATGTGTCGACGTAAAGAGGTTCGCTCCGAGAATGACCGGTTGCATTCAATACACACAAAAGGCTTCTCACCAGTGTGAGTACGCAAATGCGATTTGAGATGAGATGCGTGAATAAATGATTTTTGGCAACGGACACATTTATACGGCTTATCCCCTGTATGCTTGGCAAGATGATTCTTGAGCGAGGTTTGGTTATAGAAGGCCTCCGAACAGTAGACACATACGTACGGACGTTCGCCACTGTGCAAACGCAGGTGGCGCTTCAATGACGACTGCTCCGAGAAAGCACGCGGGCACTTGAGGCAACGGTGTGGTTTCTCCCCCGTGTGCGTGCGCAAGTGGGACTTGAGGTGTGACGTGGTGGCGAAGCACTTTTCACAATGCAAGCACTTGTATGGGCGGTCGACATTGCTGCGGCGCAGGTGCGAGAACAGCTGGTATTTGGTTTTGTACGGCTGGTTGCTCTCTTCGGGCTCATCGAACGACCACTCGTAGATGCTCTCCCGCTCTTTCAAACTGAGCCCAGAGCTGCCTCCACTTTTTTCAGTGGCTCCCGCACTACCACCAGCCCCTCCACTGCCTCCACCTTCACGATTTGCTTGGCCATCACTAGTATCATCCACAGCAGCGTCACCACCAGTATTCCGATCGGCAGATTCTTCTTTAAAATCATGTATTAGTTCTTCATCATCATCATCATCATCGTCGTCCTCATCATCATCATCATCCTGCTGTTGTTGTTGTTGTTGTTGTTGATGATCCAGACCATCTGGCAAAGATTCATTAGAGTTCACTATTAGCTGCTGCTGCTGATGATGATGATGCTGTTGCGGTGGCTGCTGATGATTGCTAGTGCTAGAAGCCTTATTATGTGATGCTGCACAGTACATCTTGAGGTAACTGTTGCCGCCTTTCGGGTGTGCCATTGCAACACCCCCATCTGCTTTGGCAACTGGACCACTGCCATTGGAAATGGAATTACTAAACTTGGTTGCGACAGAGAAACTGCTGCTGCTGTTGTTCCCGCTACTTACAGAGAACCTGTTATTGGTTGCATTAGTTCCAATGTTTTGCACGGGTGATTGGAGCTTGCCTATTGACGGTAGTGGACAGCGGACATAGTTATTGGCCGCATTTTGTTGAAGGTCATTGTCATATTTTCCATGTTCCATCACTGTAAATCGGACGACCAAATGCACAAGTCAGTTTACTGACATCTGAGTAGGAATATTTTCAGACTGCCATTATTGTCTAAAAAAAAAGAAAAGAAAAGAATATATATTTTATCAATAGATCAAAACAACAAACTACAAACATTACAACTGACATAGATTTATATATATATATATATATATATATATATATATATATATATATATATATATATAGTGTTAGAGTAAAATAAATATATATATATATATATATATATATATATGTAAGTAAATTACGTGTACAACAGAATGGTAGGATTAATTTTAGAGGTAGCATTATTAAAATCAATAAACAGACGAGTGGGAAAAAAAAAAAAAAAGGAAAATTGTTAAAATTACCTTAAGGCCTTGTCGTCTGACCCTCTGAGAGGAAACGTCAGAATGGTAAATTAAAAACTAAAAGTCGAATGAGAAATGAAGGGGGGAGAAAAAAAAAAAATAATAAAACTTATTTCAGTTGGAGGAAACGAATGAGAAGGGAAAAAAAAAAAAAAAAAAAAAAAAAAAAATTAAATCTCTCAACGTTATGGTGGCTTTGAATCATTAAAAATCTCCAACTGATGTTTCAAAATCTTTTGTCTACACAGGCTAGGTCGATAGTTGTTAATGACTAGCGCCTCAAGAATATTGAGATGGTAGTTCGACCTGGCACTGTGTAAAACAGAAAACCACCCATCGGAATACCTGTCAGAACAACTATTTGTACTAACGAGGTGATTACCGATGGCTGATTCCTGTGCCTGGAAGTTCCCGGATGATCTCGAAACCTTGTGTAGGCGAATATCACGTGGTATGTGTTGGGATATTCTAAATTCTAATCTTTGGGATATATATATATATTTTAGAGGTGAAAGATGAGAATAAAAAATTGTAAAGATACAATATTTATTAGAACATCAAAAGTTCAGAGCAAGGAGCTTCATATCCTTAATCCATGGATTTTCAAAGATAAACTCTTCTCATCAGAGGATAGGGAAAAGCCGACAATGTAATTGTAAATATTATCGGCAACATTTAACTTTGAAAATTTTACATAAAATAAAACAAAATAAAAACAAAATAAGGGCCAAAAGGTAAAGAGTATTATGTTGAGATGAGAGCGTAAAGTCAGGGTGGACGATGTCCCAAAACACGTAAAAATAAAAATATAAAAACAGCTGTT
>OY744533.1:14181472-14418972 GCA_963556195.1 Sepiola atlantica
GACGTAAGGGGCTGTCAACCTAAATTAGGAGCTGTGCAGCGAGATGTCTGTTTACATTAGTTTTAAATTTCTGGCTGTCAGTAACGTCAGGAAAGCAGGGAGGGAGTTCCAGAGTCCAGCAGCACGAGGAAAAAAGCTTTCGGAGTAGAAAGCTCTTCGGCATCTGGGGACCTCCACAGGGAATGGATGGGATTTGGCAGATTGTTGGGTTGGTCTAATGAATTTACGTCGTGGGGTTACCAGAGCAGCAAGTTCATCAGAACACAATTCATTGAAGTACTTGTAAAACAGGCACAAGGAAGCAACATTGCGGCGATTGGACAGGGGCTGGAGCTGGAGCTGGAGCTGGGTGAATAGTGAAAAACCTATTAAGTTGGTGACTCTTTTTTGGACCTTGTCTAAAAGGGAGAGTCTAGCGGATGATGCACCAGGCCAGATGTGGCAACAATACTCCATGCATGGGCGGATGGTGGCTTTGTAGAGATATAGGATAATGTCAGGTGTGAGAAGTTTAGGAACCAATGAAGAGGGATGATCTGAAGTATAAATGAGTTGACGGTTTTACATATAACAATGCCCTCCGAAATATTAATATTAAGATCTAAATATAAAACACCATTGTCAATGGCTGAATTCTTAGAAAATGATCGACAGTCTTTAGTGGCATAGGGTCAAAAATGGATGGTTACATTTTAATGCTACCAAGACAAAGTTCTTTTCCTTTAACAATTATAAGAAACCTTTTCTAACCACCGATTGCCATGGCTGATAGCACCCTACCCGAGAGTCCATCATTCAAACTCCTCGGACTAACATTCACAGGTAACATGAATTGAAACAAATACATAGAAATACATGCCAAGTTTGTTGCAAGGAAGGTAGACTCCCTCTACCAGGCTAGAAAACTTCTCACACCTGCCAGTATCCTATATCTCTACAAAGTCACTATTCACCCATGCATGAAGTATTGTTGCCACGTCTGGGCAGATGCACCACAACTAGTTTGTCTTTCTAAGACAGGGTCCAAAAAAGAGCCGCTAATCTAATAGGTCCCACATGATCCACCAACCTCCAGCCCCTGTCCCATCGCCGCAATGTTGCATCCTTGCGCTTGTTTTACAAGTACTTCAATGGAATGTGCTCCGACGAACTTGCTGCACTTGCGCCCCCTCAACGTAAATACCCCCAGCCAACCCGACAAGCAGCAAAATCACACCCCTTCACTGTAGACGTCCCCAAATACCGGAAAGCTTTCTACTCTAATAGCTTCTTTCCTAGAACTGCTTACCTTTGGAATTTCCTCCCTGCTCCCTGTTTCCGACTATACCAACATGCAGAAATTTAAATGTAATGTGAACAAACATTTTGCTGCACAACTCCCCACTTAAGATGCATCTATAAATCTGGCCCCTAATTCAAAGTAGCCCCTTACGGCCCGGTGGGAAAGTACCTTATTTGGGGTGAATAAAAGTTTAAAAAAAAAAAAAAATTTTTTTAATTTTAAATTGAGAAATATCTAAACACACGAGATATAATTGCTATTAGTTTTGACAAAATAAAAGCTTAACTTAAAAATCCAAATTATTTGGCAGAAATAGAAAAAAAATAAAAACATACAAGGGGAGGTAACTTAATCCAAGAAACAAAGAAATTATCTCCCTGGCACTACTGTAATTAAGTAATTTATAGATTCTATTTATCTTCCTCCCACAAGGTCGGGAAAGTGGGGAAAAAAACAGCGCTCGAGAATTTGAGCATTCTGGCTGTTTAAAAATTGCCTGGGCAGCCCCGTCGGCATTCCCCGGTAGGGGCGCCTCAGGCGATTAGCAATAAACTAATCCCCTCTCAAAGGGCGAGAAGGCAAAGCCTGGGAGGGTGCACCTCCTAGAACTGCACAGGACAGACAACCGATAGACCGGCGTAAATCCAGACCCGAAGGCCCGGACAATACCGGTTTATTAGGCAGGGTAAAAACCCGAAAAAATAATAACTAAAGCCAAAGAAAATGGGCAGATAACTCTGAATTGTGGTTCTAACCAGAAATGACAGGCAAATAGAAAAGGCTAAGGGCTCGTTTACCGATGTATGAATTCCACGACGTGTATCGATTCTACGAATGAACTGTTTTGAAAAATTGAATCATATCATCGTTCTGAAGAACATTGTGAAGGTAGACGTATAATGGAAAACTAATTATATTCTGTCAGCAATAGTAATTTTTTCATGGAAGTCGCTCCAGACAAGGCATAAAGTCACTTTATGTAAGGAGCTAATCATAATAATAAAAAGGGTGAGGAAGGTAGAATCACTTCAAGAAATAAACAAGCCGGAAAGAAACCTCACCACTAGCATTCAATCCCATGGAATCTTAATAGTGAACCTATATTATCTTCTCTATATATAAAACTCAATGTCTGTGTGTGATATTTGTGTGTTCCCTATAGAAAGAAAGAGAATCTACATAAAATAAATTGTATTCTTATGTAAAATTTACTGAGGAAGACAATGGAAATGTTCCCAAATCTCTAAGTGCAGACCTAAAGGGAGTTATGTTCACATAGCCCCCTTAAAATTTCAAATATATCCTATTTTGATGAAATTTAAATCATATGTATAAAATTTTCATGGGAAGACAATGGAAGTGGTCCCGAATCTCTACATTAGCCTCTATGTGCCAAATATCTACATGCCTCTACCTCTAAGTGACACATTGGGATAGACCCCCTTTAAAACTTCAAATAAGTATATCCGATTTTTATTTAAACAATATACATAAGACACTAATTCAGAGAGTTTTCCAACATTTCAGCTTCTTTCGACTAGTTTTGGTTTAGGGGGGAAAACTGGAAGAGGGGGGCAGAAAAAACAAAGAAATTAATATGGTGTTATGAGCAAAAAAAGTGAAAAAGTACATAGTAGTGATCCTCATTCAATCCCGAGCTACGTTGGGTCTTCCTACACACACATATATATATATCACAAACATGAAGGGAAGATGAGTTTTATCGTTCATGATTAAAAGTTAATCAAGAAAAAAAAAAAAAAAAAAGCCAACCGACCGGTTCTGCCCTCTCTATACTAAGGCTGTATTGAGGGATTTAAAAAAAAAACGAGGGATTTAAAAAAAAGGGATGAAAAGAGGGAATAGAGAGAAAAAAAATATTAAAATAGCGTCATGGTATATGTAAAATGGGAAATGTATCTTAGACACTGATCACATTTAGTCCAAATAGACACTCCCTTTGTTTACAAAGGGAGGGACGTTTAAGACAAATGTGGATCGTCTCCAAGATTTTTCGATGATATAGTGAGTGAGCATGACTGAGAATGGTGAAGAAGTCCATGCTGAAATCCCTAGCGCACGGCGGGTTTTTAAGTAAATGGTCTGTAATGGAAGACTAGTATGTGTTACTTTGAACTTCTGTTGACCGGAAGGTTCCATTCCTAATTCTACTCGGAATGTGCTATTGGACTATACTATAAAACCTCAATATTGTGCTAGCCATGCAGTCGACACTGCAACCACATTTAAAATGATAAATTACATTATTTTTATGGTGGGGGAGTAAAACGTTTTTTCGAGAGGACACCAATAAAGGTTTTGTAGAAAACACAACACGCACATTCGAAGCAAAATAGTAATTTTCAACTGATGAGCTGATTTTCTTGGCAAATTTCTCACTTACTGTCCTTAACCAAGGTAATCGAACATTTAGTCATCGTATTTGGTTTTATTTCGGAAAAATTATTTATTTTCCTTTTGATGACTGCCCTAATCACATCAAGAGGATAGCCGTTATTGGACAAAGTATTAGTTATAGTTTTTATTTCTTCGCCGAATTTTGATTTTGAACAAATCATAAGGGCTCTTTGTGTTAGGGTCTAAATTTAGTTTACCTTTCGTATGTTAGGATAAAATGAATCCCAGCAGATATATAGTCCTGTAAACATAGGTTTTCGGTAGATTGATGTAAGGTAACTCGATGGGGTTTTCGTTACCAAAACATCGAGGAAAGCTAAAGTGGAATTACGCTCTTCGTCATAGGTATATGTTAATGCAGGATGCATACTATTGAGTAAGGAGAAGAATTTATTACCTTCCATTTTATTATTAAAAAGGCAAAATGTATCGTCTACATTCCTTTTTATTCCCTCTTTTCACTCCCTTTTTTAAATCCCTCAATGCATCCTTTATTAAGAGAGGGCGAAACCGGTCGGCTTTTTTTCTCCTTGATTAACTTTTAATCATGAACGATAAAACTCGTCTTCCCTTCATGCTTGCGATAATAAAATTTTGTACTCCTCAAAAAATCATTATATTTATATATATATATATATATATATATATATATAATTTGTCGCCCCCGAATCTAGGCTGGGCACTGCAGTGAGTAGTATTAATACAGTCGACAAAAATCATAGCTTTAATGCATGTTCCTTCTTAGGTTGAACACTGTTAACGTCGGCTGCCTACAACAGGTTTAAAACTCTCACTGTTTATGTAGTTGTTCGTGATGGCCGTGAGGATAAAGACGTCGGAATTTGAGTTATAAACATGACTTGTTTCAGGGTTTCGAATCCTGCGACCGGCTTGAATATCTCTACACTGACGATTCCAGAAGGATGAAACGTATATGTATGTAGATAAACAAATATTTATTAAAAAAAGAGTCGCCAACTTAATAGGTCCCTCACTATCCACCAAGCTCCAGCCCCTGTCCTATCGTCGCAATGTTTTACAAGTACTTCAATGGATTGTGCTCTGATGAGCTTGCTGCTCTGGTGCCCCCACGACGGAAACCCAACAATCTGCCAAATCCCATCCATTCACTGTGGAGGTCCCACGATGCCTAAGAGCTTTCTACTCCAAAAGTTTCTTTCCTCGTGCTGCTGGAATCTGGAACTCCCTCCCTGCCCCCTGTTTTCCCGACGATACTGACATGCAGAAATTTAAAACTAATGTAAACAGACATCTCGCTGCACAGCTCCCAATTTAGGTTGACCCTTAAAACTTTTATACTAATTCTCAGTAGCCCCTTACGTCTACAGTGGCGGTCTGCCTTGTTTGGGGTGAACTATATTAAAAAAAAAAATAATATATTTAAATAAGTAGACAAAAGTTTTAGAACTGAACCGAAGGTTACACAGCTCCATTGCTTCCAGATTCCCAGAATCAGAGCAGATACGTAGAACTCATTTTCAGTTTTACAGGCTTACAAAAACTAGCTATATATATATATATATATATGTTCGTGCTGCTTTCCCTTCATTTCGTAAGGATGTCTTGCCGACCACTGATTTAAGTTTAATAATTTATCGCTTTCAATGTCAGTGCGATGCTAACTATGTTGGCAAGACCACCCAGCGATTGTCGGTTAGAATCGCCCAGCACGTGCCAGGGTATGTTCGCCGAAATGAACCCATCCCACTATTCGCGCATCTACAAGCACACGAGTCAGCTATAGGTGAACATTTGCTTAGTAAAAAGAGTTGCCGTGATCTCTATTCAGACGACAACTTCCCCGTTCTATATAGAGGACGTCACAAATTTCATCTGGATATTCTCGAGGCCATTTTCATCAATACTCAACGGCCATCCCTATGCCGACAGAGAGACTTAAACACAGACTGTTGATCTTTGGAGACTCCTTTGCTTCTGATGGGTGATCATTTTATCTGTGCTTGACTATGTATATATATGTGTATACATATATATGCATGCACTAATATACCCCCCCCTTTTTTTTTTATATATAAAATTTTTTTCTTCTCCCTCCCGCCACCTGCTGAACTTCTTCATTATACCATTTATTGGTTTTAAATTTGTCGTTTTTTTTCTTTTAAACAAATACCGACGTTTTCCCTTGAAAAGTAGTCGGTCGAAAGGCGCCTCAGGGTTACATCTATTTTACTGTTTCATTAAATCGTATTTCCTTTTTTTAAATTCTAAAATCATTCCCCCCCCCCCCTCGAACAAATCGAATTTATATGGTGCGGCACCAACATAACTAATATATATATATATATATATATATATATATATATATATGATAATTTTATTTACACAGACATGTACAAAATCTGCGACACTGGCATGTCGATGTTATCGATCAACAGTTACTATAAACTGAGATCTCATCAGGCAGAGTTAGAATCCGATCTTAACCTCAGATCATATTTGGAGGTTCTCTCCAAATATGATCTGAGGTTAAGATCGGATTCTAACTCTGCCTGATGAGATCTCAGTTTATAGTAACTGTTGATCGATAACATCGACATGCCAGTGTCGCAGATTTTGTACATGTCTGTGTAAATAAAATTATCATATATAAAGCTCTATTTTGATATTGAGCACTTTTTATAAACCCGGTTAAAATTCTCTGGATTACCACCCTGTGGATATTTTTCACCTGGATTATTACCATTATTATATATATATATATATATATATATATATATATATGCTCCATTTCTGGAAGCAGTGTAGCTATGAAACCTTAGGTTCGTTTCTAAAACTTTTCTCTGTACCTATTCAAACAAATATGGTGGACTCTTACTAAAGTAATTGAGCACTCTAGTCAATTTTTCTCAAAAAAAAAAGAAAAAAAAAAGAAGACATTAATAGGAATGCTTCATTTTAACATTTATTTACATGTGAATATCAATTTAAATATTTCAAGCATTGAAGCAGTGGTCTTGCTAAGAGGCTGGTAGTCGATGGTCAAACTTGCAATACACATCGACGAGAAAACGGTTTGGATAATCACAGATTTCAGAGTAGTTCTATTAAAATAGTCATATCTTAAAAACTAAAGCACTTTAAGTGCTCAAAATACCATCATTTTGTTAGGAAATGAATATCCTTTCAGGTGCATTCATGAATAATAATATACATTATATATTTTTAAGAGTTTTGAGCAAATAAATGTTAACGCTATTTTCAGCAATTTACGTCACTTTTTTTTTAACCCCCCCTTCGTTTAAAAGTCTCATACCATTGCTCTGTGCGGAATTTCGTCCTGAAATTTGGAAACCAATCAGGGAAAGCATCACTTTTAATGTTTGTCGGTGTACGAAGTAATTCGGCTGAAATTTTAAAAATAAGACTTCAACACGACGTCGGTTGAACATTTTCGAAAAATACATTTCCGTCGCCCAATTAGTGAGTAAATCAATCTTTTTACTTTTTTATGCATTAAAATTATAATTGTATATATGTGTTCTCTTTTGGTAGTAATAATAATTCATTACCCTATCCGAAAAAAACAAACTTTCTATTTATAGTTTGAAAAACTGACTGTAGTAGTTGCAGTAATAGCAGCTATAAACACGAGGCGATTTTTGTTTTATTTTCATTCTAGAACGAATTTTTAAAATTTGAAAATATGAATATAGAAAATGTTACATTTTTCGTACCCCAACTAGTAAATAAATTAATCTTTCATCTTTTTTTATGCATTAAAATTATAATTGTACGTTGTTTTGTCTTTCGGTAATAGTAATTTTAAATTACCGTATCCGAAAAAATATTGTCTTTTTTTTAGCGAAAGTCAACAATGGCTGCTAGTATTGCTGATATAACAATCAATCAGCAGCAGCGTCTTGTAAAGCTTTGTAAAATTCGTTTATAAACTTCTTTTAAAAGTAAGATAAAAATACTTTTTGTGCTTAAAAAAGTTAATCCTATTTGGTTCTTTTATAAAAAATACTTCAAGAAATACTGGTTTTCACTCAACTTTCGAACTTCTAGTAGTAATGACTTTCTAGTCGCCAATTTAAAAAAAAAAAAAAAAAAGATTCTACTTTTTTAGGCGATTACGTGTGAACACCCTTAGTCTTGGCGAAAAAAATAAAATAAATAACAATTCAGAATTTAGAGTGTGGGATCAGTTTCGCATATAAATTTAATGTAAAATGATCTTCGATTTCCCGGCCATTCTTGCCTTTTAGTGAAATTTATAAAATAAATAATTACTTTACCACTAACTCTAGGTACGACTAACAAGCCCACCTCCTAAAAATGCCTTCTTGAAGTGTATCGTACCATTAACCTTAAATATGAGTGGCAAGCCACCCCCTAAAAGACTCCCTTAACCCTAACACTAAGTCCGAATGGCAACCTCCATCTAAAACAAAACCCCTTCCTTAACCTTATCACTAACCCTAAGTCCGAGTGGCAAGCCCTAATCCTACAAAAAGCCCATTAAAACCACACATAATCGTCTAAAAAAAAAAAATAATAAATTAAAAAAACAGACACCCATAAAAAAAGCACACGATTTATTTTCCATAGAAAAAAATTGGTTAATGCCCTAAAATGCTAGAATGGCCCGGAAATGGTGAATTATTCTACATTAAATATATGTGAAACTAATCTCCCACTCTAAATTCTAAATGAATTGTTTTTTTCTTTCTTTCTGCTAAGTTTTCAGGGTGTTCACATAACCTGAAGTTCAAGTGGTAAGCCCCCCCCCCCTCATAATCGTCTAAAAAAAAAAAGAAAAAAAAAAACAAACAAACAAAACAAGAAAAACGCACAGGATTTATCTCCCATAGAAAAAATAATTAACTGTCCTAAAACGCTAGAATGGCCTTGAAATGGGGGATTATTTTATGTGAAACTGATCCCCACTCTAAATTCTAAAATAATTGTTTTTGTTTATTTCTTTCTGCCAAGTTTTTCAGGGTGTTAACATGTAATTGCCTAAATAAAAAAAGTAGAATCTCATATTTTGGGGAGGCAAGGGGGTGAGTTAGCAGAAGGTGTTAATCTACAATAATGCCAAAGAAATCTTGGAATATATTCATTTTTAAACAGTCCTAGTATTAGATTTTAGTTTCTTGTACATAAAATGTATTACAATTCAACTTTGAGTTTTCTAACTTCTTTCTTTTAATGGATACATGGTATTTTTAAGGTATTGCAGCATATTTATGTGCACTTAGTGCAGATTACTTGGAAACCATTAATTTCTGGAGATTTTCAGTGGCACATTCTGATTCCTTGTACAAAAATACAATTATATGGTAAATCTCATTGCTTAATCTTGTGTTTTAACAAAGATATAACATTTTTACTAAAAAATTAGTGTAAAAAATGTGACGAAACGCATATGGTCTTAAAGAGGGGAAAATATCCAATTGTGCGAGGCACAAAAATAGTCATAACTTCCTTATTTTTAGTCAGATTTTAAAAATTTAAAAAGATTCTTTCTTAGATCATCGAGCTCTTTCTATATATGCCATTATTGAGATATTTTAAGCAATTTAAATGTTTTCATGTGTATTGCTAGTCAAACGGTGCCACATGTGAATGTAGATGGCACTTCACTTGATGTTGAAACTATCCTCCGCTACTTGAGTGACATGTTGAATGCTGGTGATTGTTGCGAACGTGCTATCACTGCTCGCTGTTGTGTTGCTTGGAGAAAGTTCAGGAAGCCGTTGCCAATGCTCACATCTAGGCACATTACGTTCAGGATTCAAAGCAAAGTGTTTTTGGCCTGTGTCCTCGCTCTGCATCCTGCATGGCAGTGAGACATGCTCCCCAAACGCTTTTGATCTGCAACGGCTTCGGTGTAATGACAGTGCCATAATCAGGTGGATATGCAGCAGAAAACTAGAGGAACGAATCTCTTCAAGCGGGCTTAATTAGAAGCTTGGTATTCTTGGAACTTTGGATGGCTTATGTGCTCGGCGTCTCAGGTGGTTTGGTCATGGACAGCGTGCACTTTCTTGCATCAACTCCATAACACGCCTGGATACCCCTGGCACTAGGGAGCGTAATAGACGAAGGTAGACTTGGCTCGAGTGCACGAGAAGTTATTTGACTGCATGCAATATGACTGATGTCAAACCTTTGGATCAGACTGCACGGCATCTGTCAAAATTTGAGCCCAATCGGATTATTAATTAACAAATTACAGTTATTTAAGTGTTGCAATTTTTCAAAACAATGGAAAACCTCTGAATTTCGTGTTGATAAAGCATTGCTTTCTGATGGGAAAAAATAATGTTAAAGACAAGCAATGGCTTGATAAATGTTATTCAGACTCTGCCCTGTCGGAAACAACGGTTAAGAGGTGGTATGCTGACTTTAAACATAGTCGTAGACGCCTAAATTTTGCAATTGTCCTGGAAAACAACAAAAACAAGCCGCGCGTGCATGGTCCCCCTCTGTATGTGACTCGATGTGGCGAGTGTAAAATGCAATAAATTTGGGCAATTTGGGGCATTTTTGAGCCCCCTTTGACGCCCTGGGGGCGCGAACCAGAATTTTTCTGAGGTCAAGGATGCTCATTTTATATCCAGAACAATTGCCTCTACATTTTGGCCAAGTTTCAGAAAAATTGAATGGATTGATCAAACGTTATGGGAGAAAAGGGTCATTTTTTGCCATTTTAGGGGGCTTTTGACCCCCTGGGGGCGCGAACCAGATTTTTTCCAAGGTCAGCGATACTTATTTTCTATTAGGAACAATTGCCTCCACATTTTGGCCAAGTTTCAGAGAAATTGAATGGATGGATGAAAAGTTATGGGGCAAAAAATGTCATTTTTTGCCATTTCGCGCCTTTTGACCCCCTGGGGGGCTAACCAGATTTTTTTTCAAAAATCGGAGAATGTCACTTTCTAACCTGACCAAAGTTACAACTTCATACAAAATTTCAGAGAAATTCAATGGATGGATGCGGAGAAAAATCCGGACGGATGGACATGTCTCAAAACATAAGTCCAAAATCAACAAATTCGTTTTGGCAAATCGTAAATTGAAGTTGCATGAGATATCAGAAGGCAATGTATTCAGCATTTTCTATCAACATTTGTCAACGAGAAAACTGTTTTTAAAGTGGGTGCTGCATTTGCTAACAGTCGATCAAAAACAACAATGTGTCGATGATTCAGAGAGTTGTTTGCAACCCTTTCAATGCAACAAAAATGAATTTTTGCCTCAATATGTGACAGTGGATTCACCACTGCACTCTGGAATAAAATCAGCAGTTAGCTGAGTGGACAGATGCAGGTGAAAGCCGTCCAAAGTCACAAACACCAGAAGGCAAAATTTTGGTCTCACGAAATCAATCTCAAGAAATCACGAAAAAACAGCCACAAGTGAAGAAAATACCCTTTCACAAAGACAATGCACCACATCACAGGCCGATCGCAACGATAGCAAAACTACATGAATTGCACTTCAAATTGTTTCCGCACCTACCCTATTCTCGAGATCTGGTCCCCAGCAATTACTGGCTGTTTGGAGACCTCTAAAGAATGCCCCAGGGAAAGAGATTGCGGCATATTTTGAGGATAAAGACAAGTCAATCTACAAAAAAAGGCATCAAATGGTTAGAGAAGCGTTAGAATAATTGTATCATCCTCAAAGGAGACTATGTTGATGAATAAAGTCAATTTTCCTAAAAGTTGTTGTATTAGTTAGGTCTGAGACTTATTGAGTGATGTGTTATTTATGTATTTATTACATTATTTGAAGAATCATTAAAAGACTTGAACAAAAAGTTCAGAGTAACTTCCCTTGTTGTAATCAAAACTATACTTTATAATCTACTAGCGGAACCCGTCGCCCGGCGTTGCACGGGAGAAAGTACTACCTATTGCATGACGTCGAATAAAAAAAAGAAACGGCCTATTGTTTTTTCTGCTCGTCTACCGTGTTGGCGAATGTTTTACATTTAATATAAAAGAAAAAAAATAGTAGAGTAGAATGGGATCGAACGCTAAAACTGGCGATCATAAAACCTGCTTTCTTACCGATTGCGCCACGCTTCCGGGTTAAAAACTGCATGTGAAAATAGGCCAATTAACTTAATCTGGATTATTGGCATGCGTGTTAAATTAATACCAGGCAAATAATAAATAAGAACCGGTGTTTTGTGAAAATTAAACTGTGTGTATTAGTTCCCGGTGATGATGAGTAGAGTGACAGTACAGAATTGTTAGGGAGAAAAGTTTTTGCTACCACCTATATGGAGTTGGTTTGTCGGAGAGCCATAGATGCTGGGCCAAATGTAATATTTAGTGTTAGGTAGAAAAAAGAATAACAAATTTACTAAAACACGCTTGAGTGAATAAGTGTAGTATAGTGGTGAGTTTAGTAGTCTGTGATGCATGTGGTTATTTTCCTATACTCCGAGAAGATACAGGGGAAAAATCGTCTTAACTTTATATATTAGATTAAAAAGATTTGGTGTTGATACGCAAATAGAAACATTTGATTGGTTGGCAAAAAAGGAATAGGCAGAGTAGATATTATTAAAGCAATTTTCGAAGCTCACGTAAACGAGAACGATTACGTTTTATAAATGTAAGAAAATTAATATAACAAAAAAACATTACTTAATTTTTTTTTTTTTTTTTTTTTTTTTTTTTTTACTCAGTAACCTTTTTTTTGATAATCCACAAAAAATGTTGACATAAATGGTATTCGGCAGTAGTTCAAAGTAAATTATTAGTGCTTAAAAACATAATTTCTAATATTTTTGCCAATAAAGACAATGTGTAAATAAATTAATCATAGTTACTTACTCTCTCATGCAAATACTTAGCATTTTTTTTTTTCTCAATAAAATTTGACAAATAGTTTTCTTCGTACGAGCTATAAAGCGGTAGAAGCTAGGTAAAGATGAAAATTGACATACCCAGGTACTGCACCAACGCAGCTCAAGGAACGGGTATAAACTAGTGAAAATAAAATTATTTGCAAATTAGGACCCACGCTAACTTTGACCATGACCCTAACACTAACCCCATCCTAAACCTAACGACAGAGTCAAAGTTAGCATGGGTCCTAATGTAAATAAGCACCTAAATATTTATAACTAGCTATATCTATCTGGTGTTGCCCGGGAGTATTTTTACTTACATTTTTGTTTCACTTCTTTTTTTTAAAGACTATGCCATTTGTCACCAAATCATCTTTTTTTTTAATAGGATTTTCAACTGTTAACTGGTTTCCTGATTTTCAAATATATCGCTTAACGACGCTTTCAATACTCATTATTTATCCATGCTTACAAAGACATTTAATTGGCTCATAGTAAATTTTAAAGCCATTTAATTGGCTGATTGTAAATTTTAAAGCCATTTAATTGGCTCATAGTAAATTTTAAAGCCATTTAATTGGCTGATTGTAAATTTTAAAGCCATTTAATTGGCTGATAGTAAATTTTAAAGCAATTTAATTGGCTGATAGTAAATTTTAAAGCCATTTAATTGGCTGATAGTAAATTTTAAAGCCATTTAATTGGATCATAGTAAATTTTAAAGCCATTTAATTGGCTCATAGTAAATTTTAAAGCCATTTAATTGGCTCATAGTAAATTTTAAAGCCATTTAATTGGCTGATAGTAAATTTTAAAGCCATTTAATTGGCTGATAGTAAATTTCAAAGCCATTTAATTGGCTGATTGTAAATTTTAAAGCCATTTAATTGGCTGATTAAAAAAATGGAGTGATCGTAGGAAATTCAAAACCATTTAATTGGCTGATAGTAAATTTTAAAGCCATTTAATTGGCTGATAGACAGTAAATTTCTGGATAGTTTATAGTAGGTATCCTCAAACCAAAATTTTATTTTCATATCAAAAACGTTTCAATGTGAACACATAGATCTTAGCAAAACATAAACAATGGTACAAAATTTATTTTGGTAGCACAATTAGCCACCAAATTATGACTGTTCAAAGTTTGTTGGAAATGAGAAAACTTGCCATTTTGTGTACTATTGTTTTAGAAGCCAATTTTCAGCGTATCACTAAAAATGCAGGTTTCAAACAAATGAAAAAATCCTTACAAATGAAATGTCATCTTGTGATAAATGAAAAGTAATCATAATTGAAGCAATAATTAATAGATGAAACCAGACTAAACATTGGGCAAACTATGAAAAACTCTCAAAAAAAAAAAAACACACACACACAAAAATAACACATAATTGAGTATCGGTGTATTTCCCGGACCATCTTCTACACTGCTTTTACTTTTGTGTCAGTATTCTTCATCATAAGCTTTTTCAGGTGTTTTTTTTCTTCTGGATTATTTGTCCTGCTAAGGCCCTGCAGTTTTTAAAGTTTTTTGTTTTTTTTTAAAGATTTCCTATGGTCGGATTTCCTTAAAACTGTGTTGAATTTCTTGATAGGCTCTTTTCATTCTTGGTTAAATCAAACATTGTTATGTTTTGTTGCAGATTGATATGTCGGAATTGCCACAGAGATTGATGTTTTGGAGAAGAATAATATGATCTTTTGGGTTAGGGTAAGGGTAAGGGTTAGGGTAAGGGTAAGGGTTAGGGTTAGGTAAGGGTTAGGGTAAGGGTTAGGGTAAGGGTTAGGGTTAGGGTTAGGGTTAGGGTAAGGGTTAGGGTTAGGGTTAGGGTTAGGGTAAGGGTTAGGGTTAGCTTCAGGGATTAAATGAGTTTGACAGTTTTCTGTATTTTCTCTAATCTTGAAGATTCCAATCAGCAGTTCTATCTTCAGGTTCAGTCATTTTGTTAAAGTATGATTGGGAAATGATCACTTCCACATGTATCTTCATTATGGATAAAAGTCACGGTGCTCTTATCGATCCTGAACCAGTTTTCGTGACGTTCGATTGTCCTACGCAAACGCCCGAGAGTTGACGAGCTGATTTGTACCAGATGACATTTTTGATACGGTGCTGCGTCCTATGATAATGTTTTGCTTATTTTTTTTTTTGTTTTTGTTAGGGTTACGGTTAGGCTTTAGGGTTAGGTATTTTTTAAAGAAACAATAAAGAAAATTAAACATATTTACATGAATTTTTTTGAAAGGAACAACAGGAGAAAAAAAACATAGCTAGGTTACTGTTATAAAATGAACACTGTATTTTTATTTATAAGAAATTTTTTTGAAGAAAAAAAAAAAAAAACGTACCAAAATAACTTTCATCGTGACATATTTTTTAAATTTTATTATTTATTTTTACTTGCTCGCGATGATACTGCAGTGCAAAGCTGTTCGTAATTCAGTTTGGGTTTATTTTCTTCAAAAACCTTCCTGACAAAAAATCCGTCTTCGAAAGCACTTATTTTCACTTTGTAACAAAGTTATCGGTTGCTCGCTGCTTCGGCTCGCCAACACTCGGGCGATTGCGTAGGACAGCCGAACGATTCCGAGTCGAACGTCACGAAAGCTGGTTCAGGATCGATATCAGTACCCAAGTCACAATTAAAAGTCACAATTAAAAAAAAAAAGAAAATATTTTGTATTGATATTAAAGTGGTAATTATGTAGCTGGCTCTCATTTTGTTAGCCATGTTTAAGGCTCCTAAAATTCATACTAGAATGGTCCGCAAGGACCCATGGTATAACGGATATAAGTACCAAGTAATAATCAGTTTTAAGTGACAGTCTTCTGGACGATAAAGGTTCAATCCTCAGTGCGGGGGACACTAAAAATACAATTACGACGAATTACTTAAGACTTCTATCCGGTCATGGCTGACAGAACAAGAACAAACTACCCCCGTGGATTAAATAAAGGGTTCTATTCGAGAATTCTCTACAGATTCCCAAGTTCGATAAGATGCACCTGAATAAGGTCGGAGGTTACATCGTCGGAAACGTAAGAATAACATCTAAGATGAGAACAGTAATCTGAATAATCCAAATAATACAAGTTATCTCTGTTGATTTTGTTTTCTAAACAGAAGTAAAAAGACTCGTCATTTTGCTGTCTAATTTGCATATGTGTTTGTGGTGTGCAGAGACACACTATGTAAATTAGATGACCACGCTGAGAAAAATGTCACTCCTTTTCTAAATGCTCACAGAGACATTAAGAAATATTAGAGATGGTTTCATCAACATATAGTGAGAGGGGGGAAGGCAGAGAAATACATAGATAGCTAAGAGAAAGAGAGATGGGTGACTTGTTTAGGTGATTAAAAATTATGCCTAATTAGAACAATTAAAGAATTTTGTTTTTTAAACATAACTCAATCCTAGGACTAAAGTATATTTTGTGTTACATGAAAATAAAGCCTCAGGAAAACAAGCATTGATCAACTCCATTCTCTATTTATATAAAGTTAGGTGTTTTTTATGTTTATATGTTTGTATGTACAGGTTTCACTTCTAAACTAATTAACCGATCATTATGAATTTTGGAACACAGCTGCTAGGCTTAAAAGGTTGTAATGTGGGCTATATTTAGTTTAGTTTTATGCAAAGGGAGTAAAAAAAAAAGGGTGGAAGCCCTTCATGAAAATTTACATACCTTCTTTGTGAAATTTTAATAATAGGTATTAGATGTCACTTAATAAATATTCACCAAATTTCAGTTTATTTGGGGTATTTTAAAGAGTTTTTAGGGGCATAGTATGCATACAACCTCCCATTTGAAAATTCAAATATTTCAGATTTGCATTAAATTTGATCCATAGTCATTAGACACGAATAAAGCAAGATTCTGTGTATTTCAATTTTTAGAAAGGGTTAAGTGGGCCTTACTAAACTTCCTTGTATCTCATTTTGTTTTAATTCTTTATTTTTCTTTCTTTTTGGGTGTTTGTAACTTGTCCCACTCTCCATTTTTCATGTTATTTTTGTTAATCAAATTAATTTTTAAAATCATTTGGAGATATTTCAAGTAGGATTAACCCATAGAGTGAATGCGGTATTATGGTGACTGACTAGTTTAGATGTAGACAAAATGTTATATGACTATCGCACCCCCCCCCCCAAACAACTTTGGCCTTGTGCCTAATTTACAATTTTTTTTATTTTTGTTGCAAATAAAAAGATTTCAACATCTGAAACTTCAATGTTAGATATTTTCTAGAATCAAAATCATGTAGTGGATTTTGATAAAAATTGGAATAAGGATCCTAAGAATAAGGTTTAGTATAAATCATATCTTGATTTTAATCTTCATAAGGGAACATAAAAGTGGTGCAGAACTATTCTGTTTCGGAATTTAATTCACCCATCCATGGCCGGGTGTTCTTCTAGTTTACAATAACTGAAAATTACCCGCCCCCCATAAAAATATTTATTTTTAACATTGCTTTATTAAATTAAATTTTTCTTAAATATTTTTATTTAAAACGTTTTACAACTTTTTAAAACATTTTAAAATAAATTGTACCATAATTTAAAAAAAAAAATCACAAAACTAAAAATAATTTGACAAAAAAATTGAATCAAAAGAATTATAAATTTACTTAAAAATCTGAATTTCTTTCGTTGGATTCTGCTTTTTAGATACAGAAACCGCATTATGACTGTTCAAAGTTTGTTGGAAATTAGAAAATTTGACTGTGTTATTGGTCCAGAAACCAAATGTCACAGTGTATAACTAAAAATGCAGACTTTGAACAAGTGAAAAATCCATACAAATGTAATTTCAGATTGTGGTGAATGAAAATGAATCATAATGGAAGCTATAATTATTAGATCAAGCCAGCTGTAATATTGGGGAAAAAAAACCTAACATCTCGAAAAAAAAAAATGTACAAAAGTGACACGGAAGAGCAACTCCAGCTATTCATAAAAAGTTCATTTCAACAGATAACACATTGAATCTTTGTTATATGATTCATAGCACAGTAGAGATCAAACTAATTTTTCTTTTAATAGTAAATCTATGAATAAATAAAAACTCTGATTTGGATCACATAAAAAGACGGAAACATAATTTGATAATAAAGCAAAGATTTCATTTACTAAAGTTTTCAACTTGAATTTATTTTTGTGCAAGACAACTTAAAAGCCCATATTAAGCCCACCATATTAATGAGTGGTCCTTTTTCTTTAAGATAGGACTGTTTTTATATGCATATGCCATACAATATTGTACACATTAAGTTGAAAAACACCAACATAAAAAATCAATAAAAATTGTTACCTAATTTAAAGTTACCTTGAAAAAAATTTATTAATGACACCAGAGAAAAAATTGTACATTTATAAAGAGAAAATATTAACTTTTGTTTACATCGAAAGGTTATCAAAATAACACAGAAAATAAACGAGATATTGCAAGTTGAAAGTGAAAAGAAATTTCGTCATATTTTCTAGTGATGGGACGATTCCAATATTTTCCATGATTCGATACAATTACCAATTCTGTACTAAATTCCCGATTCTGATTCTAAAATAGAATTTCATATTTTTCTTGGGGGGGGGGGGGGGGGGTAGTAGAGAGACCTCATCTACTTTTAATTGCAGATATAATTTTATTTTTAATTTGACAAACTTCTAAACATTTTCCCTTTATGTATTGTATCCAAGGTTTTCATAAACTCATTGTGAGATTTTCATCTATATTTTTCACTTGTGCCATTTTTACCGGGCCATTTTGTTTTCTGGTGCCATTTTGACCTAAATTCGTTATTATAATCTATAGATTTTAGTTTTACTGGTAATTTAAAATCAATAAATATTTATTATTTTATCATTAGTACCAACAATGGAAATTTATTTTTTAAAAGAATCGTTTTTGGAATCAGAAATTAGGCTTAAATTTTTCTCCTACCGATTCCGATACCCCAAAAAGTTCTACTTTTTAGATTCCTGATTCTGATTAATCATCCCAACACTAATATTTACGCATTTTCGCTGATTAAACTAGACTGTTTTAACTGCATACCCCCTTGTTTCAAAGATTTGTCTAGTTTTTTTGTTTTTTTTGTTTTCTAAGATGAAAACTGGATCAATGTAATATAAGATAGTTTTGCTGATAAAATGAAAACAATTCTTGGTTTCAATTATTTTAATAAGATTCAAGCAATAATGCAAAGTCATTTAAACTGACTTTAACATTTTTAGCAAATCTTCATGTATTTAAATATTGACAGTTTTGAGAGCTATATATACATCCAAGAATTTTATAAAGAAACATTAAATAGATTGATAGCTAGAAAATTGTCTCTGCGGTACCAGTTTTCAAGAACTCTGGTTAAAGAACTGACCTGCAAAATCATCGCCCCATCTGTCTCTTCCTCCCGCTCTTCACTAAAGTCTTTGAATCATTAATCAATCTAGCAATAGTCCGCCACCTCGAAAATGCTAAACCTCTTTCTGACCAACTGTATGGATTTAGGTAATCACGTTTTACTGCGGATATCCCAACAGTCATCTCTGAACGCATATACCATACACCGGATAAAGCAGCTGAAACTAGAATGGTAGCATTTGATATATCCAAAGCCTTTGACAAGGTCTGGCATGAGGGTCTTCAAGAAAATATTAATTCGTACGGTATTACTGGACGAGTTTTTAATATAATCAGATCCTTCTTAGTTAAAAGAAAGATCCAGGTCGTCCTGGATGGGCGGACATCTCAACAACATCACATTTATGCATATGTTCCCCAGGAGTCGATCCTTGGACCTTTATTATTCCTGATTTTCATAAATGACCTCCCTGATGCAATTGTTTCAGAGATGGGTATATTTGCTGACAACACCACACACTATTCTCGACATGTGGGCACATTGAATGCATACATATACAAGGCAATTGCTGAATCCTTAGAAAATTGACCTCCAGTCCGTAGTGGAATGGGGCTTAAAATGAATGGTTACATTTAATGCTACCAAGACAAAGTTCCTTTCCTTTAACAATTATAAGAAACCTTACCAACCACCGATTGCCATGGCTAATAGCACCCTATATGAGAGTCCGACATTCAAACTCCTCGGTCTAACATTCACAGGTAACATAAATTGGAATAATTACATAGAAGATAGGTCTCACATTGTCTACCAAGCTCAGGCCCCTGTTGCATCGCTGCGCTTGTTTTAAAGTACTTCAACAGAATATACTCCAACGAACTTGCTGCACTTGTGCCTCCTCGACGTAAATACCCCCGACAAACAGCAAAATCACACCCCTTCACTGTAGAGGTCCCCAGATGCAAGAAAGCTTTCTACCCTAACAGCTTCTTTCCTCAAACTGCTTGCCTTTGGAATTCCCTCCCTGCTCCCCGACTGTATCAACATGCAGAAATTTTAATGCAATGTGAACAAACATCTTGCTGCACAACTTCCAACTTAGGATGCCCCCTATAAATCTGGTCGCTAATATACAGTAGTCGTGTATGTCTCAATGGCAGCGTGCTTTGTTTGGGGTGAATTGAAGCATATAAAATAAAACATTATTTTAACAAAATTAGTCATAGTTTTTATAAAAAATTGGTTCAATTAATAAATTAATACTCAAACGATAACATAACTAAATTTGATTTTCAAAATCCTATTTAAAAAATATTCTTATATAAATACAGATTTTGTCCGTCTGTTACAAATTTTTTTTAAAGGTAATTATTACATTGCAAAATTTGTCTCATTTCGAAATATCTGAGACCGTAACTATTTTTAGAAATGGAGAATATTGCATTATATGGTAAATAATAAATTCCTAACAAATAAAGCGGATGCCATGACCGGAAACCGAAACCAACACCTTGAGATCCTCAGTCTGATGTTCTACAAACTGACCTATTTGGATTTATTTATAAATAAAGCTTAAAACATTACCATAACAAAATAATCATAGCTTTGGCATGACATCATAGATTTATGATTTACGTCATGTTTCAAAACATGAATTTAAACATAAGAGATAATAAAAATAAATAAATGACCGGGTAAACATTATCAACAGCGTTTGTAAATTATTTTAATAGTCCAAAACAATTTGTTTTGCTTTAATTACGTGTTGTACGTAATTCTTTCACAATTAATCCTCCCAGCCTAACAAAAAAATAATTTTTTTTAATAAACTAACAAATATATGCTCTCTCCGGTGTCACATATATTTGTTGGTTTATAAAAAAAAAAAAACTCGGCATAGTCTAGAAAAATTAATCTATTTTAATCAAAACAGAATAAAGAAAATGTCATAATTTAAGTGACGCCACATTACACTAAATACATACATACATACATACATACATACATAGATACATACATACATACATCAGCCCATTTTAGCATGTGAAAATGGGTAAGTATAGTGAAATTTCCTTCAATTGCAACTTGTGATATCTCGTTTATTTTGGAAATTATTTGAACAAAATTTTCTTTTCTCTTTCTGAATGTACAATTCTTTCGCTCGTGTCATTAATAATTTTTTTTTTTTTCAGATTACTTCAAGTTCGGTTACTAGTTTCAGTGATTTTTTTTTTTTTACGTTGATCTTTTTCAAATTTGGTCTTTACAATATTTTGTGCCTTCATGCATATAAAAACAGTCCCATCTTCAAGAAAAAGGGCCACTCGTCAATATGGTAGACTTTATTCAGAATTTTTAAGTTTTCTTTCACAAAAAGAATTCGAGTTGAAAACTTTAGTGAATTAACTTTTTGCCCCATTATCAAATTGTGTTTCCGTCTGTTTTTACATCGTCCAAATCCGAGTTTTTTTTATTGAATTACTATTAAAAGAAAAATCTATCTTAATCTCTACTGTGCTATGAATCATATTAGAAAAGGAGAGTAGAAAGTGACTAACTTGTGTTTACTTTCGGCAGCCTCGTAACTCTTGCTTCCCTTATTTTGTCCTTTAGTCCTCACATTCCATGAGCGATGTTTCTGACAAAGGGAGAAGAATTGCTGTTTTCTGGGTTGGAATCTATCCATCTAACACTTATCGTTGGCTAGTCTTTGACCGTGAAGTAGTTATTATTTTAGCTCCTTACATCAAATGGTTTCATGCCTTGTCTGTAGCGATTTTCATCAAAAAATAAAAATATTATGAAGATTAAATGTGTTAGCTGTTGAAATGAATCTTATATGAGCAGTTTCATCTTTATTTATGTATTTTCGAGAGGTAATTGAATTTTGTCCAATCTTTAGGCTGGTTTGATCTAATAATTATTGGTTCCATTGTGATTAATTTTTATTTAGCAGAAGATGACATTATATTTGTAAGAATTTTTCACTTGTTTGAAGCCTGCATTTTGAGTCATACACTACGAAAATTGACTTCTAGGCCAATAGCACACAAGACGGCAAATCTTTCAATTTCCAACAAACTTTGAAGGGTCATAATTCGGTGACTAATTGGGCTACCAAAATAAGCTTAGCAACATTATTTATGTTTTGCAAAGATCTATGTTTCCAGACGAAAAGTTTTTAGATATGAGAAAAATAAAATTTTGGTTTGACATACATCATCGTAATCATCACCATCATCGGTTCAACGTCCTTTGACATGCTGGATGTGTTAGATGAGTTTCAGAAATTTACTTCCAAACAAACCTATCTCTGGCCAGGTCTTTATTTATCTCTCAAGTCCATTTTTATCACTTTTTCCATTTTATCATTTTTTCCATAATTTTTTTTTCCATAATTTTTTTATAATTTTTCATAATTTTTTCCATAATTTTCTTTTCCATAATTTTTCAACTTTTTCCATAATTTCCAATTTTTTTTTCCATAATCATCACCATCATCGGTTCAATGTCCGTTTGACATGTTGGATGTGTTAGATGAGTTTAAGAAATTTACTTCAAACTAACCTATCTCTGGCCCTATCTTTATTTATCCCTCTTTCTCTCAAGTCCATTTTTATCATTTCTTCCCATGTTTTCCTTGACCTTCCCCTGTAAACAGGACCTGCTACCTTAACTGTTCTACATTTACTAACCCAAGAATTCTCATCCATTCTTTCAACGTGGCCATACCATCAAAGTCTCCTGTTATGCACACATCTCCCTATACTTAATCTTTCTTTAAGGTCATCAGATCTAAGTCTGTCTTTAAGACTTGCATCACACATCCATCATATCATTCTCATTTCATTTCTTACCATGCAACGCATATCTTCAACCCTCACTGGTCAGGTTTCACTTCCATACATCATCACACTGCGTAAAGATCTATGTATCCATATTTAAAAAAAGTTTTAAAAATTTTCTTTTGTTCACTTCAAACAAGGCATATTGCCACTGAAGTGTAAGGGGCTACTGTGATAGGGGGCAGATTTATAAGGGCAACCTGGGTAGAGAGCTGGGCAGCAAGATATTTGTTCACATTACATTTGAATTTCTGCATGTAGGTACGGTTTGGAAAACAGGGAGAAGGGAGGGAATTCCAAAGGCAAGCGGTCCGAGGAAAGAAGCTATTAGAGTAGAAAGCCTTTAACAGAGAAGGGGTGTGATTTTGCTGCTAGTCGAGTGGGTACAAGTGCAGTATGTTCATCGGAGCACATTCCATGAAAGTACTTGTAAAACAAGCACATGGATGCAACAATATTAAAACGTTTTTAGATGCAATGAAAATAAAATTTTAGTTTGATAAACCTAGTTTGAGAAAATACACAAGATGTCTTTGATTTGAAATGCTTAAAATGTGGAATGGGGGTCAAGTGGCAATAGCACGTGTCAAACGAAACTGTACGCAGCACAACGTACCCATGATTTACTCGTTCGAAACATTGATGACAAACATCAGAAGGAGGGGAAGACTGGGATGGTCCGAAGCAGACGTTAGGGTTAGAGGCTTAAAAATCTCCGAAGATGATCCGAACAACGATTACGTAGCACATGCAACGAAGCAACTAAAAAAGCGCATATGCAAATTTGGCAACGGCCGAAATTTGACGACCACAACAACGAAGAAGAAGAAAAATATTTTAATACGTTATATCCAAATGAATAAATGCAGAAGTCGGACTCGTTTCTCACACTAATGGTGAGATTTTTAAAAAAACTATGTTTTCTCTTACATAAATCAAATAATATTATAAGTGTGAATTATCCCCCTTTCTGCCCTACGGGAGGTATCACATGATAAGAATTCAAGAATGTACATTTCAAAGAACGCTTAACCCTAAGAAGCTGTTCTTGATGTTCGCGTAATAGCCTGTTCTAATGAAGGATGAGAATCAAGTTCTGAGCTAAGAATCCTTGTTCACAGCCAGCTGTATGTACAACCAAAAAATGTATTTCCCTGATCCTTATCACAAAATTAAATTGTTCAGTTACAAAACAAAAAAGAGGTCGGGTCGAGTAAACTGTCCTTATAGTTATCCTGAAATGGTGAGGAAATGAAAAATGACAACAAAAAAAAACAAACGGTTAATGAGAAGACGGGTTTTCTGTGTGCATTGCTATGTATCGGTTTGCTTGATTTTTAATAAAAAAATGGACTTGTGTCTTTGGATTAGATTTTTCTACATCTCCGACACAAAACGTGCAGCTATCAACATCTCTGCAGAGCTCAGATCCCGATTCTATCGACTTACTGAACGTACATTGGTTTAATGCAAAGAATCAGTATTGACTTTAAGGAGCTTCTCGTAACCCTTATTTGTTGGTCATAGTCTATAGATATTCACAATTTCCAGTCTTATATTCAAGGATGTGAGCAGCTTATGGAAGAAAAGCTGAAACTGAGATGACCTTCCCAACCTGGAGGCCATGCCCCCCCTTCTTGTGTGTAGAGAAAGGGCAGCACAAAAAACAACTTTTTCCACTAAACAACTCCAATCAGTTTTAACTAAGAAAGTAAATAATAAGAGAAAGACACTGAGTGAGTATGTGAGGGAGAAGGAACAGGAAGTCATTCTTTGATGAAACAAAAGTCATCTAACTCTCCTACCCCCATCATGAAGTGCTGAAAGTCTTAGCCTTCACAGCAAAATTAACATTTTCAGTTTTGAGGAAGAACTGTCATAAAAAGGGAAAATAAGTCTTCTCTTATATTAAAAAAATGAATGAATTAAATTTTTTTTAAAAGCTGGTTTCGATCAAAAAGCTGAGACCTCACATCCGAGTGGCTCTAGCAATTTAAGCGGTAATCTGCTTTTTCTGGAATAAAAAAAATAAGGGGAGAACTCACATCCATGTATATTCCTGTGCAGACATACAAACTTCCACAGTCATAAATTGCTTGGAACTACTTTTTAGTAAGAGTTGAATGCCAGATCATGAACATTCAGATAGAGACCGTGTGCATTCTTGTCTATTTAATGTATTTAATTTTGCTTCTTGTTTTTTTTGATTTTTGGTTATTTGAATCAAGGGAGGCGCGAGAGCGATCTATCCCTTAATAGACTTCACGAATGGCCTATGATGGAAATCTCATTTCTTTGATTAATCATAACTCAAAAACCAAATTAGTTAAAACTTTGCACAAAATTTTTATTTGATAGGTTCTATAAGTGTGTAGAATTTCAGCATCATTAGTCAAGGCAACCCAGAGATCCAGAAAGTTCAATCATGAAATCATGTTATCTGTGTGTACGTACGTATGTATGTGCCACCCTGTATCTCATCAACTATTTGATGGATTCAGCTGATGTTTGGCAGCGATAGAGGTTCTAGGGCAGGGGTGGGCAAACTACGGCCCGCGGGCCGCATGTGACCCGCCAAAGGAGTTTATGCGTCCCTCCAAAGTATCGAATATTGCATCATTCTCATTGAATCATTTTGATCCTTCTGTTGTTCAGTTGCTGAGCTACTTTGTTTTTCAAATAAATATTTAGTTAATATGAAGTTACTGCTTTAAAATATCAATAAAAATATTTCTTCTTTAAATTGAGTTACTTTGTTTTCAAACAAATGTGTTTCATGTGAAGTTTCTTCCTTAACATATAAACATTTTTTTAGTTAATTTGTATGTGTACCTTGAAATTCTACTCAAAATTATTGATTAATAAAAAAATTTTTTTTTCTATTTCTTAAACATAGTTACTTTTCTTTTTTTTTCAAATAAATGTTTTTTTTTCAAATGCGTTTCATGTGAATCCTCTAGAGTACTTTAAAATGCTAATAAATGAAAAATGATTGCATTTTCGCTTTGAAATCCATATATTTCGGCTATTTCAGATATCAATTATATTGGAAAATATACTATGCGGCCCAGTAAAATTTTATTTTTTTTTAATGTGGCCCTTGCTCTAAAAAGTTTGCCCACCCCTGTTCTAGGATCTAGTTGATGGCATTTTAATTTCAGTTTACCATATACCTTAGTTTTCCAGAAAATTCCAAAAAACCTTATGAGAAGGCATTGTATTGAGGCATAGCCTTTACAAAAGTAGTGACATTCCATGATAAATGCCAGTATACTGAAATCATATGCCCTTAATAGGGTTAAGATGAAAATTCATATACACTAAATGTACAAAAGCAAGGAAATTCCAAAAATGTTACACTTTTATCGTCATTAAGGGTATGACTACATATCAACCAAACCATTTCATTATCACATCACTACAGTATAAATCTCTGTGGATGAAGTGTGTGAGGTGCACTGAAGAAAAATTCCTATCAGTAAAATACATAGCCCTGTTGTGCTCGCATACCCTTAATGACAATAAAAGTGTAAAAATTTGGGAATTTCCTTGCTTTTGTACATTTAGTGTATATGAATTTTCATCTTAACCCTATTAAGGGCATATGATTTCAGTATATTGGCATTTATCATGGAATATAAAAAGGAAGTGTTTTTTGCGTTTTTTTTAATTATTTAATGCAAAGTTTTATTTTTTTCTTTGCACAGAAGAGGGTAATGGTTTTTATGGGTTTTTTTTCTTTTATGTTAATGAAAGGAAGTGTTTTGGGGGTTGGGAGAGGAGGCATGGCCCATAAAGGCTGTACAATTAAAACTCGGGCTCAGCCTTCAGTTTCCGATTCATGAACCAACGAGTGCGCTCTGGGTTCATTTGCGCATCCTTTTTCATCCTTTTTTTTGCCAGTGCTTGAAGGTGGGAGGCAAAGGCATGACCTGAGCTAAAAAAAATCAGAAGACAAAAAAAAAAGTTTCCTTTTTTGTTTATTTATTTTTAGGAGGGGATCCTTCCGTAGAAGACTTTTATTCTCGCAAAAACTTATGCAACTTTCTACGCGAAGTTTATCTTTAAATAATAATGAATAAGTAAACCGTCATCCGTCAAAATGTAACCCCGCCTTTTTATTTGTATCGACTCAGTAAAAGTCGGAATTGCTTTTGCTTTCTCCGTTCGTAGTCGGAACTGCTTCGTTACGACTGCTTATTCGGAATAAGTACCAACATTAAATATTGTTTCCTCACTTTAATTTATTGCAGAAAAAAAAATGCCCCTACCCCAATAATAAATAAATTACCCCCCCCCCCCCATGGATTCGGAAGCAAGGCTTTGTGTTCTGGATGTTACCATAAGGGATAAGGCATTTTGATTCAGTGGGATTTATCCACCTAATAACGTAATAACCTAATAACGTAATAACCTAATAACCACGCTAAATTTACTCCTTTCTTTCGGCTAATCGAATTCATAAACATCTCTCGGACAGTTATCTTAGCGAGAGACTGGAACACGGTCCTGGATCCAGATGACAGGGGAAATCCTTTTAGGGGTACTAACTGAGATCGGGATGCTAGAGCATTTTGTAAATGTGTCGATAGGTTTGATCTTGTTATATTGACCAGTTCTTAATCAAGAGAGTCGACGTTAAATTATTAATGTCCAAGTTTTCATAATATAGTTTACTCGGATCATAGACTTATATGGGTTCGAGTAAACTTCGATCTAAACATAGAATTGCTAGTTACTGTAAACTCAACACACCCTTGTTCGATGTGAAGGGCTACCAGGAACAGCTAACACTAATCAAAATGCAGAAACTGACGGCTGTCATGATTTGGAATAAGTGGTGGGATAACCTAAAAAAAAAAGAAGTCATTAGGTCCTTTTCTGCCGACGACTCAACCTAGAAACTAGGGCAGCAAAAGCGAAACTAGAATCTAGATTAGACTGAGCATTGGAGGTGGGAGATAGCATTAATGTTACTATAATTAAGACAAAACTGGCATCTTTGACTATCAAGGAAAAGTAGGCTTCAGTAGTTAGGGTTAGGTTAAAAAGAATGCCTCAAGAAGTAACAAATATGGCCACTGAATTGCATACAGAGAAACGTCGACGTGCTACGGATCGACATATCGCATGTGTCATATTGCCGAATGGACGTCTTGTAACCATAAACGAAGGTATTTATGAGGCATTTTGTTCTCATTTTCAAGATCTCTTCAGCGGGGAGCTCCGTTTGTCTTGAGCGCATTTCGATCGAGATTTAGCGGACTTTTCTCACCTTGGGAGCAACCAAAGCAGCTAGTTGCGAAGGATGCATAACAGAGGAAGAAGTCTTGGAAGCCCTGAAGCGGCTCAGCCTGAATAGATCTCCTGGTATCGATGGTCCGCCTGATGAGATGTATTTGAGGCTGTCGCACATATTTGTCCCCTTGCTGATAGTTTTATTTAACTCTTGCTTTATGAACAGGTCTATTCTTCAGTACTTTACCAGGGGGGGGGGGTTGTGAAGCTGTCACTCTCGAGCAAAGATGGTCAGGATAGAATAGGTAATTTTCGGCCCTTAACAAGATTAAACAGAGAGTTAAATATTTGGGTGAAGATTTTAGCCAATCGTTTGCAGGCCGTTCTGTCTGGTCTGATTAGCCCCCAAAATACTTGTACTATGAAGGGTAGGACTATTCAGGATAATTTGCACTCAATCATTGAGAAAGTCAACTCAGAAGCCGTGCTTATAAATTTATATCAGTCCAAAGTATTCGATAGGGTTGTCCATCATTATATGGAGGCTGTTTTGTCTTCGGACGATTTATGCCCGCATTTCCGCTCTTGGATTCGCCTCTTATATGTAAACCCTGGTACACTGGTGGAGGTGAATAATTTGAGGTCCAAGCCCTTCACATTATCCAGATCTATTCAGGGATGTCTGCTTTCACCAATGCTGTATGCACTTGTGTTGGAACCTTTCCTCCACAGGTTAAGGATGCATCTGGTCCTACGTTGGATTATTTTGACAAGTGCTCGCACCATGTTAAAGTATTTTGCCTATGCCGACGACATGATAGTGCTTCTAATGAGCAATGCCGAGATTAGTGTCATCGACAGAGAAATGAGAATGTATGAAACAGTAAAAAAAGGAACAAAATTAACGGCGACAAGTCTGTGGGTTTGTACATTGGTGCTTAAGGGTGTATCCCTACGGGGATCTTTTAGGTGAACTGACAGGCCTTGCAAGCTACTCAGCGTCTGGTTTGGTTCTGATCTTCAGATGGAGAAAAATTGGTTGGAAGTACTGAAAGCGGTTCGGGATGTGGACCCGTACAAATCTTTTGTTAAAAACGGAAGTGTGTGTATCACACAGCTATCAGATCATCATATATCGTCTATCACAGCTTCCACTTCCATCGGATACGCCGCTTAAATTGCAACGGGTCGTTTTCAAGTTCTTATGGCTTGGTAGGGCGCCTACGGTTCTGTCGCACTATCTGTTATCTGCATCATTCTGAAGGCAGTCTGGGTATGCCAACCATTAGGATTTGTCAACATACGCTATGGCTATATTACCTAGATCGAATATGTACACATTGTGAGGGAAACTGGAAAGAAGACACTAAGAAAACCTTTTCCGATTTTGAAAAGGGTGTACTTGGATGAGGGAGGAGGTACACAGGGTACTCTGAGGCGAGTACTTCTTTTTATTGTGAGTGCCAACATACCTTGAAGTTCTTCTTACGGGTGAAAGAAAGCATCCGACACCCAGCTGTTGTCCCAAAAGGCATTATATCACGTTATGGTGAGGGAATCTGTTTGAGATTATAGGAGTAAGGGACTTGGTTTGACAAGGGGGGGAGCTACATTCAATCTGGCCTTGGGTGTCTGGGTTAGGATGTTTTGATAACGACGAGGCATCTCTGGCCTGGCTGATGATAAAAAATGCTCTCTGGGTCAGCAAGAAACTTCATTCAGCTGGCTTGGCTAATTCGCCTACTTGTGTCCGATGCGGTGATGAAGACGAGACTGTGAGTGACACCTTCTTTTATTTCTGCATTATTGCGCCGCTGATTAGGTTTGTTGTTGGTCTCATCATCCGCATGCTTTCGGCCTGGAACTTATTAATATATGTAGCAATTTGGCTCTCACAACTGATAAGGAAAGACGATTTCTGTTTTTGAGCAATTTTGAGAGGCATGATATGGTCAGCATGTATGAAAATATTCTACAAAGGCGAGACCTTCACCTGTACTGGCTTTATTTAAATTTTCAAATATCGTCTAAAAGTCCACATTAGGGCCGCAAAGTTGAAACTCTATTGGGCAGAATTTTGCGAAAGGAAGTGAGCCAGAGTTGCGCAACTGTGTTGAGTAACAGCAGTTAGACTTGAGCGGTATTTGGACGTACCTTAGGTAAAAGATTTGGGGTTTCAAAAACGACCATTTACAATGACCTGGTTAAGACTTGACGAGGTGACCTGTTTTAGTTAATTAATACACTAGCTAAGTTTTTATTCCATTACGCCCCCCCCCCATTTTATTTATCTCAATTTCAGTTCGTTAACCCCCCCCCCTTCTCGTCTCCTATTAAGTAACAGATAGCTTGATTTGCAGGTCACCCTTCGAAAAGCGTTAAGGCATGCATCAACTTTTTGACTGGTAAATCTGTTTATCTTCCATATCATGTAGGGGAGAGGATCTTATACTTAACCCTGGTTTTTTGACCATTGTAAATATTAGCATTCTTTTTTTTCTCTGTATATACATTTTTTTATTACCCCCACCTCCCACTTGTTATTGTATATATATATATAATGAAAAGTCACACATAGAAAGTGTTGATGAAATGGCAATAATAAGAATATTTTGAAAAAAATATTTTGAAAACCTGGACAACGCATTTAATTATGTTTTTTAAAATAAATTATTTATTTACTTTAAAAACTTGAGTACTTTCGGTGATATACACCCTTGTCAAAAGTATAAGCATATTTTTTTCTCTTCTTTTTTCGTTTAATCCTCCTTGATTGAGACATATTTATCGCAGTCAAGTTGAAATTTGTCTTGATGTTATTGATATATATATATATATATATATATATATATGGGTTTTAAGTAGGATACTCATTGTATGGTTTTGTTTTGGTGAGTGAATGTTTGATATAACTGATCTGTTGGTAAATGGACTGGTTAGTGAATGCAACTAGCTAAGTTAGAATCGACCAACCTTTTCTCACGTCCCCAATTTCCACCTTGTGCCACATTTTGCATATAATATTTTTTGGTACTTCTTCAGTTTGACCCCAAACCTTAGCAACAGGGTTAAAGTTAGCTTGGGTCCTAATCTGGACAAGCACCTTTTTTTCACTTATTTATTTTTTTATTTTTTTTTTATTCATAAATAAATATTATCTCACAAAAAATCCCCCCTCCAAAAATGGTTACCCGTCCCTTTTTATCACTAAATGATCCGGAAGTGGGTGCTCATTTTACAATAAATTTATATAGAAAAGTGATCCCCACTCTAAAATAATTTTTTTTAATTCCCTTTTTTCGGATATTTTTTCAGGCTGTTATTGCAACATTATCTTAACCAAATTATAACAATTTGGTTCAATTAATAATTTAATGATCAAACAATAATTAATAATTATGTTATATTATGACGGTATTATAAAGCTATAACTAATTTGGTCAAGATAATTTTGGTTCACTTTAAAGCTGAAAAGTTCAAGATAAGAGGGGTTTATTTTTCCTACTATTAAAGTGAGCAAAACGTTAAGTTCTCTGAAAGAATCGACATTAAATTAAATCTTTATGGATATGCTATTTGTTAAGTACATCTTAAATTGCAATGTAATTTTGGTACTTGTAGGCACCCAGAGAATTTCAATACTTACGTAGTCAGTCCCGAGTATCAACAAAGAGTCTAGGGTTCGTCCCGGAAATGACCAAAGCCGTTTACGATTTGAAAGCAATCTCCTTTTCTTCCGAGGAAGTTTTTTAAAATTTTTATTTTAATATTTTATGTACTGGTATAACTTTTGAACAGGGCAAACACCGAACTGTTTTTTTTTTTTTTTGGTATTTCTTCAGATTAGGACCCGAGCTAACTTTGACTCCCAACTTTAACCCTGATACTAACGACGGTGTCAAAGTTAGCTTAGAGAAGTATTATTTACTCCTCTCCAGGAGTTAGGCACAAGGCCAGTTTTATCCTACTCCCACAAGTAAGATGTGACCCAAGGTCGGGTCGGAAAGTGGGGGTTGAAAAGCCAGCGCCCGAGAGGTGAGCACTCTGACCATCAAAAATTGCCTGGGCAGCCCCGTCGGCATTCCCCGGTAGGGGCGCCTCAAGCAGTAAGCAATTAACTTACTCCTCCCCAAAGAGGGGAGGCAAAGCCTGGGAGGGTGGACCTCCTAGAACTGCACAGGACAATCCCATAGACCGGCGCAAATCAAGCCCCGAAGGCCAAGACAATACCAGTCCACGGGGTGTAGTATCCATCGGAACAGATACTACACTTTGATCTCGACCAAAAGGCCGAGCCAAGAAACCGTTAGCTTAGAGAAGTACCGTTATTGTTTTTTTAACCCTAATCTAGTCGGTTTTTGTCCGGTTCAAAAGCTGTACCAGTACCTTATTTTATTTTTAGGATCTAAATTTATTTTAAATCTAACCCTTCGCATCTTCCATTTAACAGGGGTTTTTTTTTGGGGGGGGGGCAAATCGTAAACTGCTTCGGACATTTCCGGGACTGACTACACAGGTACCGAACATTTTCTGTGTACCTATCCATTACAAATAACGTAATTTTAAAACTATAAATCGAATAATCGTATAGAATTGGATGTCTCTTTTTGAAAAGAGAATTTGCGACGTTTTAGAAAGAAAAAAACGTACAAAGGTGTTAAAAACGAAGGCGAAACTAAGTATAAAAATTCATTTAAAAAAAATGGATTTATTTTTAAACATCATTGTTGTTATTCTTCTTTAGTAAAAAGTAAATTAAATGTTGGTTATATTGAAGATTTCAGCTTTAAGATTGTTGCCATTGAAACGACATTATTTTAACCAAGTTTTATAACAATCTGGTTCAATTAATAATTTTATCACCAAACAATGCAGTGATAATTAGGTTATATTATTACGGTATTGTTTGGTCATTAAATTGATCCTAATCGTTCTAAAACTATCAAAATAGAACTAATTTGGTTAAGATAATTTTGTTTCACTGGCAGCCATCTTAAAGCTGAAAAGTTCAAGACAACCATGAAGTGTTTACTATTTTTGCATTTGCAATATAAAAATTGTTTGTTTTTTTGTCCCTGGTTAATTAAAAAAAAATTGGATTAAAAAATGTGTCCTCTCCTTCATCGTTACATTTTTTTTTACCGATGACAATAAAAACAAAAAATTGGAAAATAAAATCGTTACGATTTTTAAAAAATGATACTACACTTCATCTTTAAAGAGAAATCCTTCTAGACTGAGGAAATTTTTTAATTTTTGAGTCGATCAAGAGATTTTTTTTTTGGGGGGGGGGCTGGATTTTCCTCCCTGTAAAAACCGATCTGGTGTCTAACTGCCCTCGTGGGGAGGCAAGTAGATAGGGACTCTTTTTTTTTTTTTTTTAATAAAAAAAGGGTCATCTCAATGACAGTTAAACACAAAACAATGGAGAACCTCAGACCATAGACAATTTTAAAAGGAATACAAAAACAATATGTTCGACAGTAAGCTGTATATTTATTATTTACTTAATGTTTACTTAAATCGTGATCCCATTTTATTTATTTTTTTAGTCTGTTAGAGTTTGGTAATTATCTACGATACAAAAGAAAGTCGTTATTCTGTCTGTGAGTGTCCGGTTTAAAGTCAGAAACTACATAAGATACACATACAAGCTTACACCACAGAATTAAGTGTGCTCCGATCTGGTTATGATAATAATAATATTCATTCCCTTTCCGTAATGAGTGGAGGAGAAGGGAGGGGGGGGGGGGGCAGAAAAATACTTTTTTTAATCACCCCTCCTCATATTAAGAATGGGGTTTTAAGTAATAATATTATTTAGAAACCCATTCTTAACATGAGGAGAGGGGGGAGGGGGCTTTGTTAACTATTCTGTTCCTATAGTCTTTCGTGTTTTTTTTTTCTTTAAAAAAAAAAACAAAAACATTGAAAGAACTTCCTATCAGTGGAAAATAATACCACAGGGCTGCTTTCCAGACGGCTACAAGATGGTCGTGTTTAGCTCAAATGTTTGTCGAGCCATCCACTTAAATAATCAAATTCGGTGCTTCTACACAATAAAAACTAAACCTAAAACAGTTCGGTTAGTTTTGTGTAGAAATACCTCAAATTCGGGCCATTTCACTTATCGTGTCCAATCCGTTTAAGGTGTTGTTTATTCTCCAATTAACAGTCTCATTAACCCTTATCCCTGAGTGGCCTGTTGGCCTTGGTAAACAGTGACACCTTAGTAAATGAATAAGATCAAATAGTCAGTCAGATTTCATTTTACTATAGCGAACAAATTGGCAGAGAGATACAACCAGAAAGGGGAGATGTCGGAAAGATAAACGGAGTACTTTTAATAGAAATATTTTATACTTTGTTAGACAACTATTTGGTTATCTATATCCCGAGTAACGCCGAGTAGCCCTGCTCGTAATAAATAAATATATTTTAAATAGAATGATAAAAAAAAAACCGGGCATAAAGTCAGTGACCGGTTTACATAGTCAAACAGATTAAAAACAAGACCTCCAATTTGTGACCGGTTTGTGTACGACTTATTTTAAAGCGAAGTGGTTTGAATCAAGGCAACATTTATACTTTTTTTTTCCAGCAAGTTCCGGTGTCGTTGGAGGAAATGTGAGACAAAGATATTGTAAATGCGTCCAGATGTCTAATAAAGGAATAAGGGGGAGAGCTCCATTTGTGATGGAGCGAGAGAAAACGTTAGAAGGTAGAAGATCGCTAGACGACGCCATGACGCTACAGAAGAAAAACCCAATACATCTTTTGTTTCATTCGTACAACAACTCTATCCCCCCCCCCTTCTCTTTAATTTCTAAAAAAAAAAAAAAACGATGTATTGCTAAGATCGGAAGAACATGGACAGAAGCTCCTTCTTCAGTTTTTCTAAATGGAGAAAACGGCATTAAAACAAGGCGAGAATATCCGTTAATTTCAAAACGGAACGTTTATTTACGGAGAATTTCCTTACCTCTGGGGACGACAAGGATTTCTCTGCGGCTGCTTTTGGTTTCTCTACGCGGGGAATATCCAAATGCCGGAATGCCGGAAACCCGGAAACTGAAAGAAATAAACGAAAAACGAAATACGAAACTTTTTCTTTTTTCTTTTTTTTTTCTTAAATTACAAGATATTTTATAAATTCGGAAATATTTGCTTTTTATTATTTTTCTACCTATATCTCCAATTTCTACAAATTTAATTTTAATCTTTTCAGTAACATTATATACATATATATATATATATATATATATATATATATATATATATATATATTTTATTTATTATTGCTTTCTTTCTTTTGTCACTTTTAAAGAAATAATGATAATCGGTTTTTCGTTTGTTTTAAATTTTATTTGCACTTATTAATTTTCAATGAAAAAGAAAGAAAAGGTGAAATTAACGAAATAATTATTTATTAATCATTTTTTAATTATATATATATATATATATATATATATATATATAGCGGGTAAGAAAAATACGTTTATGCAAATCTGCCTAGTATCGATGAGAATTATTTGTTTTATTTGCGTTAAAATTGTGCATTTTTTGGGGGGTTTCATTTTACTCCAATCGAAATTGCTACGTTTTGTCTTTGTTTTCTACTAACTACTCGTAAGTATATTTTTTTTATTGGCTGTTATTTTTTAAATAAGCAACTACTGTGATAGAAACACATGAACGTGACCAAATCAGCTAAATGAATTTAGCGGGGCATAATGTACAAAAAAAGCCAAACAAACACTTGAAATTGAAAACGTGCATCTATTTCGTCTACGAATTCGAAACAGATTTTACGGTCATTTGATTTTCAGCAGAATATTTACAGTCAAGACAAAAATACTTTTCAAAATTGTTTTTAAATAATAATAATAATAATAATAATAATAATAATAATATAAAAAATTAAATTTGTAGATTAACACCGTCCGCTAAATCCCTCCTACCAAAAAATAAAATAAATAAATAAATTTTTAGGCGATTACGTCGTGTGAACACACCCTTTAAAAAGAAATTGGCTAAAAGAAACAAAACAACAACAAAAAAAAAACGATTATTTTAGAATTTAGAGTAGGGGATCAGTTTCTATATAAATTTAACATAAAATGGTCGCCCATTTCCGAGACATTCTAACTTTTTAGGGCTGTTAACTAAAATCTTTTTAGCACTAACCCTAAGTCCGACTGGCAAGGTCGCAAAACCACACGTAATCGCCTTAAAAGTAGCCCCCCCCCCAAAAAAAAACGCACATAATTTATCTCCAAATACATTATAACAAAAACCAAACAAATTGAGGAGGGTAACTGCCCTAAAATGCTAGTATGACCCGGAAATGGGGGGGGGGGGGGTATTTTACGTTAGATTGCGGAACTTATACCCCACTTTAAATTCTAAAATAATTGCTGTTTCTTTTTTTTTCCGACAAGTTTTTCAATGTGTTCAATTTTCACACGTAATCACCTAAAAAGTAGAATTTTAGGGGTGCGTAATTTGCAATAATAGCAATAACAATGACAACGACAATATTAAATGATATCTTTAAGTTGTAATGTACTACTCGTAGTAGTTAAACTGATTTTTAAAGAAAATTTTCTTTTTCTCTTTATATTGTCGGTCAATTCCTATTTCAGTCACCTAAATTATTTAGAGCGAAATGGGTTTCAGCATTACTCCCCAAACAACTTATTACTTGAACCATGTTTTTGTAAAAATAATAACATTTAAAACAGTAAGTTGTAGCGAGGTTCATCGTACACGTGAAACGTCGAAATGAAAACTAGACCGAAAAAATATAGCCTCCATCTTTAGAAATAAATTGAGAAAGAGGCTACCTAAGGAAGAACGCTAACTCAAGTTCATAATTTTCTAGCTAAAGGTCCTTTAATTAGAAAACTTGAGACTTATTAGGTAGTCTCATTCTCGATTTTTTTTATAAAGATGGCGACCATATTTTTCCGGCTTAGTTTTAATTTCGGCGTTTCTTCTTCTTTTGCTTCTTTCGTCTTCTTTTGCTGCAAACTCGCTTCCTACTAGTTCTTTGCTTTTTCTAATATTTTGTAAATATGTCTAATTCCATTTTAGCGGCCCCCGTTCTCCATTTGCAGTCTCCTCTCCCCTCCCCAAAAGCACTGGAACCCTACCACTCACCCTAAGCTAATCCTAAACCTAAGTTCAGGTGGTAACATCCCCCCCCCCCAAAAAAAAAACCGAAAGAATAATGAATATAAAAATTTAAAAAAAAAAACGATTTATCAGCTTCCGTTCTCAATTTGCAGCCCCCCCCCCAAAAAAAAAAAGAAAAAAGAAACTGGGAGAAAAAAGAAAAACAATTAAAAGCATTATCTTATTACCTTCTTTACGCAATAAATTGTTTGCAAAACAAAAAAAGAGTTTGTTCTGTTCGTCGTCCGTAGAATGTTTGGGTACGTCAAGACTCGGGGATCTCCCTAAGTACTGAAATTTTTTGGATGTCGTGTCTTTTGCACCAAAATAAGTGGTCTTGTCAGTAATGCTAAATAATTTACGTGACTGAAATAGGAATTAATAACCATATCGTCGAAGTCACGAATACTTTTTTTTGATGACTTCATTTTTTGGACGCTTGAAAACATGATTTTGTTGTCTCGCTTTTCACTTATGAGATGAAATATTAGGTATTATTGCAGATTAACACCTTATATAACCACCCCCTCCAAAATAATGAGATTCTACTTTTTTAGGCGATTACGTATGGGCAATTAACACCCTGAAAAACTTGGTGAACTGAAAAGATATTAGAATTTACAGTCGTGGATCAGTTTCGCATATACATTTAATGTAAAATAGTCCTCTCATTTCTGTGAAATTTTAGCGATTTATGGCAGTTAACCATTTTTTTTTTTTTTTTTTGCTCTGGGAGATAAATTCTTTTGGGGGGGTAATTTTTAGGTGATTCCGTGTGGTTTTACGATGTTTTCAGTCGGACTTAGGGTTAGTTATAAAAAATTGGTTAACAGCCCTAATGGCCTGGAAATGGGGGATCATTTTATGTTAAATTTATATGTGAAATTGATCCTTCAACCTAAATTTGAAATAGATTGCTTTTTTTAAACTTTTTTTTTTCTTCTTTTCGTCAAGGTGTTTAGTGTTCACACGGAATCGCATAAAAAAGTAGAATCTCTTTTTTGGGGGCGGAGGAATGATTTAAACGAAATGAACAGAAACACCCAAAATAAAAAATATAAAAAACTCGCTGTATTTCTCCGACGTTGTCCGGGTGAAAGGCTTAGAGAAAGAAAAATTAAAAATATAATCATGTTTACGTTTTTTAATAGAATTAAAATTCGTTTTAGTTTTCCCTTATTTCATTTATTATTTCAATAAATGTTCGATTAATAGTAAATTAAAAATAATAATTCAATGTGTATTTATTTATCAAAGTTACGTATAAGCGAGAAACACACACGCGTGCGCGATAATAAAAAAAAGTTTATTATTAAATATTATGAAAACTTATTTTATATTTTATTTATTATCAAATTTGAACTTTGACATCAGCTGTTAATAACCTTTAGTTTTTATGACATGTAAAAAGGTACAATTGAAAAATGTTATAATTAAAATGGATAACAATTTGCTTGTATAATTTTTAAAATGCAAAATTCCATTTTTACTTGTTATGTAATTTGATTACTGAAAACCAAATAATTCGAATGATTTATTTTTAACTTTAATCATTTTTAGAGTGCAAAATAATTTATATTGGTTTCAAACCGTCTTAATTACACATAAAACGGTGTTTATGACCGTTGGCCACGAATTCGGAATAGAGGCGTGTGAACGCGATTTTTAGGGCAAAAATTTGGTATTGTCTAAAAGTACACCAGCATCAAAACAAACAATAACAACAAAAAAAAACAATGTACGTCTTTTTTAGTGTGTGTGTGTCTTGGAAACAGAAAAATAAAGCTAGTAAAGAAATAAGTTTTTACTAGGTAAAGAGAAAGGCGTCTAAAAAAAAAACACGCCATTCAATTTAAGCAAGAGAGGCACATGCGGTGCTATCTGGATTTCGCGCCACAAGAAATGTACACTCCTCCGAGAATACGCAGACACGTGTGTCAAACCCACGTGGGGAGAATTAAACAGTAATAATAACAAAATAAAAAATACACATGCATACGTTTGCACACACACACACAAACACACGCTCGTGCGTGCGAAAGCTAAAAAAAAAAAAAGACAGACAGACGAATTTAATGACAGACATGAGCTAACTTTTCCCCCATCGGTCGGTCCAACACACAGACACACAATACGAGCGCACACACATTCACAAAGACCATACAGCCATGACCACACCCACACACGCACACACATAGTACCACATCACCACGCGCACACAGACATACCTACCACATCTAAAAATAAACCACGTGCAAGGCATATACATACATAAATATTAATGCACCAATACATACGCATACGTGTGCAGAATTACACACAGACACAGAGCGAAATACTTGTTTGTAAATATAGTTATAAATAGAAATCAGAATGTTATGCACACATGCCTCAATAGACACCTGCAAATAAGTGCACACGCTGCACATTTTAGAATGTTTGGAGAAAGCAACAAGTGCACATGTCATTCAACACAATCTTAGTCTTACAGGTGTTAGCGGTGCATCTATGGATGCCTGTTATTTAAGTATCTCCCTTGAAAGGTCATCATCTTTCGGTTTTGGTATTGAAGGTGATGCGAGTGTCACAGACTCTGGGGTGGGCAACACCAGGCAACGTCTCACGCCTGCTCTCCGTGCGGTCTGATCCAAAGAGTTAATACCAGTCATGCTGCATGCACTCAAGTGACTTCATAAGCACTCAAGCCAGGTCTTCGTTAGTCTAGCAAGGACTCCCATGCCTGGAGTATCCATGCGTGTTATTGAGTTGCAGGAGGTGGTGTAATAGAAGGGGGGGGGTGTTGGTCCCTTCCTTACATTTATCGCACGAAATGAAGTGAACAAACAACAACCGAGTATTTATTTACTCCTCTCCACGAGTTAGGCACAAGGTCAGTTTTTATCTTACTCCCACAAGTAAGATGTGACCCAAGGTCGGGTCGGGAAAGTGGGGTTTGAAAAGCCAGCGCTCGAGAGGTGAGCACTCTGGCCATTAAAAATTGCGCCTCAGGCAGTAAGCAATAAACTTACTCCTCCCCAAAGAGGGAAGGCGAAGCCTGGTAGGGTGGACCTCCTAGAACTGCACAGGACAGACCCATAGACAGGCGTAAATCAAGCCCCGAAGGCCAAGACAATACCAGTCTGTGGGGTGCAGTGTCCATCGGAACAGATACTACACTTAGTCAAAAGGTCAAGTCAATGAACAAAACAACCGAGTAACAGGCAACAAAAAAGGGTTTATTTAACAGAGGGTTGAAACTGTGTCCCAGTGAAGAAAAGATGCTGCCGGGTCGTCAGCAAATATATTCCCAGTGGAGATGGCTGCTGCTGGAACGATGCAGGGGAAAGGCAGGAGAGAGATGTTTCTTCGTTGCTGGCCGATTTCTCTCTGCTGAATTCTTCAACTGACCAGGTGGTAGAAAATAGTCCATGAGGGGACAGTTGATATCAATACGCCCTAAGCCGATTGGTCAGCATATGACCAATTTGCTCACAGAGGACGAGAAGAAATAGATCCTATTTCAGTCTGCTACAGTGGTATGCTGTACATGGCCGAACCACCTGAGACGCCGAACACGTAAGACACCCCAAATCCCACAAATACCAAGTTGCTTCCGATAAAGCACGGCTGAAGGGATTCTTTCCTCTAATTTGCTGCCGCACATCCACCTGATCATAACCGTTTCGAGGTTTATTTACAATCAATAAGGGGGTGATGGTTCATACCTTTCGACAGTATAAGTGATTGTAAATAGATCTGACAGGATTTGAGCTCGTCTTGTTGATTTTATCATTTACAATGGCAGCCATTATCACCAATCGAATAATAAAGGAAAACAATTTGCATTCTCGTTAAAACAAATGAGTACTGTTGTCATATTTGGGCTGGTGAATCTCTGTCCCATTTGAGGGTTCTGGATAAGGTGCAGAAACGTATCTGTAATTTGATTGGCCCCACCCTTTCTTCATCTCACAGACATAATGTTGCTAGTCTCAGTCTTTTCTATAAATACTATTATGACATGTGTTCTTCAGAATTGTCTGATCTATTCCTTGCTTCCTTTGTTCCAGCTGGTTTGATTCGTTGATCTAGTGGTGTTCATGGTATATTAACCACCATCATCATCATCATCATCATCATCATCATCATCATCATCATCACCATCATCATCATCATCATCACCATCACCATCATCATCACCATCATCACCATCATCATCATCATCATCATCATCATCACCATCACCATCATCATCACCATCATCATCACCATCATCATCATCATCATCAGGTTTTGGTATTTAACACAATCTTAGTCTTACAGGTGTTAGCGGTGCATCTATGGATGCCTATTATTGAACCATCTCCCTTGAAAGGTCATCATCATCTGGTTTTAGTATTACAGGTGCTGCTAGTGTCCCGGACTCCGGGGTGGACAACACCAGGCAACGTCTCACGCCTGCTCTCCATGCGGTCCGATCCAAAGGTCAAGTCACTTCGTACACACTCAAGCCAGTTTTTCCTTGCTCTTCCACCACACCCTCGTGCCTGGGGTATCCATGTGTGTTATTGAGTCGATGCAGGAGGTTAGTATGTTTACCTCCTCAGTAGGAGGTTAGACACGAGGTCAGATGAAGTTTTAAAAAGCCAGCGACCTAGTTGAAGTGTACTCCGGCCTACATAAAATGCCTGAGCAGCCCTGTCAGCATTCCCCCCAATAGGGGCAGCTCAAACGATTAGCAATAAACTAACCCTTCTGAAAGCGAAGGTAAAGCATGGGAGTTTAGATCCCCTTGGACTGAACAGAACCCTACCTCAGCCCGACAGCGACAAAGTCACTATCGTACTGATTGTCAAGGACGTATCCTCAACTCACCTACTCAAGCGGTGCCAGGTGAGTAATTTCTATTGGACCTTTTTAAGGACTCAATCCGGAGACCGTTAGGGGTTTGCAGAGTAGACAGAGAGCTTCCAGACATCCACAAAGAAAGACGTATACCCTTTCTCTTGACACCCGCTGACTAGACATTCCGAGCACGTCTGTCCTCACTTAAATTGATTTACCCCTTAAGAGGTTAGACACAAGGTCAGGTATAGGTTTGAAAAGCCAGCGCACAAGGATCACTGCATTGTGGCCTACAAAAAATGCCTGAGCAGCCCCATCGGCAATCACTGGTAGGGGTGCCTCATCTGGTTAGCAATAAACTAACCTCTTTTAAAATATAAGTAAATCATACTTGTAAGGATCATTTCTCACAAACATGATCAGTTTGACAGCGGCTTTGCTGTCCTGTTCAGTCCTGGGAGGTCCAAGAAAGGATTATCAGCAGGCGACACGGACAACATTTATTTAATTCCTTTCAAGTAAAGGGCGCAGACACAGTCATAACTTGTTTCAACATACACTCAACTGTGTATGCAATATAATTGAATGTCTGCCATCCAGTAGGATGCCCCATCCCCAGCAAAAACAAAACGATATAAAATGAATAAATGTATATAAAGTGACACGAAAAAGGAAGAAGAAAACTTACTATTCCTCAAGAAGACGTTATATCGTTGAAACTAAAAGAAATATTTATTTTTAAAAATATGTATGCGTTGTTTTGTGCTTCTAAATCATACAAAAATTTAAAATTACACAACGCTTACAGAAAGGAACAATTTCTAATTTATTTCACACGTACCAGCGCCAACGTTTCAACGAAAACATTTTTTAAAAAATCACTGTTGAAAGACTCTACTGATTCTTCGAGTGCCACCAAATAATAAAGAGAAAAAGAAAAAAAAATGTTACTAGTCCTGAAGAAGACTTTATATCATCAAAACTCAGCTGATTTTAAATAAATAAATATTTATTAAAAAAATATATATAATAATAAATAAACATTTATTAAAAAATATATATATATAATAATAAATAAATATTCATTAAAAAATATATATATATATAATAAATAAATATTTATTAAAATTTATATATAATAAATAAATATTTATTAAAAAATATATATATATATAATAAATAAACATTTATTAAAAAATATATATATATATATAATAAACATTTATTAAAAAAATATATATATAATAATAAATAAATATTTATTAAAAAATATATATATATATATAATAAATAAATATTTATTAAAATATATATATAATAATAAATAAATATTTATTAAAATATATATATAATAATAAATAAATATCTATTAAAATATATATATATATATAATAAATAAATATTTATTAAAAAAATATATAATGATAAATAAATATTTATTAAAAAATATATATATAATAATAAATAAATATTTATTAAAAAATATATATATATAATAATAATAAATAAATATTTATTAAAAAATATATATATATATAATAATAATAAATAAATATTTATTAAAAAATATATATATATAATAATAAATAAATATTTATTAAAAAAAAATATATATATATAATAAATAAATATTTATTAAAAAAAATATATAATAATAAATAAATATTTATTAAAAAATATATATATAATAATAAATAAATATCTATTAAAAAAAAATATATATATATATAAATAAATATTTATTCAAAAATATATATGTATATAATAATAAATAAATATTTATTAAAATATATATATAATAATAAATAAATATTTATTAAAATATATATATAATAATAAATAAATATTTATAAAAAAATATATATATAATAATAAATAAATATTTATTAAAAAATATATATATAATAATAAATAAATATTTATTAAAAAATATATATATAATAATAAATAAATATTTATTAAAAAATATATATATAATAATAAATAAATATCTATTAAAAAAAAATATATATATATATAAATAAATATTTATTCAAAAATATATATGTATATAATAATAAATAAATATTTATTAAAATATATATATAATAATAAATAAATATTTATTAAAATATATATATAATAATAAATAAATATTTATAAAAAAATATATATATAATAATAAATAAATATTTATTAAAAATATATATATAATAATAAATAAATATTTATTAAAAAATATATATATAATAATAAATAAATATTTATTAAAAAATATATATATAATAATAAATAAATATCTATTAAAAAATATATATATATATATAATAAATAAATATTTATTAAAATATATATGTAATAATAAATAAATATTTATTAAAAAATATATATATATATAATAAATAAATATTTATTAAAATTTATATATAATAATAAATAAATATTTATTAAAAAATATATATATATATAATAAATAAATATTTATTAAAAAATATATATATAATAATAAATAAATATTTATTAAAAAATATATATATAATAATAAATAAATATTTATTAAAATATATATATATAATAATAAATAAATATTTATTAAAAAATATATATATAATAATAAATAAATATTTATTAAAAAAATATATATATATAATAAATAAATATTTATTAGATGCGATATTTGTTAATAAAAATAAAATCAGAACAGATTTCTTTTTTTTTTCATTTTTACCTTGATCTTTTTACTAATAATTTCGCTTGAACACCTAGCTTCTTCAGAGTAACAATTGCGTTGGCGTTGGTGGTAGTCCGTCAGGAAGGAAAATGGACGTGGTGTTGTTATTAACGGCTTTCTCACTTTTAAAAAATATGAAGTGACGCGCATGCACACAGTTATATGTATTAAATTGGGAGAGTTCATTTTTTTGAGAATAAAATTTTCAAGTTTATAGTGTGACTTCCTCTCATGTAAACTCGTATAAAAGTGTAATCTACCAGAATGCATTTCGATTCATTCATAGACAAGACAGCCATTTTAATCTTTTGTTAATAGTTGAAAAAAGTGATTTAAACAGTTGAATAGAAGGTCAATTTTTACTTTTTTTTGTTTTTTTTACTTGTAGTCACCCCAAACAAGGGGGCACATTGCCACTGAGACATAAGGGGCTACTGTGAATTAGGGTCAGACTCATAGGGGCATCCTAAGTGGGGAGTTGTGCAGCAAAATTTTTGTTCACATTAGATTTAAATTTCTGCATGTTTGTACAGTCGGGGAAACATGGAGCAGGAAGGGAATTCCAAAGGTAAGCAGTTCGGGGAAAGAAACTATTAGAGTTGAAATAATGAAGGAGTGGGATTTTGCTGATTGTCGGGTAGTCGGGGGTATTTACGTCGAGGGGGCATAAGTGCAGCAAGATCGTTGGAGAACATTCCATTGAAGTAGTTGTAAAACAAGCACATGGATGCAACACTGCGGCGATGGGACAGGGACTGGAGCTTTGCAGACAGTGTGGGACCTATTAGATTAGAGGCTCTTTTTTTTTAACTTGTATTAGAGGGAGAGACTAGTGGTTGATGCACCAGCCCAGATGTGGCAACAATACTCCATGCATGGGCAAATGGTAGCTTTTCAAAGATATAGGATACTGACACATACATGTTAGTATCATAACTATTGTTCTGGTCAAGTAGCACCGTTGGTACCGACAGTCTCTAATCTGGTCACTCAGCAGATCACTCAACACCTCTTCCGTTTGAAGCTTGTCTTTGACTATGCTCTGCCATTACTCATCTCTGCCACACAATGATCGACAACCACCCACCCACTCAAATGTAATGCAAGATGAGATACCTTCCCTCGACCATTTTAAGTGCTGGTCAGTGAGCAGGTGCAGGGCAAATCTGTCCGTCCTTAAATGATAAGTACTTCCATTCTTTTTCTCTTTGGCGTTTGTCTTATTAATAATTATTAACTTGTAGATTTCTTTGGGGTTTTTTTTTTTTACTTTTCTTTTTTTTGCTGTTTCGTAAGCCGAAATAATAAAAAAAGAAAAGTCTGTAAACTGTTTCTCTTGTTGGAATCGACGAGATTTCTTTAAGTAAATTGTGATATTTTTCTTCGGGTTTCTAATTCTTGACGTTGAGTCGAATAAGAAAGACAAAACAAAATTTAATGCAAGATCTTCTTTCTCTGCTGACTCAACCACTTTTCAAAACAAAATGCAGCAGGATTCACTTGATCATTGTCGAAAAACACGTTCTGCAGACTTGTTTCTAACGTCGTCTGCTTCTATTTTTCTTCCTCCCACAAGGTAAGATGTGACACAAGGTCGGGAAAGTGGGAAAGAACCAGCGCTCGAGAATTTGAGCACTCTGTCTGTTTAAAAATTGCCTGGGCAGCCTCGTCGGCATTCCCCGGTAGGGGCGCCTCAGACAGCAAGCAATAAACTTACTCCTCTCCAAAGAGGGGAGGCAAAGCCTGGGAGGGTGGACCTCCTAGAACTACACAGGACCGACAACCCCCAATAGACCAGCGTAAATCCAGACCCAAAGGCCCGGACGATACCGGTTTATTAGGCGGGGTAAAAACCCCTGGTTGACCAACAAGGCGTTGGCATTCCAATGGGATGTGTGACAGTGGCCCACACTATCAGAGCAGTGTACAATTCTTGCAAGAAAGGTGAAATCCTAGTTAAGCTGGCCATGACAAATGCTTTCAAGATGGTGCGAAAAGACCACTTTCTCAAAGTGTGCCACCGCCTGGGCATTTAACATCTACCATCTGGCTCCTACTGCATATGTCATAACAAGCCTCTTGTTGTGCAGAAAGAATCCCACCACATATGCTTCAGGTGTTCAACAAGGTGATCCAATGGAGCCCCTACTTTGGCTATCAACGATATCGCCCAGTGTGCCACGTCACTGATTAATATTTGATATCTCGGGAGGTACAAAGCATAGACCTGCAACTATTTCATTTGAGCTTTTTTGGTTTTACTAATGGGTCACCGCTTATGTTGGTTTACGTATCACGTAAATCAAATGATAGACACACATCCGTTTGTCCTAAGCGCCATCTTGGTTTTCCCATTCAATAATCAACAACAAGCAAGGGAGATAACTCGAAGAACTTATCCCAAAGGAATAGAACTCTTTTCATCTTAATACAAAGGGAGATAACTTAACACTGGGGTCCACTCGAAGATAAGGGTTAAAGAGATTGTCCGTAGGATGATGATCGATATCACGAGAGGAACGGAAACAACGAGTGGGATGGGCAGAAGATTACTTAAAAGAAATTGATTATCCCAAAAAGTATTTGTTTACGTTAGACTTGAAGACGACTATGCTGTAGTCAGTTGGAAAGCAGTCTCGTGGTATTTTGTTCCACAGATGGGATGTTCTTGGAAAGAAACTTTGTTTATGGAAGTTTTGTTTGGTTTTTGGTACAGAGAGAGAGAAAGGAACTTCTTTGCTGTGGTTGTAGCTAGACGAGTTCTTGCTGTGGATGTCTTACAGAGGGGGGGACCAGGGATTGGAGCGCAGTCGAGCACCTACCATAGGTGAATCTCAACGATGCCACATTCGGTGACGCTATCGACACTGTGCTTTGTGACATGGAGCGGATAGTTCCAACTCTCGCTGACATCGGTTTGATATTCAATCATAACAGATCGGAAATTATCAATCTAAACTGTTCTATAGTTTCGGCGTGGAATAAATGGCCTCGGATCTACGCTGGGAGTTGTCTCTGTAAAAGAGCTGGATGCCACAATTATTATTGGTTCGCTTATCAGCTCAAATGGCGTAGTTACAGATCTACGTGATAAATAACCTAAACCGGAGTTTATAGCAGAGCGCCTCAACATGATTGATTCTCATCTATTTACGTTGATGAATTCCTCATGTTATTCTGAAGTCAATCTCCTTGAAAACTTTGACAAAATTCTCCATCACTCCACGGGTGAAATCTGCAACCTGGATTTCAACGATACTGGTTGGCGTCAGGCTATTCTCCCTCTTCAGTTTGGCCATCTTGGTTTATGCTCTCCAATTGATACTGTGCTAGTGGCCTTCATTTTCTTTGATCCATGCTTTGGCAGGTTTCATCGAGAGGATTCTTTCCTCAAACCTCGAATCCCTGTCTTTTTCCTATGATTTTCTCCATGAACACCCTCAAAACCACCAGAGAGGACTTTCCAACATATCTCCTGCCGCAGCAAGTACTTCCTCCTCATCAACCTCAACTAGTACTGCCATAATCCTGTCATAAACTCATTTTTTGCATCTTCACTCAAGTCGCATAAAAGTGGTGCATAAACAGATATAGTTGTGAATATTTTCTCACCAACCATCAACTTCATCAGTATGATTCGATCACTTAGATGATTAACTTCAATCACTTTATCTACCCATCTCTCTGCAATAAAAATACCAACACCACCTGTTCCCTTTTCATTTCCAATCCAATACAGCTCATATCTTGCATTCTTTCCAACAATCATTCTAGCAGATTTACTTCTCCAGCGGGAGATTTACTTCTTCAACAAGGTAAGCAAATAAAATAATACGCAAAGATATAACTGCATAGAAAAAACAAAATAAATGAAAAATGGACAAACCACAGAATATAAAAACCAATCATCACATCAAAATCAACATCATCGTTTATTTTAATACGAGAAACTTTGTCGAAGTAAACAGAGATGAACTGAAAGGTATATGTGTCACGATCTATGTTCGTAACTAAATGTATTCTTTATTTTTGGTCCGTACAATGGCGTCAATCTAGGCCATGTAGTGTCATTGGCAAGGTGAGATCTGTCAGGTGGGAATTGTTAAAAAAACATGAAACACAATGCAAAGTGAAGGAAACACAAAGATGTATAAAACTGACTAAAGTTTTATTTCATGAAAGGGTCTACCTGGGAAGGTGATAGACGTGTTATTTATTTAGAAATAAGAGGATGTGATGCGGTGTATGTAACATGAAAATAGAACAGTTCTTTGACCAATATGTGTAGTAGAGAGAGATGATAGATGCCTTTACTTATCTTGGGAATAATTCGATATTCATGTTGATAAACCTCTGGTACAAGTCTAAGTGTCTATGGGAGTAGACGAAGAAAGATAAACTCGTCTTCAATTCCGACTGGCAAGTAAGTCTGAACTTTTCATAGAAAAGAGGTCTCAACCATTTCAAAATCTTTTCTTCAAACGCCGTTTTAGTAAATCTTATTTAAAATGCCTCATCTGATCTGGCACATGAATTAGAATAATATATCGGATGACCCCTTATATTTTCCTCATTGTTTTACGGTATCCATTTTTGGGGCTGCACCTTTTTCAAGTAGGGAAAGAAAGTAAATCTACCCGTCCATCTGCTTGCCTCTCGTCTCAAAGGAGGGAGAAGAAGAAAGAGAGGAGTGAGGGAAGGGAAGAAGAAAGACGTAGTCTCTGTTCATCCACGTACACCCTCTTCTTCTCTTAGTAGTGGCAAGGGAAAGAATATACAATCTCGGTCGTAACAATCATATTCACTTTGACAAAGTTTCTCTTATTAAAAGAAACGAAATATTAGTCTACTGATGTTGTTTTTGATGTGATGATTAGCTTTAATATTCTGTGGTTTGTCCATTTTTCATTTATTTTATCTGTACATTCTTTCAAATATTATCCTTATACTAGCTGGCTTGATATTGTTTCACAAAAACATTAAAATAATAACAATTTCATTCATAACTTTGTTTAAAACATGAAACAAAACCTTAGTGTACTCGGATGTCAGTTCGACCTCCTGTGTGCTGGAAACGAATGTGACGACACATGGCCCAAAGAGAGAGAGAGAGTGAGGGAGAGAAGTCGTCAGTTCACTTGTAAGCACACGGTGTGAACTTGGGGTTTTAGAGATGTCTGGATAAGATATGATTAAGCTATAATTATCGACTTCTCTCTGTTTCAACACTAGTCAATTATTGAGAACAGACGATCCCAAACGAATAAACCTCTTCTTGTCTTCAACCGTTGTTTCTTTTTGGTCCTTATTTTCAGAAGATGAACGAACTTGCTTGCAGGTGCCGTTTCCTTGGTCGAGCAAGATCACTGTAAGGAACGAATAACATAGAAAGTTATATTATGAATTCTCATGTATTTTAATTGATTGTGACTTTTGAGACATTATACCTCCCCTCAGAGGGGAGGTATATACTATACATTGTAAAGAATGGGATGTTGCCCCTAAACTGCTTTAACCTTTACTTACGCTTGATGAAGGCTATATAGGCTTCCTTTCAGTCTTGAAAGACAATGGATACCCATTGGAAGGGTTCCTTTGCAAGGAATCTATAGTGAAGCAAGGGTTGCACAATCCTGCATACATCTCTCCTGAGCTATGCCTACAGTCCACGCTTGTGATCATTACACCACGCTATTTCCTGTCTTTAATGGCTTTTCCATGGCAGCAAGATGTGACACAAGCTAAGGTCCTTTAATTTAAGAAAAACCAGCTGCCCATAGGGGACACTCTAGTAGTGAACAAAAATAGCCGTGAGCATTCCTTGGTAGGAGTGTTACAGGCAACCGGCAATTCATGTAAATTCACTAGACTAACTCGACAATCAACTAAATCTCATTCATTCACTGTGGAGGTCCCCAGATGCCGGAGAGCCTTCTACTCAAATAGCTTCTTTTCTCGTGCTGTTGGTCTCTGGAACTCCCTCCCTGCCTCCTGTTTCCCCGACAGTACTGACATGCAGAAATTTAAAACTAATGTAAACAGACATCTCGCTGCGCAGATCCCAATTTAGGTTGACCCCCCCCCCCCAACCTTCTCCCCTTTTCTTTTTTCTCAGTAGCCCCTTACGTCTACAGTGGCGGCCTGCCTTGTTTGGGGTGAACTATGTCAAAAACAAAAAAACAAATGAAGATAAGTAATGCCTGGGTGGATGGCTTCCTATGATCAAACTGAATCATACCTTATGAAAAAGAAGAATCTTCCAAGAATTAAGATAATGCCTAGATTGCCAGAATGATGCTAAGGATGCCTCACCCCCGGGCATGATACTTCAATAAAAGTAAATGGTAAATTTGTAGAGTAACACCTTCATCTTAATGCCCCCCCCCCTCCAAATTCTATTTTTAAAGTGATTACGTGTGAACACCCTCAAAAACTTGGCAGAAAGAAGACAAAAACTAAAAAAAAACAATTATTTTAGAATTTAGGGTGAGGAATCAGTTTCGTATATAAATTTTACGTAAAATGATCCCCCATTTCAGGGCCATTCTAACATTTTAGGGCTGTTAACTAAATATTTTTGCCACTAACTCTAAGTCCGACTGGCAAGGTTATAAAACCACATAAATGCAAGTGTACTCCAGGGATCGATCCTTGGACCTTTATTCTTTCTGATTTTCATAAACGACCTCCCTGATGACATTGTTTTAGAGATGGGTATATTTGTTGACGACACCACGCTCTACTCTCATCATGTGGGCAAAACAGATGTGCACATATGCGAGGCAATGGCTGAATCCTTAGAAAGTGACCTCCAGTCTAAAGTGAAATGGGGTCATAAATGGATGGTAATCTTTAATGCTGCTAAAATAAAGTTCCTTTCATTCAACAACTTCAAGAAACTTCTTCAACCACTGATTGCCATGGCTAATAGTACCCTACCTGAGAGTCCAACGTTGAAACTCCTCGGCCTAACATTCACAGGTAACATGAATTGGAATAAATACATAGAAGACATTGCCAAGGCTGCTGCAAAGAAGGTAGGCTCCCTCTACCGTGCTAGAAAACTTCTCACACCTGACAGTACCCTATATCTCTACAAAGCCACCATCCGCACATGCATGGAGTATTGTCACATCTGGGCTGGTGAACCACCCACTGCTCTCTCCTTCTTAGACAAGGTCCAAAAAAGAGTCGCTTATCTAATAGGTCCCTTACTATCTACTAAGCTCCAGCTCCTGTCTCATCGCTGCAATGTAGCATCCTTGTGCTTGTTTTACAAGTACTTCAATGGATTGTGCTCCGATGAACCGGCTGCTCTGGTGACCCCTCGACGTAAATACACTCACCCAACCTGACAATCAGCAAAATCCCATCCATTCACTGTGGAGGTCTCTAGATGGTGGAGAGCCTTCTACTCCAATAGCTTCATTCCTCATGTTGAAACTCCCTACCTGCTCTCTATTTCCTCAACTGTACCGACATGATGAAATTTAAAACTAATGTGAACAAGCATCTCATTGCACAGCTCCCAATTTAGGATGACCCCCAAAACTTTCACCCTAATTCTCAGTAGCCCCTTACGTCTACGGTGGCAGCTTGCCTTGTTTGGGGTGAACTATGTCAACAAAAAAAATTCGCCTAAAAAAAGTAGAACTCCTCCTAACAAAAGATCCATAGACTTTACTCCCATAGCAAAACCATTTTTTTTCCTTGGTTAACTGTCCTAAAATGCTAGAATTGCCCGGAAATGGGGGTTCGTTTTATTTTAAATTTATATACAAAAAAAATTGATCCATCATTCTAAATTGTTAAGTAATTGTTTTTTGTTTTTTTCTTCCAAGTTTATAAGGTGTTTACACGCAATCGCCTAAAAAAAGTAGAATCCCATTTATTTTTACAGGGTGGTGGTGATTTAGCGGAGGGTGTTAACCTACAATAGTAAACATGTATGAATCAATAGAAGTTTGTCACCAGCCGTTCCGTTTTTTGTTGCTCTACTTACACACAGACACAAGAGAAAGGGAAAGCACTCAAGCACACATACACAGATTCATTCATGAATACAAATACTCCATTTCACACTTACTATCCGTTCATTCATTCACCTGCCCACAAATGGGTGCTTGTTATAAAAATAGAAGGTATTTCATTCATAAAATTGCTGATGCTCTACTCACGTAACCATGGATGTAGCAGTTATAAACACTGATATTTCTTTCCTCTGCGAGATGATTTGGAGACATGACGACCAATCAGACTCCAGTGTGTATTAATTTCAACGGGAATTTTGAAGAACTACTTCCAGCCCCTTTGGGAATTACAGGCAGTAGTCAGAGAGTTTCCCGACACTAACGAAGAAAGATGTCCTCTTTTCTGCCTCCGTCACTGATGCCGAGCAAAGCTATCTTCACTTGAAGATATATTGTGCCCAGAAGACTTTCGGCAGCCATCTCACTTTCTTACTTTATTACTCCCTTCGCTGTGATACTGTCTAAACTGTCGGCTACCTACACCCAAGTGTAAAAATCTTCAAATAGATATATATAGAAAGAGGAGTATTAGAAGGCTATCACAAAGCAAGAAATGGAAATATGTCGCTTTGAGAAGTAAGACAAAAACAAGTGATTTAAAAATAAATGTTTATAGCAAATCTTACTTGAGTAGTCTTCAACACAGTGATGTAATGTGTGTGACTGTGTTCCATAATATATTTCGAGTTTTTAGGGTTCTCCAGGTGCCTGATAGTGGTGTTGGGGTATCTATTCAAATCCAGCACCTAATGGAATTGCCTAGTGCAGGCGGTTTTGTCTGCTAATACACTACATTTGTCCTTGATGCATGCTATTTCATTCATTACATATCCTATCTTGGCTCTTCATCATTTAAATCAAATATGAAATTTTGAAAAAAAACATTTAGTTTTAGTTTTATTCCATTTGCTGCAGACATTAATATTCACTGCATTATAAGCATATAACAATATTACCATTTGGCACGGGTTTTAGAGATTTGAAACACCTACCATTTGATAAAGAGATCTTTCCACGAAATATATTATGGAACCCATTACGTCACTGTGTTGAAGTCTTGCTTAATCAAGTTAGATTTGCTATACAAAAAAATTTTTTTTTTAAAACACTTGTTTTTGTCTTACTTATCAAAGCCGACATATTTCTATTTCTTGCATTGTGATAGCCTTCTAATACCCCTCTATATACGTATTACACACAATGCTTCAAGCAAACTACCTCTCTTTATATATATATATATATATATATATATATATATATATATATATATATATATTGTGATAGTCTTCTAATACTCCTCTATATACGTATTACACACAATGCTTCAAGCAAACTACCTCTCCTTATAAATATTTATATTGTTGTTTTTTATGAAAAGACTTTGCCTTCATTTTGTTTGCTGTCCATTTTATTATACAGAATATTATAGAAGTTGATCTTATGTGGCAATATTACTTGCTTTGGCCGAAGGGGTATCTCTTGGGACTGGCACCAATGTGGCAACATCGTTTGCTTTGGACGGCTAGGCGATCTTTGCCGGACTTTATGTGACGACGGGACGATGTGTGACAACATGTGCATGTATGTGCAATGTCTCGTCTTTTTATGGGCAGTGAGCAATCATCGTCTGACGATAGTCACTGTCGTCTGCTTCTGGGACTGGCTGGCTAGCTGTTTGGTTGGGACCATCGTGCTACAAATCAAACATTATGTAATAATGGAACAAACCATTTTACTTTTAATATAAAAAGATATATTTATTTTCTTCCGAAGCACATTTTTATAACTTTACAGAGAATGTGACAAGACGCGTGCGTCTCTTTCAAAATTCAAACCAGTCTCCTAATTTTCAATCTCTTTACCAGAGAGAGAGAGAAGGGGGGGGGGGTGAGAGAGAATGGGAGAGAGACAGAGGGATAGAGAAAGAGAGAGAGGGAATACAGCCGTCATCAGTGTTTCAACAAATCTCGGTGACAGGTTTTCTTTGACCGCTTGAACCTGGCTGGTGTCTCCAGCATTGTTGATATTTAGCTGACATCGGATTATACCGAATACCCCGATCAGTGAGCTGACATTTTTAGTGCAGCGAATTCACTTCATTTGCAACTCAAGTCTGGCGCAAGGGTTACGAATATAACGGGAAGCACTTAGCTCCCCAAAAGATTACGCATTGTGCCACACCTACAATCCATGCTAAAATAGGCTCCCAAAGGACCACCCTATAACAGGCCAGGTGATCGTGCAATTGTTTTTTTTTTTACCGGAGGCGATGTGAGTTTTCTAAGATAATTAATGTAGCAGTTAAAAACCGAAAGAAAATCCGGTGCTTATTTATAAAGAGATACATGTGAAATATTGCATTTCAAAAAGTAAATAACAGGAAAACTTATGAATATACTTACTTATCAGTTGAAATTATTAGTGTACACCAAAAATTACGGAAAATTATCGAGTAGAATTTTAGTAACAAATAAAATTAATTTCTTACTCATATTTCCGAGCATATATTGAAGCAATGCCATTATGTGTCTTTTAGCCAGCACGTCGTAGAAGATTATCTCCCTTCATCTAATATGAAGACGCTATGCGGTCATGTGGTTTGGAGTTTGTTGACTTTTAATAGTAAATTAATTTTATTTTTTATTAAAATTCTACTCGATAATTTTCCGTAATTTTTGGTGCACACTAATACTTTCAACTGATAAATAAGTATATCTATAAGTTTTTCTTGTTATTTTATTTTAACTGCCATATTTCACATGTACCTCTTTATTAAATAAGCACCGAAAATTTCCCTCTGAGATTAGTTTGATGTTTTCATGTATTTTACATACTACATAATAAGAATCAGAATGAGCTAATTGATAAATTTGACAATTATTGATGAATTCCTATAAACGAAGAGACAGGTAACTTTGAATAAACAAAGGCAAATACATGTCAATGAGTGATCTTTATTTCCATGTGGGATTTTTTTAGACAATTTGTACTCAATCATGGTCATGGCTAGAATCCTTTGAGAATGAAATTTTCATGGAGTGCTGACTGACTGATTGTAAAACTTGTCTCTAGTCAGAGACTCAAAATGTTAGATATATTGGCCTCTTATAGGGATGGCCATGGATGTACTTTATAATCTTCTATATCTATAAATGACGAAAATTGGGTATTTTTTAACTTTCTTGACTGGAGTAATTTCGTTTCAGTTAATTTGGGTTTCTGTGTTGCCTATTATTATGGTGTTATATTAACTTTTGACAGAGTGCCAAGAGAGGCTGTTACCAAAATGACTGGTTGATATGCCGTAAAACAAAACAACCAAACCAAACACCATGAATAAATATTTGAAGATATAAAGAACTTGAAGCATAAAAACTTTTACCAAAATGACCTGATTCGGTATTAAATAATCTGAAAAGGGTTGATATGCCGCAAAACAAAACAACCAAACCAAACACCATGAATAAATATTTGAAGATATAAAGAACTTGAAGCATAGAAAGTTTTACAAAAAAGACCAGATTTGGCATTAAATAATCTGAAAAGGGTTGATGTGCTGTAAAATAAAACAACAAAACCAAACCTGTACTGAGTTCGTTACTTTTCATTTGTGTCTTAGAAGCATCATGCAGGGAGTTTTATATGGGTTGTCTGGAAGAGATGCTGTATCTATGGGGGTAGCATGCTCTCATTCCGTCAGCCATGACCGGATAGAAGTCTTAAATAATTTGCAATTGTATTCTTAGTATCGTCCCTACTGAGGATTGAACCTTCAACCTCCAGAAGACTGTGTCACTTAGAACTGGATTTTACTTAGTACTTTATCCGTTACGCCACACAAGTCTGTTATCATGCAGAAAGTTTGTGAAGAAACAGGTGCCCGGCTCCCAAAGAGATTGTTTCTGATTGGCTAAAGTCTAATACAAACAACCAATAGATATTGTGAATTCTGATCCAATCAGAACCAAGCATTTAAGACAATCAAATATCGAATAATTTAGAGATCGCTTCTCTGTTGTTGTTAGGACACACGTGAGGCGAGTGCTGGATCCCCACCGGGTCGTCACTTGCCAATCTTCAGAGCAATGATCAGATGGATATGCAATGTTGGGTCAGATCAGACCCAGCATATCAAGTTAGATACCCTGTTGGCAAGGCTGAATTTACGAAAACTTGATGAACTCCTGATGATCAGTCAGCTACATTGGTTTGGTCACATTGAGAGGAGCCACTCTTGGATAAGAAAATGCAGAGACCTTAAGGTGGACGGTCAGGGTGAAGTTGTATGACCCAAACCACGGATTCTTGCGGTTCAGTTGGAAATTCCATACAGATTCCCGAGTTCGACAGAAAGATTCCCGAATTTGACAAGATACACCTGAATAAGGTCGGAGGTTACATCAGCTGAAACGGTGTGAGAATAAATTTCAAGATGAGAACAGTAGTCCGAATAATTCAAATAATATAAATTATCAATCCTCATCTAAAAAAATTCAGAAACATTGTAATAGTAAATCTTTTTTTCATTGCAGACCAATGCTGTCACTTTCTTGCAGAGTTATCGACCAACGAACAAAGGAGACACAGAACAAACGAAGAGTTGATAGAATGACAATTTTATTTATACTTACATACACGGATGAAATTCATATCGCATGTGTGGTAGATTAGAATTTATATATAATACGAACAAACGTAAAAAAGGTATTAGCTTATATAACGATAAGAAACTTTTCCAACCCCCGATTGCCATGGCTAATAGTACCCTACCTGAGAGCCCATCATTTAAACTGCTCAGCCTAACATTCACAGGTAACATGAATTGGAATAAATACATAGAAGACACTGCAAAGAAAAGTGGCTCCCAATACTGTGCTAGAAAACTTCTCACACCTGCCAGTATCCTATATCTCTACAAAGCCACCATCTGCCCATGCATGGAGCATTGTTGTCACATCTGGGCTGGTGCGCCATCCACCGGTCTCTTCCTCTTAGACTAGGTCCATAAAAAGGTATCTAATCTAATAGGTCCCTCACTATTCACAAAGCTATAACCCCTGTTGCACCAACAACTAGTCTCCCCTTCTTAGACAGAGTCTAAAAAATATTTGCTAATCTAACAAGCTCCAGTCCCTGGTGCACTAACAACTAGTCTCCCCTTCTTAGACAGGGTCTAAAAAAGATTTGCTAATCTAACAAGCTCCAGTCTCTGGTGCACCAACAACTAGTCTTCCCTTCTTAGACAGGGTCTAAAAAAGATTTGCTAATCTAACAAGCTCCAACCCCTGGTGCACCAACAACTAGTCTTCCCCTCTTAGACAGGGTCTAAAAAAGATTTGCTAATCTAACAAGCTCCTGCCCCTGGTGCACCAACAACTAGTCTCCCTCTCTTAGACAGGGTCTAAAAAAGATTTGCTAATCTAACAAGCTCCAGCCCCTGGTGCACCAACAACTAGACTCCCTCTCTTAGACAGGGTCTAAAAAAGATTTGCTAATCTAACAAGCTCCAGCCCCTGGTGCACCAACAACTAGTCTTCCCTTCTTAGACAGGGTCTAAAAAAGATTTGCTAATCTAACAAGCTCCAACCCCTGGTGCACCAACAACTAGTCTTCCCCTCTTAGACAGGGTCTAAAAAAGATTTGCTAATCTAACAAGCTCCTGCCCCTGGTGCACCAACAACTAGTCTCCCTCTCTTAGACAGGGTCTAAAAAAGATTTGCTAATCTAACAAGCTCCAGCCCCTGGTGCACCAACAACTAGACTCCCTCTCTTAGACAGGGTCTAAAAAAGATTTGCTAATCTAACAAGCTCCAGCCCCTGGTGCACCAACAACTAGTCTTCCCTTCTTAGACAGGGTCTAAAAAAGATTTGCTAATCTAACAAGCTCCAACCCCTGGTGCACCAACAACTAGTCTTCCCCTCTTAGACAGGGTCTAAAAAAGATTTGCTAATCTAACAAGCTCCTGCCCCTGGTGCACCAACAACTAGTCTCCCTCTCTTAGACAGGGTCTAAAAAAGATTTGCTAATCTAACAAGCTCCAGCCCCTGGTGCACCAACAACTAGACTCCCTCTCTTAGACAGGGTCTAAAAAAGATTTGCTAATCTAACAAGCTGCAGCACCTGTCCCATCGCGGCAATGTTGCATCCCTGTGCTTGTTTTACAAGTACTTCAATGGAATGTGCTCCAATGAACTTGCTACACTTGTGTCTCCTCAACATAAATACCCCTGACCAACCAGACAATCAGCAAAATTCCACTACTTCACTATATAGGTCCCCCAGATTCAGGAAAGCTTTCTACACTAATAGCTTCTTTCCTCAAACCGCTAGCCTTTGGAATTCTCTCCCTGCTCTCTGTTTCCTAGACTGTACCCACATGCAGAAATTTAAATGTAATGTGAACAATCATCTTGCTGCACAACTCCTTACTTAGGGTGCCCCTATAAATATGGCCCCTAAACCCTTGTAGGCCCTTACATCTCAGTGGCAATGTGCCTTGTTTGGAGTAAATATAAGTAAAAGAAAGCTACCCTCTTTTTTTCTGTGTTCGTTCGGCTTACTCTTTCCTCTTTTTTCTTTTTCTCATATTGTAGGAAAAGGGAGTCACTAAAATCATTTGATTTCAACTATGTCCGCACTGACCAATGGCGTATGTGCAAAATAAAATAAAAAACATTACTTTACATGAACGTGTTAACTCAACATTTTCAACCAGTGAAAATGATTTCCGCTCGTTTGAAACATAGAGTTAACAAGCGTATGCGAAAATAAAAAAACTAATAAAAACATGTAACTTGACAGACGAAATCAGAGTTCTGGGCAACACAAAATGGTACCGTGACTCTCGATCGAAATTACAACAAAACCAACAACCGCGACTTGAGTGTCAAGCTGAAAATCCTTTAAGCAGGAGTACTCTCTTCCTGGTTTCAATCTTACCCACAAAAGGTAAACTCACTCACTCACACACTCACACACATACACAATATAACTTTGAAACAAACTTTCTAATGCTCGTGTTTTTTTATCATTCAAAAACCTCCAACTTTCTCAACAAACTTTCGTCTTACAAAATATATTTTACATCTCTGTAAAATTATTGATATATAAATATGTTTTCTTTTTTCTCTTTCATTCAGAAAACCCTCTTGTTGAATTTAGCACTTGCTAAATGGTGACCTATTCATAATATTCATGTTTTGTCCATTTTTCTCATTCACCATTTTAACTACATTTATATTAGTCAATAGCATGGTTCTTGCCACTTTCCAAAGATGCTACCGTTGTTGAAGATACACTGTCCCAAGCCAGGAGCAACACTACAGCTGTAATAGTTATGAGAAGAGCTTAACATATATTTTCTGACAGAAAAGTTATTTCATGGACCCATGGCGCAACGGATAAAGTGCTAAGTAATAATCAGTTCAAACTGACAGCTTCCTTTTGGCCAAGATCAAAGTGTAGTATCTGTTCCGATGGATACTACACTCCATAGACTGGTATCGTCTTGGCCTTCGGGCTTGATTTACGCCGGTCTATGGGTCGGTCCTGTGCAGTTCTAGGAGGTCCACCCTCTTTGGGGAGGAGTAAGTTTATTGCTTACTGCCTGAGGTGCCCCTACCGGGGAATGCCGACGGGGCTGCCCAGGCAATTTTTAATGGCCAGAGTGCTCACCTTCTCGGGCGCTGGCTTTTAAAGTCCCACTTTCCCGACCCGACCTTGGGTCACATCTTACCTTGTGGGAGTAAGATAAAACTGGCCTTATGCCTAACCTCCTGGCGAGGAGGTAAATAACTGACAGTCTTCTGGATCTTGAAGGTTCAATCCTTAGTACGGGTGATACAACGAATATAACTAGGAATTACTTAAAAGTTGATTTTACCTCAACAAACTAGCACTGTCGAATACAGTTATTACGACTCTTCGTACACACATACACAAAACTCTGTCATTACAACGAGTGCAAACTCGTAAACACATACATGAAATGAATGGCTCTCTCCTTTCACCACAAACACCCGGATCCTCACTTCTCCCAAGTCGAAATGAATGGCTCTCTCCTCGAGGAAGCCCCTTCCTTGATAAGCTCCTAGGACTGACTTTCACTCCAGACCTGAAATAGACGACTTACATCAAATCTGTTGCTAAGGTCACTGAAAAAATAGTGAGATCATTCTATCACTCCAGAAACTACCTGATTTCCGACGCAATCCTCTACCTGTATAAGAGTCAGATTCGTCCTTAGATGGGGAGGTACTGCTGCCATATCTAGTGCGGTTCTGCTCGGAGCACTCTTTCTCGTCTTCACAGAGTATAGAATCGACCCCCCAATTTAGTGATTGTTATGTTCATGGTAGGTGATCGACTGAGCTCCAATCCCTGTCCACCTCCTGTAAAACATTCATAGCAAGAACTCGTCAATCTACAACCACATCAAAGAACTTCCCCCTCTCTATCTCTCCTTTCTCTCTCCCCCTCTCTCCCCTTCTCTCTCTGTAACAAAAAATCAAATGGACCTTCAACAAACAGAGTGGAACAAAATACCGCATGTCTGCTTCCCAACCGACTACAACATGGTCGTCTTCGCGTCTAATGTAAACAAATACTTGTTGACCGGTTCTCTTGGAAAATCAAGTCTTTTTAAATAATCCTTTGCCCATTCCACTCATTGTTTCAAATCCTTTCGTGGCGGTCATCAACGTCCAACCGACAATCTTTTAAACCCTAATTTTCGAGAGGCCCCGAGCTTTGATAAGCATTGATCCATCAGTAATAAAATTGAAATGCTCTAATTGAAATGAATGGTTTTCTCCTTGAGGAAGCCGCCTTCTTTGATAAGCTCCTAGAACTGACTTTCACTCCAGACCTGAAATGGAAGAATTACATCAAATCTATTGCTAAGGTTGCTGAAAAAATAGTTGGATCATTCTATCGCTCCAGAAAGTACCTTACTCCTGACGCGATCTTCTACTTGTATGAAAGCCAGACCTGCTCAGAGTACTCTTTCTTGCCTTGACAGGGTACGAAACCGACTTTGCAATCTAGTGGGGATGATCTATTCTCTTCTCTGCAGTCCCTTTCACACAGAATAGACGTTACTAGTCTCTCTCTGCTGTATTGTTATCTTCATGGTAAGTACTAGACTGAGCTCCGATCCCTCGTCCCTCCCGTAAAACATTCACAGCAAGAACCCTCCTGACTAAAACCACAGCAGAAAACTTTCCTTTCTCTCTCTCTCCAACCAAAGACCAAGCGGAACTTCCATGAACAAAGTTTTTCTCCTAGAGTATCCCATCTGTGGAAAAAAAATATTATAAACTTTCTTCCCAGTCGACTACAACATGGTCGTCTTCAAGTCTAATGCAAACAAATACTTGTTGAGCCGTCATCTTGGATAATCAATTCCTCTTAAGAAATCTTCTGCTCATTCCATGGTTGTTTCCAATCGTCGTGTTGTGTTACTCATTGCCCAACTGACGATCTCTTTAATCCTTGAGTGGCCCCCGGGGCCTTGATAAGCGGTAACCCATTATTAAAAAAAATTGTCTTAATACGAACTCTAACTCCCTCAGGAGCATAAATTCGTAAACACAGACACAATTACCCTAAACGTTTCATTTAAATAAATATCCTGGAATTATATGCTGTTATCCTATCATTTTTAACTGTTGTTTTATCATTATTATTATTGTTATTGTTGTTGTGATCTTACAAAACTGCGACAGCACATAGATTCTCTGTACATTCTGATAATTGGTTAGCCATATAAACAAATTAATTTGAAAATGAATATGTCCATGGGCTAAAAATAATTTGATATTCAAATGTCAAATCGTTGTTGCTGTAATCATTTTTCTAGACAAAAGTATCTGACTGCAGCTTCAACTATTTCGAAGGAACCACCATCCAAAAGTTGATGAAGATGAAATAGAATTACTTGCCTTTGACAAGTCATTTAAATGCTGCAATGGAAAAGGGGCAGTGTGTTCGTGTTGCAAGAAAAAGGATCCTTCTTTTCTTTTTTTTTTTTTTTGACGACTTTTTGAGGTCTTTAAACTGGCGAGTTTGAGACTTATATCCAGTAAGACGATTGTGTCTATCGAGAATATATTGTAAATACTGTCTATTTATATTTTGTTATTTGTTTGTTAACATATTGGAAGTACTTACGTTTTCTCACATTATAGTTTTTATTGTCTGTTGAAAAAAATATTGTTTTATATTTGAAAAATATTGTTTTATAAGAAATTGTGGCGATTATGTAGTATAGTCAACAATAAAAAAAGGGGCGAAAAAAAAACAAATTTACAACAAAGTGTTTTTTTTCTCCTGATTTTCTATCTAGAAGGCTTTGTTGTAGTAGTAGTAGTAGGAGTAGTAGTAATATAGTAGTTATAGTAGTATTAATGGTAGTAGTAGTAATATAGTAGTTGTAGTAGTAATAATATAGTAGTTGTAGTAGTATTAATGGTAGTAGTAGTTTTAGTAGTAGTAATAGTAGTAATATAGTAGTTGTAGTAGTAATAGTAGTAGTAGTTGTAGTTATAGTAGTTGTAGTAGTAGTAGGAGTAGTAATAGTAGGAGTTGTAGTAGCAGTAGTAGTAGGAGTAGGAGTAGTTATAGTAGGAGTTGTAGTAGCAGTAGTAGTAATAGTAGTAGTAGTTATAGTAGTAATATAGTAGTTGTAGTAGTATTAATGGTAGTAGTAGTTGTAGTAGTAGTAATAGTAGTAATATAGTAGTTGTAGTAGTATTAATGGTAGTAGTAGTTTTAGTAGTAGTAATATAGTAGTTGTAGTAGTAATAGTAGTAGTAGTAGTAATAATAGTAGTAGTTGTAGTAATAGTAGTAATATTGTAGTAGTAGTAATAGTAGTAATAATAGTAGTAGTAGTAGTAATAGTAGTAATAATAGTAGTAGTTGTAGTAATAGTAGTAGTAGTTGTTGTAGTAGTTGTAATAGTAGTAGTTGTAGTAATAATAGTTGTAGTTGTTGTAGTAGTAACTACTGCTACATCTTCTTTATTGTAAATCTCTCATCTCTGCAATAAAGCGAGGATTATCTTTTTAGGTATGCCAACACTTATCTCAGAACCATTGGATCTATAACGAATGATGGGTGTTCGTTTTATTATTATTTTTATTTTGCAAATATCCTGAATTACGATTGAAATACAAACAAACAAAAAACCCTCCACGTTTCAGTTACATAACTACCCTTGAAATATAGGCCATTGTCTTATCGTTTTGAACTGTTGTTAACAGCAACAAACAACCCTCCCATAACTAATTCTTACTCCGTGTGACAACTACTGTCTTTCTTTCTTGATTCATTCGGAGGGGCATTGCCACACGGACTTTGGGTTAGTGGTAGGGTTAAGGAAGGTTGTTGTTTTTGTTTGTAAAACAAATAAAAGCAAACAGTGTTTATTAAAACTGAAATTGAAATAGATTAGAAATTAAACATCATAATAATGGCGTATCCAATATAGAATATTTGATGAATGAAATTGTCTTTTATACGACAGATAATTTCTACGTTGAATTGATCCACAAAAATAAAATTAATATTCACACAAATTTACACAGTGCCCTGTCACCGCTGTGAGAAACAGGTAAAACTAGTCGAGAAAATATGGCAGCATGTTTGGAAGCCAACCGCTTCAATATATCCTAATTTAAAAATTTAACCATTAACTGATAAGATAAGCAAGGCATTCTAAAATAAATTTTAGGCCTTTGTATCGGCTAAGTCAGTCATTACGTCTCTCCCACCGCAGAAGATGTGACACAAGGTTGGATTGCTTGTTTGTTTGTTGGTGTTCCACCGGTTTTTACCCCACCCAATAGACCGGTATTGTCTGGGCCTTCGGGTCTTGATTTACGCCGGTCTATTGGTTGTCCGTCCTGTGCAGTTCTAGGGGGTGTACCCTCCCAGGCTTTGCCTTCTCACCCTTTGAGAAGGGGTTAGTTTATTGCTAATCGCCTGAGGCGCCCCTACCGAGGAATGCCGACGGGGCTGCCCAGGTAATTTTTAAATGACCAGAGCGCTCAAATTCTCGAGTGCTGGTTTTTCAAATCCCACTTTCCCGACCTTGTGTCACATCTTACCTTGTGGGAGGAAGATAAATAGAAACGACCTTCTTCTTGGCCTTTTGGCCAAGATCAAAGTGTAGTATCTGTTCCGATGGATACTACACCCTATAGACCGGTATCGTCTTGGCCTTCGGGTCTTGATTCCGCCGGTTTGTGGGTTTGTCCTGTGCAGTTCTAAGAGGTCCACCCTCCAGGTTTTGCCTCCCCTCTTTGGGGTGGAGTAAGTTTATTGCTTACTGCCTGAGGCGCCTCTACCGGGGAATGCCGACAGGGCTGCCCAGGCATTTTTGATAGGCCAAAGTGCTCACCTTCTCGGGCGCTGGCTTTTCAAATCCCACTTCCCCGACCTTGTGTCACATCTTACCTTGTGGGAAGAAGATAAATAAAACGACCTTTCAACCATTATATGGTCATCTCAGGTCAAGACACAAGGTTGGAAGGTGGGGGATTGAAAAGCCAGAGCTCAAGAAGCAAAGCACTCTGGACTACAAAAAATGCCTGAGCAGCCTCGTCGCCATTCTCCGATAGGGGCATCTCAAGCAATAAGCAACTAACTAATCCCTACTCAAAGAAAGAAGATAAAGTTATAATCGCTAAGGTTAGTAGTCGTAGCCTCACTATAAGTATAAGCACGGTAGACGGTAGTCATACGAAGAAAAACTGAACACTTCTTTAACATTAAACAAATCTTTATTGTGGTATAGTGTAGCAGTTACCTCCTCCTTTCAAAACATAACTACACCGGTTTGCCGGTAGGTGTTGCTTTTTCACCGACAGGTGGCACTGTAAAGCGACACCAGAGTTATCTGCCCTTCTGACTATAAAAACCGTTGCAAACGAAAAATCCATCTCTCTTTCACCGACCAGCATCGGCAGAACAACGCTGGCACCAACGCTCCATCTCTCTCTCTCTCTCTCTCTCTCTCTCTCTCTCTCTCTCTCTCTCTCTCTCTCTTCTCTGGTCGACAGAACGACGCTAATACACTAGCGCTTCGTCTAATGCTTTTCGCTTCAAATGGCATCGGCATAAGAACTACCAACACACGTGGTCAAACAACGGTAAGAGTTAACAACTCATTTTCTTTGTGTACGCCGGATTCATTTCTTCTTATACCTTTTCAAGAACTGTTTTTCCATCGACACACATGCATACATCACACACTTCATCATTCCACGTACACACACGTTCAATAAACCTTATTTGAACTACTTCATTTTTGTTTGTTAATTATTACTCTGTCTTTGCATGCAACATTGCTTGATTCAACTTTGCACGTTTATAATCGGGGGAACACGACCCTCGATCCTAACAATAGCATAGAAAAAAGGTAGGACTGGTGTTCGGTGGAAGGAAACAAAGTTCTTTTACTGCCCAGGGAGCGGTGCTCGGAAATCCAGTGGATGAGGGGGCAGGAGAGAGATTAAGAAGAGTTCATTCTAGGTTGACGGCTAGGGTCTCTCTGACGATCTGTTCCACCATTCAACAGGGGTGCAAATAGTCCGCAAGGGCCTAGCTGAAATCAATACACCCTGTGAGACGATTGGTTAGTTTAAGACCAACTTGCCCACAGTGGATGCATAAGAAATAGGTCTTATTTCAGACTGCTACAAAGTCTGGGAAGGTGAACTTCGTAGATTCACTATGGTAATACTGCATAATATGGGCCCCCGTGCTGTGCGCAAATAAACGGAAGCGCAGAAATGAAAGCTCTATCGGTAAAAATTAAATTAAAAGTCTATTTTAAAAATAAAAAAAACAAACACCTAAATTTAAACAGGATACAAATTGTTAATTTTATTTACGAATGCAGTAAAAACGTCTTTGTGTTCTTTTCTAAGCAAATATTCCCAAATATATTCCCATTGATGGGGATTTCTATTAGTGCCTTTTTCTCTCAGAAATGGTTTCAGGTGCAACCATGAATTTTTGATATTTTGTGTATGCACACTAGTATCATTAGGATCAACGAAACGATCTTCGTGTCACATCATGATGAAACCCTAAACCAATAAGTCCACTGTATACAAACCCATCGGTTAATTGTCTATTAGTGACCCATTTCATGGTAGACCCACAACACACATATTCTAGAATCTTTCAATAATTTTAATTCTATAAGAAAAATTGGTGCTTCTGTAATAAAAAGCCGAAAAAAAGTATTTTTTTTCTTTTAGTGTAGGAGAAGTAATTAAGGGGCAGATAACTCTTACCACGCTTTTTAAACATGATTTTTTACAAGCACAGACTAATTTCTGGTGCAGAAACCTGCAACTGTGGCCATGAGATGCGACTTGTGCCATCAATAGTCAAAACTGATGGATTTAATTGGCGTTGCACATGTGGCTATTGTGCGATTAGACATAATAGTATACTCGAAGATTCCAAATTACCTATTCGGGAAATTCTAAAGTTTATTTATGGGCGCGTGGGAAAGCGGAATTTGATTATATAAAATCAGAGTGTACAATTATGACTGACAACACAACCGCCTTTTGGCTAAGATCAAAGTGTAGTATCTGTTCCGATGGATACTGCACGCCTGTCCTGTGCAGTTCTAGAAGGTCCACCCTCCCAGGCTTCGCCTCCCCTCTTTGGGGAGGAGTAAGTTTATTGCTTACTGTCTGAGGCGCCCCTACCGGGTAATGCCGACGGGGCTGCCCAGGCAATTTTTAAATGGCCAGAGTGCTCACCTCTCGAGCGCTGGCTTTTAACCCCACTTGCTCGACCCGATCTTGGGTCACATCTTACTTGTGGGAGTAAGATAAAACTGGCCTTGTGCCTAACTCCGCGAGGAGTAAATAAACAACCGTCCCATGGAGGAAGAAGATGCGGGAATTGTGCATTGAATATTTTTTACATCATCCAGAAATTCTTGGAGGTGACGGGCGTACCGTTGAAATTGACGAAAGTTTATTTTCACGAACAAAAAGCCACACCGGTCGTGTTCACTCTATGGGTTAATCCTACTTAAAAAAAATTCCCAAGCGGTTTCAATAAATTTTGATTTACAAAAATGAAGCCACCTAACCGAGTTAAAAAGCAAGTAAGTGTATTCTAGTTACCTCCCTTGAATAAACATTTTAAAAGTATTCTAATTCGTTCATTATTTCACAAGAAATAATAGCAACACACCAAAAATAGCGTTTCTAAGTATCGAAATCTTTTTGACCAAGTAAATAAAAAAAATTTCAGAAATATATTTATGAAATCTTTCATTTTAATTCTTGCCTTTTTAATGTCCAACTGTGTTTATGTTCAAATAAGGCAGAAATGTTAATTTCTCTTTCTCACTTGTTCAAAGGGAAATAACTCTTAATCGATCATTTCAGTTTGCCAGTGAATCCAGTGTTTCCCAAATTATGTGCTAAAATTATCGTGAGATAAAATGGTAGTTTTGTACTTTCTTGACTGGAGAAATTTCGTTTCGGTTAATTTAGGGGTTTGTATTGCCTATTATTACGGTGTTACATTATTTTCTGTACCTTACAAAATAAGACCCAGATGTTTTGACACTTTTACAATTTAACATCAACCGGCAAATTTAGAAAGCCATTCTTAACATGAAGAGTGTGTGTATGGGGGGGGGGGGGTAATTCTTCCTTTGCCGAACGGAACTCTCCTAAAATGAAAACAATTAATTTGCAGGAGGATGTTAAATTGTACAAACGCTGATGTTCTTTTTCTTGGTACATTAACATCCTCTGCTAAATCCTCCTCCCTCAAAAGTGATTCTACTTTTTAAGGCGATTATTTTACTTAATTAATTTAGAATTTAGAGTGAGGGACCAATTTTGTATATAATTTTGACGTAAAATGACCTCCCACTTCCGGGCCATTTAGTGTTTTAGGACAGTTAATAAAATATTTTTACTATTAACCCTAAATGCAAAGTGGTTGTCAGAGTTAGGTTTAGAATTAAGTTCGAAGACCGTAACGAATATTTTTAAAACTAATTTATTGGAATATTTTGAAAAATAATATATTGGAATATTTTGGAAAATAATTTATTGGAATATTTTGAAAAATAATTTATTGGAATATTTTGAAAAATAATTTATTGGAATATTTTGAAAAATAATTTATTGGAATATTTTGAAAACTAATTTATTGGAATATTTTGAAAACTAATTTATCGAAATATTTTGAAAACTAATTTATTGGAATATTTTGAAAACTAATTTATTGGAACATTTTGAAAAATCATTTATTGGAACATTTTGAAAAATAATTTATTGGAATGTTTTTAAAAATAATTTATTGGAACGTTTTTAAAAATAATTTATTGGAACGTTTTTAAAAATAATTTATTCGAATATTTTGAAAAATAATTTATTCGAATGCTTTGAAAAATAATTTATTGGAATGTTTTGAAAAATAATTTATTGGAATATTTTGGAAAATAAGTTATTGGAATATTTTTAAAACTAATTTATTGGAATATTTTGAAAACTAATTTATTGGAATATTTTGAAAAATAATATATTGGAATATTTTGAAAAATAATTTATTGGAATATTTTTTTAAATAATTCATTGGAATATTTTGAAAACTAATTTATTGGAATATTTTGAAAACTAATTTATTGGAATATTTTGAAAAATAATATATTGGAATGTTTTTAAAAATAATTTATTGGAACATTTTGAAAAATAATTTATTGGAACATTTTGAAAAATAATTTATTGGAATATTTTGGAAAATAAGTTATTGGAATATTTTAAAAACTAATTTATTGGAATATTTTGAAAACTAATTTATTGGAATATCTTGAAAACTAATTTATTGAAATATTTTGAAAACTAATTTATTGGAATATTTTGAAAACTAATTTATTGGAACATTTTGAAAAATCATTTATTGGAACATTTTGAAAACTAATTTATTGGAACATTTTGAAAAATAATTTATTGGAACATTTTTAAAAATAATTTATTGGAATGTTTTTAAAAATAATTTATTGGAACGTTTTTAAAAATAATGTATTCGAATACTTTGAAAAATAATTTATTGGAATGTTTTGAAAAATAATTTCTTGAAATATTTCTAAAAATAATTTATTGAAGGGAAAGAATGTTTTTAAAAAATTGGGGACGGTGAAATGCAGCTATATCACTGCAAATTAGATCGAAAGTTTTTTTTTACAACAAATATTCATAAAAATAAGATCTAGATAAAATAAGATAAGATAGTATATCTGTGATTAAATGCCATGCTTGATTATGTATATATATTTATTTTATCAAGTATTATAAAATAATAATTATTTTTATTAATTCCTAATGTGATAAAGTTGTGCTCAATATTGGGATAGAGCATTATTATAGAAGAGAAAATGATAATAAAATGTAAAGTTACATATTTTACAAGTTTATTAAACAGTACAGCAAAGAAGAGTTTATAGAAAAGTCCTTTAAACCATGGTTTTTCAAAGAAACAACTCTCTTCAGAAGAAAAAAAGCAATTATTTAACAAGCATTGGTTCACATTATTAATTTGAAAATGTTTGAAAAATATTATTAATCGTTTATGAATTCTGAAAAAAGAAACCAGAAGTTTATGTGGGAAGGAGGAAAAAAGTCTTTGTAATAATGAATACCAGATATATTATAAGGTGTCAAAGGGTATCATTGCATTTTTGAATAGGACCAAACTATTGCATGTTTACAGATGGGTCCGAAAGTACTTGGGAGACAAATGCAAATTATGGCAAATTCATCAGCCAATTCCCCTCCGAAATAAAGATCCTAATTTGGACTATTGAAACGATTTACCAAAGGACATCTAGATATGAGTTGTGTCTTATATTCAACAATACTTGCCTGCAAGAGAAGATGCTGCCTATATATATATATATATAATTATTTTTTAATAAATAAATATTTTGAATATCTACAGACACGTATGTTTTGTGTTACCTACACTCGTCAGTATGGAGGATGTAACCGCACCACCAGTCGGATGATTTGAACCCCGGATCCAAGTATTATGAAGCCTGGCTTCTTACTGTTAGGCCGCCGTGATGATCACGTTTAAAAATGCGAGAGAAATACATCTGGCATTTTAAATGTAAAGATAAGTAATGAGATTCAGACAGCATTCTAATCTGCTAAAGGGAGAGAACCTCGCAACGTGGCTAAATTTGATTCTTCAATTTAATCGCTTTCAAAGTGCTCAACTTAACCGAGATTTTGTTTCTCGTACGGTCATTCAATGTGAATATGATTACAATAATTGTGTTCGAAACTACGGAATCTGCCCTATGAGAAGCGACACAAAGCAATGAGTCTTTCCTCAATGTATTATAGTTGCGTTCAAGGCAACATGATTCAAGTCTACAAAATCCTGACAGGAAGAAACAAGGTCAATCAACAAAGATTACCACCTCTGAGCACAACCAACAGAACAAGGGGACACAGTGTCAAGTTCTCCAAGATGTATGGAAGATTCAACACTTGGAAGTTTTCATTTGGGCTAAGGGTGGTCAATACCGGGAATGAACTGCCGGAATTGGTTGTCAATGCCAAAGATGTCACCAATTTTAATGGGCAATTCCACAAGCATTGGTCATATAAACAATATTCTGTCCGAGCAATGTAGTGACATGAAGATCAGGTACGGAGCGGGTGTTACAAGCCGAGACTTTTACCCGAAGAATATATTATTATTGTAACAAATAAATTGGGATGAAAAATAATATCGGTTATAAAAGAACTTAAAAATATCTGGTAGAAATGAGTGCTCTGAACGAGTTAATATCCGGTACGAAATTGACTTAACATCAGTACGAAGAGACAATACAAAATTGACTTAACATCAGTAATAGGAGACAATACAAAACGGCGATAACCGAAACGAAATTGCTCCAGCCCAGAAAGTTCAGTAACACCGATTAGTTTAGGTACAAGGTACGGCACCGAAAAAAAAACATTATATTTCAAAATGTTGAATGTACAATCGATGATAAAGTTCATATACAAAGTTAGCACAATACAATTTTAAAACAGTCACAGACGAGTTTATAAATCATACCCCTGACCAAACCAACTAACAGCAAAATCCCACCCCTTCACTGTAGAGGTTCCCAGATGTCATAAAACTTTCTACTCTAATAGCCTCTTTTCTCGGACCACTTGCCTTTAAAATTCCCTCCCTGCTTCCCGTTTCTCAACATGCAGAAATTTAAATGTAATGTAGACAAACATCTTGCAGCCCCGTTCCTCCACCCAGGTGCCCCCTATAAATCTGGCCCTTATCACAGTACCCGCTTACGTACCAGAGTGAATAAAAGTAACAAAATAATCATCTAAATAACAACAGGGTCATATTTCAGAAATATTATCAAATTTATTTAGCGTTATGCATAGCAAAATTCCACCCCTTCACTGTAGAGTCCCTAGATGCTGGATGATTTTCTACTCGGATCGTTTGTCTTTTGAATTCTTTCCTTACTCCCGGTTTATCTGACCGTACCAACATGCAAAAATTTAAATGTAATGTGAACAAACATCTTGCTGCACAACTCCCCACTTAGGATGCCACCTTTAAATGTAGCCCTCTAATCACAGAATCCCCTTACGTCTCGGTGGGGATATGCCTTGTTTGGGGTGAATAAAAGTTTTTAAAAAGATATCAGCATATCTGAGCCTTTCTCAGCCAGAAAAGGGTGTACTTATTGACTCGTACATCTGGAAGCTGTATCTCTTCACTCCTCGGGCATTGCAAGAAACGTTGACACACGGTTTTTGGGCACACACGGTCATCTTTTTTTTTTTTTTAATTTATTTTATTCACCTCAAAGAAGGCACATTGTCACTGAGACGTAAAGGGTTACTGAAAATTAGGGGCCATATTTATAGGGGCATCCTAAGTAGGGGGTTGTGCAACAAGATGTTTGTTCACATTACATTTAAATTTCTGCATGTTCTTACAGTCAGAGAGCAGGAAGGGAATTCCAAAGGCTAGCAGTTTGAGGAAAGAAGCTATTAGAATATAAAGCCTTCCAACATCTGGAGACCTCTACAGTAAAGGGGTGGGATTTTGCTTATCAGGTTGGTCGTGAGTATTTACATCGAGAGGGCACAAGTGTAGCAAGTTCACTGGAGCACATTCCACTGAAGTACTTGTAAAACAAGCACAGGGATGCAACATTGCGGCGATGGGACAGAATAGGGGCTGGAGCTTGGTAGTCAGTGTAGGATCTATTAGATTAGAGGCTCTTTTTTGGACCCTGTCTAAGAGATAATTAGTGGTTGGTGCACCAGCCCTGATGTGACACCAATACTCCATGCATGGACGGATGCTGGCTTTGTAGAGATATAAGATACTTGCAGGTGTTGGAAGTTTTCTTGCACAGTAAAAGGAGCCCATTTTCCTTGCAACAACCTTGGCAATGTCTTCTATGTATTTGTTCAAATGTATGTTACCTGTAAATGTTAGGCAAAGGAGTTTGAACGTTGGGTTCTCAGGTAGGCTGCTATTAGCCATGGCAATCAGTGGTCGAAAAACTTATAATTTTTAAAAGAAAGGAGCTTTGTTTTAGTAGCAGTAAATGTTACCATCAATTTATGTCCGCATTCCAATACAGACCGGAAGTAATTTTTTACTGGGTTATTTAAAAAATTATCTTGAAAATTAAAAGAGTCCGTTGAAGAGAGCACACATGGAAGAGTGTTTTTTTTTGTTTTTTTTTGTTTTGTTTTGGTGATGTTAATATTAACGTCGTAAAACATCTGTCCGGTATGTTGTCTATTGGATGTTGAAATAGACGAAAATATATTCATTTAGTATAGAACACTGGTTAAAGAAAACGAAATATAAAGTTAGGTAAAGGGTTATAAAGTTAGGTAAAGGATGTGGATTTTCAGAGTCCGATATCTGATAGTTTGCCATTGATTCTGTGAAAAGATAGAAGGCACATTAACTTATGTTTACATAAATGCAGCTGCACAATCACATGCCGTTATGCACCCGGACTGAGTAAAATAATCTACGTTCAGCCATCTTGATTATTGACAGGAAGTAAATACATAACCGGACCGAAAAAGAGTAAGAGCCAAATAATTGGCTTCTACAGTTAAACTAAATTAGACGTAGGTTCTTTTGAATGATTCAGCCCTTACTCCCGTCCAGTTCGGTTATGTGTTTACTTCCTGTCAATAATCAACATAGCTGAACATGGATTATTTTACTCAGTGACTATTTACGATAAATTAAATTGTTTCAAACTTTAATAGTACATTAGTTAACGTAAATAAATCATAAACGAGTAGTGAAAGCAAAATAAATTTTCTTTGACTAATTTCCCAACTAAAATAATTTATGTCGGTAATAGTAATTATTACGCTTTTCTTTTCTTTTTTTTTTGGGGGGGGGGGACTTACCAGTGCTTTATTTTTGTAAAAATATGTAGCAGTTACATCATAACGATCTATTTTCTTTTGCCTTTGCATGTTCTCACTCTCGGAGTGATTAGTATGTGGTTTGGTAAAAAAAAATACTTGAATGTTCTCTCTTCTATGTAGCGATATATACGTTGGGCAAGAAGAACACTGCTCGTGTTGAAGGCAACTTCCGTTTCCACCCAAACCCTTTTCCCGCAAATTATAAAAAGTCCCTTTTGAGATGTCAATGCAACAAGATGTCATATGTGTCTCTTCGTCTCTAGCAATGGCTTTGCTAGACGAGATGAGATTCTTCATGGACTCAATTCCATTTCTATAGTACATACACGTCGGCGGACTCAACCTATTTTGTATTCATGTTTTCATAATTCTTTCCGGACAATGTTTTGTGTTGATAATAAGAGATGTGAAAAATGACAGAATGGAAATATTACAAAACCATTACATCAGAAATAGTAAATCAAGAATCAGAGCACTCTGTAGCAATTACATAATTACGATCTATTTTCTTTTGCACTTGCGTGTTCTCACTCACAGAGTGATTAATACATGGTTCACTAAGAACTCACTTGCATCTTCTCACTTTTATAGTGATATCTACATTGTTTGATAGGAACACCGTTTCTGCCCAAGCCTTTACATGCCCATTTATGAACAGTCAGACTTTGAGTGCCGTGTTGACAAGACATCCCTGAACTCAATCTTACCTCTATAATACATGCATGTCTCTTGACTCAACCTATTTCATATTCCTGTTTTCATAACTCTTTCGGACCAAGTTTTGTGTTGATGAAACTGTTGAATAAAATTTATTGAATTTGTAGAGAAGAAGTTTGTCCTTTTAGCCAAAACTTGGTGACCCCTTTTCTTCATATCAAACAAGGCCAGTAGGATGGATACCGACGCAGCAACTCTACTACAAAATGGCGAACTCCAACAAGCTTCTACCATAACTCTACAACTCTATGCAGAACTGGCATCATTAAAACTAAAAGATTAAGCTAGAAAACACCGGTATGGATTATATTATAAGATTTGAAAATGATGTGACATCACTTAAAACAGTTGGTTAAACCATTGGAGCACAGGGTGGAGCAGGTGCTAGTGTGATTGTAAGGCCAATAGGATGGATACCGACAACCAACCCAATTACAAAATGGCGATCTCGACCTTTTTCTTCACCAACTCTACAAATATGCGGATTATTTTACTTGGTGACTATTCACGGTAAATGAAATTGCTTAAATATTTTATTTTTTCACGCAAATATTTCATTAATGATTAGGTAAACCAAAATAATTTTTGACTAATTATCCAACTGTATTTCCGTTCAAATATTTTATGTCGTTAATAGTAATGATTACCCTTTTTTAAAACAAGTTTGTAGAGAGAAAGGCGATATCAGAAAGAATGACAAAGTTGATCGATACAAAAATAGTTTGCTTGACGACACACAACGAATTTGGGTATAATAGAAAGTATCCACTTCATCATGGCCGCCACATTCAAAATCGGAAACTGCGAACCGGTGTCAATAAAAAAGAAAAATTCCCAATTATATTTTAGGCTGGATTAAAAAAAAATTTTTTTTTGGTAAATGATAATTTGTTTTTAACAATTTGTTTACAAGAAGAATCGTCTTGGTGGCAGGAGCAGTTAAATAAAGTTAATTTAATTATAAAGGAGTTAAATAAAGTTAATTTAATTATAAAGGAGTTAAATAAAGTTAATTTAATTGTAGAGAAGTTAAATAAAGTTAATTTAATTGTAGAGAAGTTAAATAAAGTTAATTTAATTGTAGAGAAGTTAAATAAAGTTAATTTAATTGTAGAGAAGTTAAATAAAGTTAATTTAATTGTAGAGCAGTTAAATAAAGTTAATTTAATTGTAGAGAAGTTAAATATAGTTAATTTAATTGTAGAGAAGTTAAATATAGTTAATTTAATTGTAGAGAAGTTAAATAAAGTTAATTTAATTGTAGAGAAGTTAAATATAGTTAATTTAATTGTAGAGAAGTTAAATATAGTTAATTTAATTGTAGAGAAGTTAAATAAAGTTAATTTAATTGTAGAGAAGTTAAATAAAGTTAATTTAATTGTAGAGCAGTTAAATAAAGTTAATTTAATTGTAGAGCAGTTAAATAAAGTTAATTTAATTGTAGAGAAAATGTTGGAATTTTTATATGGAACTCTGATGACCCTTTTTTCATCTAATTTCAAGCAAGCCTAGTTAAATGTAACCATTTGCGTAGTGATTATTATGTGGTTCAGTCAGCTTAAACAGGCATGTTTGAACTTGCATATAAATACATCGGGTCATTTGAACACTTTCCTTATTTTAACCCAGCCTTTATTTGGCGCTAAATTATAAACAGTTCCAGGCGAGACGCCAATGTAAACAAACGTATCTTGCTTTCCTTGCTTCTTGCCATGACTTGGCGGGATGCGAGATGCACATTTTCGTTTGAGACAAAAGACCTGGACTCAATCACATTGCTATAATACATGCCTGCCGAACCTGTCTTATACCTTTATGTTCTCGTGTTACTAACTCCTTCTGGTCCCTATTCTGTTTGATGAAACTGTTGAATAAAGTTGATTTAATGTTGCAGCCACTAGGATAAGGATTAATGAGATGGAATGATTATCAGCTTTGGGAGTGCTAACACTAATCAATGGTATGAACTGTGATTGATTACTCACTTATGGGGCCTTTAGGACAATATTTGTTTACATTGGATCTGAAGACGACATAGTTATCTGCAGGGAACAAGTCCCACAATAATGTCTTTTACAGGTGGGAAGTCCTTGCAAAGAAGATCTGTTCGTGGAAATTCCACTAACACTAGGGACATGGAGGGAGACGGGAAATATTTTTTCAGTTGTAGTAGTAATGTGAGTTCTTACTGTGAATGTCTCACAAGGAGGAAACCAAAGATTAAAGCACAGTCGAGCACCTTCCGTGGAAATAATGATAGAGTAGAGAAAGACTAGCAACATCTCTTCTGTGAAAATGGGACTGTAAGGAGGAGGAGAGGTCACCCCCAACTAGATTTCGTAGTCGATTTTGTACTTTATTAATGCAGAAGAGAGTGCTCTGAGCAGCACCTCCCCAAATGTGGCAGCAGTATTCTATCTTAGGACTATCTAACTCTTATATAAGTATAGAGTTACATCTAGAGATAGGTAATTTCTGAAGTGGTAGAATGATCCAACCATTTTTACAGCAATCTTAGCAACAGACTAGATATGCGTCTTCCATCGTTAGGTCTGGAGTGACAGTCAGTCCTAAGAGCTTATCAAGGAGAGCCCTTCATTTCGACTGGGGCAAAACAGGGCCACCACATTGACGAGACCTCAGGTCAAGGGTGAAGATGCACCTGTGCATAGGGGTTCTGTGACGTCACAGGCTTTTGTGTGGGAAACAGTTTTGCCAGTCTGGGTTTTGGAAGCAGGCCGAACGGACGATTTCTCTATGTAGTCTTCAAATGAGAAATGGGAATTTATTTCCCTAAGAGAATACAGGCATGAGATTCCTTCTTCCTCCCATCCTCGAATGGCTAAGGACTTAAGCTAGGAATTAACTACGATAGAGTAGTAATTTAGTCTCTCCCTCAACGTTGGTGAAGCATCTCCATGGCCGACAGAAATCTAACGCCTGAAATAAACCAATCAAAATTTAAAAGATTGTTGCCTCCTGAATCGGTCATGAAGGTTTTTGTTGCAGACACACTAGACGACATTGAGACCACACCCCCCCCCCACGCGACGAGGAAGAAGAAAAGGTACGAGAAATTGAAGGCTATGCAAAGGAGAGGAGCTTGGTTTTAGAGGTGTTAAATGTAACAGGCCACTCTTTTCCTCAGTGCATCACATGATCCAGATCAGAAGAGAGAGAATCGGCAGGATTTTGATTACCAGTGCTTTTCGAGGTGCTGCCATAGACAGTTGTGTTGTCTGCATAAATGTCAACAAATATGATTTGGCAGATCAGTAAGTGTTGGTTCAAAAATAGATCCTTGAAGCACACCGGCATTAATTCTATATGCTTATATCTACCCACTAACAATTACTTGTATTAACCTATCCGATGTTTTCGCAATCATCTAAGATTGCGAAAACATTGGCAGATATTTCATAGCTAGCAAGTTTGTGAAAAAAAACTTTTGTGACCCACCCTATCAAAGGCCTTTCATATGTCAAGAGCTATTGCTCTAGAAACAAAGCTCCTGTCAAGAGATTCGGTGATCCCATGCAATATTACAATTGGTACATCAGCAGTTGATCTTGCAGGACGAAATCCGTATTACTTGTCACTGAGTAGATTGTTTTTGCTGAGGTGATAATTTCTTGGTTTATCACAGATTCAAGCACCTTACTTATGACGCTTAGAAGACTGGTCAGTCTGCACTGTGATGCAGAAGACTTATCATAAGTATTTTTAAATACTGAGCATATCAACGAGGTTTTCCAAATAGATGGAAAGAATTTCTCCTTTAAACAACGATTGTATAATTTTGTTAGAATAGGAGCAAGTTCCGATAGCAACTTCTTAAGCACAATGACTGGAATATTGTCTGGGCCAGTTACCTTGTTTGCATTCAGGTTCCTGATAAAATTGGCAAATCCAAGACCGATATATGTATATCACTAAGAGTACTTACAGTCATAGGGGAAATTCCGGAAGTTGGTGGCCCTGATCACAAATAATGGAGTTTGTAGCAAAGTTCTTTGCCAAAAAACTTTCTTTATCAGATGCCGAGATCACCCCAGGGCCGTTAATGATGTTCGGAATAGAGGTCTTACATCTGTTCAGTATCCTGTTTGTTATTTTCCCCAAAAAAACATGATTGGCTATTAGATCTTTGTTAGAATGTTTTAGAGAGTATGAAACAATACCAACGGTTTATCAGTCAGAGATATCAGAGGCGATACGGGACATATATTTGCTGAATATGGAGTGAAGAGGAATTTCTTAGATGAAATATCTAAAGATATCCCAATCGGTCTTTGAGTATCGTCTACGCTGCGATGAAAAGGGACATCAGATGTCTCCCTGAGCTTATATTTTATTGTGATGGAGACAACCGAATGATCGGAAAATCCCAGAAAGGGTAGAACAGCAGATGAGCACTGCGTAGGGTAAGTCGTCAAGAAAGTATCAAGAAGGATTACGAATTTTACGTCAGCATCACGTATGCAAGTGGGTTTTTCAACACTTTGGGTTAGCTTATAGGCAAGGGAAACTTCATGACAAGACCTTCCTTCATCATGAGTTTTGTTGGAAAAGAATTTTTTTTAAATTGCGGGGATGATAGAGAGAAAAGATGAATGAGTTACTGTCTATAAGGGCTACATGGAAACACATAAATGTCAACTCGGGGTTTTCATTGGAGATGTCCCTGCCACATTGAAAGCCTTGCCAGATATAAGAATAGATTCTATGTCCCTGGCGAATTTAAGGTTCATGCTTTGATGTTATGTTAGAGTAACCTGTAATTTAGAAATTTGCTTAACTTGGCATTGTCCGGGATCAAAAATTGTAAGATGACAGCATTACCTTTGGTAACTGGTATATATTACATCTCTTCAGACTATTGTCTTCATCAATATCCTTTATCTTCATATTATTCTGAAATGAGGGGGGACAAACAAATTAGGAATTGACCGGGATATTTGTTTCACTCGGCATTGTCCGAGATCAATAATTATTATCAACATTTTTCTTGATACTTTGATTTTAATCATACTTTTGGCAGTTCTGTGAAAAATACTAACATTATAGTATTAAAACAGAAAGATAAAGAGACGGCTAGAGAGAGAGGGGAAGAGAAAAAGAAGTTTTAATATAATGATGTTACTGTGAACCCCACTTGTGCATACGGTGGTCGTCAACCACAAAGGTGTGATATCCTGGTCACGATGCCAGATTGTGAACCCCACTCGTATCGATCGTCGTAGTGGCAATAAAAAATATATAGATCCAAATTCCTCTAGGCCGGGATGGCGACGATGATGATGATGATGTCGAGCTACAAACACACTCCCACGTTGAACCTGTTGAGATCAGCGAGCGATCACTGGGCGAACAGCAACCGGTTTGCTCTGTGGGGGGCGAAAGATCATTCAAAGCAGAACAAAAGGAAAAGAACGATGTTCAACAACTCGGTCGGGTTTTTTTGTATAGAAGAGTAATTATTAATAAAATAAAAGAATTGATTTTACATTGGATTAATGTCTACCGTACTCGTAAATGTCTTTAGCAAAAGTTGTTTTCTCTAAGTTATCTCGCTAATTCTCTGTGTGCGCGAATTCTTTACACAAGTCGTTGTTTAATTCACAACTTAACAGGCGAAGGCGATAATTGCGTCCAGTTTGTTTTCTTTGGTGCACGCCATCTTGGCACGCGCCGGGCGACCGTCCAACTCTGTCTGCTAACAATCCAACTCTAACTTCCTTTTTACTCTACTCGTCTGCTCTTTTCTACTGGTCGTGCGTGAAAAATGCACATTCTTTTATTGAAGATGTCTATCGACGTACACCCCCTTCTTCGTCATCTTACTCCCTGCGTGTCTTCCTCTCTCAAGGGGGGTGTGGATGGGCGCCTCACTCCACCCTCCCTAATATAAATGGGATCTTTTTTCCCCCCATCATTATCGCTTTCTCATTCCGTCACACAGCTGGAGGCGATCCATTGACCCGGCTCGTAATTAACGATGACAGGCCCTAATAAATCTCTCAAGTGGACTCGTCCTTCCCAGGTCCTCAAAACAGCCGTCACAGAATCATTTACCCCAAACAATATCGCTTTATTGATACTTCAGAATTAAATTTAAGATTATAGAATTTCATAATCTTTACCTCCCATCTGTCAACTGTCTCCTTGCCTTGGGAGGCAATGGATTCTGACAATCAAACACGACCCACCGAGACTAGCTGGCGCCCCATTCCTGTCGTTTGAATAAGTTCGTTTCTACATCAATATATACTAGTTTTATATCTCCACTTTGTCTTGATGCAAGGCCCTCCGTCGGAATAGCATCACCACCAAGATGCATACTAGCGCGTCACCAGGGTACCCGATCCCCATCGGACCCCGGATACTTTGTCACATTACACATGCTATCAAATTTCTTCTATTTTGTTTTTATGGCACGGGGCAATGCCAGGAAACCATGCTAGTATATATATAAAAGACGAAAAATATCAACAACAAACAACAAATGCTTCCTATTGTGGCGTTGATCAATTACTATTCTCTGAGTATGCACGGAGTGAAGAAACACAGCCTTTTTATACAGCTAGGTCAACTGCTGATGACGTAAATGCTTTTCCGAGATCTGATCGATGGGTGGAATAATGATTTGTGCAGAAAGAATGAAATTGTGTAAATTGTGGTATTCTTTGTTTATTTCCAGTCCTGTTGACTAAATAAATCGTTTGTTCAGTGATATTACCTGCACATAATTAGCATAAAAAGGTAGCATAATACATAGCATAAATATTTTAACAATACATAGAGGTAAAAGTTCATACAACGTGCTCAAATTTCAGGAATGTAAATTGTTCTTTTTTAAAAAGATTTTCACCTCTCTCTGTTTCACTTCTCAAACCTCAAGTAGATCAGTGGAGAATCATTTTATTCTCAATAGATCACATAACTATAGTATAGTTTATTGTGGTAATTTCTTGGATTTCAGGACTAGAAGCTGATTTAGTGAAGTTGAATGTACAGCATAGTGTTGTCAATTTGGCTAGCATCACTAGAAAGTGTACTGTTCCAATTTTTGTATAAACCCATGTACAGAGAGACCCAAAAACTCAACGGTTGTGTCTAGTATATTCACCTGCTCCAGGTATTTAATTCCCCCCTACCGCAGGAATATGTGACACAAGGTCGGAAAGTGGGGGAAGAGTCAAGCCAGCGCCCCTAAAGAAGGAACACTCTGGCCTAGCAAAAATAGCCGTGGCAACCCTGTCCGCATTCCCCAGCCAGGGCACCTCAGGCAGCAAGCCATTAACTTACTCCACCCCAAAGAGGAAGGGTGCACCTCCTAGGACAACCCAGGACAGTATACCTCAGCCCGACAGGTAAAAGGCCACCGAGATGGCTCAGTTCCTGCCGGACTGATTGTCGAGAACGAATCCTTGACTGGTATTACCCCATCCCGACGTCCTCACTCAACCAAGTTAATGAGAGACTGCACAGGATGGGGCGAAGCTGCTCCATCATTTGTTAAATAACTTTGTTGGAATATATGATGACTGGTTACTTTCATTGTTGCACACAGAATGAATTCTGAAATTCAATTAATCATCTTTAAAAAGAAGAAAAACGTTTCATAAATTGCAAATGAATGAATGAAGAAATACAAAAGAAAAACGAAGAAAATAAACAATGTCTCACAACAAGAAGAACAAACGGTGCTTATGTATTATTGGGGCAGATGAAATTTTCATCTCTTATTTAGAAGAGTCTGTTGAAAGGGGAGATAATTCAAACTGTTTTGTTGTAACCATAAACATAAGGAAAATCCAGAAAAGTATGAAGAAAGTAAATTAAAAAGGGTACTTATGCAGTCTATGGACCAGACTGAAATAATAACGTTATAATTTAAAAACCCATTGTTAACGTGGGTAGGTGTAGGGTGGGGGGTTGATTAACTATTCTGTTTATTATATTGTGAAAGTATAGAATAGTTAATCAAACCCCCCCACCTCCTCATGTTAACAATGGCATTCTAAATTATAACGTTATTATATGAGCCCAATCCGTAAACTGCATAAGTACCCTTTTTTAAATTTATTTTCTTACTAATTCGCTGAATTTTCCTTATGGGTTATGGTTACAACGAAAAACCAGTTTCAACTGACTCTTTTAAAATGAAAATGAAAATTTCATCTGCCCCCATGAAACAGAAGCACCGAAAAAATGTTTCGTACAATTACAGAGAAATGAGTGAAGGTAAGTATGATAGATACATTTGTAATGAGCTATAAGTTAATGAGAAAACTTGTTTAAAACTCAATTTTTGGCCTTTACTGTGTTTTTTTATAATTTCCAAACAGGTATCATCAAAGAAACCATTTTACTGTAAAACCATTTTACTAGCGTTGTTGTGTTTGTTTACAGCATCAAACTTTATATAGTAGATGTATGTTAATGTAAACGAATGAAAAATATTGCGTCAATCTCAATTTATGCTTGTTTTTGGTCGATATGCCCAAACCTTCAAATCAGTCACATCAATTCGCTTCCAACGAGCCCCTAACCACTTTCTGAAAATGAAGGAAAGAAAACTTATGGATTTTTTTCCCATATTCCGTCGAATCCGCCTGCAGCATATTATTCTTTGAAGGTCAAATGGGTTGGTTTTTGTAAATTCAACATTATTATGTAGTAATTTGCAAATAAATCAATGTAATATGTAGTAATTTTGCTGACTCATTCTTGCACATGTGACGTCACAGTGAGAGGTAGGCAGACTGCATACTCATACTTCCAGACATGACGTCATGTGCAATCAAAGTTAAGCAATGCCTGGACAGTACTAACCACTTTCTGAAAATGAAGGAAAGAAAAGTTATGCATTTTTTTCCGTCAAATCTGCCCGCAGCATTTTAGTCATGCTTATAAATTATTCTATTCTATAGTGACTTATAGGCGTGACTAAAATGCTGCCTACGGATTTGACGGTTAAAGTGGTGCTTTCGCATTGGACCGGTGTTTTCCTATATGGAAGTCAGACTTTCAGAAATATAATAAAGCATGCCACTGTCTCGTAAGTGACAGAAACAGAAAGGTAAACCGTGGGATTTAACACAACCAGGTACAGACTTAGATAAAGTAAGACATTTATCAGGTACATCAACATTAGATGAAATAGCCAAAAAACATGAATTCTTTTTCATTTTAATTCAGTTTATACGATACATATGTGAGTTAATTGAAGGTTCTTTTCTAATTTTCAAACATTTAGTAAGTAAAGCAGTGAAGTATAATAATTTCCTCCGTCTCAATATACCACTAAACTATCGTTTATTTTTCGAGTAGACTAAACTAGAATTTATCTGGTCTGGTATAGTATCCATCTTAGTGTTGTCACTTATTGTAGAATCAATAAAAATTTCACCATTCCTCGTATGAGCCTGTATGTAGCCATGCCGAAAGGATCTTATTTAAGCTTTGAATACTATGTTATTTTCAATATTTGATCAGGGTTATCTTGGGTAAAGTCTCCTGACAAACCCCTGTACAGAGAGACCGAATAAATTCGAGAATGGTGTCTAGTAGGCCTTCAAACTCTAGTGTGTACACGCAAATATCTTTTAAAATCATAATTCTTTGAAAATGCTGCTCCACAGATTTCATAAGAATAAGGTTTCTTTGTTTTTAAAATTTTAATTCAGTTAGTTCTCAGAGATCAAGGGCCTCAATCCTGGGGCTAAAATTTGATTTCTGTATTAGTTACATATATATCCGAGTGCTTCTTTAAGGATCTTCCCTACTTCTCAGACCTTGAGTAAGTAAAGCAGTAAATAATATTTTTCTACTCCGAAATGGACAACTAAAATATATTGTAGTTTATATTTCTTGTTGTCTTTGCTTGGTTTTGATGGATTTGTCCCGTCTGTATTCAAGTGGAAATCCATGACTAGCAGGGGAAATCATAGCAGTCGTTCTGACTAGGTCTGCACCATGAAATTCGTCGAGAAGCTGCAAGAAAGGTGCGACAAGATGCAGGCAAGGAGATGCGGACCTTGGGAAGACATATAGCAGTCAGAGTGGCGACTATGAAAACGCGCTGAATGAGTTCTTTGCTATTTCTCATACACGGGTCACAAGGGCTGATTACGCACTGCAAAGCTTTACAAAAGCCAATACACTCAAATAAATTCAAACACCCAGTAAAATATCCAATCGAGCCAGGGATGCTCTGGTTATTCTCAGATGAGAAAAACTTCCGCCAAGACCAGTTGCAGAACAACATATGGCTAACCTACGGTTTGTCCCACGCGTCATGAAGACCAAGTTTCCTTCAACTATGTGTTTCCAACGAAGGTCACATCATGTCGCCCGACATATTCGAAAGGGGCTAGGATTCAATTATGATAGTTATATTGAATTTCTGTCAATTGTATCACAGCGCTGGGTGGAAAGGGTGGCTTAGGAAAGGTCATACGAGTGGCAATAGGACTTAACTCTCTGTCACAAAAACCCAGAAGTGGCTGTCTAAGAACTTCCATTACTTCACAAGTGCCAACATCTGCCCCCAACTTGTGGTCGCATCACTAGGAGAAGTTGCGCCATTTCTCTCAGAGCCAGTATAGCTATGCCAAGGGGATCTTATTTTGAACACTATGTTATTTTCAATATTTTATCAGGGTTTACATCTAAGGGAAAATGTTTACTGGATTTACAGAAACCGAAAAGATTAAAGTATGGTGTCTTAGTAGACATCAAAACTCTTTTGATTTTTCACTTTATTTCAGTTTGGTCTCAGAGATCAAGGGGGCATTCATTGAGCTAATGCTTGATTTTTTCATAAGTTACATATTTAAGGATCTTCTCAAAACCAGTGAATAATTATTAATTGACCACTTAACTATGTTATAGTTTATTTTTCTCATAGTCTTTGGTTGGTCGGATTCTAGGACAAGAGTTCATCTGGTTTGGTGGAGTATACAACTTAGTGTTCTCGTAGTAGCATCACATGGAGAAGGTGCATTATTACTTTTCTCATATGAGGCAGTGTGCCGCAAAAAGGGATCTTATTTAGGCTTCGAATACTATGCTATTTTAAATATTTAGTAGGGGTTTACTTGTAGAACGAAGTATCCTCATGTCAGGGTATCCTAACAAAGCTTTGTACAGAGAGACCGAAGACATTCGAGGATGGTGTCTAGTAGGAATTCAAACTCTTATCTTGTTTTAGCTGGGATGGGGCATCCTGCCAGATGCTAGACATTTACCCGCTATTTCAGAGACTCCAACCGAGAGATCCTTTAAGGATTCTAACCGTCTCTTTAAACGCAATTGTTTGTATCACTCTTGCACTTGGTTCACTGGGTATATTCGCCACATAGTTTTTTAAAATTCTTTTTCATTAGCCCGGTTGCTTCTATAATTACTGGAATGATAGAGATCTTCCTAAGATTCCAGTTTCTTTTCATGTCGTAACTAAGACCTTGGTAGTGTGTCTGCATGTGCTTTTTAGATGCTGATTCTGTGAAAATTCTGCCTCACAGATTTCACAAGTATAAGGTTTTTCTTTGTTTGATTTTACTTCAGTTGAAGTTCTCAGAAATCAAGAGGCCCCTTCCTGGGGCTAGCACTTGATCTGTATATGAGATACATAGATATTCGAATATTTTATCAAAGTTCTCCTTTACATGTCAAACGTTCAGTTAGTAAAAAAGTTAAGAACATTTATTTCCCTCTCCCCAATTGACCAGTTAACGGTTATATTATATCTTTCTTGTTGTCTCTTTGTCTTACCAGATTCCAGGACAAGAATTCATCTAGTCTGGTGGAGTATCCAGCTAAGTGCTGTTACTTGAGGTAACATTACTTGGAGAAGGTGCAACATTTCTAGTATAAACCAGTGTGGTGTAGCCATACTGATGGGATCTTATTTGTGCGTTGACTATTATGTTATTTTTAATATTTGGTCAGGGTTCACTTGTAAAGTGAAGTACCCTCATGTCAGACCAAAGGCATTCGAGAGTGGTGTCTAGTAGGTAATTCAAACTCTCTTTTTTATCATTTTAATTTAGTTTATCTAAAGAGATCAAGGAGGCCCCTCTTGAGGCTAACACTTGATTTCCCTATGAGTAAAATTTATATCCGAAGGCTCTCTTAAGGATAGATGTTGTTCTTTTTACGGCTGCTATCTGTACTTCCCTACAGTTTGGTCTTCCCTGGATTGTTTCTAAGTATTTTCTTAGATTTTTTTTCACTAGACCAGTTTCCCCCCACTACAACCGGTATGATGTTTATTTCATCGAGGGACCATGTTATTTTTAAATCCTTTTTGAGGTCTTGGTATCTGGTTATTTTTTCCCCGTTTGGCTCTATTGAGGCCATAGTCGTTTGGGACGGTTAAATCAATGATGAGAGCAGTTTTTTCTGGTTTGTTCCAGATGACAATGTCTGGTTTGATGGCCTTGTCTTTTATGTATCTGCCCGCCTGTATGTCTTTATCATAGAACACTGTCACTTTTCCATTCGATGTTATGGGTGAGGGTTCATATTCCCAGATAATCAGTGATCTGTCAAGCTGCATCTCTCTGCAGATTTTTCAATGTAGGTATTTACATACTTTGTTGTGGCTGGTAGTGTAATGACCATCCGCCAAAAGGATCTTGCATCCAGACATTAGGTGGCTTGGACTTTCAATGGCCAAGTGGCAGAACCCGCACTGGTCAGTTTTTTGTAGACCAGCCATTTTCTTAAATCCATTCGTAAGTAAGCCTTGGTCTTGTACAGCTATTGTATCTGTTCCTCATCGAATGGGAAGTTGCCACTCTTGAACCATTGTAGTAAAGCCTCCTTGTCGATATAGCTCTGGTTAAGTTCTTCAATGAATTTTCTTGCTCTTTTATGTCACCATCCTTCTAGTCTGGTCTTCAGTTCTTTTTTTGTGTACTCCTCCCTCTTCTTGTGCACGATCAGGGTTACTGGGTTGTTCTCCAGTGTGTTTCCACAGTGTGTGCTCGCATGTGAATTTTTAAATCAAACCTTTGTGAAAATGCTAACCAACCAACACATTTCGGAATAAGTGTTTTCCGTTTTTATTTATTTTACTTCAGTTAGTTCAAGGAAATCAAGGCACTAATACTTAATTTCGTTATGATTTAGATTTATATCCGAGGGCTCTTTTAAGGATAGACGTCGTCCCTTTTATGGCTGTTATCTGTATCTCGCTACAGCTCAGTTTTCTAGGGATTGTTTCGAAGTGTGTGTTCGCATGTGTGATTTTAAATTAGAAATATCCGAAAATGCAGAACCACAAACTTGACAAGAATAAGGTTTCTCTCCAGTGTGAGTTCGCACGTGTCGTTTTAAAGTAGAAGTCTCTGCAAAAGCCGACCCACACACTTCACAAGAATAAGGTTTTTCTCCAGTATGTGTCCGGATGTGAGTTTTTAAATTAGAATTTTGTGAAAAAGCTTCTCCACAGACTTTACAAGAATAAGGTTTTTCACCAGTGTGTATCCGCATGTGTATTTTTAAATCAAACATTTGTGAAAATGCTGATGAACATATTTCACAAGAAAAAGGTTTCTCTCCGGTGTGTGTCCGCATGTGTCTTTTTAAAGTAGAAATTACTGAAAACGCAGACCCACACTTTTCACAAGAATAAGGTTTCTCTCTTTTTTGCCCAGTGTGTGTTCGCATGTGTAGGTTTAATGTGGAATTATATGAAAATGCTGACCCACAGATCTCACAGGAGTAAGGTTTCTCTCCAGTGTGTGTCCGCATGTGCGTTTTTAAAGTATGATTCTCTGAAAACGCTGAGCCACAGATTTTACAAGAATAAGGTTTCTCTCCAGTGTGTGTCCGCATGTGTGATTTTAAAGTAGAAATCTGTGAAAATAATGATTTGCAGATTTTACAAGAAAAAGGTTTCTCTCCAGTGTGTGTTCGCGTGTGTGATTTTAAAGTAGAAATATCTGAAAATGCTAACGTGCAGAATTTACAAGAATACGGTTTCTCACCCGTATGAGTTCGCATATGTCGTTTCAAAGTAGAATTCTCTGAAAACGCTGACCCACAGACTTCACAAGGATGAAGTTTCTCTTTTTTTTGTGATGTGTGTGTCCGCATGTGTGACTTTAAATTAGAATTCTGTGAAAATGCTGACCCACAGATATCACAAGAATAAGGTTTCTCTCCAGTATGTGTCCGCAGGTGTCGTTTTAAATCTAATGCTTGGGAAAATGCTGACGGACATATCTCACATGAATAAGGTCTCTCTCCAGTGTGTGTCCGCATGTGTCGTTTTAACGTAGAATTCTCTGAAAATGCAGATCCACACACTGTACAAAAATAAGGTTTCTCTCCAGTATGTGTCCGCATGTGTGATTTTAAATTAGTATTCTGTGAAAATGCTGCCCCGCAGATTTTACAAGAATATGGTTTCTCTCCAGTGTGTGTCCGCATGTGTATTTTTAAATGAAAAATCTGTTGAAATACTGATGCACACACTTCACATGAATAAGGTTTCTCTCTATTGTGTGTCTGCATGTGTGATTTTAAAGTAAAAATTGTTTCTCCAGTTTTTCCTTGCACATTTCTTACTAAATGAGCACTTCTGGCACATAATTCTCACAAACTTTATAAGAATATGTTCTTATCTCCAGTATATACTCTTTCTTTTAAATGCTTATGTACATATATCATAAGAATGCTTCCTTTAAGCATGTGTTTACATTTATATTTTTTAGTAAGACATTTGTGAAAATGCTGATCAACTCCAGAAGAAAGTATAGTTACTGGTATTTACTCTTAATTAGATGAGTTATTCTTCATTCTTGAGCAGTTCGCTGTGAATGAAAACGAAATATTATTAAACAAATATTACATCACAATAATAATTCAAATATGAATTAAAATGAAATAAATTCATTTTGATAAAGCAAATGAACATTACATAACATACCAATAATATGCTATCTCTGGTCACATTTCTACTAGTATATATGATGAAGGAACATATACTACACTGCTCCCTAAAAACGAATTAATGCCTGGGATGATGGTCTCATGACCACAATAGATACTACACTATACCCACCACCAAAAAGGAAAACGAAAAAAGTAGAAGATGGGGCGATGGTATCATGACCACATAACAGATACTACACTATCCACCCAAAGAGGGTAATGCCTGGATGGAATCATGACAACAGCCCTCCAAAATGGAGGTAATGCATAGGAGGATGGTATAAGCAAATGAGCATTACATAATCCAGAAAAAATATGCTCCCTCTGGTCACATATTTTTTTTATAATGTTAAGTAAAAAAACACATGCTCTTCTTTAACCCTACAACTAACCCTAAGACCAGGGGGCAATACAAAAAAATGGAAAAAAGTGTGCACAATTTAAATGTAATAGGATCATTGAAAGCCAATTTCGTTCAAATGAACCATAATACTTTACGTTTGCCATTAGACTTTAATTAAAACAGTAATTACTTTCTTTTGCCAGTTTAAAGACTTTACAATTTTGGATGATAGACTGAATGAAAATGATAGTAATTTTATCAAAATATATATCGAAATACTTGTAATATTTTATCATAATTATTCGAATTTGGTTTCATGGCAACAGAACGGATACTACACTACCCTTCTTATAAAGGAGAAGGTAACACCTGAGAGAATCGTACTATGACAACAAAACAGATATTACACTCCCTGAATTTAATATTGAAGGATATTACATTAGTCTGAAATAGTAAATTGAACTGGAAATTAAAAGATAGTGATAGTATAGTGTCAGCTTCAGATAGACAGATACGAAATCTCCATTAGATGAGGTATATATTCATTGAGATACTATATGTTGTCTCTTTCGTTTTGTATGCCTACATGAACATTTTTTTAAGTTGTATAAAAAGTGGGGCATTTATATAAATATAAAATGCGGAAATATTAAAGAGAAGAATGAACCACAATCTCTAAATATTTTTGTATAAAGAAAAGAATAAATATTTCTTTTATTCCAGAAATTTTCAATGCATTATATCTAACTAAACTTGATGTATGGTTAACGGATTGATACCAATGGAAAAAAAGCTGAAATCAAGATGATTTACCAACCTGGGGGGGACAGAACATGGGCAGCACAAGAAAAACTTTTATCAGTTTCAACAAAGAAAGTCAAAATTAAAGGAAATACACTGTATGTTTATCTGAAGAGGAAGGAGACAGGAAGTTATTCTTTGATGAAACAAAAGTCATCTAATTTCCTTACGCAATCATGAATCTTTAAAAGTCTTAGCCTTTATGACAAGATTATGATTTTCAGTTTTCAAAGAGAACTGTGATGAACATATGTATAAAATCTAAATCATATGTATAAAATTCTCCGGAGAGGACAATGGAAATAATCTCGAATCTCTATATGTCCCCTGTAAGGGAGCTAAACACTCTTAAAACTTAATATATGTATATCCGATTTTGATGAAATTTAAACTATATGTATAAGGCAATAATTCAGAGAATTTTCCAAAATTTCAGGTTCTTCCAACTATATTAGTTGGGGAAACAGGAAGCAGTAAAAAAAGGTAATATGATGTTATGAGAATAGTGTTTCTCATTAAATCCCGAGCAACGTCGGGTCTTCCTGCTAGTTATTAACATTGTTTCCCAATTAAAAAATGTTAAAAAAAAAAAACGGAACAAGAAAAATAACCATTACAATAAGAATAAGGTAAATATTGCATGAACAATATTTACCTTATTCTTATTGTAATGGTTATTTTTCTTGTCATGAACAATATGTATTAGTTGATGTTATTAAATTAATTCTTTTTAAAAATAATACATAACATAAAAATAAGTCATGATTTTATTTTTAAACAGCAATAACATATCCTGTAAATTAGAAAATTAACAATTGTTTACTTTCCAAATGTTTTATTCAGAGACTTCTTTTAGGGTTAGGGTTTATTGCAAGTCACTTAAGCCACCCTCTGTTTTAATGCTGATATCAAAGTGTAGTATCAGTCTTTCCTCGGTAAGATGAAGAGAGCTCCTTCTTGACTTGGAAAATTTTAATTTTTGTCTGATTTAGTGCTCCTTTTCGGGGAGCTGGATATCACCTACATAAAAAAACAACGATATCACCTACATTAAAAAACAACTGGATATCACCTACATTAAAAAACAACGATATCACCTACATTAAAAAAACAACGATATCACCTACATTAAAAAACAACGATATCACCTACATTAAAAAACAACTGGATATCACCTACATTAAAAAACAACTGGATATCACCTACATTAAAAAACAATGATATCACCTACATTAAAAAACAACGATATCACCTACATTAAAAAACAACTGGATATCACTTACATTAAAAAACAACGATATCACCTACATTAAAAAAACAACGATATCACCTATGTGTCTAATTTTTCCCTCTTGCAGAGACAAGTAAATAGGGACACACGAAAACGAACATATATTAATAGTTTATGCAAATATTTCTTTCGTATTTTACCAAATTGTTATTAAATGCTCTGCATTTACAAATGACATTCGAAAGTTTAATGATTAAAGTTTAATATGAGCCATGAAAATTTAACCACTATACGCCAATTGACAGTACTTTGAATACCCATAATAACATATATTTAAAAAGTGCATGAAAAGTGTTATGGTACCTTACCTATAACAGACTACTTGAACTCTTCCACTCACCATAAATACTGAGAGCGCATGCTTCTTAGTGTTGGGTCCACCCCAGTCTATACTGGCAGTCAAGACTGATGTACAACCACTTTTGTTCTCTGTTGTATTATACTTTTTTCGATATACTTGTTTTTCTTTAAACACTGAGTTTGTTTTTCTTCCGGCCTTTTTACAGGGTCACAACAACTGGCGACGAGGTATTTCGAACTTACACCAGACCCAAAAGCTACACTAAGGGATTCTTCAGAACCTTAAAAAGAACCCTCACAACAACTGGTGATGAGGTATTTTGAACTTACACTGGACCCAACAACTACATTAATGTATTCTTGAGAACCTTAAAAGGACCCCACAACAACTGACGACGTAGGATTTCGAATTTACACTTCTGCAACAACTGGCAACGAGGTTACAGTAAGGGATTCTTGAGAACCTTAAGATGGACGTCACAACCGGCGACAAAGTATATTAAGGGTTTTTTTAGAACCTTAATAAAAGGACAAACGTAGAGAAATCAACTGCAAATTCACCTGACAACGTCCTAGTGCTGAAAACTGGATTTACCAGCGGATCAAAAAGAAAAAAAACATGTAAAAGACCAAGATTGTATATTCTTTCTCTTCTTACAACTAAGATTACGTTTCGCAGTGTAATATAAAAGAAATAACTTTTTTTAAAGCCATGTTCTATAAAAACACATTTTAAACATGGAAGATTTTAAAGCTACCATAACAGAACTCGTGAAATATCAAATGCAATAACGACGAAAGGCTACTTAAAATAGACGAAAGACTTCTGGAAAAAGTAAGCTGGCAAAAGACAGCGAGAACAGTAACAGAAAACCGAAGAAAAATGTCAAAATCTTCTACTAGAACAAAATCAAAAACGACTTAGACAAAAATAAGAAGTCGACGAAAAACTACTGGAACAAAAGAGAGAACCCGATCAAAAAATTGAAATATTTATGCAAATAATATCGCATAGGGGTCAAAGTAACGAAAACTAAAATTATTTTTCACAGAATGCCATTTGAAGTGCAATTGACAATTTCACTTATTCTCCAGAGGAGGATAAAACCTTTGTGTCATATTTCAGAAAATTGACTGTGAAAATTGGGAAGACTCTTAAAAGTTTGCCTACTGCACCACTGAGCATACTAAATTCGTGGACTTTATTTTACTCTGAAAAACTAGACTTTTTCTGAAGCTGTTAATCTTTGAACATAATTATTCACCTCTAAGACTTCTCTGCTCCATAAACGGTGGAAGTGGGTGAATTTAGTAAAAAAAGACAGTGAAGATTACGGGACGTTCGTGTCAATCATTATTGTGACAATTTTAAATTAGCTGAACTTTGCACGGATAACTTTAAATGTTTAATTTTTGTGCATGGACTCATACCAGGAAAATACGCAGAAATCAGATGTAGGGTTATGAACAAGTTAGAAAGTGAACCAAATTTAACATTACAGAAATTAGCTGAAGACTGCCAGAGATTTATTAGTGTTAAACAAGATTCGAAAGGCATTGTGCACATAAGAAAGGTATGTCAGAAAACACATTTCAACTCTCTTTCAAAAACAATTCCAAACAAAAAGATGGATTATATTCACGCTCCTACAAAATCAAGCCAGACCAATAAAAAACAGGATAAATTGCCCTGTTTCCATTGTGGATCCCTTCATTGGGTAACAGATTTCCCATACCGTTTTAAAACCTGTCTAACTTGTAATAAATTCGGAATCAAGAGTTCACATTGCAGAACGAAGAGAGGAAATAAAACTCGGGTTAAATCCACAAAAACGAACAGGACGGCAGAATTATAAGAAAATAGGTAAATTCTTGAATAAAAATATAAAATTACAATTAGATTCTGGTTCAGACGTACCGATTACCAACATGCATACATAGAGAAGATGGGGAAAACCGACCATGCTAAGAACCAACCAAATAGACAGAACCATAACTGGTGAAAAAATTAAATTCAACGGTTAAATTATTACCAATATTACTTTTACCAAAACAGTAGAAATATTCAAATTAACAGTTCATTTGGCTCAGATTTATTGCAGCTGTTCAGGTTATGTGGGTTACCAATTATAATTGTAAAAAATATAATCGCAAACTACTTACAGAAAATAAAGAAGTAAGAAAAAAAGTCCAGTTCTTGGAGAAAGAGGGACTAAAATTGAACAAGGAAAAAGTATCTTTGCAAAAGACAAAAAGTTTCTTGGGCAAAAACATTAACAAACTGCAAAATGAGGCCTCTTTAATTCATGACTTATTTTAACCTGTATTGGAAGGAAGAAAATTCACAATAACCATGAACAAGGTTTTCAATCACTTCACTGACAGTTCGGCTGAACGTTATAGGTCTTCAAGAAATTTTGTTTAAAAATTGACCACTGACTTCTTTTCTATAGCAGATTTGCAGGTTTCGATGGAAATCCTTTATTTTTTTACATGCCGAAAGTTGGGTAACTCTGCAAAATCTTCCAATATTAGAAAGAAAACAACCTTTTTTTATAAAATTCCGCATCCTTAAATTAGTCAAGTATAGTAGTTTCAGGCTTGTATCTTTAATGGGTAACTTTTTACAAAAAGTTCGGTAAGATGTACATTTGACCCATTTTTCTAGAAATAAGAGGTTTTTATGAATGTACCAATGAAAAGCTTTTTTGATGCTATGATCATAATAATAAGTTTCAATGTGTTAGCTGTTAAAATAAAACTTCTATGAACAGTTAAAAGTGGCTCTTAACTTTTAAGAGAAAAAAATGTGAAATACTAAAACACCTAAACACAAAAAAATGTAAAACTACATAACAAAACCGAAAAAACCTAGTCTAAGATTAGTGCCCTCCCCGAAAAATATATTGGTTACTACATAACATAAAAACAAATATTATCATAACTTATCCTTTTCAGAAGTTGCTGATGGTCAGGAAATTGGTGATCACTTTATGTTAAATTCATATAGAAAAGTGATCTCCCACTATAAAATCTAAAATAGTTCATACATATTAATAAAAATGGCTGAATTTCTAGCAACATGATCGGTAATTTTACACAAAATATTTTTTTCATTTTTCGTAAAAAATGCCAAAACAAATGGTGGGAAAATACCGAAAAAGCACCGATTTAAAAAAAAATTATTTGGAAATAGTAATGAAGATTTTAATAAAGATTTCAACAATTGATTTAAAATGAAACAGCAAAAAAAAGAATGTGGGATAAGGGAATCTCACTCGATCATTTTGACTTCCTGTTTAGAAGCGGTTCAGCGGTAGACATTTTTTTTGGGGTGGGTGCATCTGACCTGTTATTTTACTTCCTCTGACGGCGCTGAGCAAAAAAAACAATTTCTTCGACAATATTCTTTAGTGGATACGTTATTATTATGATTTTTAAATGATTTTAATTATGTTAAACTGTAAATATTAAAAACTATTTTCATTATTATGTATTTATAATGGACATTGGACAAAGAAGAATGTAAACTATTCTTGTAAAAACAATATTAAAAATAATATGAAGGTGAGAATTCCGAGGCAGAAGCAATGCAATGTTGAAAAACTGGAAGATGGAATAAACAAAAATAAATGACAAGAGACGGTAAATCTCAGATCAATTAATTTATATTTCAAAATGTAAATATAAAGACAGTAAATTGTAAAATTGGTGGGCTTACTGTTAAATATTTAAAGGTCCAGAATAATTTCATAATTTCGAGAGTAACAAACTGAATGCCTGAATGAAAGGGTAAAAGGAAGAACAAGGAAAGTGAGAGTGTGGAGATCTAGATGGGTTAGGTGGATAGGTGGTTGAGATCATTGCGATCGGGTAGAGACAAAAGAGCAAGGAGTATAAAGCATGGTCCAAGGTGAGTAAAGTTGGAATGATCTAGGAAGAGGAGTGGGTTTAAAGAATGAAGAGGGAACAAAGCTCGGATCTGCTATTTAAAGAGGGTCTATGTTTAGAGATAAGAATTGCTTCCGATATTCTTAGATTACCGATGTTTCTAACTGAGGCAAGGATACATTGTGTGTTGCGACATGATAAGATGTGTTTATAGAAAGAAGAAATGCGGGTTATAAGTGTTTCTTTAATGCGTTGGTGCAAAGGCCTAAAAGTTCTATCGATGTAGAAATTCTGGCACTTAACACATTGTAGTCTGTAAACTGTGTGAGTGCGAAAGCAGAGCCCAGAGTTGGGAATGGGGCAATTGGCTAAGGAGCAGGGTTCAGAGGTGTGGTTACTGTGTTTTTTAGTTAGGTGTTGTCGAAAGGTAGTGCCTGTGTGGGTGAGTTGAATATCAAGGCTTTCACTACGTATTGCTTTGCGGATCGCGGATGTAATGCTATCGCTAAAGAAAGGGAGGAAGCAGATGTTGGTAAGGGGGTTGTGCCTGCGTTTTTTTGGTGTTACTGAGGCTGGCTATGGTAGAAGGGGGAATACGTTGGTTAAGAGTGTCTGGTGGAAGGCCTTAGTGTGTGTAGTTTTATCAGTAGTAGAGGAGCATTTACTTTGTATATGAGAATAAAATTTAAAAAAATTTTTACAACAATATATTTTCATAAAAAACGGTGCTTCTGCAGTATTGTGTACATATGAAATACTTGCATCTTTTATTAAAAAAAAGTGAATCATCCCACCCTTTTAAGGGTGGCATAATTCAACTTTTTTTTTGTCAAATCTGATTTCTCCAAAAATGGAAGTTTAAAATAACCAATTTTAATACACAACGTGCACACACACACACACACAACGTGCACACACACACAACGTGCACACACACAACGTGCACACACACACACAATGCTCAGTGCTGTGCAGCACTGACTTTTTAATACAAAATCAAATAAAAAATTCAAACGATACCTTAAAATTAAATAAATTTATTGAAATAAATCAAATATCAAATAATAAATAAATCAGTTTTAAAAAAATGCATTATTGAAATGAAGTAAAATAAATTCACCAGTTTCAATAAATAAAAAAATATGCAATTAAAATGAATTAAAATTTAAATGAACAAAAAATGTGAAAAAAGTTTGGGTGCTTGTGTATTATGACAGCAAACAAAATTTCCTTTCAGAAGGGGAAATAATTCGAATTTTTTTAATGAGGACTCATAACGAAACGATTATATTCAAATTTTTTCTCACGGGAAACTGTAACACAGATGAAGAAACATGAGAATTTGTAAGACGATGAATAAAAACCCCATTTGTAATAAAATACATTAAGAAACGTATTAAAATTGAAATACATTTATTTAAGTAACTTTACCATCACATAAAATATAAACTACATATTTGAAAAAAGGTTTTACACTGGGTACAATTCAACTATACTTCCAATATAAAGCACATATTTGTAAAAAAATCTACTAACTTTGCCTTATCTCTAGTTAGATATAGAATGTCTTGAAGATTTAACGCATTGACATTCATTTTCGGAAAATTAATAAAATTAAACAATTTGAATAATCTCCCCTCCCGAAAAAATTCAAATTGTCTCCCCTTTCGATTCACTTTCCTAAAAATAAGGAAGGAAATTTGGTTCGTTGCCATAATGCACAAGCACCAAAGTTTTATACTATGTATAATTCTGCGATCCGTGTGAAAATAATGAATCAGATTTACAAAAAAGTTAGAATTATCTTGCCTTTCAAGTCACTCTTTTAAATCAAAGACTAAAATATTTTATATGTGCACAATACTGTAGAAGCACCAAAAAACATATTTCATTATATTTAAAAAAAATATATTTGATTATTTGTTTTTGTAAGAACAATATACACTATTTGTTTAAATAATTACTTTTATTAGACAACAAACATAGTTTAATTTTCATTAAAAACAAACAAATATTGGATTATTGATTTATGTAAAAACATTATTATAAACTATTTGGGTGCTAGTGAACCGTAGGGGCGAAAAAAAATTATCTTTAATTTAAGAAGAGTCCAATAAGGGGGATATAACTCATGTTTTCAACCACGCTTTACTTAAAAATAGATTTTACTATTGAAATTACTTTAAAATAAAGTTGAAACAATGTATACGTAAATAGATAATTTAGTAATAAAACAATCACAACGAATTCGGCACTAATGAAAAATAGAATGATTCATTAAAATGAATTAATTATCAACGAAGAAGAAGGAAAAAATAGAAAAATACGTAAATGGAAGGGAAAAAAACATGAAACACGGGAAATAAAGTTTTTGAAATAAATGAGATTTTTTCAGCAATTTCGTAGAAAATTAATCTGTGAGGTTGCAAAAAGTCTGTTATTTTGGCATTATCTCTGGTTAAATATAAAATATCTTGCAAGTTCAGAGCGTTAAAATCCATTTTAAGATAAAGCGTGGTTGAAAACTAGAGTTATCTCCCCCTTATTTGACTCTTCAAAATTAAAGATAAACCTTTTGGTATTTTTTTACTATCCATTCCCAGCGCAGTTTACCACTTAAAAGTTACAAATCCTACTTTTTTTGTGCAAATACATTTAAACAGCCTAAGAAAACATCCGCAAAGAAAGAATTAAAAAAAAAAATTTAATATTTAAGATTTTAGCGTGGAGGATCACTTTCCTTTATAAATTTAACGTAAAATGAGCACCCATTTCCTGGCCACTTAACATTAAACGAGACATGTAACCGACTTGAGTTTCTAATTCGAGACTGGAGATTTTCCTAGTTAGCTATTCCATTTGTTTTTATTTTTACGTAGGATAAATGGTTTTTCATTAGACATGAAAAAAAAAAAATTCTGGGCACGGATTTTTACAGCTAAACATGGCGTCGACAGTCTTGTTTTGTTAGCCTCGTTTCGGGTTCTCGTTGTCAAGTGTGTGTGTTTTTTTTTTACCGGGACTCATAATCAAAGCGACGTTTTTTTTTTTTTACGATCAGGGCTGGGGTTAGGGTTAGGGCTGGGGTTAGAGTTAGGGTTAGGGCTGGGGTTAGAGTTAGGGTTAGGGCTGGGGTTAGAGTTAGGGTTAGGGCTGGGGTTAGAGTGGGTTTTTTTTATTAAATAAACACGTAGAAATTTAGCCTATTTGGGGTGGGGAGTATTTATTTATTTAATAAAAACACGTAGAAATTTAGCCAATTTAGTTTTCTGGGTTTTTAGGGGGGGGGGGAGACTCAAGTCAAAGTTTGCCCACCCCCTCCAAAACAAACACGAAAATCGCTAAATTTTTACGTGTTTTTATTAACAACTCAAGTCGGTTACATGTCTCGTTTGACGCTAACTGGCCAGAAAATGGGTGCTCATTTTACGTTACATTTATAAAGGAAAGTAAACCCCCACTCTAAAATCTTAAATATTTAATTTTTTTTTTAATTTCTTCTTTGCGGATATTTTTTTAGGCTGTTTAAATGTATTTGCACAAAAAAAGTTGAATTTGAACTTTTTTAAGGGGTATACTGCGCTGGGAATGGATAGTAAAAGTTTACCAACCTTTTTTCGGCCCTACGGTTCACAAGCACCACTATTCGTTAAAAAAATTATAATAAAAATACAATTCTAAATTTGCAATGAGAAAACATTTTTTAATTTTATTTGTTGGCCTAAAATACACAGGTGACAGATTTTCATCGTACACCGCCTTTCTCCGATAATCGAGTGGGATCCCATTATGTCTAAAATGTTAAGAAGCGATGAAACTCAATGGATATTAATGAACAATATTAATATTGTTTTCGCGAATACATAGAATGGTACGCGGAAATCTTTGTTAAAATAAATTGTTGAAAAAATAAATCTAAAGATAAGTTAAGATGAGTTATTTCCCTTACTTAAAGTAAAAAAAGGTCGTTTGAGATTTACAAATTAATACGGTAAAACTGCATGACACAGACCCCTGGCTGTGCGGAAGCGCTAATAGAATTCCTCATCAATAGAAGTATATTTGTGAATTTTTGCTTAGAAAAAAAAAACGCAACGATGTTTTTACTGCATTAGTAAATAAAATCAACAATTTGTATCCAGTTTAAATTTAGGTGTTTTTTTAATTTTATTTTTATCGATAGACTTTTAATTTTTGCGCTTCCGTTTGTTGACGCATGCGCACAGACAGGGGGTCTGTGTTATGCAATTTTACCATTAATACATCTATTATAAAATAATTCATATTTCAATAAATATTTTTTTTTAAATCATCACGATCCGGTAATTTCTTGATTTTTTTTGCGATGTTTTAAAGGTAGTGGTGGTGGCTCTTTGTTTAGATTGGAAAATTGAAACGTTGGTTAATTTTGGAAATATATATAAGTTACCTGTAGTAAAAAAGAATCTAAATTCAAGTAGTAATACTTACTTTTTGTTTAATAATCTGCTTTCGAATAATGTTATCTGTTTTAAAAAACAGAAATGATTCTTAAAACTTGACTGGCTTTGAAGGCGTAAGTTTAAATTCAAGATGGCGACCGGAACAGGAAGTTCGCAAAATCGAAAATGGTGATGAAAGGAAATAATTTCTTTGATGAATATCACTGGTAAATTTAGGGCACCCCAGAAAGGTACACTGCCGTGCTGACTTCCGGTTTATCCTGCAGTAAATTTCAAGTACGGATGATAAGAAATGATAAAAAATACAAACTTCTTTTTTTTTTCAACGGAAAATTTAGAATTGTATTGTTATTATAATAAAATAAATTGTTAGCAAAATAAATGATCAAATATATTTTTTTTAAATCAAAATATAACAAATCTTTAATAAAAAGTCTGTTTTATGTCTTATTTTTATTGATAAAGTTTTGAAATGTCTTGTATTTTGTGAAACAGCAACATAATATATGTGTTTTGATTTTTTATGAAAATATAATAATTGTACGGACAAAAGCCCACCGGACAAAAGCCCACCAAAATAAGTCAAACACGGACAAAAGCTTACCAACGTAAAAATAAATCAATTAAAATTTTTTTTTTTTAAATATTTTTATATTTAATTTCTTTACAATTATCAATAACTATCTGCAATTCTTTTTTCGTGACAATTTTTTAAAATTTCATGTCTAAACGTACTTCCGGTACTTTATATATACTGCATTTTTTTTACAGATTACATCATAAAAAACACGTACCCTTTTTACTACTAACCCTAAGTCTGGTGGTAAAACGAAAAGTCCATTTAAAAAAAATTATGTATTACTCATCTTTTGCGGAAAGAAAACCAATTATTTTAGATTGAAATTGGGGGATCAGTTTTGCATATAATTTTAACATAAAATGATCCCTCATTTCCGGGCAATTCTAACTTTTTAGGGCATTAACCATTTTCTGGCGATGAGAGATAAATTCTATGCATTGTTTTTCACCTAATTTAGTTAAAATGGCACAAGTTAATAAATAGGAAAAGATGGCACAAGAGAAAAATATAGATGAAAATCTCACAATGAATTCATCAAAATCTTGGATACAATACGTAAAGGGAAAAAATAAAAGTACCCCCCCCCCCCCAAAAAAAAAAAATGAGATTCTAAATTTTTTATACGATGCCGTGTGAACACTAAAAAAAAGAACCCAATTATTCTTTAAATTTAAAGTAGGGGATTAGTTACACATATAAATTGAACGTAAAATGATTTCCCCATTTCCAGGCTATTCTAACTTTTTTTTACCACTAACACTAAGTCCGATCGGCAAAGTCGTAAAACCACACGTAATTGCTTTAAAAAGTAGAAACCACCCACCCCGCACGAAAAACAATGCATAGAATTTATATCCCATTGACAAAAAAAAAAAAAAATACTTAACTGCCCTAAAAAGTTAGAATGGTCCGGAAATGGTGGATCATTTTATGTTAAAATTATATGCAAAACTGATCCACCAACTTCAATTTTACATAATTGTCGTTTTTTCCCGCGAAAATTTTTTTAAATGTATTTTTCGGTTTACCACACGGACTTGGGGTTAGTAGTAAAAAGGATGCCTCATTTTTTTATAATGCAATCTTTAAAAGAATGCAATATTTACAAAGTACCGGAAAACGTTTAAAAATGAAATGTAAAAAATTTTGTCAAGAAAAGAAAATTACAGACAAAGACTTATTGATAATTGTAAAATAATAAATATCTGTTATAATTGTGGTACTAGGACACTGAACGTTACATATACGTAATTCAGCTTGAATGTAAAATGTGAAAAGGTTGAAAACCCGATGAAAGGAAAACAACCCGTATTCCGTAAAAATGAATAACACATCGTATCGCAAATTATAATCATATATTTGTATAAAACAACCAAGACAAATTAACTATACATAACAAGTATTTATTTTTTCCAAAAGCTCAACTAATATTCTTTCCGCACAAACGGAGTTCTTTATAAGAGGCTGGTTTTAGACATTCCGAGAAAGTTGATCAGTCAGGATTAGAATTAAAAGTCCAAATATAGCAATTAAAAAGGCCTTTATGGAAAATGAAAATAAAAAAGTATTTTTCCTTACGTAATTCGAGGAAAACAAATGAGAAGTCCTTCTCCTCCCACGAGAGATCGAGATAGGAAGGTAAATGTGTTAAAATCGCGGGGAACGATTGAATGAGATCATTTAACATGACAATATATAACAATATGAAAGTTCGATTTTAGGACGAATTACTATGGTATTTTTTGTTTGTTTTTTGTCCTTATGTCGTAAACACATACCTTTTTGGTTTGACGGCAGAGGGAAGGATATTTTAACAGAATTTTAGATTCTGTGGTCCGTTCTTAACGAGCTGTTTTTAGGGTCCCGAGATATACATAATCTCGACTTCCGAGAGGTAATATGATTGACTGGTCTGTCGTAGTCAATTTTGTTGGACCAGGGTTTTTTTTGTGTCCGGTAGACAGCAGTATTAAACGTGGCTGTATTTCTTAGCCGTTAATTTTCGAATTCCACTGTTCCTATTTTTGATTTTGTGTGCGGGGATAAATTGTTCGATATGACAGCTGGGTGAGCTGCCAATCTCCTAGACGTCCGCTCTCAACGCCGCTCGACGACCTTCTCCACGAGTCTCTTCTCGCCTCGATTTTCCCGCTCTCCTGGCCTCTCCTCTGCATAGCAACAGTATTCTCCCATTTGATTGGTTGAATCCTCCGCCCCGCAAATGCGTGGGCTGAATTATGAAAGCCTGTCTGTCGAACTTCCTGTTGACCCCTTTTGACATGTCGTCGCCCGCCTGAACCCCTTTTTCTTTATGCGTAGGGGAACATGTGCCAACAAGTCCCCTGTTCCTTTTTTATGCTTCATGGGGCAAAATATGTGGATATAACATATCAAAATATTTCATCATTCCACATACACACTGTATACGTATTAATGTACTCTGTTTCATTGTCGTTACACATGTTCAATAAACGTTTTATTGAAACAACCTATTGCCTGTGAATTATTATTTTGCCTTGCATGTGACATACTTGTATTATGAACATGTAACAGGGATTCCCCCTAGAATCCTGACACATTTTCTTCTACGTATTTTTACAAAAATAAGGCAGTGCCCCCCCCCCCCGTCTCCAATGAAAGGGTAATCATAACTATTACCTGTGGTATTCGTTATTCTTGGTCTTTGCACGTAAGGGTGTTTTGTTTTGAACATGGGTGTTGGCCGATTAAGTGAGATGCTTTTATTGTCGGTAGGCTTCTTTTTACCATTCACCATTTGTCACTAAACTTATATTCCTTTTTCGGGTCCCCTAGGTACCAATCGTTTGGGGCGGGGTATCGCCTTTTGATTGGGCTAGCTGTACATTACATCTCTCACCTTCTTCCAACTTCAAGAAGGGTATATGTGTGTCTGGTGTTATTATGTTTGTGTAAAACATTTTTTAAAAAATACTGTAACACTTTCTTTTTTTTAATTTAATCATTTCTGACCTTTTTTACTTATTTTAATTTATTTGTAGTGTTATAGTGCATACTCCTTCAGTCTGTTGGGAATGTGTATTTCCCGGTTGGATTGTCTCAGTTGCATTTTGACTCGTGTTGTTCATGCATAGGTTTGAGTTGTGTTATGTCCGTGACGTGTCTGGGAAGGGTTGATTGATCGGTTCATTATTATCTGAGTCAATGTGGGTTTTATGGTCAGTTTCAACATGAATAAGTCTTGGGTATCTCTTGAAGAAGCTGCTGTTCATTGTGGTAAGACTGTTTCCTCGCCTGGCAGTGATCATGAATTATTTCTGCTGTACGACTGTCAACAGTGATGGATGATAAGGAATTGAGGATTTTAAAATTGTTGTGTCTTTATACAACGACAGTATCACCGATACGAATGTTGCTTGGTTTAACATAGCATTTTTGGTCGGCGTATTGCTTCATACCACTCTTAGCATGGATGTCACGCTGTCTGATGTGGTAGTCATTTGGTTCGGGTCTGATTAAACGAGAAAGTCTGTTTTTCAGATCTTGTCCAAAGAAGGCGAGGGCAGGTGGGATGCCAGTTGTTGAGTGAGGGGTCGTTCAGTAGTTCAAGAGAAACTTTTGGAGTTCCTGTACATGCGTCGTCTTGATACATTTTTTTGCTGTTTGCATGAAGCGTTCAGTATTGCCATTGGCTTGAGACCACACAAGTGTTATTTTCCTGTGTTTGAACTCAGTGTGATGGCATATGCACTGAATTCCTTGCTGTTGAATGGAGGTCCGTTGTCAGTCTTCAGAGATTTGGGGATTCCAAATTCTGCAAAGATTTTATCAAGCCTTGGTATCATGCTCATCGCTGAAGTCGAGTGGATAAAGTCTACAATTACATAACATGTGTACTGATTTGTAATGACCAGTATGTATTTCCCGTTTGGGAGATGCTCAAAATCAGCCCTGACCTCTGTCCATGGAGTTGGAAGGGAAGGGGAAATTTTAAGCAGTTCTTTCATGGGGGTGGCAATCTGGCAGTCAAAACAGTTTTTAACTTCGTGTTCAACAAGCACATGCCTCTAAACCAGACTTTCTCTCTGAGAAGGGCTATTGTTTTCACTGATGTATGTAAGTTTAACAGTTTTTGCGTGAAATGTCTCTGAAAGAACTATTCAGTGACATTTGAGAATGATACTTGCATTGTGTGCAAGTGACAGTTCAGATTGACACTGAAACAGAGTGTGAATTGTTGATTTGTCAACATCATATTTGCTGGTATGCCATTTGTTGGTAACAATTGCTCTAATTACCGCGGTTAGCGTTGGGACTTTTGCTGTTTCCGAGGCGATATCATCTGCTGTCATCGCTTTGGAAGTTGACGTAGAGATAATGTAGTTCAGGTACTCCTCAGCAATTTCCTGTTCTCTGCCAATAGGTTAACTGGGTGGCAACTACAATAGTCAGCAGGGTTGTCGTGACCTGGGCGGTAGTGAACGGTCATTTCATATGGCTGGATGTGCGCTGACAGTTGAGCTCGAGCATTATTAAAAATTGATGTTAGCGGCTTGTGGTCAGTATACACAATAAATGGCGCACCAAAGATATCAATATGGAAGTACTCACATGTCCATTCTGTCCGTGAGTAATTCTGTTCCACTGGTGTTCATTCCATTTCACAAATCAATTCGTCATATTCACGTTCGAGGCAGCGCATGACCATTGTCTTGAGGAACGCCACTTGAGTAAGTAAAGTTGGTCTTCTGTTATTATCGATTCTCTACAGGGTTCGAGATCTGGGAATTCTGAGACTGAAATGGATTGCTTTATAATGAATAGACAGTTCATTCTCGTTGTAGAAAAAAATATCTGTTATTTCTTCATTCCATTTCACAAATCAATTCGTCTGGTACTCGCATAAACAGTAACATGTGTGTGTTTGCAAAAGCGGCTCGTTTCTCTTTAAGGTTTGACCTGGTAATACAGGAAGTTACGGCCTTCCATACATTAATCAATGTAAAAATAATCCTAATAAACGCTCGTTACTGATAACAGATCAATATTCTATTAAACATCACAAATTATTGGATCGCAGTCGATGACCATCGTTCACGATTCATAACAGTCAGGGTTATATTATACTCTAATATTTTGAAAAATTGAGGAACCGTATTTTCAAAATAAATGTTTAAATTTTAAATTTCTAAATTTCTTTAAATGAATTAAAATCTCTTAAAAATCAATTATTTTTTAGAATATTTTTTTCTTCTTTTGCAATTCAACAGGTCATTTTTTTAGTAATATATAATAAAAAAAAAAAGGAAATACAATTTTTAAAATCATAATAATATTGCATTTATTTCCACTTTTTATTTATGAATTCGCGGGAACTTTATTAAAGTACAGCATGATTAAAAGATCGAGTCGGCCCCGAACTGAGGTGACGTAACTTCCGTCTGCCATTTTCTCCCCCCCCCCACTCTGGTCTTTTTTAATATCTAACAACATCATCACACTGCATACACGTGCCTGATAGACGGCCTTTGTTGACATTAACATTTCGATCGGTCCGAATGTATATTATTTAGCAGGGACCTCCAAAGTTCACCATAGAATTTACCCACCCCTATGTAACACGATGTAACTTTAATATAGGTTTATATCATCATAACTTTTTTACCATTCAGAAGAAGAAGCATAAAATAAACTGTTAATGATTCTTTTACATTTTTTCCAGTGTATGAAAATACTGAAAATGAGAAACTAAAAACGTGTGTACTTTATTTACGCCTTAAAACAACGTTCTTATGTAGTGAGCACTTTTATGCGCTAACACCCGTGTGTTTAATAAATCTAGCAAAAATCAAGTAATAGTCATTTTCACGAAAGTTTCAATACTTATTCATTAGTGGACTAATTTATCTATAAAATGTTTGTTTTTTTCGTAAAATATATTAGGGAAAATATTTTTTCTACGTGACCCCCCCCCCCCCCCTTTATTTCATTTTATGAAATCTGAACGAAATATATTCTGATCGATCAAAATGTTAAAGCGAAAGAGTCTTAGAAAGCACATAAGATTTACATTTTCTTTTTATTGGTAAACACTTTTGGGTAAAGTATCCATGAATTCATGAATAAAAAGTGTAAACAATCGCCCCCCCCCCCTGCTGTAGAAAAAATCGAATTTTGTACTAAAATCTCAAGATAAAGAATGGGTTTCTTTCCCAGTTTCCAGTAATTTTTAAAGAATGCTGTTGCTATGGAGGTTACTGACTGGCTTCTTGTTGGAATTGACACCTTTATTCCTCATCGTAAGTTTCAAACCAAACCTGATTCTACTCCATGGTTTTCATCTGTTTGTGTTTCTGCCATCGCCCATCGTAACCATTACTTTAATCAGTATCGTCGGGATGGTTCTGAGACTTCTAGACAATACTAGAGAAGAGCTTGCAATGCCTGCAAGAGAGCAATCTCTGAAGCTAAGTCTAGTTATTCTTGTGCCAGTTGACACGGTTAAGATTCGAATAAAAATTGTTGTTTGGAATAAATACAATTTAGGCGCGCAGAGTGAATATAATTGTATTGGCGCGTGACAAATAATAAATAACGCCCACGCAAATTCCGATGTGGCCTTATATATTAAATCAACTCAAAACGAGCGGACGTAGTTGAGAGCACACCACGTGATATTTCTGTTCAATGAGATTTCTCCAAAGACATATTTTTCTAAACTTTTCTCCTTAAGCTCGCTGGAGCCTATCCAAATAGTATTTAAGCACACACAAACATCAAACTTTCTCTTTCAACTGACTTTTCATCCGGAGGTTACACGCATCTTACTATCACTCTTCCATTTCACCCTTTCGCGCGCTTCATACAATTTCACAGGCGAACATTACCTATTGCCTCTTTTAACATTTTATAACAAATGAACATTTCAACAAAAGAAAAGACATTCTTCTTTTTACTTACCCTGAAACTAAAGAAAGGACTCATGAACTCATTACAAAAGGAAATATATTCTATTTGTTAATAGTTTTATTTCAGTAAATAAACTTCCGTTAATTTTGCATGTAAATCTTCTTCTTATTATTTTTATTTGTGGAGGAAGTTATCACCAAAAAAAGGTATGACGACCCCCACATTCTCAAAGGATCCATGACTCTATCTCATCTTAAAGGGTTGGGGGGGGGGTTAGGGTTTTTGGAGAATCTACAGTAGTGTTATTAATAGTGGCAAGTCTGCTATTTCTCCCCTTTTTAATGGTCTTCAGATTATTTCATCTTCTAAGGATAAGGCTGATCTCTTTACTCGTCTTTTTGCTGACAATATACCAAATTCTACGAAAAACAATAATGGTAAAAATAACAATAAAAACAGATAAAAGAGAGTCCAGGTTAAAATAATTTCCTATATATATAATTTAATTTTGGGAGATTTAAAGCAAAGGATTAAAAACGCATTGAAGCATTTTATGTAAAGTACGCAAATAATGATAACGTCATTGATTTTGTGGTACGCTTTGGAGGTCCCTATTGTTCAGATATTATAGAATGAAATAAAGGGGGTGAGGGGATAACGTAGAAAAAAATATTTTCCATAATATATTTTACGAAAACAACATTTTAAAATACAAATTCATCCAATAGTGAATAAGTATCGGAAATTTTGTAATAATCTGAGCATTAGTTGATTTTTGCTAGATTTATTAAACATACGTATGTCAGCACGTTGAAAATGGCCACTACATAGGAACGTTGTTTGGAGAAGTCGATAATGTAAACATAATCAATTTTTTTTTTTTACTCATTTTCATTATTTCCCTACGCTGCAAAATTTAAACTTTATGTTTCTTCTTTTGAATGGTACAAAAGTTATGATTATAATATTAGCCTATTACATTGTGTTAAATTTAAGGAGGGGGTAAAGTTGGAGGTCCGTAAAGTTCGCGTAAATACCGATTCTGATTAAAGCAACCATTTTGTTTACGTTACGAACAAAACAAAGATGGCTGCTTTGCTCAGAATCGGTATTTACGCGAACCTTAAACTTATATTAAATCTTAAATCTTTTAACGTACACATCTCAAACATGAGTGGGTAAAGCAAATTAAATTGTTTTCTGACTAATTTCCCAACTGTATTTTCTTTTAAATAATTTATGTCGGTAATAGTAATGATTATCTTTTTTTTTATCGCACGAAATGAATTGAACGAACAACTGAGTAAAAGGCAACAAAAAAGGGGTTTATTGAACAGAGGGTTACCTCTACCGTTTGGTATAGGTAGCAGAGCGTGAGACAGTGTCCGGTTGAGGAAGAGGAAAAATATAATAGTTCTCCGGGCTGCCCGTGGGGTTTCTTCAAGTGAAGATGGTAGTAGTCTTCGAGTGAGGCGACGGTAGCAGAAGAAAGAGTTTTTCCGGGTTCCTCGTCGGTGTTCTCGGCGATGCGTCCCAGTTGGTGCCAAGGGGCCGTCTCTGCGAGGCTGATTGAGTGGATAAGAGGGTGATTTTTCGTTTTACACCGGTTTTTATACTCAGAAGGGCAGATAACTCTGGTGTCTCTTTTCAGCGCCACCTGTCGGTGAATAAGCGACACCTAACGGTCAACCGGTGCAGTTATATGTGAAAAGAAGAGGTAACTGCTACAGATATAAGAATAGAGAAATTTGTTATCCCCTATCTTATTGTTCAACACACGAAATGAAAAAACTAAATAACGAAACCTTTTTTTACAACAACAAACGAAAGGGGCTTATTCGTATATTAGGTTACCTATACCGTTTGGTATAGGTGGAAGAAATTTGGACAGTGTCCGAAAGAAGAAGAGAATAAGTTCTTAATTCAAATATCTTCAGGTGAAGATAGCAGGCGCCGTGAGTGTCCAGTGGACATGAGAGAGGCTGAGGCGATCCTTACCCGCTGGTGCCAGGGTACCGTCTGATCATCGTCCGCAATATCCTAAGGGAGATCAAGTAGTCCCTTAGGGAACTAATGATATCAATGCGCCCTGAGAGCTGATTAGCCAAACCAGTTCACAGGGACACTGATACGCATTATAAAGTAAATCTAATCTATGACTGCCACAGATAGGGGGAGGGGGAGATCACTGCTTTATTTTTGTAAAAATACGTAGAAAAAAAAAGGTTTGAAGGGGGGTATTCTAAAAAAATACAAAACAATACTAATTGTACTCGTGATATTCATCAAAGCGATTGACCCTGTTCGGAAATGATTTCCGTTATGATTTTCATCCTTTTTAGTTTTAAATTTTGCGAACTTCCTGTTCCGGTCGCCATCTTGAATTTAGCCAGTCAGGGTCATTTCTGTCTTTAAAGCATATAAAATCATTCACAAGCAAATTACTAAACAAAAAGTAAGTATTACTACTTAAATTTAGTTTTTTTTTTTAATTATTATTTTTTTTACTACAGGGGCGCGTTCAAACCATTATTTATATATGTTCAAATGAACCAACGTTTCAATTTTCAAATGTAAACAAAGAAACCCCCTTCCTTTTAAAACATCGCAAAAAATCAATGATGCATTAATTAGTAAACATCAATTGCCCCTTTTTTATTTTATGCTGTTAAAGTAAGGGAGATAACTTATCTGAACTTATGTCTATATTTTTTTTCAACAATTTATTTAAAAAAAATATTTTCGAGTATCATTCTATTTAATTGTTTCTTAGATTACTGTTCATAAATATTGTTTAAGTCCCATTGTTTCGTAACATTTATTTTTTGCTGTTTTATTGTTTCTTAATCTTTGTCAAAATCGGCATTTTTGCACTTTAGGGACGAGGCGAATTTGTTCTCATTTTAGAAGAGCTACAATAGTGTAAGGGGCAGACAACTCTCTTTTTTTCACTTGTAGTACATAATTCATATGCCCTAGGTGATTTGCTTTATATTGTAAATAAAAGCTTCGTGTTTTATTTTTTACGGTGTAAAAAAAAAAAAAAAAGTGTTAACCACAACAAGATGACTGTTTAATAAATTTAATTTAATTTAGAAAAAAAAAAATATTTGTTTTGAAAAAAAAATATTGTTGATTTTCAAAAATGTTAATTTCTTCAATAATTTCTTCAATAAATGTTCTATTAATTAATTGAATTTACATTAGTTCTTATTTATTTATTCTCGATTTCATGTTGAAAATAAAAAAAATCATATTCAGGGCATTCACGTCCATTTTTGGAGAAATTATGTACAAAAAAATGTATTAAAAGTGAAAAAAGGGTTTCTGACCATTACACTATTGTAGCTCTTCTGAAATGAAAACAAATAAGTTCGCCCCGTCCCAAAAGTGCCTTAAAATCTTCTTTTCCATAAAAAAAATGCATAAACGCGCCCCAAAAATATTTGTTGTTTTCTAAATGAAAATCAATTGTTGAATAAATCTTTATTAAAATAAACTTGGACAAAAATCTGAAAATCGGGAGAGATAAGTTATCTCCCCTTGATGCACTATTTTTTTTGTTTACTTTGCCAGCATGAAGTAAAAAAAAAAAGGGGTGGCCCCGAAAACTCTCTGGTATTTTCGGTACTTTTACAAATCAGCCCCCATGCGGAACGATATTCGCGCTGTAAAAATCTAATAACTAGAGACTACAGCAATCAAAATGAAAAATTAAACGCAGATTCCAGAAACGAAAAGCGAAAAACATTTAATGATTTATTCAAATTTGTAAAAAAAAAGGTAGGAAAGAAAGGTACTCACTGATTATGTGTTTAGCCTTTAGTATTATGGTATTGGTGATGAGGTTCTTGACATTATTAGGTCTTTTCTTTCTGATCGAAGCTTGTGAGTAACTTTGGACGGTGTCTTTTCTTTCTCTTTTCCTATCAATGCTTGTGTTCCCTAGGGCTCTATTCTGGCTCTATTCTAGGCCCAACACTGTTTCTTCTCTATATAAATGACCTTCCAGAGAATATTGTTCAGAAAATTAGCATCTATGCTGATGATACCACTCTCTATTCTGGTGTTGCTTATCGCCCATCTTCCTTGGATCAGTCGAAATATGCAGCTGATCTAGAAGTTGATCTGGGTTCAGTTGTGGACTGGGGTACGAAATGTCTTGTTTCATTTAATCCAGTTAAGACTCAGCTCGTGTCTTCCTGAGATACTCATGTATGGCTCTGCTCTTGAGGAGAAATCGAATGAAACTTCTTGGTCTTTCTCTCTCATTAAATCTTTCTTGCAGTTCATACATTAGATCCACTGCTCTGTCTGCTTCTTGTAAAGTAGGTTCTCGCTTTTGCTCCAAACCCTTTCTCACACCTGAGGCTATACTCTATCCCTACAAATCCACAATCAGACCTTTTATGGAGTTCTAGTGAATCACTGTTCCATTTGAGGGTTTTTGATAAGGTGCAGAAACGTATCTGTAATTTTCTATAAATACAATTATGGCATGTGTTCTTCAGAATTATGTGATCTATTCCCTGCTTCTTTCCAGCTCATTGGCCTAGTGGTCTCCATCAATTCGCTGTTTTGATACCTCATTGTAATACAGCTTCCTATTCCAGTAGCTTCTTTCCAAGAACCACAGGCTTATCGAAATCTCTTCTTGCTGATTGTTTTCCTCCTACTTATAATCTTGGTCTTTTCAAGACTAAGGTCAATAGGCATCTCCTGTCTTTGCGATAATCATATTTGTTCTTGTTAGCTTCTTACATCAAGTGGCTTCATGTTTTGTCTGGAGCGATTTTCTATTAAAAAATATCCCTGGCAAGCGAAGATAAACAGATGGTTTTATCATCAGGAATGGAGGTATGGGACATGGTGGGAGGTAGTTACAAAACCTATATATTCAGGTTCTAATATTCTTCTGCGATGACTAGGTAGAAAGTGTTCTTTGACTCAGAGACCAGATGCTGGATTCTTGTGCCAGCAGAGAAATCCGTTCTCTGCCCCATTACTTATTGTTACCAGACCCTGTTGGGGTGGGTCGCTAAGAGAATAGTTCTTTTTGCTACACCCGGACTTCTGCCGGCCCCCTTCTGGGTATAACCCTATTAAATATTTTTTCAGCAAATTGTACTTTTAGTAAATTGTTGGCTTTTGTGATTCACAGCATTTTTTGGTTCGTGATGAATTCCTATTTCAGTCACCTAAATTATTTAGAATGAAATGGGTTTTGGCATTACTTTGCAAACATATTTTTTACTTAAACCATATTTTAGTAAAAAAAATAAAAATAAAATAACATCGGAAACACTAAGTGATTGCTAGTTTCATTGTACATGTAAAACGCTGAAAGGAAAAATTTATAAACAAATCGAAAGGGCTATAACTCAAGTTTATAATTTTCTAGTTAAGGGAGAGGTAAACAAGTTTAAAAAAGGGGGTGAGTACAGAATCGAAGATAATATTTTATATACACGAATTCTTCCTTAACTAGTCCTTTCATAACATATTTTTACTTTCATCATATTCTAGTGAAAAAAAATAAAAATAAAATAACACCATATTTTAGTATAAAAAATAAAAATAAAATGACACCATATTTTAGTATAAAAAATAAAAATAAAATGAAACCATATTTTAGTATAAAAAATAAAAATAAAATAACACCATATTTTAGTAAAAAAATAAAAATAACACCATATTTTAGTATAAAAAATAAAAATAAAATGAAACCATATTTTAGTATAAAAAATAAAAATAAAATAACACCATATTTTAGTAAAAAAATAAAAATAAAATAACACCATATTTTAGTAAAAAAATAAAAATAAAATAACACCATATTTTAGTAAAAAAAATAAAAATAAAATAACACCATATTTTAATAAAAAAATAAAAATAAAATAACACCATATTTTAGTAAAAATAATAAAAATAAAATAACACCATATTTTAATAAAAAAATTAAAATAAAATAACACCATATTTTAGTAAAAAAAATAAAAATAAAATAACACCATATTTTAATAAAAAAATAAAAATAAAATAACACCATATTTTAGTAAAAATAATAAAAATAAAATAACACCATATTTTAGTAAAAAAAATAAAAATAAAAATAAAATAACACCATATTTTAATAAAAAAAAAAAAATAAAACCTATTTCAGTAAAAAAATAAAAATAAAATAACACCATATTTTAGTATAAAAAAATAAAAATAAAATAACACCATATTTTAGTAAAAAAAATAAAAATAAAATAACACCATATTTTAGTAAAAAGAATAAAAATAAAATAACACCATATTTTAATAAAAAAATAAAAATAAAATAACACCATATTTTAATAAAAAAATAAAAATAAAATAACACCATATTTTAGTAAAAATAATAAAAATAAAATAACACCATATTTTAGTAAAAAAAATAAAAATAAAAATAAAATAACACCATATTTTAATAAAAAAAAAAAAATAACACCTATTTCAGTAAAAAAATAAAAATAAAATAACACCATATTTTAGTATAAAAAAATAAAAATAAAATAACACCATATTTTAGTAAAAAAAATAAAAATAAAATAACACCATATTTTAATAAAAAAATAAAAATAAAATAACACCATATTTTAGTAAAAATAATAAAAATAAAATAACACCATATTTTAATAAAAAAATAAAAATAAAATAACACCATATTTTAGTAAAAAAATAAAAATAACACCATATTTTAGTATAAAAAATAAAAATAAAATGAAACCATATTTTAGTATAAAAAATAAAAATAAAATAACACCATATTTTAGTAAAAAAATAAAAATAAAATAACACCATATTTTAGTAAAAAAATAAAAATAAAATAACACCATATTTTAGTAAAAATAATAAAAATAAAATAACACCATATTTTAGTAAAAAAAATAAAAATAAAAATAAAATAACACCATATTTTAATAAAAAAAAAAAATAACACCTATTTCAGTAAAAAAATAAAAATAAAATAACACCATATTTTAGTATAAAAAAATAAAAATAAAATAACACCATATTTTAGTAAAAAAAATAAAAATAAAATAACACCATATTTTAGTAAAAAGAATAAAAATAAAATAACACCATATTTTAGTAAAAAAAATAAAAATAAAATAACACCATATTTTAATAAAAAAATAAAAATAAAATAACACCATATTTTAGTAAAAATAATAAAAATAAAATAACACCATATTTTAGTAAAAAAAATAAAAATAAAAATAAATAACACCATATTTTAATAAAAAAAAAAAAAATAACACCTATTTCAGTAAAAAAATAAAAATAAAATAACACCATATTTTAGTATAAAAAAATAAAAATAAAATAACACCATATTTTAGTAAAAAAAATAAAAATAAAATAACACCATATTTTAATAAAAAAATAAAAATAAAATAACACCATATTTTAGTAAAAATAATAAAAATAAAATAACACCATATTTTAATAAAAAAATAAAAATAAAATAACACCATATTTTAGTAAAAAAAATAAAAATAAAATAACACCATATTTTAATAAAAAAATAAAAATAAAATAACACCATATTTTAGTAAAAATAATAAAAATAAAATAACACCATATTTTAGTAAAAAAAATAAAAATAAAAATAAAATAACACCATATTTTAATAAAAAAAAAAAAATAACACCTATTTCAGTAAAAAAATAAAAATAAAATAACACCATATTTTAGTATAAAAAAATAAAAATAAAATAACACCATATTTTAGTAAAAATAATAAAAATAAAAATAAAATAACACCATATTTTAATAAAAAAAAAAAAATAAAACCTATTTCAGTAAAAAAATAAAAATAAAATAACACCATATTTTAGTATAAAAAAATAAAAATAAAATAACACCATATTTTAGTAAAAAAAATAAAAATAAAATAACACCATATTTTAGTAAAAAGAATAAAAATAAAATAACACCATATTTTAATAAAAAAATAAAAATAAAATAACACCATATTTTAATAAAAAAATAAAAATAAAATAACACCATATTTTAGTAAAAATAATAAAAATAAAATAACACCATATTTTAGTAAAAAAAATAAAAATAAAAATAAAATAACACCATATTTTAATAAAAAAAAAAAAATAACACCTATTTCAGTAAAAAAATAAAAATAAAATAACACCATATTTTAGTATAAAAAAATAAAAATAAAATAACACCATATTTTAGTAAAAAAAATAAAAATAAAATAACACCATATTTTAATAAAAAAATAAAAATAAAATAACACCATATTTTAGTAAAAATAATAAAAATAAAATAACACCATATTTTAATAAAAAAATAAAAATAAAATAACACCATATTTTAGTAAAAAAATAAAAATAACACCATATTTTAGTATAAAAAATAAAAATAAAATGAAACCATATTTTAGTATAAAAAATAAAAATAAAATAACACCATATTTTAGTAAAAAAATAAAAATAAAATAACACCATATTTTAGTAAAAAAATAAAAATAAAATAACACCATATTTTAGTAAAAATAATAAAAATAAAATAACACCATATTTTAGTAAAAAAAATAAAAATAAAAATAAAATAACACCATATTTTAATAAAAAAAAAAAAATAACACCTATTTCAGTAAAAAAATAAAAATAAAATAACACCATATTTTAGTATAAAAAAATAAAAATAAAATAACACCATATTTTAGTAAAAAAAATAAAAATAAAATAACACCATATTTTAGTAAAAAGAATAAAAATAAAATAACACCATATTTTAGTAAAAAAAATAAAAATAAAATAACACCATATTTTAATAAAAAAATAAAAATAAAATAACACCATATTTTAGTAAAAATAATAAAAATAAAATAACACCATATTTTAGTAAAAAAAATAAAAATAAAAATAAATAACACCATATTTTAATAAAAAAAAAAAAAATAACACCTATTTCAGTAAAAAAATAAAAATAAAATAACACCATATTTTAGTATAAAAAAATAAAAATAAAATAACACCATATTTTAGTAAAAAAAATAAAAATAAAATAACACCATATTTTAATAAAAAAATAAAAATAAAATAACACCATATTTTAGTAAAAATAATAAAAATAAAATAACACCATATTTTAATAAAAAAATAAAAATAAAATAACACCATATTTTAGTAAAAAAAATAAAAATAAAATAACACCATATTTTAATAAAAAAATAAAAATAAAATAACACCATATTTTAGTAAAAATAATAAAAATAAAATAACACCATATTTTAGTAAAAAAAATAAAAATAAAAATAAAATAACACCATATTTTAATAAAAAAAAAAAAAATAACACCTATTTCAGTAAAAAAATAAAAATAAAATAACACCATATTTTAGTATAAAAAAATAAAAATAAAATAACACCATATTTTAGTAAAAATAATAAAAATAAAATAACACCATATTTTAGTATAAAGAATAAAAATAAAATAACACCATATTTTAGTAAAAAAATAAAAATAACACCATATTTTAATAAAAAAATAAAAATAAAGTAACACCATATTTTAGTATAAAACTAAAAATAAAATAACACCATATTTTAGTAAAAAAAATAAAAATAAAATAACACCATATTTTAATAAAAAAATAAAAATAAAATAACACCATATTTTAGTAAAAAAATAAAAATAAAATAACACCATATTTTAATAAAAAAATAAAAATAAAATAACACCATATTTTAGTAAAAAAAATAAAAATAAAATAACACCATATTTTAATTAAAAAAATAAAAATAAAATAACACCATATTTTAGTAAAAAAATAAAAATAAAATAACACCATATTTTAGTATTAAGAATAAAAATAAAATAACACCATATTTTAGTAAAAAAATAAAAATAAAATAACACCATATTTTAGTAAAAAAATAAAAATAAAATAACACCATATTTTAGTATTAAGAATAAAAATAAAATAACACCATATTTTAGTAAAAAAAATAAAAATAAAATAACACCATATTTTAGTAAAAAAATAAAAATAAAATAACACCATATTTTAGTAAAAATAATAAAAATAAAATAACACCATATTTTAGTATAAAGAATAAAAATAAAATAACACCATATTTTAGTAAAAAAATAAAAATAACACCATATTTTAATAAAAAAATAAAAATAAAATAACACCATATTTTAGTAAAAAAATAAAAATAAAATAACACCATATTTTAATAAAAAAATAAAAATAAAATAACACCATATTTTAGTAAAAAAAATAAAAATAAAATAACACCATATTTTAATAAAAAAATAAAAATAAAATAACACCATATTTTAGTAAAAAAATAAAAATAAAATAACACCATATTTTAATAAAAAAATAAAAATAAAATAACACCATATTTTAGTAAAAAAAATAAAAATAAAATAACACCATATTTTAATTAAAAAAATAAAAATAAAATAACACCATATTTTAGTAAAAAAATAAAAATAAAATAACACCATATTTTAGTATTAAGAATAAAAATAAAATAACACCATATTTTAGCATAAAAAATAAAAATAAAATAACATCAGAACACTAAGTGATTGCTAGTTTCATTGTACATGTAAAACGCTGAAAGGAAAAATTTATAAACAAATCGAAAGGGCGATAACTCAAGTTTATAATTTTCTAGTTAAGGGAGAGGTAAACAAGTTTAAAAAAAGGGTGAATACAGAATCAAAGATAATATTTGATTAACACGAGTTCTTCCTTAACTAGTACTTTCATAACATATTTTTTACTTGCACCATATTCTAGTAAAAAAAAATAACAGCAAGAAGACTAAGTTTTGTAACCTTGGTATTTAGGTTATAAGGAATAATTACTTGTGAATAAAATGAATGAACTTTCAAGATAAAAGTTTAACAAATTGAATGAAATAATTAGTTATTTTGAAATATGCACAGTTTCAAGAGACGTCGGTCTGTTTACTTTTCACTCGACAAGACTCATTTACAAGGGCGATAACTCCGAAATCGTTCAAGGGACGTAATTGCGTTTTCTTTAGTTGTCCTAACACTAAGTGATTTCGAGTTTCATTGTACATGAGAAATTCTGAGTAAAAAATTTAGAAACAAATCGAAAAAGGCTAAGGGCAACAACTCAAGGTCATAATTTTCTAGTTAAATGAGGGAAACAATTAAAAAACAAAGCATGAATACTAAAGTAAAGAAAATATTAATTCAGTATTTTATTAACATGAATTCTTCTTTAGCTAGTCATTTCTCAACATTTTTACAGATGGCGACCATTTTTTTCGGTCTAGTTTCCATTTTAGTGTTTCACGTGTATGCAAAAATTTGCTGTAAGTTACTGTTTTTATATATTGTGCTTTTGTTTTGCTAAAACAGGGTTTAAGTAAAATTTTGTTGTTTTGGGGTAATGCCAGAAACTATTTCACTCTAAATAGGAAAATAAATAAGGATTTACCGATGGATGCATTAGTAAACATAAAAATTCTGGATTTTTTTTTTATTGTTGTATGGCCGCCATTTTGGATTTCAAACCAGAAAAAAACATTATTCGCAGACTTGCAGAATCGGAAATACAAAGTCCTAATCCGACTTCTAGGATTCCAAATATTCTGATCGACTTCTAAAATTTAAAAATAATTTACTTTTAATTTTAATATTTCGTTCGAAATGATACACTCATGTAAGGCTTAATAATATTTAGCAACAATCCTCTTTCTTCTCCCATAAAAATAATTAATTAAATATTAAATAATCAAAACAAATAATTTAGTGAAAATTGTAATAATTCATATCTTTTTAAAACAAAAAATATTCTTTCTTACGGTAAAAAATAATTGTCAATTAAATATTTTGTTTTAAATAAATAAAATGAAAGTGTTAACCTTTTTATTTAATTTATCGTTTCAAAATTAATTTCTTTTTCGTTTTTAGCATAAAAATAATTGTCAGGTAGACATTCTTTACATAAATAAACCGAATCTTGATTTAGAAAAGTATTTTTTTCCATGGTATCTTTGGCGATCGGGCAATCTCATGTTTGATAAAAAGGGAAGATGGGTGATAATGTACATACAAAAATGAAATTACCTGTACATATTACTATATAGATGATATGATGTGGTGAAAATGTGTAGTATCTATTCAGATGGATACTACACCCTACAGACCGGTACATCTTGGCCTTCTGGCCTTGATTCCGCCAGTCTGTGGGTTTGTCCTGTGCAGTTCTAGGAGGTCCACCCTCCCAGGCTTTGCCTTCTCACCCTTTGAGAAGGGGTTAGTTTATTGCTAATCGCCTGAGGCGCCCCTACCAGGGAATGCCGACGGGGTTGCCCAGACAATTTTTGCAGGCCAGAGTGCTCTTCATTCTCTAGGGCACTGGCTTTTCAAATCCCACTTTCCCGACCTTGTGTCACATCTTACCGCTGTGGAAGGAAGATAAATTAAACGTTTATTGCATAAACGTGTACGTAATAGAGAAGTAATATCTTTCCATCATGGAACAGGTTGATTGTGTTTATGATGAACATGTTTATCGCATAAACGTGTATGTCATAGAGAAGTAATATCTTTCCATCATGGAACAGGTTGATTGTGTTTATGATGAACATGTTTATTGCATAAAATTATATGCCATAAATAAGTTAGATCTTGTTTATCCAAATAAACAGAACTGCAACGATCCTTTTTATGAAGCGGTTTGACTGTGGCTAATGTGGTGAAGCATTTTCAAAAAGACTAAAACATGATTTTTCTACATTTCATAGTAGTGTTATATGTGATGCTGTTGCAATAGTCAGCTTGACGTGGTGTTAAAATCTTTCATTTGCCGTAGCTATGTTTCAAATGAGAAAATCTATCGCACCCACGGAAGTAACCAAGTTAACCCTGGAAGATTTTACATGGCAATTCCAATAACTTATTTTTTTATTATGGGAGACAATCATTAAAAATGTCTAATACCTATTGTTAGAATTTTAAAAAATTAGAGGTATTTGATTTTCACGAAGAGCTCCCACCCTCTTTTCACCATTTGCATAAAACATAAGTAAACTTTATATAGCCCACATTATCCACCCTTACGCCTAGCAGCTGTGTTCCAAAATTTAGAATGATCGGTTAATTTATTCAGAAGTGAATCTTGTAGATACAAATATATAAACATACTCTACTTTATATATAATATATAATATAACTGTTCATATAATTGATAAGAAGTATGATTGTAACCATGAAAGTCTCAGTTACACTATATTTGTATACCCCTAACCCTAACTCTAACCCTTACACCAGGTGCTCCATTAAGCTGTACTTATTATGCCTTTTCAAGAAATTATAAAACGATCGTTCATTTGTTTTGGAAATGTGATGTAAAAAAATTCAGTAAGTTGATTTTATTGCATATTTTTTAATGTAAGATTTGTGTATTTATTTTTTACTTTTCATTCACAGAGAACAGTTACAGTGGAGAATAAATAAACTCATCTAATGAACAGGAAATGACAGGAAATAAATTGTATTCTTCTGAATTGAGTGAAATGAAATACATACCTGCTTTTTGTTTTAAGTGTATCAATTATGGAGTTACAAGCATTCCGCATTTAGCCAGCTATATGAGAACCTATACTAATGAATACAGACACTGGAAAAAAAAACAATTTTTTTGTTAATTGTGTGACATTTCATAACCAATTCTATTTAGTAGAAATAAATCTGAATCTTGTGATGTGTGTGGCTTAGAATTTTCAGTCGGTAAATTCCAAAAGGATATATGAAACCATATACCTGTGAAGTGTGTGGGCAACATTTTAAGGAATCGATATTTTACAAAACATGTGAAATATTTTTCTTTACAGAATGAGTCATACTTTTTACTCCATATTTACTTAATGTTACACATGTGACCACACACAAGAGGAAGCTAAAGGCCTCATATAGAAGAAAAATTTCAAAAAGTATCTGGAAAGTATTCTCGGAAAACCAAGTGCGTAAGAAATCCAAATAATTGCACTTAAGGGAACGGTAAAAATCCTTAAAAGAGCACTCGGTTGGAGCCTCTAAATAGCAGGTGATATTCTGGCATTTGGAAGAATGCCCCATACCTATGCTAACGAAAGCAGAAATAAGAAAAAAAAGAGGGAACTTTATTTGTGTGAAGTGTGGACACTACATTTTCAATGTATTTTTATTTCAAAAGTCACATGTGAACACAAACCTAATCTTAAAAATCTGAAAAAAATGGGATTGTGTGTCAAGCAAAGATAATCTCATAAACCGTATACCTGTGAAGTGTGTGAAACAGCATTTTAAGGAATCGTTATTTTATAAAACATGTGAATACATGAGTGAGAAGTATTTTTGCAATGGAAATGTGATATAAAATAATTATGCTTATTCAGTAAGTTGATTTTTGATGGAAATGTGATATAAAATAATTATGCATTCTAATTAACAAGAAATAACAGGAATTGTATTCTTCTGAATTGAGTTGATCAGCATTTTCACAAATTTCTCATTCAAGAATGATTTACAATAATGAAATACATACCGGAGATAAAAATGCATTTTTGTTTAATGCATGGATTATGGACTTTCAAGGATTCCTCATTTAATCAGTTATATGAAAACTTATGCTGATGAAAACACACACTGGAGAAAAACAATTTTATGCAAAGTGTGTGACATTTTCAAAGAAGATCCATTTTAGTAGACATTTGATTACACTGAGAACAAATCTGAATCTTGTGATGTTTGTGACTTAGTATTTTCATTCAGTAAATAATTTAAAAAATATATGAAACCATATACCTGTGAAGTGTGTGGGGCAGCATTTTAAGGAATCGTTTCTTGACAAGACATGAGCGATTACAAATATTCTTTAAAAAATGAGTCACTGTTTATACTTCATATTAACCTAATGTTACACATGTGACCATACACAAGAGAGTTGAAGAGTTTGAATTACCTTACATGAGGATATTTCACCCTACAAGTAAACCCTGACCAAATATTCAAAATAAACAATATTCAAAGCCCAAATAAGATCCCTATCGACACAGCTATACACTGGCTCATACAAGGAATGGCGCACCTCAAAGTGATGTTATCTCAAGTAAATACACTAAGCTGGATACTCTACCAGACTTGATGAATTCTTGTTCTGGAATCCGGTAAGACCAAGAGACCACAAAATTATATACTATAACATAGTTAACTGGTCAATTTGAGAAACGTTTTAGAGGAAAAGGGAAACTTTAATAGAACACTAAAATATCTATGTACTTCATATAGAGATCAAGTTTTAGCCCCAGGAAGGAGCCCCTTGATTTCTGAGAACTTCGACTGAAGTAAAATGAAACAAAGAGAAAACTTTCATCGTTTTCAAGGAATTTTTATTTTAAAAGTAACATGTGAATACAACCCAGATCTTTCAAATCTGGTAATGATAGTCTTATGTTTCCAGAAAATATAATCTTATAAATCTACCTGTGAAGAATACACTGGCGAATATCCTTTTTTTTTAAATGTGGTAGAACGTTTTTAGTCAATTTTCATTTACAACAACACATGGCAATGCAAACTGAAGAGAAGCCCCATTCTTGTAAATTGTGTGGCACATCATTTTCAAGGACTTCTAATTTAAAAAGACATATGCGAACGCACACCGGAGAGAAACCTTATTCTTGTGAAGTGTGTGGCAGAGCATTTTCAGTCAATTCTCATTTAAGAGATCACATGACAACACACACGGGAGAGAAACCTTATTCTTGTAAAGTGTGTGGTACATCATTTTCAAGGAATTCTGAATTAAAAGTACACATGCGAACACACACCGGAGAGAAACCTTATTCTTGTGGAGTGTGTAGCAAATCATTTTCAAGGAATACTTCTTTATTAAGGCATATACAAATACACACAGGAGAGAAACCTCATTCTTGTGAAGTGTGTGGAAAATCATGTGCAAATAATTCTGAATTACATGTACATATGCGAACTCACACTGGGGACAAACCTTATTCTTGTGAAGTATGTGGCAAACGATTTTCTAAAAATTCTAGTTTAAAAATCCACAAACGAACACATACGGGTGAGAAGCCATATTCTTGTGAAATATGTGGATCTTCTTTTTCACAGAAATCAAGTATGGTGCAGCATATGCGAATACATACAGGAGAGAAATTATATTCTTGTGGATTCTGTGGCTTATCCTTTTCACAGAAAGTAAGTATGATGAAGCATATTCGAATACATACAGGAGAGAAACCATATTCTTGTGAAGTATGTGGCACTTCTTTTTCTAGGAAAACATCTATGTTGGATCACCTACGAACACATACAGGAGAGAAACCATATTCTTGTGAAGTTTGTGGCTCTTCATTTGCACGCAGATATACCCTGATGCAGCACACACGAACACATACTGGGGAGACAGGCTAGACACTAAAACAAGAAAACTACTGACACTCTACAGTATAATGTACAGAAACAAGTGTCTACAAAGGCTGTATCTGGCCAGATGAATAGGAAGTATGGGTCTTTCAGGCATTAACCATCAACATCTAGCCACTATAGTAACACTATGCCACTCCAACAACTCACGAGAAAAGATACAGAGTTGAGGTGGTCGGAGACAGAAGAAAGGGCAGTGAGAAAGTTAAAGGAAGCCCTGACTGGAGCTGGAGGTATGATCTATTTTGACCTGAACAAGAAAACAAATATCCTTGTGGATGCAAATCCTGTCTGATTAGGTGCAATGCTCACACAAAATGGATAGATATTATGTTGTACCAGCTGTGCTCTCACAGATGTGGAACAGCAGCATTCACAGATTGAAGGAAAGATGTTCCCCATAGTATATTCTGCCAAACATTTTCACCTCTATATGTGTCGAGGTTCACCATCACCACTGATCACCGACATCTTCTCAGAATCATTAAAAGTCTCCAGATTCAAACGTTGGCATATGAATACAGCTTAGTGTACAAGCCTGAGAATTAATTAAAGAGGTTTTTCAGCCAGATTTGCCTCCCTTTACAGTTTAAAGATTACTAAAAATGTAAATGAAGAATGTGAGGGAAACAAATTCAGTTTATTGAAACAAATTCACGTCTATTTCTTTATCTCTGTTCTTACTTTCTTTTTGCCTTTTGTTTCAGTCTCACAAGCCGAGTATACGGCATTACAATTAATTCAATACAGGGTTAGAGAAAATATGTAAACATGCATTAGGTTGCATGTGTACGGTGTATTCGAATGGTATTAGAAGAAATTGAAAATATCTCTGATTCTGGATTAAGCCACACAGAAATTTTCTTTTGTTTGAAATAAAATACGTGTCTCGTTAAAAAGGGAATCATGCTGAGACCTACTTACTTGAGAAAAGTAATGTTCCTAGATGAACCCTAGACACTGTCTAGCTGATATTTCTAGTGGATATCTCCTGTGGTTAGCTCCTGGGTCGTCGAATAGTGACCACTAAGAAAGACCAGAATCTAAGATTTCCGGTCAAAAGTACATATACTCCAGCCTATGGACAGGAGGAGGCAGTTAGAGCCGACCTTCCAGGGGCGAGGCAGGCAGTTGGAGTTGGACGTTCGAAGAGGCAGTTAATTTTTGGTGGTCCTCGGGAACAGAGGGTCTGTTGTGTTGGGTTGGACTTATATTTTTATTTGGCCGGGATAAAAGATCTCATTTTACAAGTCTGCTATTCAACCTAAGAAAACGAGTAATTTTACAAACAATAAATATCTGTTAATTGTTTATAAACTGGAGTTGTGGTTTTTACTTGGAATGAAAATTCTTTGTGGCAGCACTGACTGACTGAGTCGAACGGTAACTTTGCGTCAGGCACAATGAGCGGGACGATCACGGCCAGTGCAGGGAACGCATTCATACATATGCATATCTCTTGTTAGTGAACATGATTGAGCCTGAAAAATGAAACTGATGCCAGAGCACACACAGGAATTCACATCTGGGGTTTAAATGACCGGGATTGACTCTGAAATATGCAATAACTCACAATAAATCCAGAAAACCATGAAAATAGAAAAACCTCAACAGAGACAAAGCAGCTGAGACAGCAAAATTATTTCTCTTTCTGTTTCTTATTTTGCTCTTTGTTTCGCTGGGGGTCCCTTTTTGGTTACATGAAGGCTTCTTAGTAAATTGTTGTTTTGGTTAGGATTTTAATTATTTGCCAGTCCCCTAAAAATGAGAATATGTTGTAGTTAAAATATATTTGTTTTGAATCGTATGTGTGATAACTGTATTTTACAAATCAAAAAAAAAGAAGAAAACAATAATTTCTATAGAAAACAGAGAGAAGAAAAAAAGGAATTGAAAAAGATAGAAAAAGATAATACCATTTAGTCGACGAATACACACACATATAGGTACGCATATATATATATAGATATATACATATGGCAAACAACAATATAAAAGAATATGTTGTAGTTCACTTGTTTTGAATCGTGTGTGTGGGTGTGAGAAAAAGAATATAATAAATTACAAAATTAAAAAAAGGAAAAAAAGGAAAGAAATAACGATAATACCATTTAGGAGACAAATGCACACACATATATATAAGTATGCATGTAAATATATATATATAGAGAGAGAGAGAGAAAGAGAGAGAGAGATACCAAAAAGGAGGAGATGGCCAGTAAAGCCACAGGTGAGGGGAGAACAGAAATAGAGGGATCCAATGCATATACACTGAAACATGACCAGGACTCAGGGGATGATCGAATTATAAGACTTTAAACTCCAGAGTACTGAAAGAGTGAGACAGGTGGCCAGAGTAATGAAAGTACTTAATGTGTTTGGCCTGTGGATGTGAAAGTCATAAGATCCTACAGTTTCTTTACAGCTATGCATCTTATGACTTTCACATCCACAGGCCGAACACTAGTGAATAGGTTAAATAAGACAGTGTGGATAAAACCTGGGATGGAGCTAGGAAGGGTGGAAGTTATAAAAATAAATACTCAAGTAAAATACGAAAGACAAGAGGGGAGCAGACTGCGACACAGATTAATGAGAAAGAAATACAGACAAATATCGATCCATGTTGCTACGATTATTTAGAACAACAGTGGTGTCATAGGGAGTTAGATAGAACCCAAACAGTATAAATGAAAATAGACATCCTATAAAAATTAGACCCTATAGAACACCATTCCACGAGAGGGGACATGTCGAACAAGCTGTCAAAGAAATGCTGGAGTTGTGGAGAGATACCAATCCCCGTGGAGTTTCACCATAGTGGGAAAGAAAGATATAGGACACAGATTCTGTGTCGATTTTAGGACTTTAAATAAAATCATCATTGCCCTATTAGGGGTTTCCGGTGTCATTCAGCAAGTTCTGTTAACTGGCCTCGAAGATTTGGCCATGATGACATTCTGGTGTTCTCTGGCGACGCCTCAGAGCATTCTAGGCACTTGCAAATCACGTGTCAGTTCCTTAGTGATGAGACAAAATATCTAGGATTTATCATAAATAGCAGTGGTGTGAAACCGACCTAGATTAACCCTGACCTAGATTAAGTAGAAGTAATAAGGTCCATGCCCGAACCTTGCACAGTGAGAGATGTCAGAGACTTCATCTGGGCCGTCGGCTATTATCGAAGATTCGTTCTTGGATTCTCTAGGATAGCCATCCCCCTGATATGCTTAACCAAGAAATATACCCGATTCAACTGGACGGATGATTGCCAGTGTTCCTTTGATGCACTCAAGGAGCAATTGACAGCCGTTCCCCTGTTAGTATATCCGGATTTAAGCAAATCTATAACAATATACACTGATGCAAGTTTGGCGTGGGTAACCCAACACTGTCCAGAGCAGGATGGAATTTTTGATTAAAACAGATAATGTAATAAACTCACATGAAATAGTGAATAGACCGAAGTGGAGTGATTCCGAAGATGCAGAAGAAAGAGGTATTGTTGTCGTTGAGGAGAGTGGTAGAAGAGTATGGTTGAGATGAAGAATTAAGGGCATGTAAGGAGGCTGTTCATATAAGATAATAGATGTGATATACTATGTCAAATGAGGATAGAAACCAATAAATCCCATAAATATAAGATGATAGATGTGATATACTATGTCAAATGAGGATAGAAACCAATAAATATAAGATGATAGATGTGATATACTATGTCAAATGAGGATAGAAACCAATAAATCCAATAAATATAAGATGATAGATGTGATGTACTATGTCAAATGAGGATAGAAACCAATAAATCCAATAAATATAAGATGATAGATGTGATGTACTATGTCAGATGAGGATAGAAACCAATAAATCCAATAAATATAAGATGATAGATGTGATGTACTATGTCAAATGAGGATAGAAACCAATAAATCCAATAAATATAAGATGATAGATGTGATGTACTATGTCAGATGAGGATAGAAACCAATAAATCCAATAAATATAAGATGATAAATGTGATGTACTATGTCAGATGAGGATAGAAACCAATAAATCCAATAAATATAAGATGATAGATGTGATGTACTAATTATGTCAAATGAGGATAGTAACTCTAAGTTCAGGTTATACGTGCTCCAGATATTCCAGAGGCAAGTGTAAGAACAATGTCACAAGATTATAGGGCATGTGGGGTCAAGTAAAACGTTTGAACTAATTAGTCGAAAATGTAACTGGTTATATGACCTGTCAGGTCAAAAGCGGGAGAGCAATGCAGCCCCACTGATAGAAGTGGAAGTACTATCCTATCCATGTGAGAAGGTTAGTATGGATGTACCAAGGCCCAAAACATGCATACCCAAAGCGAATGTATACATAGTGAGTTTATTTCACTGCTTGACCAATTGGGTGGAGGCGTTTATGGTGAAACCTAAAACTGCCCAAACAGTGGCCTGCTTGCTGGTTAATGGAATATTCCCAAGATATGGGATACCATTACAGTTAGTGGCTAATAACGGACCCGAGAACGTGAATGTGGTAATGAGCATACCTTAGATAGCTTGAACATAATGCACATAACTACCTCACCGTACCATCCACAAGATAATTCAAAGGTAGAAAGTTTTTTTAGGTTGGCAAAACTATCCAAAGGGGAAAACGAAGGTTCTCAATTAATGAAAGCAGTTTTCTCCTTACTACATGTTCTTCAGGCGAGATGTAGTTTTACGGAGAGACAACATTTTGAGGCCAACCCAGGAAGAGGTACAGAAGGAAATGGAGAAATGATTGACGTTACCTTAGCAGAATAAAAATGACTTAATAGCACCCGCTCTACTGTAAAGACTCTGACAAACATATGCACGGGCTATGAGTTCATGTACGGAACACCCTCCCCCCTTGACTAGAGAACATAGGGTAGAATCAGATGATCAAGCCAACATGTGCTTTAGATTAACCTTACAGCACAGCGTTAGTTACTTATATTTCTTATATAAGTACTACTTCGACCCAGGAATATACCCTGCTTAATTCTGTCTCTGAAAGCATAGATACAGCATTCTCACTTGATTTGAGTGCCCAAATACATATATTTGGGGGTTTTAATGTATATCACTGTGACTGGCTTGGATTCTCCAGCTATACAGACACAGCTGGTAACTTCTATGTATAGTTTCTCTATAGTGCACTCTCTCTCACAGACTGTCACTTTCCCAACCCGCCTCCCTGATCGTGGGACCAGAAATCTTCACTTCTCGACTTATTCTTTATCTCGCTGTCTAAGGTTGGGTGACGAATGCCCGTAACCTGCTCAGGAATGCTAATGACCTTGTGATAATGATTAATATCACCCTAGAATGTTGTCCCAAAGCTGATGAGCCGTTGCTCAAAACGATGAGATACTACAAGCGGGCTGATTGGGAATCCTTCAGAGATCACATCAGCTTAAGTACTTTTCACTGTATGTCGGTATTTGTGTGCCATTAGCTGCCTGGAGGTGGTAAGGCTGTGGAGTAGCTTTCTGTTTACTTAGCGCTGGTATCACGCTTATTTCGGCTCCGGTGTCTATTAAGAAGTTATATCCGTGATTACTGTCACGAATGAAAAATAGACGACCTTTAGTGGAAAATCCAGCAACAGTTGTCGTCACTACTGGCTGGAATGATCGTTTCCCTGATTCTTGTTTTCAAAAGTACAAGGATAAGTGCAACGCCTCGCTTCTGTGCCGAATTTTTTGTGGTAAAAACAGATTTCGTTCGCTCGTTCTCGTGTGTTGCTTCGACCTCTGCTAAAACTTCGTTTTCGGTAGTTAGGTCGATTATTAAATGAGTAACGACGGTTTATTTGCATTAATTCCTGCAATTTACGAGTGAGATTTTCGACCGTAGTTTTTAGTCCGGCCACTTCGTCGTCTCTCGTCTGTTTTGGCTGTGCTTGTGCTGAGTTTACTTTGCAGCTCCTCAGATTTTCATGAATTCGGTCTGCCATGTCGGCGAGCTTTACAGTGCTTGTCTCTTCCGTTGTGGGTGCCAGAATTTGTACTGTTGTGTCTGGGAGTTTATCCAGCCACAAACTTCTCATTATAGTTTCGGACATTTTGTTGTCTCCTAGCAATGATCGCATGTATCGTAAAAGTTGCGACGGTGTGCGATCTCCCAATTCTACTTGGGTGAAGAGATTGCGTAACATTGTCTCGTTTGATAAGCCAGTCCGTCTCAAAATAGCCTCCTTAAGTTCATCGTATGGATTATTTTCTGGTACGTTCTCCAATAAATCAGTCACTTCCTCGACGACGTCTGCCGGGAGTTTTTCAACCAAATAACAATACTTGGTTCGCTGAGACGTAATCCGTTTTGCGTCGAAAAGGGCCTGGATCTGGATAAACCACGTCTTTATATTGGTGGGATTAAAAGCTGCAATATTTAGCGTTAATGTAGCTAGAGGTGTTTCAACGCGGGGAGCTTCCATTTTTCTGTTTTTCGTTTGAAAATGATTTTAAAGCCTTTAAACTGTCGGTTGATTTGTTTAATTTCGATTTAATAGCGACTATCGGCATAACTCGCTAATTTGTTGCTATATTGTACTGAGATCCACGCTTCGTCTGACGGCTTGTATCATTCCTTGAGATTCGCATCGTCTTTTTACTTCCTTTGAGTGTTACCACACGCATGATATCGCCAGTAGGTTAGGAAACCGCGTGTAGCTTATAAGGAGATTCCGTTGTGCATGCAATTTTCTAAGTCTGGGTCACCAACTTGTGGTGGTCGTCATGCCTTTTTTTGGTGATAACTTCCTCCACAAATAAAAATAAAAATAATAATAAGAAGACTTACATGCAAAACCAACGGAAGTTTATTCACTGAAATAAACCATTAACAAATATAACATATTTCCTTTTGTAATGTGTTCAGAAGTCCTTTCTTTAGTTTCAGGGTAAGTAAAAAGGAGAATGTCTTTTGTTTTGTTGAAATGCTCATGTGTTATAAAATGTTAAGAGAGGCAATAGGTAATGTTCGCCTGTGAAATTGTATGAAGCGCGCGAAAGGTGAAATGGAAGAGTGATAGTAAGACGCTTGTAACCTCCGAATGAAGAGTCAGTTGAGAGAGAGGGTTTGATGTTTGTGTGTGCTTAAATACTATTTGGATAGGCTCCAGCGAGCTTAAGGAGAAAAGTTTAGAAAAATGTCTTTGGAGAAATCCCATTGGACAGAAATATCACGTGGTGCTACGTCCGCTCGTTTTGAGTTGATTTAATATATAAGGCCACACCGGAATTTGCGTGGGCGTTATTTTTTATTTTTCACGCGCCAATACAATTATATTCACACTGCGCGCCTAAATTGTATTTATCCCAAACAACAATTTTTATCCGAATCTTAACCGTGTCAACTGGCACACATCTAATAAAAACCCATTTATACTACGTAAAAATACAAACAAATTACATAGGTAAGTAGAAAAATGTCTATTCTCGACGTAGGTCAACTTTACTTGTTGCAAATGTATGTTTTTAAACCCTTTCTCGTTCTTTTTTTGGACCCCGTTTGCGACTCTGCTTATTATTGTAAAAGATTCCCGGTGGTACATTTGTATATAAGAGCCCCCCTCCCCCCAAGAAATTAGATTCTACTTTTTTAGGCGATTACCGAACTATGTATTTTATTAGCTGTAAATAAAACAAAAAAATAAATAATCACAGTTACTAAAAATAAATAATCACAGTTACTGAAAATAAATAATCATAGAGGGAAAATAATAAAATAGGTTGTTTCAGAAATCATAGTACTGTCGGATCGCATATATTATATGGCCGAAGTAATTTACTTTTACTTGTCGACGCCAGAGAAACTCCTGCAGGTAGCTATTGAAATGTGCTGCGGTCAGTACGTCTTGTACGATATAAATCATTATCATAAAATACAAAAGAAATAAAACCAGAAAATTGACTACCAGAAACTAGAGAAAATTAAACTAAAGAATACCGGAAGTTGTTAAGTACGAAGTTTATTATCGGGTACGGATGGCGGCGTAACACCGTAGCAGCGCCGCAGAAACTGCTCTTAGAGTTAGTCGTACTTGAACATTGCCCAAAAAGTATTCAAAGTTGAAAATGAAAACAAACAGGCTAAAAGTGAAGAACAAAAACGAAAACTGTTAAAAATAAAACAAAAATAAAACAAAAAGTATTTTTACCACGATTAAATACGATGGAATAATTATCTATCTACTTCAATATACATTTATCATCTTTAAACATTTATTATTGTCTGGCAGCCGGAAGCTGCATCTTTAAACATTTATTATGGTCTGGCAGAAGGCTGTGAATAACATTTTAGAATAGCCGCAGTCGGCTGTGAATTTTCCTCCTCATTTAAATGTTTTGCGAACTTCCTGTTCCGGTCGCCATCTTGAATTTAGATTTCCCTCCTCAAAGACAGTCAAGTTTTAAGAATCATTTGTCTTTAAAGCAGATAAAATCATTCGAAAGCAGATTATAAAACAAAAAGTAAGTATTACTACTTGAATTTGTTTTCTTTTTTATGTTCTTTTTTACTACAGGGGCGCAGCCGAACCATTAAATATATAATGTACAAATGAACCAACGTTCAATTTTCCAATGTAAACAAAGTGGCTCACCCTTACTTTTAAAACATCGCAAAAAATCAAGAAATTACTGCAATGTGATGAAATTTTGGTTATCCTACTAACGGTGCTTCCACACAGAATGCGGTAAATTACGTATATAAGCATTAGGAATGGTATTATGTTTTTGTTTTTGTTAAATAATATTAACCGAAGAATCATTTTGAGTTAAAATCCAAGTACTATTACGCACGAAACGTACAAAAAGCACGGTTGAACTATCGACGAAATTCGAAAATAATCCCAAGTTCGTCCAATATGGCCGCCAAGTGTCACGTTTTAGATCGAAGAGAATGTATTGGACGAAAAACGAACCCTTTATAGAAAGCAATAAGCAATACATTTTACAAGAAGTGTTAATAAAAAAATATTTAACACTAAATTATTTTTATACTTAATTTAAATTTTTTGAAATAAAATAATATATATTTAGAATTACACAAGGCTTTGCTTCGTTTCGTTTCTCCAGGTCAACAATTCTGTTTTTCTATCGCATCGTCCGACATCTTTTCTCCTCAAGGCGATAAGTCTTTTAACACGTCTTCTTTTCTATTTTACTAATTAATAGTACATTGATCTGGACCATACAAAGAATACGGACCCCAAGATAATGGCCAAATAAAGGGGACGCTTTTCTGTCTTCACCGGTGTCTTCCGGTTGATCTGGCCAAGCACACGTGCACTCTATTTACAACTTTTTAATAACCATTTTGTTAACTTGAGTTCTTCCTTGGCTTGTCTTTTCTCAACTTTTTAAAAGATGGCGACCATATTTTTTCGTTCTAGTTTTCATTTATGTGTTTCACATGTATTGAAACACTTGCTATAACTTACTGTGTTTTTGTTTTACTAAAACATGGTTTTAGTAAAAAAATTATTTGTTTTGGAGTAAAGAAACTTAATTATTTCGAAAACTCCTGGAATTTTTGGGAATATTTTTCTTTACTCCGCAGAGTCGTGAACAGGGTCCAAAAAACGAACGAGAAAGTGTTTAAAAACATAAATATGCAACAAGTAAAGGCGACCTACGTCGAGAATAGATATTTTCCTACGTAGCTATGACATTTGTTTGTATTTTTACGTAGTATACATGGGTTTTTATTAGATGTAAAAAAGAATTCTTGTTTTTTTTTGTGCACAAAAAGAAAATGGCGGTCGGTCATGATTCTCTTACATACCCTCCCACGACCGCCATCTTGGATTTTGCGATTTTGGTGTGACGAACAATTTAATTTCTAATAAATAGCACTTCGAACGGGTTAAAAATACAAACAAATGCCACAGGTAAGTTTGAAAATAACTTTTATCGCCTGCAGTTACTTTTATTTGTTGTATATTTGTTTTTTGAGCATTTTTAGTCTGCTGAGTAAAGTAAAATAAACCCAAATTTTTTATTGTTGAAGCCCGCCATTTTGGATTAAAAAAAGATAATGACCAGATTTGCAGAATTAGAAGTCTCAAGTCCGAATCTGACTCCTAGTATTCCAAAAATTCCGACCCCAACTCCTAGAATTTTTTTTGAATTGTAATATTATAAAGTTTGATAATATTGATAAAAAATCTTCACATGTATGGGAAATCTTGCTGTAACTGATTTTATGTTTTTTGTTTTATTTGTTACTAAAATAGGGTTTAAATAAAAAATTGGTATTTTGGAGTAATAGCAAGGGTTGTGGAATTGGAAGGAATTGGAACGGATTCCACTCCTATAATTCCAAAATAATTTACTTTTAATTGAAATATTTCATTTGAAATAATTAAGTTATCTAAGTTTTAATATTAAGCAAAAATTCTTTCTTTCTTATCCAGCGAAAAATAATTGCCATTGTCAGTTTAATATCTAAATAAATAAAACGAATATATCTCTTATTTATTTATTGAAAGTTGTATAAATAAATAAACTGAATCTTTATTTAAAATAATTATTTTTTATGCATTGCATTTTCAGCGAGCGGGCAACCGAAAAAAAGGGGGGGGGGTGATAACGTACATACAAACATAAAATTACCATAACGTATTCTTATCTAGACGTAAATCCAATATGTTATGAATCTAGAAATATAATAGCATCTTAAATAAATAATGCTACAAATCTCAGAAAAAAACAAGTAACGATTTTTGTTTTTGTAATTATTATTATTATTTTAAAGGAAATACTGTTGGGAAATTAGTTAAAGACAATTTATTTTGCTTAACTACTCATTTGTGACCTATTTGCGTTAAAAGATATATAATTAATTTTTATTTGAAATTATAAGTCTTTTAATTTCTCGTAAATACCGATTCTGAGCAAAGCAGCTATTTTGTTTACGTTCATAACTGACTAAACAAAGATGGTTCTTTTGCTCAGAATCGGTATTTACACGAACTTAAAGGCTTAAAACTTCTATTAAATCGTTTAACTTACATACGTCACAAACGAATAGGTAAAGCAAAGAAAATTGTGTTTTGACTAATTTCCCAACTGTATTTCCTTTAAAATAATTTATGTCAGTAATAGTAATCATTACTCTTCTTTTAGGAGGGGGGGGGGCTCACTGCTTTATTTTTGTAAAAATATGTTACCCCCCCCCCCCCGGTTTGAAGATGGGTGTTATTCTAAAAAAATACTAAAATAATATTAATTGTACCCGTGATATTCATCAAAGAGATCGGCCCTGTTTCGAAATAACTTTTGGCCGTTAATATTCGTAGCCAGACAATAATAAATGCCAGACAATAATAAATGTTTAAAGATGCAGCTTCCGGCTGCCAGACAATATAAATGTTTAAAGATGCAGCTTCCGGCTGCCAGACAATATAAATGTTTAAAGATGCAGCTTCCGGCTGCCAGACAATATAAATGTTTAAAGATGCAGCTTCCGGCTGCCAGACAATATAAATATTTAAAGATGCAGCTTCCGGCTGCCAGACAATATAAATGTTTAAAGCCAAATGTTTTAGGAAAAAAGGCCAAATTGAAAACCGAAGCCACAATTTTAGAAAAAAAGGCAAAGAAAGAGCCAAATTAAAAATGATATATTATAAAGAAAAAATGACCTAAACCCTAACCCATAACCCTAAGAAATCAAGCGGTGTGCCTGTAAAAAATCTATTGTTTTTTGCGGCTGGTTCATTAAATTACCAATGTTTCGAAGATTAATCTCATTTAACTCCATTTTCTAAATACTAAATTCAACTTCCGGTGAATTCTGAATGAATGGTACTTGGAGAAAAAAAAACCGAACTCTTCAATTTCGATTTCTTAATCGGCAGCTGCTTCATATATACTACAGAAGTGCCTTTTTTTTTTTACATCTAATAAAAACCCATTTATACTACGTAAAAATACAAACAAATTACATAGGTAAGTAGAAAAATGTCTATTCTCGACGTAGGTCAACTTTACTTGTTGTAAATGTATGTTTTTAAACCCTTTCTCGTTCTTTTTTTGGACCCCGTTCGCGACTTTGCTTATTATCGTAAAAGATTCCCGGTGGTACATTTGTATATAAGAGCCCCCCCCCCCCACGAAATTAGATTCTACTTTTTTAGGCGATTACCGAACTATGTATTTTATTAGCTGTAAATAAAACAAAAAGTGGCAATGTTCAAGTACGACTAACTCTAAGCAAAGTTGTTTCCAACCGGAAACGGTGTCCGTTCGAAATTGGTTCCGATAATAAAAACCTCCTGTTTTGGTTAGTTTTGTACTGAATTTTATTTTAAATAATTTATTAGACAAAAAAAAAATCACAGTTACTAAAAATAAATAATCACAGTTACTGAAAATAAATAATCACAGAGGGAAAATAATAAAATAGGTTGTTTCAGAAATCATAGTACTGTTATTATATGGCCGAAGTAATTTACTTTTACTTGTCGACGCCAGAGAAACTCCTGCAGATAGCTATTGAAATGTGCTGCACTTGTACCTCGCATGGACCTGAATTTGTCTTTAGCGTGACTCCATGAGCCTTTAATACGATTAGTGTGGATCGTATTGTCTACGGGATCCACAAAATTATACGTGTGGTTTACCACATCATGGTTAGGTAGGGCATTGTAGGCCCTGCCATTGCCAACCATTCCAACGTTTTCTTTTCTCCATTTGTGTCCATTAGTAACACTTGCAAGGAGATAGTGCGCAACCGACATTCGTCTGCGGTTAGTACATCTTGTACGATATAATTCATTATCATAAACTACAAAAGAAATAAAACCAGAAAATTGACTACCAGAAACTAGAGAAAATTAAACTAAAGAATACCGGAAGTTGTTAAGTACGAAGTTTATTATCGGGTACGGATGGCGGTGTAACACCGTAGCAGCGCCGCAGAAACTGCTCTTACAGTTAGTCGTACTTGAACATTGCCAGCAAAGTTGTTTTCAACCGGAAACGGTGTCCGTTCGAAATTGGTTCCGATAATAAAAACTTCCTGTTTTGGTTAGTTTTGTACTGAATTTTATTTTAAATAATTTATTAGACAAAAATAAATAATAACTGTTAAAATTTATTTTAAATAATTTATTTGACAAAAATAAATAATCACAGTTACTAAAAATAAATAATCACAGTTACTGAAAATAAATAATCGGAGAGGGAAAATAATAAAATAGGTTGTTTCAGAAATCATAGTACTGTCGGATCGCATATATTATATGGCCGAAGTAATTTACTTTTACTTGTCGACGCCAGAGAAACTCCTGCAGATAGCTATTGAAATGTGCTGCGGTCAGTACGTCTTGTACGATATAATTCATTATCATAAACTACAAAAGAAATAAAACCAGAAAATTGACTACCAGAAACTAGAGAAAATTAAACTAAAGAATACCGGAAGTTGTTAAGTACGAAGTTTATTATCGGGTACGGATGGCGGTGTAACACCGTAGCAGCGCCGCAGAAACTGCTCTTACAGTTAGTCGTACTTGAACATTGCCAGCAAAGTTGTTTTCAACCGGAAACGGTGTCCGTTCGAAATTGGTTCCGATAATAAAAACTTCCTGTTTTGGTTAGTTTTGTACTGAATTTTATTTTAAATAATTTATTAGACAAAAATAAATAATAACTGTTAAAATTTATTTTAAATAATTTATTTGACAAAAATAAATAATCACAGTTACTAAAAATAAATAATCACAGTTACTGAAAATAAATAATCGGAGAGGGAAAATAATAAAATAGGTTGTTTCAGAAATCATAGTACTGTCGGATCGCATATATTATATGGCCGAAGTAATTTACTTTTACTTGTCGACGCCAGAGAAACTCCTGCAGATAGCTATTGAAATGTGCTGCGGTCAGTACGTCTTGTACGATATAATTCATTATCATAAACTACAAAAGAAATAAAACCAGAAAATTGACTACCAGAAACTAGAGAAAATTAAACTAAAGAATACCGGAAGTTGTTAAGTACGAAGTTTATTATCGGGTACGGATGGCGGTGTAACACCGTAGCAGCGCCGCAGAAACTGCTCTTACAGTTAGTCGTACTTGAACATTGCCAGCAAAGTTGTTTTCAACCGGAAACGGTGTCCGTTCGAAATTGGTTCCGATAATAAAAACTTCCTGTTTTGGTTAGTTTTGTACTGAATTTTATTTTAAATAATTTATTAGACAAAAATAAATAATAACTGTTAAAATTTATTTTAAATAATTTATTTGACAAAAATAAATAATCACAGTTACTAAAAATAAATAATCACAGTTACTGAAAATAAATAATCGGAGAGGGAAAATAATAAAATAGGTTGTTTCAGAAATCATAGTACTGTCGGATCGCATATATTATATGGCCGAAGTAATTTACTTTTACTTGTCGACGCCAGAGAAACTCCTGCAGATAGCTATTGAAATGTGCTGCGGTCAGTACGTCTTGTACGATATAATTCATTATCATAAAATACAAAAGAAATAAAACCAGAAAATTGACTACCAGAAACTAGAGAAAATTAAACTAAAGAATACCGGAAGTTGTTAAGTACGAAGTTTATTATCGGGTACGGATGGCGGCGTAACACCGTAGCAGCGCCGCAGAAACTGCTCTTACAGTTAGTTGCCAGCAAAGTTGTTGTCAACCGGAAACGGTGTCCGTTCGAAATTGGTTCCGATAATAAAAACTTCCTGTTTTGGTTAGTTTTGTACTGAATTTTATTTTAAATAATTTATTAGACAAAAATAAATAATAACTGTTAAAATTTTATTTAAAACAATTTATTTGACAAAAATAAATAATCACAGTTACTAAAAATAAATAATCACAGTTAGTGAAAATAAATAATCACAGAGGGAAAATAATAAAATAGGTTGTTTCAGAAATCATAGTACTGTCGGATCGCATGTATTATATGGCCGAAGTAATTTACTTTTACTTGTCGACGCCAGAGAAACCCCTGCAGATAGCTATTGAAATGTGCTGCGGTAAATTTATAGAAGTGCACCTTTCGTATTTCGACCCCTAAAAAAAAAAGTATCCTACTTTTTTGGGCAAATTACATGTAAACAGCCTCAACAAATATCCGCTATGAAAAAAAATTGTGAACATTTTTATTATTTTAGATTTTAGGAGGGGGGTCACTTTCCTATATAAGTTATACGTAAAGTGAGCACCCATTTCTTGGCCACCGAATCTCGCCTCACGCGTTTCGACCCCTAAAAAAAGTTTCTACTTTTTTTGGCAAATTACATGTAAACAGCCATCCATAACAAATATCCGCTATGTAAAAAAAAAATGAAATTTTTATTATTTTAGATGTTAGGAGGGGTGGGGATCACTTTCCTATATAAGTTATACGTAAAGTGAGCACGCATTTGTTGGCCACCGAATCTCACCACTCGTATTTCGACCCCTAAAAAAAAAAGTTTCTACTTTTTTGGACAAATTACATGTAAACAGCCTCAACAAATATCCGCGCGCGCGGATATTTGTTGAGGCTGTTTACATAGGAAAGTGATCCCCCACCCCTCCTAACATCTAAAATGGCTGTTTACATGTAATTTGCCCCAAAAAGTAGAAACTTTTTTTTTTTAGGGGTCGAAATACGAGAGGTGAGATCCGGTGGCCAAGAAATGCGTGCTCACTTTACGTATAACTTATTATAGGAAAGTGCCCCCCACCTCCTAAAATCTAAAATAATAAAAAATTTCATAATTTTTTTTCATAGCGGATATTTGTTGAGGCTGTTTATATGTAATTTGCCCAAAAAAGTAGAAACTTTTTTTTTTAGGGGTCGAAATACGAAAGGTGCACTTCTATAAATTTACCGCGGTTAGTACGTCTTGTACGATATAATTCATTATCATAAAATACAAAAGAAATAAAACCAGAAAATTAACTACCAGAAACTAGAGAAAATTAAACTAAAGAATACCGGAAGTTGTTAAGTACGAAGTTTATTATCGGGTACGGATGGCGGCGTAACACCGTAGCAGCGCCGCAGAAACTGCTCTTAGAGTTAGTCGTACTTGAACATTGCCCAAAAAGTATTCAAAGTTGAAAATGAAAACAAACAGGCTAAAAGTGAAGAACAAAAACGAAAACTGTTTAAAATAAAACAAAAAGAAAACAAAAAGTATTTTTACCACGATTAAATACGATGGAATAAATATCTATCTACTTCAATATACATTTATCATCTTTAAACATTTATTATGGTCTGGCAGCCGGAAGCTGCATCTTTAAACATTTATTATGGTCTGGCAGAAGGCTGTGAATAACATTTTAGAATAGCCGCAGTCGGCTGTGAATTTTCCTCCTCATTTAAATGTTTTGCGAACTTCCTGTTCCGGTCGCCATCTTGAATTTAGATTTCCCTCCTCAAAGACAGTCAAGTTTTAAGAATCATTTGTCTTTAAAGCAGATAAAATCATTCGAAAGCAGATTATAAAACAAAAAGTAAGTATTACTACTTGAATTTGTTTTCTTTTTTATGTTCTTTTTTACTACAGGGGCGCAGCCGAACCATTAAATATATAATGTACAAATGAACCAACGTTTCAATTTTCCAATGTAAACAAAGTGACTCACCATTACTTTTAAAACATCGCAAAAAATCAAGAAATTACTGCAGTGTGATGAAATTTTGGTGATCCTACTAACGGTGCTTCCACACAAAATGCGATAAATTACGTATATAAGCATTAGGAATGGTATTATGTTTTTGTTTTTGTTAAATAATATTAACCGAAGAATCATTTCGAGTTAAAATCCAAGTACCAAACGTACAAAAAGCACGGTTGAACTATCGAAGAAATTCGAAAATAATCCCAAGTTCGTCCAATATGGCCGCCAAGTGTCACGTTTTAGATCGAAGAGAATGTATTGGACGAAAAACGAACCCTTTATAGAAAGCAATAAGCAATACATTTTACAAGAAGTGTTAATAAAAAAATATTTAACACTAAATTATTTTATACTTAATTTAAATTTTTGAAATAAAATAATATATATTTATAATTACACAAGGCTTTGCTTCGTTTCGTTACTTCAAGTCGACAATTCTGTTTTTCTATCGCATCGTCCGACATCTTTTCTCCTCAAGGCGATAAGTCTTTGGGTATATGTTACGACGCTCAGCAGAGGCGCGAACGGGGTCCAAAAAAAGAACGAGAAAGAGTTTAAAAACATAAATTTGCAACAAGTAAAGTTGACTTATGTCTAGAATAGACATTTTCTACTTACCTATGTAATTTGTTTGTATTTTTACGTAGTATAAATGGCTTTTTATTAGATGTTAAAAAAAAATTTCTTGTTTTTTAAAACATCTACTTTCTCAAAGAAAAATGGCCGCCAGTCCCTCGATATTATTACGTAAATCGGCCATTTTGATTTCTTCGCTGACCGTGTCGAACTTAAATTTCTAATAAATAGCACTTCAAACAGGTTTAAAATACAAACAAATAGCACATGCAAGTTTGAAACTAACTTTTACAGCTTACAGTTACTTTTATTTGTTGTATATTTGTTTTTTTTAGCGTTTTTACTCTGCTGAGCGTCGTAAAAGATCCTCAAGTCTTTTAACACGTCTTCTTTTCTATTTTACTAATTAATAGTACATTGATCTGGACCATACAAAGAATACGGACCCCAAAATAATGGCCAAATAAAGGGGACGCTTTTCTTTCTTCACCGGTGTCTTCCGGTTGATCTGGCCAAGCACACGTGCACTCTATTTACAACATTTTAATAAACAAACGAAATCATAAACAAACGAAATCATCCAAAATACTTTTTTCTTTTAAAACATGTTAATATTTAGGGGGGGGATATATATATTATATATTTAAATTTCCTCAGTTTGTAAATTTATTTTTGAAGTTTGCCATCATGGGGAGACAAAACGGAAGATTAAACGCATCCTACATTAAATTATAAATATATAATATATATCCATTTTCAAAATGGATATATAGGGTATCTTTTACAATAGCCCTCAAACTCGCGAGTCGGGTTCAAAAAAAGAAGTAGAACGTGGTCAAAAAAATGAATATGCGACAAATAAATGCGACGTACGTCGAGACTGGAGATTTTCCTAGTTAGCTATTCCATTTGTTTCTATTTTTACGTAAGTTAAATGTTTTTTTATTAGACATAAAAACATTTTTTTTTTGGGCACGGATTTTTACAGAAAAAAACATGGCGTCGACAGTCTTGTTTTGCCAGCCTCGTTTCGGGTTCTCGTTGTCAAGTGTGTGTGTTTTTTTTTTACCGGGATTCATAATCAAAGCAGCGTTTGTTTTGTTGTTTTTTTTGTTGCATTTTTGAAATTTAATTTTATGAAACGAACATTTTAACGATCAGGGCTGGAGTTAGGGTAAGGGCTGGAGTTAGGGTTAGGGCTAGGGCTGGAGTTAGGTTTTGGGAGAGCAAAGAGATCATCCATCCCCACTAGATTGTGAAGTCGGGTTATGGTTTTAGGGTTGAATGAAAATAATATGTAAATAAAAGCACAATGACATGTTAATAAAAAGAAAATGATTGTATTCCTTTTGTTTAAAATGCAGTTTTGTTTTGTTCTTTTTGCTTGGCTGAAAAATGAAAAATTGCGCTTTGAATACGAGTCCCAGTAAAAAAAACAACCCCGAAAGAATTCAACAAAAACGAGGCTGCGAAAGTGGCTGCTATTTTATTCTTCCAGTCTCCGTTGCATAAAAATATCGATTTATAAAAAACAGCACTTTTAACAGATTATAATCATTAATAAATGTCATAGGTACGTTGGAAATCCAGTTTTATCGGTTACGGTAACTTTTATTTGTTGTATATTTGTTTTTTTTTCAGCGTTTTCGTTTGAAGGCTATTGTAAAAGATACCCGATATATATTTATGATTTTGGATGCTTCGAGGTTTCGTTTGTTTGTTAAAAAGTTGTAAATAGAGTGCAGATATCACCCCCCCCCCTTTTCGTAAAATACACAACACGAAAAATAGAATATTTTTGTTTTTATTAAAGGTAAAACTTATTGTAAAAAAAGACGCACGCTATAAGATTTTATTTTATTATACGTTCTGCCCTCATGGGGAGGCAAGTAAATAGTGACGCGAAAAAAATTTAGAACGTTAAATAATAAATATATAATATATATATAGCCCCCTAAATATAAACATATTTTAAAATAAAAAAGTATTTTGGATGATTTCGTTTGTTTATTAAAAAGTTGTAAATGGAGTGCACGTATGTTTGGCCAGGTCAACCGGAAAACACCCGTGAAGACCGAAAAGCATCCTTTTTAGTTGGCCATTGTTTTGGGATCCATATTCTTTGTATGGTCCATTGATCTTACTCAAAAAACCTTCCTACTATCATAATATAAAAAAATCTATGCATATATAAACTTATTTTACTACATTTTTTAACCGAAAATTTCAGTATTTATTAGAAAATGGATTATTTCGTGATGTATTCATTAATTAGTAAACCTTAAACGGAACATTTTTACTTTATGCTGGCAAAGTAAGGGAAATAACTTATCCGAACTAATTTTTAGATTTTCTTTTCAACAATTGATTTCAACAAAGTTTTCCGGGCACTTCTGCAGTTTAGGGACGGGGCGAATTTATTTGTTTTCATTTCAGAAAGGGCTGCATTAGTGTAAGCGGCAGACAACCCTCTATTTTTTGTTCACTTAAGACAAACCAGATTTTTTTTCACAATTAACTCGGGAATAATTAAATAAGAACTAATGAAACTTCTGAAATTAAAATTAATTAATAGAACATTTATTAAACAGATCAAAATTAATTAATAGAACATTTATTAAAGAATTTGTGAAAATCACCAGTATTTTTTTTTCAAAACGAATATTTATTTATTTTTTCAAAATTGAATTAAAACGATCTTGTTTGGGTTAAGACAAACAGTTTTTATTTATTGAAGGAATAAACATTTGTAAAAATCAACAGTATTTTTACTTAAAAAATTTTTTTTTCAAAATTAAATTAAAACGATCACCTTTTAATTTTTTTAAAATTATAAATCGAACACTTTAATAAATAAAAAACTAAGTTTTTATTTACAATATAAAAAATTGTAATAAAATAAATACCGTAAAATTATTTGAAACTTTGTGATTTTTTTCTCTTGTTTTTGTTGTAAACAAATACTTTCTTTAAATACAATTCAAAGATTTGTACTAAAATTCAGTTTCTCTCCCTTGCTCCTAAGTAAAAAAAATATAGGGTTCTCTGCTGCTTACACTAATGTAGCTCTTCTGAAATTAAAACAGATAAATTTGCCCCGTTACTAAACTGCAGAAGTGCGGCTTTCTGCGTATCATTCTATGTATTCAAGAAAAATATTAATATTGTTTCTCAGGTTTTGGTTCATTAATATTAATGAACCAAAACCTGAGAAACAATATTAATAAGAAAATTAAGAAACAATGTAACTCAAACAATATTGTTTGATTTACATTGTTTCTTAATTTTATTTAATGTTTTGTTGTTTCATTGTCTCTTAATTTAAAAAAATGTTTTGTTGTTTCATTGTCTCTTAATTCAAAAAAATGTTTTGTTTCATTGTCTCTCATTTAAAAAAATGTTTTGTTGTTTCATTCTCTCTTAATCTTTGTTAAAATCAATTGCTGAGATATGTATTAAAATCTTCTCTTCCAATAAAAAATACAAAAACAGGTTTGTGAATAAAAATCAATTGTTTAAAAAATCTTTATCAAAATAAATTTGGACAAAAGTCTTAAAAAATAAGATGAGATAAGTTATCTTCTGTTGGGTCCCTTTTTTATTACTTTGTCAGATTAAAGTAAAAAAGGGTCCCCTAAAACTTCCTAGAATGTTCAATGTTTTTACAAATCTGCCCTTATGGTGAACGATATTGGCTCGATAAGGAGTGGAATTCGTACCTTATACTTCGTGACTATAACAATCAAAAGAAAAAATGAAACAGATTCGAGAAACGAAGGAGAAAAAGACTTTCTGATTTATTTAAATTGTTGTATTTTTCGTAAATTGTTACCTTTTGTAATTCGTAGCGATTGTTTTGTTTGTGATTAATTCCTATTTCAGTCACATAAATTATTTAGAGTGAAATGGGTTTCGATATTAATGTAAGATAATGAAGAGTGGCAAAAATGAATCGTGGACGAGTCCATTTTGGGTGGGACGTTGAGAAAGAAATGAAGGCGACTTGATAATTGTCAAAAAGGAGAAGGTTCCCCAGTGCAGAGTCGAAACACTTGGTGATTGGAGTATCGATGTACCGGAAGAATGCGTGTTTACCGATATTTATGGCACCGATGAAGCTTTATTGGCTATGGTACCCAAGCCCGTCTTGCTGTTAGACTTTTGTGTCCGCTGACTAAAAATGCAGCTGATAAGCAAGTTGGTACTATGAAGGAATCCCCTGACTTGTACTTCACCAAAGTGCTTGTAGAACAACTGTTTCAGTTCACGCTGGGATAGACAACACAGAGCAAATTGCTTTCCAATCGGATGTATATACGAACGAGTTTCTAGAGTAAACCAAGTCTGTGACCTCAGCAAGAAAAAGACTTTTATGAGACAAAAGTATGTCAAAAGATTGTTTAATATGTGTGCGTAGCCAGTGTAAACTATCTGGTGATGGCAAATAAAGAAAACCAAAGTTTTTTCATATACGTTCTATTCTTTGTCATTCTTGTTGGATCTTACCGGGTACCCCAAAAGAACGGGTGATGCATCATTACTTAGTGCAAATGTCAAACTGCAAATTCATTAGTTTTTTTTCCAACCTTTTTATTATTTTTTTATTTAGGATAATGTTTCTTGAAATAGTTCTATAAGATGAATATCTCTTTAATTTAATTAATTTATCAATTATTTTTTTAAATTATAGGTTCTCATTATTTTGACATTTTCTTCTGGAAAAATCTGTAATTGTTAAAAAAAATATTTTCTATTGTATGTTTTTTATACGCCTGAAATGTAAAGTCTTTTTTTTCCACTCTGTATGTTCGATATAATTACTTTGCAACCTGTTTTAAATGGATTGTAATTATCATATCTTTATCCTTCCTTAACCTCTTGAGATGCTGTATCATCGAGTAATGTCGACACTCTAGTTATGATGCAATGTTTTAACTTCAGACTTGGTGTATATTACCTGAAAGAACGGGTAATGCAACATTAATTCCGAAACTTATTTTTACTTATATCATATTTTAGTAAAGAAAAATAAAAATAAAATAACATCAGAAACACTAAGTGATTGCTAGTTTCATTGTACATGTAAAACGCCGAAAGGAAAAATTTATAAATAAATCGATAATGTTTATAATTTTCTACTTAAAGGAGAGGTAAACATTTTTTTGAAAAAAGGGAAAATACAAAAGCAAACAAAAAATTATTTCACTTTTTTATTAAGTTGGGTTCTTCCTTAACTAGTCCTTTCTTAACTTTTTAAAAGATGGCGACCATATTTTTCCGATCTAGTTTTTCATTTTTGTGTTTCACATGTATGGAAAATCTTGCTATAACTTATTGTGTTTTGGTTTTACTAAGATACGGTTTAAGTAAAAATTAGTTGTTTTGGAGTAATGCCAGAAACCATTTCACTCTGAATTTTTTGGTGACTAAAATTGGATCTAACGATGAATACATTACTAAACCTGAAACTTCTCGAATTTTTTTTTATTGTTTTATGGCCGCCACTTCGGATTTAAAAACGGCCACTAGAAACAAAGGCCTAATCCGACTTCTGGGATTCCGAAAATTTCGACTCTGACTCATAGAAATTAAAGATAATTTACTTTTAATTGTAATATTTCGTTTAAATAATACATTTATGGAAGGTTTATTAATATTAAGCAAATATTCTTTTTCTTCTACTGTAAAAATAATTGCCATTGTCAGTTAAATATTCTTTGAATAAATAAGACGAAAATTTCTTTTTTTATTTATTTATTGTGACAATTTATATATTTTCAAAACAAAACATTTTATTTTTACTATTTTGTTAACTTGAGTTCTTCCTTGGCTTGTCTTTTCTCAACTTTTTAAAAGATGGCGACCATATTTTTTCGTTCTAGTTTTCATTTTATTCATGTATTGAAACACTTGCTATAACTTACTGTGTTTTTGTTTTACTAAAAGATGGTTTTAGTAAAAAATTATTTGTTTTGGAGTAAAGAATTATTTCGAAAACTCCTGGAATTTTTGGGAATATTTTACTTTACTCCGCAGAGTCGTGAACGGGGTCCAAAAAACAAACGAGAAAGAGTTTAAAAACATAAATATGCAACAAGTAAAGGCGACCTACGTCGAGAATAGATATTTTCCTACGTAGCTATGACATTTGTTTGTATTTTTACGTAGTATACATGGGTTTTTATTAGATGTAAAAAAATTTTTTTGTTTTTTTTTTGCACAAAAAGAAAATGGCGGTCGGTCGTGATTCTCTTACAGATTTGCAGAATTAGAAGTCTCAAGTCCGAATCTGACTCCTAGTATTCCAAAAATTCCGACCCCAACTCCTAGAATTTTTTTTGAATTGTAATATAAAGTTTCATAATATTTATAAAAAAAAATCTTCACATGTATGAGAAATCTTGCTGTAAATGATTTTATATTTTTTGTTTTATTTGTTACTAAAATAGGGTTTAAATAAAAAAATTGGTATTTTGGAGTAATAGCAAGGGTTGTGGAATTGGAACGGATTCCACTCCTATAATTCCAAAATAATTTACTTTTAATTGAAATATTTCATTTGAAATAATTAAGTCATCTAAGTTTTACTATTAAGCAAAAATTCTTTCTTTCTTATCCAGCGAAAAATAATTGCCATTGTCAGTTTAATACCTAAATAAATAAAACGAATATATCTCTTATTAATTTATTGAAAGTTGTATAAATAAATAAACTGAATCTTTATTTAAAATAATTATTTTTGATGCATTGCATTTTCAGCGAGCAGGGAACCGAAAAAAAGAGGGTTGAGTGATAACGTACATACAAACATAAAATTACCATAACGTATTCTTATCTAGACGTAAATCCAATATGTTATGAATCTAGAAATATAATAAAATCTTAAATAAATAATGCTACAAATCTCAGAAAAAACAAGTAACGATTTTTGTTTTGGTAATTATTATTATTATTATTTTAAAGGAAATACTGTTGTGAAATTAGTTAAAGACAATTTATTTTGCTTAACTACTCATTTGTGACCTATTTGCGTTAAAAATATATATAATTAATTTTTATTTGAAATTATAAGTCTTTTAATTTCTCGTAAATACCGATTCTGAGCAAAGCAGTTATTTTGTTTACGTTACTAACTCACTAAACAAAGATGGTTCCTTTGCTCAGAATCGGTATTTACACAAACCTTAAAGGCTTTAAACTTCTATTAAATATTAAATCTTTTAACTTACATACGTCACAAATGAATAAGTAAAGCAAAGAAAATTGTGTTTTGACTAATTTCCCAACTGTATTTCCTTTAAAATAATTTATGTCAGTAATAGTAATCATTACTCTTCTTTTAGGAGGGGGGGGGGCTCACTGCTTTATTTTTGTAAAAATACGTTACCCCCCCCCCCGGTTTGAAGATGGGTGTTATTCTAAAAATATACTAAAATAATATTAATTGTACCCGTGATATTCATCAAAGAGATCGGCCCTGTTTCGAAATTATTACCTTTTTCTTTAAATAAATGGACCGAATCTTGATTTAAAAAATCACTTTTTATGCATTCCATTTCCAGCGATCGTTCGATCACATCTTTGAAAAAACGAAGGATGGGTTATAATGTATGTACAAATATGAAATTGCCTTAACATATTACTAGAAAGATGTTGTTGATCCAATATATTATGAATCTAGGAATCTAGGAATATAATAAAAGGTTAAATAAATAATGCTACAAATTTCAGAAAAAAACAAGTGAAACAGTTAATTATTTCTTGTGATATAATTGTTGTATTCCTGCTTTGCTTAAAAGAATGACGACAAACACTGATGTATAAAAATATGACGATATCTATAGAGTCGATGCTTAGGGCTCAACTGTACGACCAGTTGAGCAGCAAGATAAGTCAGACTGCCAAGCACATCAAAATGCCGGTTTATAATAAGGCTAGAATGTTCCATTATGCTCAGAAGGGCGAGTCCATTCTCTGTGTTCTGATTGGCTGAGATAAGTGGCCATTCTAGTGTATTAATGTTCATTCATTCAAATAAGTATTCTTCTATGAGATGGATGCCAGTTGGGGCCTTTATGCCGCTAAGTGTTAGTTTGATTCTATAATATATTTGTATACATCAATGTTTGTCATCATTCCACCACCAATTGTCCAATTGAGCATGTGTTTGTTCTCCTCATCATCAAACGTGTTGTCAGATTTTCACTTTTCTTTATATGTTTTAGGTAAGAGTAAGTAGTATTCTTTATTAATGACTAGCAGAGCTACCCGGCACTGCCTGGGACCATCAAAACAAAATAAAAGTTAAATATCATGTGTAACATCTTTTGTTCCCCTCATCATCAAACAATATTTTCTTTATATCTTTTAGCTAAGAGTAAGTAGTATTTTTTATTAAGGATGTCATGGAATGAAAGTATAAACTATTTTGTCAAAATGGCGATATTCAGTAGGAAACAGACCATGCTTCGTCGACCACCAGCTGTCCATATACTAACAGTTATTGCCCTTTTCAGGTCACCTGCCTTATTCCACCAGCAATTATCCCACAGTTACTGACATTTTTAGATCACTGACCTTACTCCAACACCAATTGTCCATATACCCACATTTATTGCTCTTTTTAGATCACTGACCTTACTCAAACACCAATTGTCTATATACCCACATTTATTGCTCTTTTTAGATCACTGACCTTACTCCAACACCAATTGTCAATATACCCACATTTATTGCTCTTTTTAGATCACTGACCTTACTCCAACACCAAATGTCAATATACCCACATTTATTGCTCTTTTTAGATCACTGACCTTACTCCAACACCAATTGTCCATATACCCACATTTATTGCTCTTTTTAGATCACTGACCTTACTCAAACACCAATTGTCTATATACCCACATTTATTGCTCTTTTTAGATCACTGACCTTACTCAAACACCAATTGTCTATATACCCACATTTATTGCTCTTTTTTGATCACTGACCTTACTCCAACACCAATTGTCAATATACCCACATTTATTGCTCTTTTTAGATCACTGACCTTACTCCAACACCAAATGTCCATATACCCACATTTATTGCTCTTTTTAGATCACTGATCTTACTCCAACACCAATTGTCCATATACCCACATTTATTGCTCTTTTTTAATCACTGACCTTACTCCAACACCAATTGTCCATATACCCACATTTATTGCTCTTTTTAGATCACTGATCTGACTCCAACACCAATTGTCCATATACCCACATTTATTGCTCTTTTTAGATCACTGATCTGACTCCAACACCAATTGTCCATATACCCAAATTTATTGCTCTTTTTAGATCACTGACCTTACTCCCACAGCAATTGTCCATATACCCACATTTATTGCTCTTTTTAGATCACTGACCTTACTCCAACACCAATTGTCTATATACCCACATTTATTGCTCTTTTTAGATCACTGACCTTACTCCAACACCAATTGTCCATATACCCACATTTATTGCTCTTTTCATATCACTGATCTTACTCCAACACCAATTGTCTATATACCCACATTTATTGCTCTTTTTAGATCACTGACCTTACTCCAACACCAATTGTCCATATACCCACATTTATTGCTCTTTTTAGATCACTGACCTTACTCCAACACCAATTGTCCATATACCCACATTTATTGCTCTTTTTAGATCACTGACCTTACTCCAACACCAATTGTCCATATACCCACATTTATTGCTCTTTTTAGATCACTGATCTTACTCCAACACCAATTGTCCATATACCCACATTTATTGCTCTTTTTAGATCACTGACCTTACTCCAACACCAATTGTCCATATACCCACATTTATTACTCTTTTTAGATCACTGAGCTTACTCCAACACCAATTGTCCATATACCCACATTTATTGCTCTTTTTAGATCACTGACCTTACTCCAACACCAATTGTCCATATACCCACATTTATTGCTCTTTTTAGATCACTGATCTTACTCCAACACCAATTGTCCATATACCCACATTTATTGCTCTTTTTAGATCACTGACCTTACTCCAACACCAATTGTCCATATACCCACATTTATTACTCTTTTTAGATCACTGATCTTACTCCAACACCAATTGTCCATATACCCACATTTATTGCTCTTTTTAGATCACTGACCTTACTCCAACACCAATTGTCCATATACCCACATTTATTGCTCTTTTTAGATCACTTATCTGACTCCAACACCAATTGTCCATATACCCACATTTATTGCTCTTTTTAGATCACTGATCTGACTCCAACACCAATTGTCCATATACCCACATTTATTGCTCTTTTCAGCTCACTGGCCTTACTTAATGTTTAGGTTATATTTTGATAACAAACTGACACCTCCTTCTAAGTACTAAAATAACTATTTGAAAAAAGTAATTGGATATTATTCTCACAACGTTTTGGTCGAACTAACCTCAGATCTTCTTAAGGGAATCTGTATAAAATTTCGATCAGAACACTTCATTTAATCCACAGACGTAGCTTGCTCTCGTTCTATAAACAACATCTGATCACTTTGGATGGAATCATCAGTTATCTTTTGAATTTTATGAATGTCAGTTTTTTATTCAATTCATTCGTTGATGTATTTAGATTTAAAGAAAGACTTAAACTTACTAACAAAAATATCGGACTGGTAAGAGCCTATATTTGCTAGTAATTAGATTTGCTAATCGATTTTTTTTTATTAATGAAAAAAACCAAAAGGCCAAATAATTCAACAAACTTGCAAGGGTACGTTTCGATGAACGGTAAGCATTTTCCAAAGGATTAAATGATATAAGTACATTTCTGTAAACGGTAAGCATTTTCCAAAGGATTAAATGATATAAGTATTTTTCGATGAACGGTAAGCATTTTCCGAAGGATTAAATGATATAATTACTTTTCGATGAACGGTAAGCATTTTCCAAAGGAATAAAGGATATAAGCACTTTTCGGTAAACGGTAAGCATTTTCCGAAGGATCAAATGATATAAGTACTTTTTGGTAAACGGTAAGCATTTTCCGAAGGATTAAATGATATAAGTACTTTTCGGTAAATTGTAAGCATTTTCCGAAGGATTAAATGATATAAGTACTTTTTGGTAAACGGTAAGCATTTTCCAAAGGATTAAATGATATAAGTACTTTTCTGTAAACGGTAAGCATTTTCCGAAGGATTAAATGATATACGTACTTTTCGGTAAACGGTAAGCATTTTCTGAAGGATTAAATGATATAAGTACTTTTCTGTAAATGGTAAGCATTTTCCAAAGGATTAAATAATATAAGTACTTTTCGGTAAACGGTAAGCATTTTCCAAAGGATTAAATGATATAAGTACTTTTCTGTAAATGGTAAGCATTTTCCAAAGGATTAAATGATATAAGTACTTTTCTGTAAATGGTAAGCATTTTCCAAAGGATTAAATGATATAAGTACTTTTTGGTAAACGGTAAGCATTTTCCAAGAGATTAAATGATATAAGTACTTTTCTGTAAATGGTAAGCATTTTCCAAAGGATTAAATGATATAAGTACTTTTCGGTAAACGGTAAGCATTTTCCAAAGGATTAAATGATATAAGTACTTTTCTGTAAATGGTAAGCATTTTCCAAAGGATTAAATAATATAAGTACTTTTCGGTAAACGGTAAGCATTTTCCAAAGGATTAAATGATATAAGTACTTTTCTGTAAATGGTAAGCATTTTCCAAAGGATTAAATGATATAAGTACTTTTTGGTAAACGGTAAGCATTTTCCAAAGGATTAAATAATATAAGTACTTTTCTGTAAATGGTAAGCATTTTCCAAAGGATTAAATGATATAAGTACTTTTCTGTAAACGGTAAGCATTTTCCAAAGGATTAAATGATATAAGTACTTTTCTGTAAACGGTAAGCATTTTCCGAAGGATTAAATGATATAAGTACTTTTCTGTAAATGGTAAGCATTTTCCAAAGGATTAAATAATATAAGTACTTTTCGGTAAACGGTAAGCATTTTCCAAAGGATTAAATGATATAAATACTTTTCTGTAAACGGTAAGCATTTTCCGAAGGATTAAATGATATAAGTACTTTTCTGTAAATGGTAAGCATTTTCCATAGGATTAAATAATATAAGTACTTTTCGGTAACTGGTAAGCATTTTCCAAAGGATTAAATGATATAAGTACTTTTCTGTAAATGGTAAGCATTTTCCAAAGAATTAAATGATATAAGTACTTTTCGGTAAACGATAAGCATTTTCCAAAGGATTAAATGATATAAGTACTTTTTGGTAAACGATAAGCATTTTCCAAAGGATTAAATGATATAAGTACTTTTCTGTAAATGGTAAGCATTTTCCAAAGGATTAAATAATATAAGTACTTTTCGGTAAACGGTAAGCATTTTCCAAAGGATTAAATGATATAAATACTTTTCTGTAAACGGTAAGCATTTTCCGAAGGATTAAATGATATAAGTACTTTTCTGTAAATGGTAAGCATTTTCCATAGGATTAAATAATATAAGTACTTTTCGGTAACTGGTAAGCATTTTCCAAAGGATTAAATGATATAAGTACTTTTCTGTAAATGGTAAGCATTTTCCAAAGAATTAAATGATATAAGTACTTTTCGGTAAACGATAAGCATTTTCCAAAGGATTAAATGATATAAGTACTTTTCGGTAAACGATAAGCATTTTCCAAAGGATTAAATGATATAAGTACTTTTCTGTAAATGGTAAGCATTTTCCAAAGGATTAAATGATATAAGTACTTTTCTGTAAACGGTAAGCATTTTCCAAAGGATTAAATGATATAAGTACTTTTTGGTAAACGATAAGCATTTTCCAAAGGATTAAATGATATAAGTACTTTTCTGTAAACGGTAAGCATTTTCCGAAGGATTAAATGATATACGTACTTTTCGGTAAACGGTAAGCATTTTCTGAAGGATTAAATGATATAAGTACTTTTCTGTAAATGGTAAGCATTTTCCAAAGGATTAAATAATATAAGTACTTTTCGGTAAACGGTAAGCATTTTCCAAAGGATTAAATGATATAAGTACTTTTCTGTAAATGGTAAGCATTTTCCAAAGGATTAAATGATATAAGTACTTTTTGGTAAACGGTAAGCATTTTCCAAAGGATTAAATGATATAAGTACTTTTCTGTAAATGGTAAGCATTTTCCAAAGGATTAAATGATATAAGTACTTTTTGGTAAACGGTAAGCATTTTCCGAAGGATTAAATGATATAAGTACTTTTCTGTAAATGGTAAGCATTTTCCAAAGGATTAAATGATATAAGTACTTTTCGGTAAACGGTAAGCATTTTCCAAAGGATTAAATGATATAAGTACGTTTCTGTAAGCGGTAAGCATTTTCCGAAGGATTAAATGATATAAGTACTTTTCGGTAAACGGTAAGCATTTTCCGAAGGATTAAATGATATAAGTACTTTTCTGTAAATGGTAAGCATTTTCCAAAGGATTAAATGATATAAGTACTTTTCTGTAAACGGTAAGCATTTTCCAAAGGATTAAATGATATAAGTACTTTTCTGTAAATGGTAAGCATTTTCCGAAGGATTAAATGATATACGTACTTTTCGGTAAACGGTAAGCATTTTCTGAAGGATTAAATGATATAAGTACTTTTTGGTAAACGGTAAGCATTTTCCAAAGGATTAAATGATATAAGTACTTTTGCTAAACGGTAAGCATTTTCCAAAGGATTAAATGATATAAGTACTTTTCTGTAAACGGTAAGCATTTTCCAAAGGATTAAATGATATAAGTACTTTTCTGTAAATGGTAAGCATTTTCCAAAGGATTAAATAATATAAGTACTTTTCGGTAAACGGTAAGCATTTTCTGAAGGATTAAATGATATAAGTACTTTTTGGTAAACGGTAAGCATTTTCCAAAGGATTAAATGATATAAGTACTTTTGCTAAACGGTAAGCATTTTCCAAAGGATTAAATGATATAAGTACTTTTCTGTAAACGGTAAGCATTTTCCAAAGGATTAAATGATATAAGTACTTTTCTGTAAACGGTAAGCATTTTCCAAAGGATTAAATAATATAAGTACTTTTCGGTAAACGGTAAGCATTTTCCAAAGGATTAAATGATATAAGTACTTTTCTGTAAATGGTAAGCATTTTCCAAAGGATTAAATGATATAAGTACTTTTCTGTAAATGGTAAGCATTTTCCAAAGGATTAAATGATATAAGTACTTTTCTGTAAACGGTAAGCATTTTCCAAAGGATTAAATGATATAAGTACTTTTCGGTAAACGGTAAGCATTTTCTGAAGGATTAAATGATATAAGTACTTTTTGGTAAACGGTAAGCATTTTCCAAAGGATTAAATGATATAAGTACTTTTGCTAAACGGTAAGCATTTTCCAAAGGATTAAATGATATAAGTACTTTTCTGTAAATGGTAAGCATTTTCCAAAGGATTAAATGATATAAGTACTTTTCTGTAAATGGTAAGCATTTTCCAAAGGATTAAATAATATAAGTACTTTTCGGTAAACGGTAAGCATTTTCTGAAGGATTAAATGATATAAGTACTTTTTGGTAAACGGTAAGCATTTTCCAAAGGATTAAATGATATAAGTACTTTTGCTAAACGGTAAGCATTTTCCAAAGGATTAAATGATATAAGTACTTTTTGGTAAACGGTAAGCATTTTCCAAAGGATTAAATGATATAAGTACTTTTCTGTAAACGGTAAGCATTTTCCAAAGGATTAAATGATATAAGTACTTTTCTGTAAATGGTAAGCATTTTCCGAAGGATTAAATGATATACGTACTTTTCGGTAAACGGTAAGCATTTTCTGAAGGATTAAATGATATAAGTACTTTTTGGTAAACGGTAAGCATTTTCCAAAGGATTAAATGATATAAGTACTTTTGCTAAACGGTAAGCATTTTCCAAAGGATAAAATTATAAGAGTTCTACACGCTTATTGCATGAAATTGTATGTCATAGAGAAGTTATATATTTCCATGATTGATTATTTTTGCTGGAGACCTGAGGTTAGCTGACAGCAGTGTCATTTTATATGACAAATTGCCAATACGGTGAATTGTCTGATCCCCTGTGCCGTTAGCAGTATTATCTTTCATTCTCCTACCATCCTATCTGCAAACCTGTTAGACTGAGCATAATTTGGAGATGAGGTTTTGTGCAAGTCTTCAAAATCAGATGCTGCTTATCTTCCATTGCTATGTGTAATTCTGTTGCAACACTCAAATCAGTCATTTCCTCTTAAGTAAGAATTTCTGGATTGATTTCAAGTAGATGACGAATATCAAAAGATTGACTCTCAATCCGTCTTTCAAAAATGAATTATATTTGCATTATTTGGTGAAGCCATTTTAGAAATGAATGTGCCAATTTATCACAATACAATGTAAACATACCTAATTTATATAATATATATTATATATATTTATAATGTTACAGATAAGGTTAAATCAACCTGGTACCATAGGTTTCAAGCTTGGTTCGGGCCCAGAATTAGTTGCAGCTTACTCAGGCATCAAATATTGCTGAAGATGTACGGTGCAATTTGTTTCCAAATATATACACAGCAAAAACATTGTTTTTTTTATCTGAGTCCATCAAGCTTTGAAACTCATGGTACCATGTTGATTTGACCTGATATTCTGTAACATTATAAATAAATATTATGCTCTTCTATAAAAGTGAGCACTCTGTTGGATACCTTTCTACCAATCAAAATCTAATATTGTATATATATATATATATATATATATATATATATATTTATATATATATAGTTACTGTTCCTATAATTGAAGTAGCAATTTTTCTGTTTGAATTAGAATCTCTTCTTGATAAGAATTGTGGTTGTGAACTTGAAAGTCTCGGTGCCATTATGTTGAGCAGATTTTCAGATATATGCTATTGGCACAGCAAGTAGATCAGGTGCTCCATTGAACCGTGCTCTATACCTTTTTAATAATCAAGCATTTCTAAAAGCACTAGAAATTATGAAAAGATTGTTAAATATTTTGATGGAAATATGATATAAAATTATTCTGCATATTCAGTAAGTTGATTTTAATGCATATCTGACTTTATTTTAATGTAAGATTCGTGTTTTTTTTCTCACAGGTAACTGTTACAGTGGAGAGTAAATAAACTCATCTAATTAACGAGAAAGAACAGGAAATAAATTGTATTCTTCTGAATTGGGTGGATCAGCATTTTCACAAGTTTCTCATTCAAGAATATACATGGAATGATGTAGAGAAATGAAAAAAATACCTGAGATAAAAATGCATTTTTGTTAAATGAATGGATTATGGACTTTTAAAAATTCCACATTTAATCAGTTATATGAAAACCTATGCTGATGAATACACATGGTGGAGAAAAACAATTTTTTGTGAAGTGTGTGACATTTTCAAAGAATATTTTTAAAAATCTGAAAAAAATAGTCTTATGTGTCAAGCAAAGATAATCTTACAAATTGACGTGGTAGGTTAGGGTCGTGTGGAAGTGTCAAAGAATATATTGGCGAATATCCTTATTTTTCTGTAGTGTGTGACAGCTTGTTCAAACATGTTAATTTAAAAGAACACATGGCCACACACACGCAAGAGAAACCTTATTCTTGTGAAGTGTGTGGCAAATCATTTAAAAGTAATTATAAATTACAAATACACATACGAACACACACTGGAGAGAAACCTTATTCTTGTAAAGTGTGTGGAAAAGCATTTTCAGTCAATTATAATTTAAGAGAGCACATGACAACACACACGGGAGAGAAACCTTATTCTTGTGAAGTGTGTGGTAAATCATTTTATCGAACTTCTCATTTAAAATCACACATGCGAACACACACTGGAGAGAAACCTTATTTGTGTGAAGTGTGTGGAAAATCATTTGGACATAATTCTACTTTCGATATACACATGCAAACACACATGAAAGTGAACCCTTATTCTTGTAAAGTGTGTGGAAAAGCATGTTTAGGGAGTTCTCATTTAAGAGATCATATAAGATGGCACACTGGAGAGAAACCTTATTCTTGTGAAGTGTGTGGCAAATCATTTTCTATGACGTTTCATTTGAAAACACACATGCGAACACACACTGGAGAGAAACCTTATTCTTGTGAAGTGTGTGGCAAATCATTTTCTATGACGTTTCATTTGAAAACACACATGCGAACACACACCGGAGAGAAACCTTATTCTTGTAAAGTGTGTGGAAGAGCATTTTCAGTCAATTCTCATGTAAGAGATCACATGATAACACACACTGGAGAGAAACCTTATTCTTGTAAAGTGTGTGGCAAATCATTTTCTAGGACTATTTATTTAAACTCACACATGCGAACACACACTGGAGAGAAACCATATTCTTGTGAACTATGTGACAAATCATTTAGACATTATTCTTCTTTAGATGTACATATGCGAACACACATTGAAGATAAACCTTATTCTTGTGAAGTGTGTGGGAGAGCATGTTCAAGCAGTTCTCATTTACAAGATCATATGAGAACGCACACTGGAGAGAAACCTTATTCTTGTAAAGTGTGTGGCAGATCATTTTCTAGGACTTTTATTTTGAAAAGACATATGCGAAAACACACCGGAGAGAAACCTTATCCTTGTAAAGTGTGTGGAAGGGCCTTTTCAGTCAATTCTCATTTAAGAGATCATATGGCTACACACATTGGAGGAACCTCAAAGAGATCTCCATCATTCCAGTTATCATGGGAGCCACTGGACTCATGACGAAGAACTTTAAAAAGTATTTAGCAAGTATACCTGGTGAGTGCAAGAGAAATCCAAACAACTGCACTCAAGGGAATAGCCAGAATCTTGAAAAGAGCTCTCGGTTGGAGCCTGTAAATAGGGGGTGATCGTATGGCATTTGGAAGAATGCCCCATCCCCAGCAAATGAATGAAAAGAAAAATGAAAAAAAAGAGAGAAACTTTATTCTTGTAAAGCTTGTGGCGAATCATTTTCTAGGACTTTTAATTTAAAACAACACATGACAACACACACAGGACTGTACCAAGTGCTCCCTCAGAGCTTGGAGGAAGAACCAAAAGGAAAACACAGCTTGATGAAGATACTTCCTTGAGATACCTTAAAGAGCAGAAACAATAACAGAAAACTGGAAGAATGGGCAAACCAACAACGTGCTAAATATTTCCTAAATGAACTATTCCAGCAATATATAAATATATATATATAGATAAAGAAGACTCTGTAGACTGGAGGATAGCTCTACTATGATCAGGAGTGAATGATAATGGCTGCCCAAGATAAGGGCTTGATGACTAATAATGGCTACCCAAGACTATGCTTTTAAAAAGATAAGTGGTTTCAGCAACAATATTAAGTGCAGGTTCTGCCAAAAGAGAAGTGGAGAATGTGAGCCATGTGACATCTAGTTTTAAGGTTCTGTTGGCTATACAATGCGACACTAGAGAGTGTGCAAATATCTTCACTAGACTATCTGTAAAAAGTTGAATATCCAGTGTAACAGCAAGTCCTGAGAGCATATACCAGACAGAACAGTTAGAAATAAGTTATACACCATCCACTATGACAATGCAATCCCACAGCTACATGTCTAGAACACAGAGCTGTTAAACCTGACATAGTAATCTGGGACAAAAGGGAGAAAGTAGCAACCGTAGTTGAAGTCAGTGTCCCTGATGATGCTGGCTTAAATAGAGATGAAAGGAAAAAGATAATGAAATAGTAAGGTTTTATTTACAACATGAAAAAGAATTTCCAAAACTACCTGCCGAATATCCCCGGTGAACCAAGTGCAAGAGAGATACAAACAATTGCACTTAAAGGGACGGTTAGAAACTAAAAAAGATCTCTCAACTAGGGTGTCTGAAATAGCAGGTGAATGTCCCACCCTCAGCAAAAACAAAAATATAAGAAAACAAAAAAAAACAGAAATTATTTTTGGAAATCATTTTCTAGGACTTTTCATTCAAACTCACACATTGAAACACATACAAGGACAGAACTTGAATGTCTAAGATCTTTCTGGATGGAGGTTTGTCAGGACAACCTGACATGAGGATACTCCCTCCTACAAGTAAACACTGACTAAATATTCAAAATAACATAATGTTCGAAATTCAAATAAAGTCCCCTTGGTATGGCCAACCCATGCTGGCTCATACAAGGAATGGGGCACCTTCTCCAAGTAATGTAACCTCAAGTAACAGAATTTAGCTCGATACTCCACCAGACTAGATGAATTCTTATCCTGAAATCCGGTAAAACCAAGAGACCACAAGAAAGATATACTATAATATAATAAACTTGTCAATTGGGGAGAGGAAATTAATGTCCGTAACTTCTTTACTAACTGAACGTTTGAGAGGTAAAGAGAACTTTAATGGAATATTCGAATATCTATGTATCTCATATAGAGATAAAGTGTTAGCCCCAAGAAGAGGCCCCTTGATTTCTGAGAACTTCGATTGAAGTAAAATGAAAGAGAAAGAGAATTTTATCCTGTGAAGTGTGTGGCAAATCATTTGGACATAATTCTATGCGAACATACATTTAAGAGAAAGTTTACCTACTAGACACCATCTTATCATCTTCGATCTCCCTATACAAGGGTTTTTCAGAAAAACCTGACATGAAGATACTTCCCCCTACAAGTAAATCCTGACCAAATATTCGAAATAACATAGTATTCGAAGCTCAAATAAGATTCCTTCGACTTGACACAGCTATACATTGGCTCATTTGAGGAATGGTGCACCTTCTCTAAGTAATCTTACCTCAACTAACAGCACTTAGCTAGATATTCCACAAGACGTGATGAATTGTGTGTGGCAAATTATTTTCTAGGACTTTTAATTTAAAATCACACAGGCGAACACATGCAGGAGTAAAATAAAAAAGAGAGAAGCCTTATTCTTGTGAAGTGTGTGGCAAATAATTTTGAAATAATTCTTCTTTATATATACACATGCGAACACGGGAGTTTGAATTACCAACTAAACACCACCCTTGAGTGTCTTCGGTCTCTCTGTACAAGGGTTTGTCAGGATAACCTGGCATGAGAATACTTCCACTACAAGTAAACCCTGACTAAGCACAAATAAGATTCCTTTGACTTGACAGAGCTATACACTGGCTCATACAAGGACTGGTGTGCCTTTTCCAAGTAATGTTACCTTAAGTAACAACACTTAGCTGTATACTCCACCAAACTAGATGAATTCTTGTCCTGGAATCTGGTAAGACCAAAAGACCACAAGAAAGATATACTATAACATATTTAACTGGTCAATTGGGGAGAGGAAAATTGATATTTTTAACTTCTTTATTAACTCAACGTTTGACAAGTAAAGAAGAATATTAATAGAATATTCGAATATCTATGTATCTCAAATAGAGATCAAGTGTTAGCTACAGAAAGGGGCCCCTTGATTTCTGAGAATTTCTACTGAAGTAAAATGAAAAAAAAACAAAACCTTATTCTTGTGAAGTGTTTTGGAGAGAAGTTGAATGCCTATTAGACACTGTCCTCGAGTGTCTAAGGTTTCTCTGTACAGCGATTTGTCAGAAAAGCATGGCATGAAGATACTTCCTCCTGCAAATAAACCCTGACTAAATATTCAAAATAACATAGTATTCAAAGCCCAAATAAGATTACCTCAGTATGGCTAATCTACACTATGTTATACAAGAAATGATGCATTTTCTTCTAGTTATGTTTCCTATAGTAACAGCACTAAGCTGGATACTCCACAACATTAGATAAATTCTGAAATCTCATACAAGGAATGGGGCACCTTCTCCAAGTAATGTTACCTTAAGTAACAGCACTTAGCTCTATACTCCACCAAACTAGATGAATTCTTGTCCTGGAATCTGTTAAGACCACAAGAAAAATAAACTATAACATAGTTAATTTGGAAGAGGAAAATTAATGTTCTTAACTTCTTTACTAACTCAAGTTTGAGACTTAAAGGAGAACTTTAATGAAATATTCGAATATCTATGTATATCATATAGAGATTAAGTGTTAGCCCAGAAGGGCCCCTTGATTTCTGAGAACGTCGACTGAAGTAAAATGAAACAAAAAGGAAAGTCGTAATTATCTAAATGAATAAAGGCCGATTTCTCGCACTAACGGTAAAGTCAAAACGTCCTATTTCAAGTTAACCCAACTTCACACAACTTTAATGGAATATTCAACTATCTATCTCAAATAGAGATCAAATGTTCGCCCCAGAAAGGAGCCCATTGATTTCTGAGAACTTTGAAGTAAAATAAAACAAAAAGGAGAGATGAATTACCTACTGAAGAGTTTTCAATACCTACAAGACACTATCCTCGAGTGTCTTCGGTCTCTCTGTACAAGGGTTGATCAGGGCAACCCTTACACAAGGATACTTCACCCTACAAGTAAACCCTGACTAAATATTCAAAATAACAGTATTTGAAGCTCAAATAAGATCCTGTCCACACTGGCCCATATGAGGAATGGTGCACCTTCTCCATGTAATGTTAACTCAGGTTAAAGCACTTAGCTGGATACTCCACCAGACTAGATGAATTTTTGTCCTTGAATCTGGTAAGACCAAGAGACCAAAAGAAATACATACTATAACATAGTCAACTGGTCAATTAAAGAGAGGAAAATTAATCACTTCTGTACTTACTAAAAGTTTGACAGCTAAAGGAGACCTTTAATGAAATATTCGAATATCTATGTATCTCATATAGAGATCAAGTGTTAGCCACAGGAAGGGGCCCCTTGATTTCTGAAAACTTCGACTGAAGTAAAATAAAACAGAAGAGGTAGGCAACACGTCCCTTATTCCAAAAAGTAAGGAGACTAATGTGGTTAACAAATACAGGCCTATCTACAAGTTGGTTACAGGGACTATCGCTGATGCAACATATGAAGATCTAACTGTCGGCAATTATCTTGAAAGTGAGCAGAAGCGATGTACCAGGAAAAGACTGCACAAAAGACCAACTCCTTGTAAACGGAACAATCCTGGAGGACTGTATAAAAGATAGAGAAACCTGCAAATAGCCTGGATCTATTAGAAGGCCTTTGACAGTATACCTCACTCCTGGATACTTTGCTGTTCAACAAAGATATCAGATCAATCCTACAGACGCAAATGACCAGATGGCACACATCAATCACGCTTCATCTTGTGGAAGGAAAAATACAGACCCGAAACGTTAAGATTCAGCGAGGAATATTCCAGGGAGACATCCTCTCACCCGTTCTCTTCTCCCTCACAATGGATCCACTGAGTAAGCTACTTAAACGATCCAAGGCTTGATTTCACCTTAGCAGGGGCAGAAAGAAGGATGAAAATGAAAGAGTAAACTATCTTCATGGACGATCTCGAATTCTATCCTGAATTTTGGAAACAGATCGTCTCTCTGATAGAAATTGTAAAAGATTACAGAAGACATCTGAAGGGAATTTTTATTCGACAAATATGCTAAATGCACAAGAAAAAATGGGAAAAAGACAGCATCAGAACATCTTAATATAAACACTGAAGACCTAAGAAATAATGCTGTCTATAAATACTGTTGTGGACCTGGGTAAGGCCGAATGAATGACACAGGAACACATGGTTTAAATGAACAAAGGTATATATATAATAGAAAGAAAGAGATACAAGGAGATGTGCTCTCAACCGCCATTGCCGGTTTGCCTGGGAAGAAGAGAACAAGTGTCACGTGCTTCCCATATTTATAAGGTGGACGAGTCCATTAGTTCTCCGTAGGTAGGTACGGACCATAACAAATACCTTAGAGGAAAATGAGACGCTTGAGGATGGAAAGATGAAAGAGAAGATGCAGAGAGAATATATCAAGCGCCTTAAAAATCCTCACATGAGAACTCATCAAAAAATAAAATAACTGCCATAAATCAACTGGCAATACCTGTCGTCTCCTTTAAATTTTCCATTATCGAATGTCCACAAGGCTACATAAATAGCCTTGACATAAAAACTCCCCAGAGGATTGGCCCCTGCAACAAATTTATGTAAGTTTTTTTCTCTGCAATTTACTGAGATTTATATGACATAACATTAAATTGAATTAGAGCTCTAGTTCTACACTATTGAGTCATATATTTAATGTATATATAATGGGGAATAACGTGCATTGACGTCCAAAAACCACCTCATCATTCATGACCCAAGAAAATGTTCCATCCAAATGAGGGATGAAATCAAGGCGGAACTGGATGAAATGACTGCACAAAGTAAATGAGCCTACAGACTGGGTTAGCAGCATGATATATGCACAGAAAAGCAATGGCAAACTAAGGCTATGTTTGGACCCTAAAGATCTAAATAAAGAGATCATACGTTGCCATCACAAGACTATGACCATTGAGCAGCTAACACACAAACTCTTTGGCACAAAATTCTTCTCCAAACTGGATGCTAAAAATGGATACTGGTCTGTCAAGTTTGACCAGGAGTCGCAGCTACTGACCAGGTTCAAAAAGTCTATCATACTAGTGGACGCATCATCCAGAGGCTATGGGGCAGCTTTGAAAACCCATGGCGTTTGCTTAAAAATCCCTGACCAAAGCAGAGCAGCACTATGCAAACATCGAGCAAGAACTTTTAGCAGTCGCGTTCGGCTGTGAACATTTTCGGACGTATATCTAGGGGTGTTTGTTCAGAGTAGAAAGCGATCATAACCTCCTAGAGATAATCAGCCTTAAAAACCTGACAGCAGCACTTCACAACTCCAGCGAATGCTATTAAGGCTGCATGAATACGACATGGTCTTAAAAAATCGACCAGACAAGATGGACTATGCAATTCTTGAAGGTCATCTTTGTGCAATTCTTGAAGGTCATCTTTGTGCAATTCTTGAAGGTCATCTTTGTGCAATTCTTGAAGGTCATCTTTGTGCAATTCTTGAAGGTCATCTTTGTGCAATTCTCAACTGAGAAATTAGCACAGATCCGCTAAACAACAAATGCTGAACTAACATTATGCAACTTGAAAGAAAAAATTCTGCAAGGCTGGCCTGAGACTCAGAGAATTACACAAAGACATTAGACCATACCGGTCCTATCAAGATGAACTCTCTGTTGAAAACGGCATTCTGCTCGAAGGTGACCAGATACTGACCCTAAAACAATGAAAGTGGAAATAGTTGAAAAAATTCACTATTGTCATCAAGGAAGTGAAAAATGCAAGCTGAGTGGCATAAACAGCAAAATCGACAACTTAAGTCTATCAAAACATGGCACGCCAGTTTGACCACGCAAGATTTGGCCATTTAAAACGGAAGCAACAAGTTGCAATCTCTCTGTTTTCCCATTTGCGTTCCAGACGATAGCACACGCGGAGGTTGTCCATCCCCTCGGCTTGATCGAAGAGGGGGGGGGAGGCGCAAGTCAAAATGTAGGTAGAATCTTTTAATTCCTACCATGAACAAAGAACTCTTGTCCAAAACACACACACATCACATCACAGGAAACTTTTCCATGCTTGCACATACACACGCATTCAGACAAACACGGAACTCTTAAGCGAACATTTCACTCATGTAACGGACTCAAGTTTTATTATTCAAAAATAAATTGTTTTTGTTAATATGAATGTTTTTTATGCTAAATGCTATTTTTAGTAAATGCTATTATTGTCTTTTGTCTCTTCCTTTCCTTCGTTCGTTTCAATATAATAATAATAATAATAATAATAATGATTTCTTTTTTCCCTTTATTTGTTTACTATGTTAATTTTGGTTCACACGTAATCGATAATAATTCCATATTTTATATTCTGTGCGTAACGCAAATAGGTCACAAATCGATAAGTAAACAAAATATAAGTTCTTTATAATATTTCCCTTAAAATGATTTGTGACCCGAATAGCAATATTTATCCCAATAACGTACAAATTAAAAACCTTTAATTAATCAAGGTCCTTCTATAGTAAACACACCAGACAACGTGTGGGGACCCCCTAAATATATATGCCCCCAAACGTTGGGAGGACATGCTGCCATAAAGGCATCTCTTACCCTTTGTTCGTGGGCACCTCGCCATAACTCTTCGACTGGGGATTAGTTTATCTGCTACATTTATTAAGTGGGGGGTCTTAAAACTAACCAATTTTTTTCTTCATAAAATCATTGTAAATACTCATTTTTGTATATAATTTTTTTATGTCCACATTTCCCCACTGCATATGTGATGTATGGGGTTTAAGTAAGGTAGTTTCTGTATGGGTGTTTTTTTTTTAATGATAATGTGGTATTTTGGTAAATGGATCATTGAATGGGACTATCTAGGTTAAACTGTTAGTTAAACTTAGAGATGACCAGCCGTTTTTGGCCTGGTGCACACATTTTACATGTATATTTTATGTTCATGTGAATAAATATTAATTAATTTCTGAACTACATATTGCGAGGAACAGAACGGGCAGAAAGAAAAGGAAAGCAAAGCAAGGAAGGAAAATGTCGAGCAAGCGACGAGCCGAGTTTTCTTTGACTAAGACAACAGGTCGAATTAATTTAATTTAATTCTGTGATATTTACTTTCAAATCCCCTCTTTCAGGAGGAGAACCGAAATAGCTTTTGACTATTTTCCCAACTGTATTTCCATTAAAATAATTTATGTCGGTAATTGTAATGATTCTCTTTTCTTTTTGGTGTGTGTGTGTGTGGAGGAGGGGGCTGCCACTGCTTTATTTTCCAGTTTCCTTTTGTAAAACTGCAGGAAACAACGGTTTAGAGACGGGAGTGGTTCTATAAAATTACCAAAATAATTCTAATTTGTCCCGTGATCAAAAAGACTGGTTCTGTGTCGAAATTATTTCCTGTATGATTTTTCCCTCATTTTCGTTTTTTGTTAACTTCTTGTTCCGGTCGCCATCTTGTATTTAGACTTCCGCCCTCAAAGTCGATCAACTCTCAAGAATCATTTCTGTTTTTAAAGCCTATAAAATCATTCACAAGAAGTGAGTATCATTACTTGAATTTAATTTCTTTTTTAGGTTCTTTTGTTTTTTTTCTGAACCATTATTTGTATATATGTCCAAAATTGTTGGAAAAATATTTTATCAGGTGATACACAGAAGAGGGCAGGTAGCAGTCAGGGGGGTGCAAAAAGAAATACTCTTTTAGCAACCACCCCAACAATGTCTAGTAACAACACGTAATTGGGCAGAGAACGGATTTCTCTGCTGGAGCAAGATCCGTCTCCCTATGCTGAATCAAGGAATGCACTGGTCACCCTAGCAGGATTGTAGAAACTTAATATAAAGGTTTTGTAACAACCTACCACCCCCATTCCCGACCAGAAACCTATCCGTCTATCTTCGCTCATCGGGCATATCCCCCCCACCCGAAGGGCGAATCCACAATCACCAATCATAATGTTACAGAAGCTCAGGTTAATTCAACATGGTACCATAGGTTTCAAGTTTGAAGCAGGCCCAGAAGGATTTGAAGCTTCCTCAGGAATCATATATTGCTAAAGATGGCCAGAGAATTTGTTTATAAATATATACACACCAAAAGAAACATTGTTTTTTATCTGAACTTGCTTCAGCTTTGAAATCCATAGTACCATGTTCATTTGACCTTATATTCTGTAACATTATAAATAATGTTGGATATCTTACTACCAATCAAAACCAAAGATTATATGAATATATATATGTAATTGAAGTAGCAATTTTTGTTTGAATTTGAATCTCTCCTTGATGAGAATTATGATTGTAACTTTTCAAGTCTTAGTGTTGAGCAGATGTTCAGATATATGCTATTGGCATAGCAAGCAGATCAGGTGCTTCATTGAGCTGTGCTTATTATACCTTTTTAATAATAAAGCATTTCTAAAATCACTATAGATTATAAAATGATATATATGCATATTCAGTAAGTAGATTTTAATTTTAAGATTTGTGTATTAATTTTTATTTTTATTCACATTAAATAAACTATTCTAATTAAGAAGAAATAACAGGAAATAAATTGTATTCTTCTGAATTAGTTCGATCAGCATTTTCACAAATGTTTCATTCAAGAATATACATGGAATGGTATACAGAAATGAAATACCTGTAGTAAAAATGCATTTTTTGTTAAATGTATTGATTATGGGTTAAAGCTGGGGGAATCCAACACATGTTGGACTATTCCGATACAAACGACTACATTTTGGAGCATTCCAAAAGGTGTTTGTTGATCTCTTGAGAGAGCATTCCAGGAGTCAAAAATTTCTCACATGACATTATCATCGATGGACGTGATCAAGCCTCACACGATAACTTCAGTCAATGCTAGACTGTCTACAGAATGCCTTTTCTCAGTGAGACAACTCACTTTCTTTGGACACACCTTCAATGAGAATGGAATATCACCAGACCCAGAGATGATTGCAGAAATTGTGCATTGAAAATACCCCATAAACGTTGGGGGAGTCCACTCATTTCTGGGCATGATCCAGTATGCAGCTAGATTTATACTACACTATGTCACTGTCAGCGAGCCACTCTGACAACTCACAGGAAAATATAGAGAAGGAAAGTGGTCAGAGACAGAAGAAAGGGCAGTGAGCAAGTTAAAGTCCTGACTCGAGCTGGGGTTTGGATCTATTTTGATCCGAACAAGGAAACAAATGTTCTTGTGGAGACAAACCCTGTCGAATTAGATGGAATGCTCACACAAAATGGAAATATATGTTATGCCAGCCGTGCACTCACAGATGTGAAACATTATCGACGATTACAGCAGGTTCCCGGAGGTAGAAGTATCCTCTTCGCTATTAGGAAGAGTGGTTATTCCTCATCTCAATACCATCATGGCCAGACATGGCTATCCTGCTATTGTCAGTGTGACAATGCCCCTCTTCCAAGGGCAGGAATTTAAAGACTTTGTCACCACACTCAGTCAGGATTCCGTCAAAGAAAGATCATACCTTCGTGGCCAAAGACAAATGGAGAAGCTGAACGCTTTATGGGAACTTTGAACAATATATCTGCACAAGCACCACCGTAGAGGGTTTAAACTAGAAAACTCAGCTGTCCCATTTCCTAAGGCAGAACAGTGCAACTAAAACATCTCCATTTGAAGCCCTCATGTGAAGGAAAATGAATATCGACATACCTTTTGTTTTGAAAGACCCCAAGCAAGAGCCGGTTCACACCCACATAGCAGAGAACGATGCCCGAGAAAATAAAATAATGAAGGCCTCTGCATAAATAAAAAGGACGAAGTTCTTGCCACTCTGCCTAGATGACAAAGTACTGGTAAGGCAGAAGCATCTTAGGAAGTTATCCCCACTTTTCAACAATAATCAGTAAAAAGGGTAGCATGATGACAGTACAGAGAGATTAGCAAATCACCTAAAACCCCTGTCTTTTCAAGCATGATGACAGTACAGAGAGATTAGCAAATCACCTAAAACCCCTGTCTTTTCAAGCATGACGACAGTACAGAGAGATTAGCAAATCACCTAAAACCCCTGTCTTTTCAAGCATGATGACAGTACAGAGAGATTAGCAAATCACCTAAAACTCCTGTCTTTTCAAGCATTTATTTATTTAGCGAATGCAAAGTCCTTCAGCCACGCAGTAGCCTCCTGGTCTGCTGTGTGGAGGGTGGCTAATCCTCCTCATAGTCGTTGGAGAGGGCAGACATCAATGATGTGCTCCATTGTCTGCTCCTCTCCACAAGCACACAGTGGGGATGGGCTGCTGCCCCATCTATGAAGGCTGGCTAAGCACGGGCCATGTCCAGACCTGAATCTATTGATGGTTGACCACTCTCTCCTTGGGAGGTCGGTGCCAGGCACTTGTTGGTTAGGGTCTGACACCAGGTGTTTATTAGGGACCTCCTTGGACGCCCATTCCTTTTTCCAGGCTGATTAGATGGTGAAGTCAGCTGGTGGGATGTTCTTCCAGATGGGGCGTCTGGATGGAAGTCGAGCAGTGGGTGGGTTGAGGATGCCTTGGTGGATTGGTTGATGAGGGGAGTCTTCAACCTTTTGAAGCATCCTTTAAGTGGATGCTGTTCGCCGGATGTGTGGAGGTACAATGTTTGATAGGACGGGGAGCCAGGGTAGTGGTGTTGAGCGGATTGTCCCGGTTATGATTCTCATTGTTGAGTTGAGCTGGGTGTCTACAAGGTGTGTGTGGGATGACCTGGACCAAACAGGGGCACAATATTCTGCTGTAGAGTAGGCAAGGGCCAAGCAGATAGACCCTGACAGTTCTCCTAGAGAAGAAAGTGTAGAGTCAGAATCAGACTCTTAATATGAATACCGCCCACATCCACAATTAGAAAGGCCCTCCATAGTACCCACAGCATCAAGGCAATCCAGCACCAGTAAGACGCAATCCGTTGCGGAAAAGATTCCCTCCAGCTAAGTTTAAAGATTTTATTAGAAATCAACAAATAAAAGAAAAAATAATGAATATGTAAATATATTGTCAAAATGGGCCCTATTCCACAAGTACACTACATTCACACAACTATGGACTGTTCGAAGACTATTATATCTTCGACCTACTACATTTTTTTAATGGAAATCGCTCCAGACAAGGCATAGATCAACTTGATGTAAGGAGCTAAAAAAATACTACCTCAAGGTTAAATACTAGCCAACGATAAGTGTTAGGTGGATAGATTCTGACCCAGAAAACAGCAATTCTTCCTCCTTTGTCAGAAATATTGCTCACAGAATGTGAAGACTAAAGGACGAAAAAACAGAAGTGAGAGTTACGAAACTGCTGAAAGTAAATCTAAAGTTCACTCTTAATATAGTTTTAGTATTCAGCCTCTCGTTACATAGTGGAAGTTTAGAGATTACCAAGCTTTAAGAAATATTGGAAACAAATTCAATTCAACCCCAGTACTGATTGAGACCACACAGCTATCTCTTTGGTCCTTCTTTTTTGCCTTTTGTTTCAGTCTCACGAGCCATGTCAACAACATTACAATTAATTCTCTACAGGGTTAGAGAAAATGAAGGGACCATATAGCTGGGAATTCTGTGGTTGAAATGGAACTCTTTATAATGAATTGACAGATGATTCTTGTCTCAGAAAAAATATCTTTTATTTCTTCATTCCACTTCAGAAACCAATTGGTTGTGTAAAAATCAAAGAACAACACCTATAGGCTTAGAAGAGAATGCGATGCTTTGCATGTCAGGACTGTACATCCACCAGAGAGGGGGGAAATTTTCTTTGCTTAGGTGTCTTTTCATAGTTGCAGTTAATTAGCATATGTTAGGATCAGCTGATGTAAATGGAAGGACAAGAATGGAAGGCGGCACTTAGAGCTGGGAGAGCTAAGAAAGTTTTGAGATTGATCGGTCGGTGTTAATTGCAGTGCCATTGAAGAAGACTACCTCTACCTTCATTACTTGTAAGCTATCTCGGCCTAAAATGACAGCCGTTTCGACTTAAAGATCATTACTGAGTTTTATGGGACTGGAGCAATTTTTGAATGGAGTGAGAAAGTGGAATTAGTGTGTGACTTATTAGGAGTGTAGTGGATCTTGTTATCACACTTCGGCTTACATGGGGGGAGGGGCGTTTGCAGTTTACGAACAACTGACTAAAGAAGAGAAATCCGATCAGATTTACGGCATGTAAGAAGTTTGAGGCACGTGTTTTGCATCTAGGCGAGACTATTTGGCAGATTTGCAGAAGCGATCAATCTTATTTAGTAGAAAAACCAGATCATGTGATGGTGTGTATGTTGCTTCCCGACGTTGTGAAAAGGGTGTTGTGATCTTCCTCCACAGTGGATGATCTGACCTTAGATGAGCTGTTGTCTTGAGCTCGAGCATTGATGAAAGACAATATTTAAGTGGGGTAACTAGTCGTGGCTGTGGCACAGCCTGCCAGAATCATTCAACCATCTGTGGGCATGGCCTGATCTGATTATAAGTGGTGTAAATGTAATGGCCGTAATCATTTCGCAAGAGACTGTACGGAGGAGGCAGACCACCCGTCAATGCTGTTATCGGTGCAACAAGACTGGTCATCTTGGAGTTAGAGACGAGACATCAGCGGTCTTTCCCCCAATCAGAATGTTAAGTCAGCGCTACCTATCATTACAGTTTATGTTGATGATGCACCATGCTTGGCTCTCCTTGACACTGGGTGCTCACATTCCATCGTAAGCATAAAGCTATGTCAGTCGTGTTCACAGCAAAAGATCTGCTGCAGAAATGGCAATATTAGGATTCGTACAGAGACTGGAAACATTGCCGCCATTGTGCTGGTTATGCAAAAGAAACCTCTTCATTTTGATATGCTACTTGGTATCGACACCATTAAGGCACTAAGCGGTGTTCGCATCATGCAGTCTAGAAGTGTTGAGTTTCGGGAGACACAACCCATATGCGCAGCACTGTGTATTAATGAAGCTGATTTTATATAAGTGGAAGGGAGTGTGGTGTGGTTTGCAGCATGGAAATTGTCAGTGGGTCATTCACCAGAGAAACCGGAAATTCGGATTTCCGAATATCCAATGTCTACTAGATTGACAAAGAATTATGAACGCGAGTTGCGAACCTGGATAAACAATGGTTGGTTCCTGCCATATAATGAGTAGTTTGTCCCACTAGAGGCACTAATACCACTGATTGATTGTGGCATAAAACTGTTTTCAATTTGGCGGCCGCTACAACGATAGGACTCTGCACATGTGATCCAGCAATTAGAGTCAGTATTTTTTTTAACGTGAGCTCCCCAGCCAAGATTTTGGCTAATAATGACACTACCATTATGTTGGCAACAATTCAGGCAGTTCATGAATGAATGGGGTGTTAACTTCTGACTACGCTATGCATACAGTCCATCAGGAAATGGGATCTGAGAAAGGTGTAGAACATTAAAGCGGATTGCTGCACGGAAGAGCTGTCCTATCACGGAGGCTGTGTATTGGTACATTACGCCTAAGGATGATTTGTCAGCACCAGCCAATTTGCTTCATTCATACAAGATGAGAGTGAAAGGGGTCGATGGTGTGTCCCATCCACATCACTAAAGAATTGCTACACATTATAAAGAGGGGGATACAGTTTGGGTGAAGAATCCGCAAGGATGTTGCATGTCAAAATTAAGACCAGGTCGTATCACTGGAGTGATAAGTCCACAGTCGGTGGCCATCAATGGCACGCCTAGGTATGTGGGAGACGTGTGCCCATGTCTCGGTTTAGTACCGGTAGTGGACAACAGTGATGACACATCATCAGAAAGGAAGAAAGAACCAGATTCCGATACAAGTAGTAGTGGTCCTACGTCTGAGAGTGAAGGAGAGGCTGGACCTACTTTGGTTGAACTGTCTGATTCTATTACCAATACAGATCCTGGTACTTCTGACGCATTAGTCAGGGATGAAGAAATAACTGTCTCACTACCAAAGAGCACTAGAGTAAAACGACCATCCACCCACTGTGACTTGTGTGATCATACGATCAGGGGGGAGTGTGACAATAAAGAACAACACCTACCTGCAGAGAAGAGAATGCAGTGCTTTGCATGTCAGGACTGTACATCTGCCAAAGTGGGGGATTCTCTTTGCAGAGATGTCCTTTCGTAGTTGCAGTTAATTAGCATACGTGGGGATCAGCTAATCTAAATGGAAGGATGAAAATGAAAGCGACACTTAGAGCTGGGAGAGCTAAGAGAGAACATTGAGTTTGAAGTTTTGAAATTGATCGGTCGGTGTGTAGAATGCTTCTTACATCTCTATGCACGAAATTGAATCAAACAAAATACACTGTATAACAACAGACGAAAGAGAATTTATTTCAAAGGGTTACTTTACCGTTTGGTAAAGTAACAAAATATTGGACAGTGTCCAGAAAGGAAAATAAGAGAAGTGTCAACGTCGTGGCTGCTGCTGGAACGATAGTCAGGCAGGAGAGAGCTGTTTCCTCGATCGCGTCACGTTTCTCTCTGCCGATCTCGTCCCAAGACTAAACTGTCAAAAGTAGTCCGTTTGGGGACAGCTAGAAAATCATACGCCCTGCAAGCCGATTGGTCAGTGTATGACCAATTTGCCCACAGAGGACAAGAAGGTCTTATGTCCGACCGCTACAGGTGTTCGTTACAGTGACGTTGAAGAGGAGTACCTCTACCTTCATTACTGGATTGTGGGATCTCATTATTCGCAAGAGGAGCAGATGCTGGCAAAACACGTCTGCTTTCAAGTAAAAACCATGCTGAAACGTTTTTCCTCCTCGCAACTAAAAAGAGAAACAGAGAATAACAAAAAAGAGAGGAAGAATGAAAGTCACACCATTGCTGTCACTCAACAACACCCTTCCTCTTATCGCCCGGGAGCCGACACGTCTTGGGGCCAAACTGACGTTGACAAATTTAACATTTCTGTCCCTTTTAATCCATTGCTACAAAGGATTTGTTCAGTTTCTTACAAGCTATTTCGATCTAAATTGCTTGGAAGGAAATCTTTACACTTGCTCAGACCGAACAGATACTACACGTTTAATTAGTTATTTGTAAAAATTAAACAAGTACAATTATACAAATTGGACACACGCCCATCAAAACTATGACTGGTGGGAGGAGCGTCGATGTTTTCCTCTATCTCTTCTACTCTTAACTAGATGCATTCTGACCTATTCGTCCAAGCATTGCTCCTTTTCTCTTTCACCAGCTGTCCATCAGTTTTACTTCAGCAATCATCATAATACCACATTTACTCTATGGGCTACCCTATTTAAAATAACCAAACTCTTTTTTTTCTCTCTCGCATTAAAATATTAAAATGTTTAACTAAATAAAATAATGGTATTTTCATAGAATCACTCTTGTTTCCAAACCGAACTCCAAACCGTTTTTTTTTTTGGGGGGGGGGGGGGCACTCGGACTTATGGTTAGTTGTAGGGTTAATTACGGATTTTTTTCTTTTGGTAATCATTAGTATTATTTTAAAGGAAATGCTGTTTGGAAATAAGTCAAAAACAATTTATTTTGTTCTACCTACTCATTTGTGACCTATTTGTGTTAAAACATAATTCTTAATAGAAGTTACAACTCATTTAAAAACGATGGCTAAGTGGTGAACGACGCGGACTGAGGTGTGTCGGGTTCGAATCCAGTTCGTTTCACAGAAACACTTTCATCAAAACTCAGACCTGACCTTGTGTCTAACCTCCTGGGGAGGAGGTAAATAAAAATACTTACGTTTGAAGAGGTAATGTGGTAAAAGTGCAATCGCTCATGGATTCTTCATAATTGTTTTTAAGTTCACGTAAACACCAATTCTGAGCAAAGCAAACTGTCGGGATTATAACTCCCTATGTAAGAAAAGATCCACTTCAAAGTCAATACCCTGAAATGGGCCGAGGCAGCAGTTGGGGGTGGGTTGCAAAAGGAATTGCTCCCTTAGCGACCCAACCAATAGGTCCGGTAACAATATGTAATGGGGCAGAGAACGGATTTCTCTGCAGGAGTAACGATCCAGTGTCTGGTCTATAGTGAGTCGAATTCTGTACTAATTCTGGTCTCCTCCAAGCTCTGGAACACAATAACACTTCTAACAGTTCTCATCAACTGAACTGAAAGCCACAACTGAGCACTACTGAACAGAACACAATTTAGCACTACCCAAGCTGAGAGGTAGAACCTCTATTTATAGGTTTCTAACAACCTGCCACCCCCATCTTAACACATATAAATAGAGGTTCTTTATCTGTGCTCTTATTGGCTTTTCCCCACCCCACTTGAAGGTCGGCAACAGCCACGGTATGTAGCACTTTCTTTTTTTTCTTACAAAACATTTTGTTTACATTACTGACTGACTAAACAAAGATGGTCGCTTTGCTCTGAATCGGTATTTACGCGAACCTTAAGGCTTAAAATTCTATTAAATATGAAATCTTGTAACGTACATACGTCACAAATCAGTAAGAAAAGCAAAAAAAAAGTTTTCTGACTAATTTCTCAACTGTTTACCTTTTTTTTTATATGTAAGAGGGGACTGCTTTATTTTTGTAAACCTACGTTGAAATAAAAAAGGCTCTCCAGAAGGGTTCGCGATCACGCTGACTTCCGGGTTATCCTGCAGTAAATTTCAAGTACGGATGATCATAAATGATAAAAGAAACTTTTATTTTTAACGGAAAATTTTGAATTGTATTTTTAGTATAAAAAAAATAAGTGTTTTTTTTTTTAAATGAAAATATAACAAATCTTTAATAAATCTGTTTTCATGAATCAAATATGTTGAAATGTCTTTTGTTTGTTTTTTTTTAATGAAAATATGATAAATCTTTAATAATAAATATTTTTTATGAATCAAATATATTGAAATGTCTTCTTTTTATTGATATGAATAAAGATGTAAAATGTCTTGTATTTTGTGAAACAGCAACATATGTTTTGATTTTTTACGAAAATATAATAAAATAGCTTAGTATTTTAATAGTAATTTTTAAAGCAAATGTCTTTTGTATTTTGTGAAACAGCAACATAATTTAAACTATTTAAAAAGAATAATAAAAGCGTATACAATAAAGAATATTGCCGAAATAATTTTGTTTTATTCGGCGCCGCTAGAGAAATTCTTGAAGGTAGCTGTTGAAGTTGTCAGCGCTAAACATTTCAAAATTCTATTTATATCAATTAATTTTTTTTTTTATTAAAGATTTCTTATATTTTCATAAAAATATAAACAAACATATATTTGATAATTTGTTTTGCTCACAACTTATTTGGGCATCTTTTACGAGACTCAGCAGAGTAAAAACGCTAAAAAAAACAAATATACAACACATAAAAGTAACTGTAAAAGTTAGTTTCAAACTTGCATGTGCTATTTCTTTGTATTTTAAACCCGTTTGAAGTGCTATTTATTAGAAATTTAAGTTCAACACACGGTTTTCGAAGAATTCAAAATGGCCGCTCTACGTAATAATATAGAGGGACTGGCCGGCATTTTTCTTTGAGAAACTAGATGTTTTAAAAAACAAGAATTTTTTTTTAACATGTAATAAAAAGCCATTTATACTACGTAAAAATACAAACAAATTACATAGGTAAGTAGAAAAATGTCTATTCTAGACATAAGTCAACTGTACTTGTTGCAAATTTATGTTTTTAAACTCTTTCTCGTTCTTTTTTTGGACCCCGTTCGCGCCTCTGCTGAGCGTCGTAACATATACCCACTTATTTTATTATAATAAAAATACAACTCTAAATTTTCCGTTAAAAAAAAGTTTCTTTTATCATTTATGATCATCCGTACTTGAAATTTACTGCAGGATATCCCGGAAGTCAGCGGGATCGTAAAAAAAAAAAAAACGTAGTAGTGATTCTATAAATTACAAAAATAATTCTAATTTTACCCGTCGGTCGGTCCCTTTTCGAAATTTCTAATCTCCTGCCCTTTTAGTTTTTTTGCGAACTTCCTGTTCCGGTCGCCATCTTGAATTTAGACTTCCGCCCTCAACCCAGTCAAGTTTTAAGAATCATTTCTGTTTTTGAAGCAGGTAAAATCATTCAAAAGCAGCTTGTAAAACAACAAGTAAGTATTACTATTTTAATTTTTTAATTTTGTTGTTCTTTCTTTACTACAGGGGCGCGTCCGAACTATTATTTATATAAATATAATATATAAGTACAAATGAACGAACGCTTCCATTTTTCAATGTAAACAAAGAAATACAGTGAATTACCGGGCTGTGATGAAAATTTCAGTATTCATTCACAAATAAATTATTTCATGATGGATATGAACATCAAACGGCCCCTTTTTTACTTTTATGCTGGCAAAAGAAAGGGGATAACTTAACAATTGATTTTAACAAAGTTTTCCTCGTATCATTCTATGTATTCGAAGGTGCTCAGTAAAAATGGTCCTGGTAAAAATGGCACAAGTAAATAAATAGGAAAGAAATGGCACAAGGCAAGAACAATTCGGTAACGGAAAGGCGCTTGTGCTGATTGTGTCCGGACTGAAAATAAATAATGCAGACATAATTGTAGTATGTATATGACCGGGATGGAACAAAGATATCATACACCAAAAATTACGAAAATTGATCAAGTAGTTTGTTTTTTAATCACAAAACAAAAATTGTGTTTTTTTTGTTTCGATGTTCGATTTTCAAGACGCATCAACGCTAAACAACGGAGATAAAAGGGTCAAAACTTGTGGATTTGGCCTTTTTAAAGCATTCTTGACTTTTACCTATATTATTTGGAAGAGTTACTCTAAGGGGCCATAACAAATCTTCTACTGTTCGTAGTGAAACTGCTCAAAAAAGCCAAATCCACAAAATTTGACGGGTTTTTGGCGGGTTTTTCTAACGCTCGGTTGCCTGCCCTTAGTTGCAGTCCTTTGACGTATGGTGGTGTATGTGTAATTACCAAGATGGCGTCTCGAACAACAAGAATCGTAAAATGTGTTTTTTCTGTGATAAAAAAAAATACTTGATCAATTTTCGTAATTTTTGGTTTCCAATATCTTTGTTCCATCCCGGTCACATACACAATGCAGGTATGTCTTTATTAATGCATGTTATGTTTTTATTATTTATTTTCGGTCCGGACACCATCAGCACAAGCGCCAACGAAAATTAGGATTGTTCGAGGGGGGGGGGGATTCAAGGTTCCTTCCTTTATAGGTCTAAGTAAGGTACTAAGCTCCCCTCCTCCTCAATATTTTAAAATAAATATTTTAAATTAAGTGTTGTTTTCAAGCAAATTAAGTCGACTTTTCTAAAAAAAAAAAAAATGTTTGTGAGTGGTGGGGGGGGGGGTGAAGGTTCTCTCGTCTCTAGTTTTAAATAGGGCATAATCCTCCCCACCCCTACAATATATTTACATAAATGTTTATTTTAAATTTATTCTGTTGTTTTTAAGCAAATAAAATCGATTTTTCTAAGTTTTTTTTTGGGGGGGGGGGGAAGGGTGTAGGTTCCAGCCCCTATAGTTTTTAATAGGGGCTAAGACACCCACCCCGTTATATTTTAAAATAAATATTTACTCTGTAAAAGTGCAGAATAGTTATCAGTCAAGGAATAGTAAAAGCAAAACTAAACAAAAATAACAACAAATAACTTATACCAAACGCAGTAGAATTTACTAAGCTTTCGGCCTGTATACTTTCAACGTGCTGAAACTGTTTTTAATTTTGTTTCTTCAAAATTTTATTGAGTGCAAAGCGGTCTTTATACACACGAGAAAAACAAAAGCCTGCTTAGTGGTTATGGGGAGGTTAGTTCTTGAAAAGTTGTAAACAAAAGTAACTTATCCTACCACTAACCCTAAGTCCGAGTGGAATGCTCCGACTTAGGGTTAGTAGTAGGATAAGTCATTGTTTTTACAAGTTATCAGAAATTAAGCCCATCAACTGTTGAGCGACAAGCGACCATTGTTTCTTGTGGAGCATAAAGACAGCTTAAAAGAAAAAAATTAAATAAAAAAAACATAAATATAGTTTTAGTACGTTAAAAGTATACGGGTCGGTAGATAATTGAATTTTACAGCATTTGACATAAGGTATTTGTTTTTTATGGTTGCTCGACTGTTAACTATTCTGCATTTTTACCATTTTACTCTCTTGTCTAATTTAGAGGGGAGGGGCTAGACTCCCTCCTAGTATAGTTTTAAATAGGGGCTGCCCATCCACTATTGAACATCAAACTTGCTTTTTTGATGTGTTATTTTTTATTATTTTTTAAATTGCATTGTATCACTTATCTTTCGCAGAAAACAAGAAAAGAAAAAAACAAACAATTATTTTAGAATTCAGATTGAGGAATCAGTTTGCATATATAAATTACACGTAAAATGGCCAGCACTTTTTATGCTTGCCACTGTCCGCTACCAATTACAATTTAGGATTTTTCTCACGTGACTCAAATTAACTAATCAAAGGCAAACATTTGAAATTTAATAAAAAATATGTATGCCTTGAATATTTAATAAATGAAAACCGTTTTTTCTGAAGGTGTGCCGATTTTACAATATTTTTTGTTTTTGGTTTATTTTTTTTACTTTAGAAAATAGAAGTAACGTTAAAATGTAGTATCTGTTATATTATACTTTATTGCCTCAGTCTAGAAGGACTTTTCATTCACTGACGGTGGACAGAAAAGATAAATTATAGTATCAAAACAGATTCTACATTTTAACGTTAATTCTCTTTTGAAAAGTAAAAAATTAGAAAATGAATAAACCGAAACGAACAAAAATTGTAAAATCGGCAAATATTCAGAGCAGACGTAAAAACAGCAGTTTTACATTTTAAAAATATTCTAAGCAGACGTTTTTAAAAAAAATTTCCAATGGTTGCCTTTGAATTGTTAATTTTTTTCCCATGAGACAAATCCTTGATTGTGAATGGTGGTGGGCATTAAAAGTTCTGCCACATAAAATGACGGAGCGGTTTTTACTTTTTAAACCGATTACGTGTGGTGTTACGTATTTACCACACAGATTTGATGTTAGCAGTAAAAAATTAGTTACTGTCCTAAAAAGTTAGAATAGCCCGAATATGGGGGATTATTTTATGTTTAATTGATATGCACTTTAAATTTAAATATAATTGTTTGTTTTTTCAGCATCTTCACACGTAATCGCCTAAAAAAGGTAGAATCTCATTTTTTGGAGGAGGTACTTTTTAATGTAGATATAATTTCTTTATGATTTGACAAACTTCTTAATGTTTTCCCTTTATGTCTGGTATCCAAGATTTGGATCAACTCATTGTGAGATTTTCATTTATATTTTTCACTGGTGCCATTTTTTTCTATTATCCACTCGTACCATTTTTACCTAAGTTCGTATTTGAAAACAATATTAAGATTGTTTCTCAGGTTATTGTTCATAAATATTGTTTGAGTTCTATTGTTTCTGAACATTTTTATGTTTTGTTATTTTAATATTTGTTAAAATCTATTAAAATCTTTATTTTCATTTCAAAACTAATTAAAAGGAAACTTTATTTTTTTTTGGTAAATGAAAAATCTTTGTTAAAATAAGGGTGCTTCTGTTATATTGGAACAGATAAAATTTCATCTCTAATTTAGAAGAGCCGTTGAAAGGGGAGATAATTCGGTGCTTCTTGCTTAAAAGTCCGAAAAAAAGATTTCTTTGTCTTTTAATGTTTAAGAGGTAAATAAGGGGCAGTAACTCTTAATTGTAATTTTGAGCCAGACTTTATCGTTAATTTCTATCAAGCCTGATATTCTCTTCAACTGGAATCATGGATTTGAAATTGTTCCAGTTTGAAGACGTACTATATTTTACTTCAGAAAAAGCAAAACAGATAGATTTTTTGCAAGCGCATGGACTTATTTCTGGAGAAGAGACCTGTAATTGTGGGCATAACATGCGACTTGTGCCATCACGAGTGAAAACGGATGGCTTCCATAAACCCAAGTATAAACAAAATAAATGCGTAAATTTTCAATAAAATCTTAAATTTTCCATTTATGTATACTTTGTTGTTCATTTATTACTAATTAATTTTCAAAATCTTAAATTTTCCATTTACGTATACTTTGTTGTTCATTTATTACTAATTAATTGAATGTGGCAGTAAATTACGTTACATGTAATAACAACAGTTGATAAGAGTTACTGCCCCTTATTTACCTCTTAAACATTAAAAGACAAAGAAATCTTTTTTTCGGACTTTTAAGCAAGAAGCACCGATAATTCAAAGTGTTTTCTCAATTCGAATTTCTATGATCAAATAAAACTTCAAAGGATACATAAAAATTAAATACATTTATTGATTATAAATAATAATTTTGTTACTCATGCAGTTTATGAACCGGGCTGAATTAACATAATTTAGAAATCCATTCTTAAGATGGAGAGGTGGGGGTGTTCATTAACTATTCTGTACTTTCACGTAACAATTTAATGGTTGTATGATCAGACATTATCCGACACTCCGTTTTGATTGTATCATACGTTGCCCTGCCAGAAGCCCAAAAATAAATGAATTTTAATGTTTCTCTGACAGGCAGTTTTGGGAGAAATTCGAATTGAGAACACACTTTGAAATCTCCCCTTTCAACGGCCTTTCTAAATTATAGATGAAAAAAATTTCATCTGCCCCAATAATACAGAAGACTCAAAATAAGTTTGGAAAAAAATCTAAAAATGAAGTGAGATAAGTTATCTCTCGTTCGAGCCCTTTTTGCTAGCATAAAGTAAAAAGAGGGGCCCTAAAACTACCTGGAATTTTCGGTGCTTTTACAAATCAGCCCCATGATGATTGATATTGGCTCGATAAAAATCTGATAACTAGTGACTGCAGCAATCAAAAGGAAAAATGAAGCACAGATTCCAGGAACGGAAAACAGAAAAACATATAGATTTATTTAAATTGTTGTATTTTTTCATAAATTCTTGCTTTTTGTGACTAGTAGTAATTGTTTTGTTTGTGATAAATCCATATTTCACTAAGCTAAATTATTTAGAGGAAAATGGGTTTCGACATTACTTCTGAACCAACATATTTTTACTTAAACCACATTTTAGTAAAAATAAATAACATCAAAACACTAAGTGATTTTTAGTTTCATTGTAGAACTGAAAGGAAAATTTGTAAATAAATTGAAAGCTACTAAGGGTGATAACTCAAGTTCATGATTTTCTAGTTAAGAGAGGGAAACAATTCTTTTAAAAAGAGTGAATACAAAAGCAAAGAAAATATTATTTAACCATTTTATTAGCTTGAGTTCTTCCTTAGCTAGTCTTTTCTGAACTTTTTAAAAGATGACGACCATAATTTTTGGTCTAGTTTTTATTTATCTGTTTCACATGTATGGAAAAACTTGCTATAATTTACTGTTTTTGTTTTATTAAAACATAATTTTTGTAAAAATTAGTATTTTCAGGTAATGTTAGAATCCATTTCACTCTCAAGTATTTCGTTGAGTAAAATAAGATTTATCGATGGATGCATTAGTAAATGTAAAACATCTGGAATTTTCTATTGTTGTATGATAGCCATTTTGAATTTCAAAACGGCCACCAGAAAAAAACATTATTCCCAGGGTTGCAGAATCAGAAATATAAGGTCCGAATTCGACTTCTAAGATTCCCAAAATTCTGACTCGATTTCTAGAATTTGAAAATAATTTACTTTTAATTGTAATATTTCGTTTGAAATAATACACTGACGTCAGGTTTAATAATATTGAGCAAAAATTGTCTTTCTTCTCCTGTAAAAATAATTGCTATTATCAGTTAAATCATCATTTGAATAAATAAAATAATTTAGTGAACATTGTAGTAATTAATATATTTAAAAATAAAAAATATTCTCGCTTTTTCTTCCTGTAAAAAAAAATGTCAGCTAAATATTTTCTATTAAATAAACAAAACGAAAGTTTTGACCTTTTTATTTCATTTATTTATTGTTACAATTTAAATCGTTTCAAAATAAATGGTCTTTTTAGTGTAAAAGTAATTGTCAGGTAGACATTCTTTAAATAAATGGATCGAATCTTGATTTAAAAAATCACTTTTTATGCATTGCATTTTCAGCGATCGCCCGATTTCATCTTTGATAAAAAGAAGGATGGGTTATAATGTATGTACAAATATGAAATTGCCATAACATATTATTATATAGATGTTGTTGATCCAATATGTTATGAATCTAGGAATATAATAACAGGTTAAATAAATAATGCTACAAATTTCAGAAAAGCAACAAAAATAGTTGAAGATTATTTTCTTTTTTCTTGTGATATAATTGTCGTATTACTGCTGTAAATAATGACGATAAACACTGATGTATAAAAATGTGATATATTGTTCGGTTGCATCAAACAGCTGCGAAGAAAGAGAGAGGGGTGGAGGAAGCAAGGGAAGTTACAGACGTTGATCGCTTAACTTGCTACCCAGTTAACTCTCTCAATCTCAAGTTGGGCTAGTTTATATAACATTTTTGAACACTCATGTAACAGCCAATTCTGGAATATCGCCATCAATGTTGGGCATTTATTTAACAATGGATGCATTCCTCCTACAGGAGATGGGGGGAAGCTTTTATTTTGATTAGTTATTTAAACAAATATTTACAAAAAATTACTAATTTGATGGAATTAAAATACAGGTGCTTGAAAAGATCAGTCTCCATGTCGGATGATATTTGCTCTGTAAAATCAGGTAATGAGTTACAACAGCAAAAAGCAATAACACAAAATGAAAACGGAAAACAAAAAAGATATGGTAAGTTTGCCATTAAATTATTTTTACTGCAATGAAATAATTTTCCGTAATTCAGAAGAAAAACACTTATTGATTACTTGTTGCATATTTGACACTGACACCTTCATCTCCACACTATCCCCGATGTCTACATTCATCTCCACACTATCCCCGATGTCTACATTCATCTCCACACTATCCCCGATGTCTACATTCATCTGCACACTATCCCTAATATCTATATTCATCTCCACATTATCTTTGATATCTACATTCATCTTCAAACTATCCTCGATATCTACATTCATCTTCACACTATCGTCAATATCTACATTTATCTCAACTATCCCCAATGTCTACATTCATCTCCACACTATCCCCGATGTCTACATTCATCCCCACACTATCCCCGATGTCTACATTCATCCCCACACTATGCCCGATGTCTACATTCATCTCCACACTATCCCCGATGTCTACATTCATCTCCACACTATCCCCGATGTCTACATTCATCTCCACACTATCCCCGATGTCTACATTCATCCCCACACTATCTCCGATGTCTACATTCATCTCCACACTATCCCCGATGTCTACATTCATCCCCACACTATCCCCGATGTCTACATTCATTACCACACTATCCCCGATGTCTACATTCATCTCCACACTATCCCCGATGTCTACATTCATCTCCACACTATCCCCGATGTCTACATTCATCCCCACACTATCCCCGATGTCTACATTCATCCCCACACTATCCCCGATGTCTACATTCATCTCCACACTATCCCCGATGTCTACATTCATCTCCACACTATCCCCGATGTCTACATTCATCCCCACACTATCCCCGATGTCTACATTCATCCCCACACTATCCCCGATGTCTACATTCATCCCCACACTATCCCCGATGTCTACATTCATCTCCACACTATCCCAGATGTCTACATTCATCTCCACACTATCCCCGATGTCTACATTCATCTCCACACTATCCCCGATGTCTACATTCATCCCCACACTATCTCCGATGTCTACATTCATCCCCACACTATCCCCGATGTCTACATTCATCCCCACACTATCCCCGATGTCTACATTCATCCCCACACTATCCCCGATGTCTACATTCATCCCCACACTATCCCCGATGTCTACATTCATCTCCACACTATCCCCGATGTCTACATTCATCTCCACACTATCCCCGATGTCTACATTCATCCCCACACTATCTCCGATGTCTACATTCATCTCCACACTATCCCCGATGTCTACATTCATCCCCACACTATCCCCAATGTCTACATTCATCCCCACACTATCCCCGATGTCTACATTCATCTCCACACTATCCCCGATGTCTACATTCATCTCCACACTATCCCCGATGTCTACATTCATCCCCACACTATCCCCGATGTCTACATTCATCCTCACACTATCCCCGATGTCTACATTCATCCCCACACTATCCCCGATGTCTACATTCATCTCCACACTATCCCCGATGTCTACATTCATCTCCACACTATCCCCGATGTCTACATTCATCTCCACACTATCCCCGATGTCTACATTCATCTCCACACTATCCCCGATGTCTACATTCATCTCCACACTATCCCCAATGTCTACATTCATCTCCACACTATCCCCGATGTCTACATTCATCTCCACACTATCCCCGATGTCTACATTCATCTCCACACTATCCCCGATGTCTACATTCATCCCCACACTATCCCCGATGTCTACATTCATCTCCACACTATCCCCGATGTCTACATTCATCTCCACACTATCCCCGATGTCTACATTCATCTCCACACTATCCCCGATGTCTACATTCATCTCCACACTATCCCCGATGTCTACATTCATCCCCACACTATCCCCGATGTCTACATTCATCTCCACACTATCCCCGATGTCTACATTCATCTCCACACTATCCCCGATGTCTACATTCATCTCCACACTATCCCCGATGTCTACATTCATCTCCACACTATCCCCGATGTCTACATTCATCTCCACACTATCCCCAATGTCTACATTCATCTTCACACTATCCCTGATATCTACATGATACCCTTTTCCCAAATAATTTTTAAACGTTGTTTCTGGCTGCTGAAAAGTGAACTATTCCATAAATTTCAAAGATCCAGACATGAAGGTTACAGCAAAGCATATCGAAACAAAAATATAAATAAATAAAACAATTGCAAATTAAATATTTATTAGTTTAAAAGATAACGTGTTTCCATGAAGGAAAAAAAAGTAAAAATAATATAAAAATAGTAAAATAAAAAGACAATAAAAAATTCCTACTAAGAAAGCATTAAAAGCAACATTTTACAAAAAAATATATGGTAAATAAATCTGTTTTTTGCTTTGTTTCGGAAACCCGATTTTCATTTATTGTGGTTGACTTTCAATTGCTTTAATAACTAGTTTCACTTTTTTAATTATAAGGTGAAATTGAATTATGATCTTGATTGTGATTCGAGTATTCTTGGCAGATAATTCTAGATTATGTAGCGAAACCAAATTTGTAGTCTCAATTTAGAACTGAGTGTTTTCGACCATGACTTAGAGCATGTTTTTGTTCTCATCATCAAGCAATCTGTTTGGATGTTGCCAGATTTTCACATTTTGTATGTTTTAGGTAAGAGTGAATAGTATTCTTTATTAAGCACTAGCAGAGCTACCCGGCATTGCCTGGGACCATAAAAAACAAAATAGAAGTTTTTTGTTTGCTTTGTTGTAGTAATTAAACATAAATCGATTATATAATGCTACTTTCATTTTTCCTCACTTCATACTGCTCAATTCCAATATTTTCATTCTAAACCATACCATTTAGTAAATGAAACGTAAATACTTTGGATTGAATCTTTTTAAATTTTACAAATGTCAACTTTTTATTCCATTCATTCGTTGATTTGTTTTGGTTTTAAGTAAGAGTCAAATTTACTAGCAAAAATATTTGACTAAAGAGAACCCATATTTGCTAGTAATTTGACATTCTTATCGACTTTTTAATTAATGCTAAAAAGCCAAATAATTCAACAAACTTAAAAGGGTACTTGTCAGTAAACATTAACCATTTTCCAAAGGATTTAATTATAAGGGTGCTTTTTGCTGAATGGTAAGCATCTTCCAAAGGATTAAAACTTGAGTTTTCTAGATTTCACTATTGTTATTTGAACGAATTTGATCTTCAAACTCGTCACTGATTAATTTTCCTTTTTAAAACACTACTATTTAGTAAATGAAACGTAGATACAAAGTGGAAATACTTTTGGCAACATCTGATCACTTTGGATTGAATTACCAGGTATCTTTTGGATTTTATGGTGAATGGTAAGCATTTTCCAAAGGATTAAATTCTCACACCGTTTTGGTCGAACTAACCTCAGATCTTCTTAAAGGAATCTGTATGAAACTTCGAACAGAACACTTCATTTAATCCATAGATGTAGCTTGCTCTCATTCTATCAACAACATCTGATCACTTTGGATTCAATCATCAGTTATCTTATGGATTTTATGAATGCCAATTTCTTATTCAATTCATTCGTTGATTTATTTAGATTTAAAGAAAGACTTAAATTTACTAACATAAATATCTGCTAGTAATTAGATTTTCTAATAATGCTAAAACCAAAAAGCCAAGTAATTCAACAAACTTGCAAGGGTACATTTCGGTGAACGGTAAGCATTTTCCAAAAGATTAAATTATAAGGGTACTTTTCGGTGAGCAGTAAGCATATTCCAAATGATAAAATTATAAGGGTACTTTTCAGTGAGCGGTAAGCATATTCCAAATGATAAAATTATAAGGGTACATTTCGGTGAACGGTAAGCATTTTCCAAAAGATTAAATTATAAGGGTACTTTTCGGTGAGCAGTAAGCATATTCCAAATGAAAAAATTATAAGGGTACTTTTCAGTGAGCGGTAAGCATATTCCAAATGATAAAATTATAAGGGTACTTTTCAGTGAGCGGTAAGCATATTCCAAATGATAAAATTATAAGGGTACTTTTCAGTGAGCAGTAAGCATATTCTAAATGATAAAATTATAAGGGTACATTTCGGTGAGTGGTAAGCATATTCCAAAGATAAAATTATAAGGGTACTACACGTTTATTGCATAAAATTGTATGTCATAGAGAAGTTATATATTTCCATGATTGATTATTTTTGCTGGAGACCTGAGGTTAGCTGACAGCAGTGTCACTTTATATGACATAATTGCCAATACGTTGAACTGTCTGATCCCCTGTGCCGTTAGCAGTATTATCTTACATTCTCCTACCATCCTATATGCAAACCTGTTAGACGGAGAATAATTTGGAGAAGATGTTTTGTGCAAGTCTTTAAAATCAGATGTTGCTTATCTTCTACTTAGATGTTTTTTGGCCTTTTGGTCAAGATCAAAGTGTAGCATCTGTTCCGATGGATACTGCACCCCATAGACTGGTATAGTCTTGGCCTTCGGGGCTTGATTTACGCCGATCTATGGGTCTGTGCAGTACTAAGAGGTCCACCCTCCCAGGCTTCGCCTCCCCTCTTTGGGGAGGAGTAAGTTTATTGCTTACTGCCTGAGGCACCCCTACCGGGGAATTCCGACGGGGCTGCCCAGGCAATTTTTAAACCCCACTTTCCCGACCCGACCTTGGGTCACATCTTACTTGTTGGAGTAAGATAAAAACTGGCCTTGTGCCTAACTCCTGGAGAGGAGTAAATCAATACTGAGATGTGTAATGCTGTTGCAACACTCAGATCAGTCATTTCCTCTTAAGTAAGAATTTCTGGCTTGATTTCAAGTAGATGACGAATATCAAAAGATTGACTCTCAATCCGTCCTCTCAAAATTGATCATACTGGCATTATTTGGTGAAGCCATTTTAAATAAATGCATGTGAAAACTAATCAATAATGTCTTGCATCACGAAGATAAATTTCCGTTACATACAAATATATAAACATATAGACATACCTAAATTATATTTATATATATTTATAATACTACAGATCAGGTCAAATAAACCTGGTACCATAGGTTTCAAGCTTGGAGTGGGCCCCAGACATTAAATATTGCTGAAGATGTCCGGAAGAATTCGTTTATAAATATATACACACCAAAAGAAACATTGTTTTTTTTATCTGAGTCCGCTCAAGCTTTGAAACCCATGGTACCTTGTTAATTTGACCTGATATTCTGTAACATTATAAATACATATTATGCTCTTATTATGTAAAAATGAGCACTCTGTTGGATACCTTTCTACCAATAAAAACCAAAAAAATCAAAGATTATGTATGTATATATATATATATATATTATATAAGCCCCTTCCATGTAAAATTGAAAGTGGAGCACTGTCAGAAAGATTAAAAATAAACATTCACCTAAACGCTTCAGTGTAATGCTCCGACTCTGTCGTTGAGTGCTATCGAATGTTTAGATGTTTATGCTGCCACTTTCAGTGTAAATATCACTAAATTTCTCTGTTATTGCATGACAATCTCTTGTAGCCTAATGGCGCCAAGTGAACGCTTACAGATTCAAGGTGTATCCGTGAACAGTGTTCGTGCCCTATGACCGTCTGAGATTGTTACTTCCCTGCGCTGATAAGAGCCATGAGCTCTAAACGATGTCGTACGTAGGTAAAATATTAAAAAATAACTTAATATTATTAATATGTACATATATATATTGTAACTGTTCATATAATATAAGTAACAATTTCTCTGTTTGAATTAAGATCTCTTCTTGATAAGAATTGTGGTTGTGACCTTGAAAGTCTCGGTGCCATTATGTCAAGCAAATTTTCAGATATATGCTATTGGCATAGCAAGTAGATCAGGTGCTCCATTGAACTATGCTCTTTACCTTTTTAATAATCAAGCATTTCTAAAAGCACTAGAAATTATAAAAAGATTGTTAAATATTTTGATGGAAATGTGATATAAAATAATTCTGCATATTCAGTAAGTTGATTTTAATGCATATCTGACTTTATTTTAATGTAAGATTCGTGTATTTTTTTCACAGGTAACTGTTACAGTGGAGAATAAATAAACTGATCAAATTAACAAGAAATAAAAGGAATTGGATCAGCATTTTCACAATATTTCCAGAATATACATGAAATGATTTACGGAAATGAAAAAAATTGTATTCTTCTGAATTGGATCAGCATTTTCACAAACATCTCATTCAAGAATATACATGAAATGATTTACGGAAATGAAAAAAAATACCTGAGATAAAAATGCATTTTTGTTAAATGAATGGATAATGGACTTTTAAAAATTCCTCATTTAATCAGTTCTATGAAAACCTATGCTGATGAATACACACACTGGAGAAAGACAATTTTTTAAAAGTGTGTGACATTTTCAAAGAAGATCCATTTTAGTAGACATATTTGATGACACTGGAAACAAATCTGAATCTTGTGCTGTTAGTGGCTTAGCATTTTCAGTCAATAAATTCTAAAAGGATATATGAAACCTGTGAAGTGTGTGGGGTAGCATTTTAAGGAATTGTTATTTTACAAAACATATGAATGCGTGAGCAAGAAATATTCTTTACTCTATATTTACCTAATGTTATGCATGTGACCACACAAAAGTTCTGTGAAGTGTGTGAAGTATATTTTCCAGGATTTTTTATTTCAAAAGTCACGTGAACACAAACTTAATCTTCAAAATATGAAAAAAAATGGTTTCATGTATCAAGCAAACAACATACTAGACACAATCTTCGAGTGTCTTCGGTCTCCCTGTACAAGGGTCGTCAGGACAACCTCACATGAGGATACTTACTCCTACAAGTAAACTCTGACCAAATATTCAAAATAACATAGTATTAGAAGCCCAAATAAGATCCTGGCAACACAGCTATACAATAGCTCATACAAATGTTACCTCAAGTAACAACACTTAGCTTGATACTTCACCAGACTGGATGAATTCTTGTCCTTGAATCCGGTAAGACCAAGAGACAACAAGAAACATATACTATAACATAGTTAACTAGTCAATTGTGGAGAAGAAAATTAATGTTCTTAACTTCTTTACTAACTCAACGTTTTAGAGGTAAATGAGAACTTTAATGGAACACTCAAATATCATACATAGGCGAATACCTATGTATCTCATATAGAGATCAAGTGTTAACCCCAGGAAGGAGCCCCTTGATTTCTGGGAACTTCAGCCAAAGTCAAATGAACCAAAAAAGAGAGAAACCTTATGTTTGTAAAGTGTGTGGCAAATCATTTACACATAATTCTTCTTTATATATGCACATGCGAACACACATTGAACGGAAACCTTATTTTTGTGAAGTGTGTGGAAGAGAATTTTTACAGCGTATTCATTTAATGGATCACATGAGAACACACACTGGAGAGAAACCTTACTCTTGTAAGGTGTGTGGCACATCATTTTCTAAGAATTGTAATTTGAAAACACACATGCAAACACACACAGGAGAGAAACCTTATTCTTGTAAAGTGTGTGGCAAATCATTTTCTAGGACTATTAATTTAAACTCACACTTGCAAACACACAGAAGAGAGAAACGTTCGTGTGAATTGTGTGGCAAATTATTTGTACATAATTCTTCTTTAAATACACACAGGCGAATGCACGTTGAAGGGAAACCTTATTCTTGTGAAGTGTGTGGAAGAGCATTTTTCCGGAGTTCTCATGTAATAGATCACATGAGAACGCACACTGGAGAGTATCCTTATTCTTGTGAGGTGTGTGGCAAATCATTTGCTAAGACCTTTGATTTAAAAGGACACATGCGAACACACACGGGAGAGAAACCTTATTTTTGTGAAGTGTGTGGCAAATCATTTGCATATAATTCTAATTTAAATGTGCACATGCGAACACACATTGAAGAGAAACCTTATTCTTGTGAAGTGTGTAGCAAATCATTTGCACATAATTCCACTTTAATTATACACATGCAAACACACATTAAAAAGAAGCCATATTCTTGTAAATCGTGTGGCAAATCATTTGCACATAATTCTACTTTAAATATACATATGCGAACACACACAAGAGAGAAACCTTATTTTTGTGAATTGTGTGGCAAATCATTTGCACATAATTCTACTTTAAATATACACATGCGAACACATATTGAAGGGAAACTTTATTCTTGTGAAGTGTGTGGAAAACGATTTTCAGTCAATTCTTATTTAAAAGATCATATGAGAATGCACACTGGAGAGAAACCTTATTCTTGTGCGACGTGTGGCAAATCATTTTCTAGGAAACATCATTTAAAAAGACACATACAAACACACACCAGAGAGAAAACGGAGAGAACTTGAATGCCTACTAGACACTTAACTTTCCCAAATTTATACCTACCAGCACTCATGCGCGATTTAAGTTCAATGTAAAAGACATTTACACTGTTAGTTCGCACAACATCGGACGTCACTTCTACAAGACCAGGAAGGATTGTTACGAAAAAAAATAAGGTTAATACCTTTTATTTGTCTAAAGCTCTGACGAGGCTTGTTATATCAAGCAAAATTATTAGATAAAAAAAAGTCAAGATGAAGAAAAAAAAACAAATATTGTTTTTATTTTGATTTTAATAAAAATATCTGCATCTAACACATGGTTTTTTGAAGGCATTTTTCCTCTTTCTTTAAGTTTATAATATACAAAGCTTGAATAAGATCCCCTTTATATGGCTAACCAACACTGGCTTATACGAAGAATGGTGAATGTTCTTCAAGTGATGTTGGCTCTGATAAAAGCAGTAAGCTGGATACTTCAGATTAAATCTTGTCCTGGAATCCGGTCAGAATAAAAGACCACATGAAAGATATACTATTACATAACGGGTCAATCTAGGAGAGGAAATTAAATATACTTACCTTCTTTACTACCTCAACGTTTTACAGGTAAAGGAGAACTTTAATGGAATATTTGAATATCTATGTATCTCATATAGAGATCAAGTGTAAGTCCCAGAAAGGGGGCGCTTGATTTCTGAGAACTTAGACTGAAGTAAAATGAACTAAAAGAGAAAACTAATTCTTATAAAGTGTGTGGAAGAGCATTTTCACTCAATTCTCATTTAAGAGATCACATGACGACCCACAAACAATCCCCGGAAAACCAAATTGTAGGGAAGTACAAATAGCAGCCCTAAAAGGAAAACATCTATCCTAAAGAGAGCCCTCGGATATAAATTTTACTCATAGGGAAATCAAGTGTTAGCCTCAAGAGTAGGCCCCTTGATCTCTTTAAATAAACTAAATTAAAATGAAAAAAAGGGAGGGAAGTTTGAATTACCTACTAGACACTATCTTCGAGTGTCTTCGGTCTCTCTGTACAAGGGTTTGTCAGGACAACCTGACATGAGGATACTTACCCCTACAAGTAAACCCTGACCAAATATTCAAAATTACATAGTATCCACAGCACAAATAAGATCCCCTTATACGAGGAATAGTGCATCTTCTTGTGATGTTACCTCAAATAACACCATGTAGCTGGATACTCCACCAGACTAGATGAATTCTTGTCCAGGAATCCGGTAATACCAACAGACCAAAAGAAAGATATACTATGACATACTTGACTGGTCAGTTGGGGAGAGAATAAATTTATTATTCTTAACTTTTTTACTAACTCAATGTTTGAGAAATTAAGGAGAATTTTGTATAGAATATTTGGGTGTCTATGCATCTCCTATAGAGATCAAGTGTTAGCCCTAGGAAGGGGCCCCTTGATTTCTGAGAACTTCGACTGAAGTAAAATGAAAAAAAAAGTAAGAGAATGAAAATAATATCAAAAACTACCATGCGAATATACTCGGCGAACCAAGTGCAAGAGAGATACAAACAAGTGCACTTAAAAGGGATGTTTAGAATCTTAAAAAGATCTATCGGTTGGAGTGTCTGAAATAGCGGATGAATGTCTAACATCAGGTAGGATGCCCCATTCCCAGCAAAAACAAGAAAATAAAAAAGGGAGAAAATGTATTCTTATAAAGTGTGTGGCAAATAATTTTCTAGGACTTAATTTAAAACAACACATACGAACACCCACAGGAGATCAAGTGTTAGCCACAGGAAGGGATTCCTTGATTTCTGAGAACTTAGAGTGAAGTAAAATGAAACAATAGAGTAAATTTAAAAAAAGAGAAACCTTGTTTTTGTGAAGTGTGTGGAAGAGCATTGTGATCAATTCTCATTTAAGAGATAACACGCGAACACACACTGTAAGAAACTGAATATCAGATGTAGCAGCAGGCACTGGGAACATCTACCTGAGAGAACTGTGGGGAATGAGACATACACCATCCATTATGACCATGAAATCCCCACAGCTACCTATCTGGAAAACGCAGCTGTCAAACCTGACATTGTAATATGGAACAAGAGAGAGAGAGAGAGTGGCAACTTTGGTTGAGGTCAGTGTCCCTAATGATGGGGGCCTAAATAGAGCTGAAAGGGAGAAAATAACAAAATATCAGGGTCTAATGTATGATATGAAAAGAAACTGGAACCTCAAAGAGATCTCTATCATTCCAGTTATCATAGGAGCCACTGGACTCATGAAGAAGAACTTGAAAAAGTATTTAGCAAGTATACCTGGTGAACCAAGTGCAAGAGAAATCCAAACAACTACACTCAAGGGAACAGCCAGAATCCTGAAAAGAGCTCTCGGTTGGAGTCTGTAAATAGCGGGTGATCATATGACATTTGGAAGAATGCCCCGTCCCCAGCAAATGAATGAAAAAAAAAAAGAAAAAAAAAGAGTCATAGGTTAGAACTTGAATGCCTACTAGACACTGTTTTCGAATCTCTAAGGTCTCTTTGTACAGGTTTTTTCAGGACAACCTGGCATGAGGATACTTCCTCCTACAAGTAAACCCTGACCAAATATTTGAAATAACTTAGTATTTGCAGCACAAATAAGATCTCCCATTGGTATTGCTACCCCACACCAGCTTATACGATAAATGGTGCATCTTCTCTAAGTGGTATTGCCTATAGTAACAGCACTAAGCTTGATACTCCACCAGACTAGATGAATTCTTGTCCTGGGATCCGGTAAGACCAAGAGACCACAAGTAATATATACTATAACATAGTTAACTGGTACAATTAGTGAGAGGAAAATTAATGTACTAACTTCTTTACTAACTTAACGTTTGAGACGTAAAGGAGAATTTTAATGGAATATTAAATATCTATGTATCTCATATAGAGATCAAGTGTTCGCCCCAGGAAGGGGGCCCTTGATTTCTGAGAACATCTACTGAAGTAAAGTGAAAGAAAAAGAGCTAGACTATGAACAATTGACCTTGGAGGAAAATTAGGTAACACCATTGAGGAAGTCCAGATAATTAGGCTGGAGGAAAGATCTCAACTGCCAAAAATCCAAGCCTCAAGAGCTACCCCGACAGTAATAACCACTACCAACATCGCTCTCCAAAGACTTGTTCTATCGAACATATCCCTCATGGAGCTGAATTAGGTAACATATGCTGTAGGACTCTACATTTTCAGGAAAACAGCACCTCAATTCCAAAAGCAATGAGAGCCAGAGCACAAAAAAAAACTGAAGCTACAAAAACAACTAAACCTTTGCAGAGAGGAATTGTCTCAGATCAAACAATTCCTTGCCGCCACTACAGTGCAAACGCGGCTTAAGAAGACAGTCTAGAGGCTCAGTTTAAAATTTAACAAAAAAGATTCCAGCATTTGGCAAAAAAATCAAAACAAAAGACAACAAAAACAGAGTAAAAGTGACAAATGTGCCAGGTGCTCCCTCAGAACTAAAAAATCCAAATGGAAAACAGCTTGATGAAGACACTGACATCGAAGAGCAGGAATAATACTAACGTTTAAAATATTACAGAAATCTCATAAAAGAGACAATCACGGTGGATAAGCCAAGCAAGAGCTTGAAGACTACTGGCGACCTCTGTTTAAGAATGAGGGACCATGCAATCAAAGGGTCTAGTGGATCTTGAATATGTAATGAGAGAAAGTCTGAAATTCTAAAGCCAGAGGTAATGCCTGGAATGCTAAAGCAAAAGGTGGATCGATTCCAGAATCACAAAAGACTAGCATAGACACTTTACCCAATTTCTGGCTGAAGCAACCAACAGCACTTTATAGTCACTATAATAGCTGCTTCAGCAGACTGTTGAGGGATGAGAGGACCACACCAGCATAACTAGTAAAATGGATACTACCCTCATATCCCAAACAAATAGACACAGATGTGCCAAGTGCTCTTTTAGAGCTACGAAGATCGAAACAGAAAACATACAGACTGATGAAGAGACTGGTATCAAAGATGCAGAAGAGCAGGAACAATACAAATACCTTGGCATAGAATAAAAAGATTCAATTCAATTAGTGAGTCTATAATGAAGCAAGGGTTGCGGAATCCCTAACTGCACCTCTGCTTCCTAACCGACACTGCTTGATAAGTCTATAGTGAAGCAAGGGTAGCTTAATCCCTAACTGCATTTATCGTTCCTAACCGGCACTGCTTAGTGAGTGTATAATGAAGCAACGGTTGCTTAAACCACAACCCCACATCCCCTTTTGAACCGACATGGCTTTATGAGTCTATAGTGAAACAAAGGTTGCTTAATCTCTAACCACAGCTCTTCTGAACCAGCATTGCTTGATCAGTCTATAGTGAAACAATGGTCGTAATATTATCTTCACAAAATAGTTATAGCTTTGACATGACGTCATAGATTTATGATTATGAGATGTGGTTTTAATACAGCGTGGCTCGAGATTACAGTCTTTTTTTTATAATGTTGTATACAAGAAACGGTACCTGTTTTGTCAGAGAGCCATAATAATAATAATAATACAATTTCACATTTGGTAAGTGGTATAACTTATAGCAAAAGTGCTCAATACAATAGATAGAGCTGGTGTGTTTAAATACTGCTTAGCCATAAAGAACTTTACAGTCTTTTTTTTATAATGTTGTATACAAGATAAAGTACTTGGCGGTTTCCGTGAGCCATATTGATAATAATAATAATTAATAATAATAATTAATAAAGTATTGCATTGGGTAAGTGGTATATATTAACCCAAAAGTGCTCAATATCCTATATAGAGCAGGTGTGTTTAAATGCGGTACAACCAGGAAGCATGAATTTCTTTGTCTTTTATCATGATGTTATATGCTAGACAAAAAAAAAACGGTGTAGCCCGAGAGCCATGACAGTAATAATACAGTATCATATCTGGTAAGTACTATAATTCAGTTAATCCAAAGTGCTCAATATCCTGAATAGAGCAGGTATGTTTAAATGCCGCGTTGCTCAGGATAAAGAACTTTACATATTTTTATAATGTTGTATATAAAAAACTGTACTTTGCGTTGCCCTGAAGCCATAGTAATAATACACCTGCTAAGTGATATACCTTATGGCAAAAGTGCCCAATATAATAGATAGAGCAGGTGTGTTAAACAGGGTGTTGCACAGCATAAAGAACTTCGCTGTCCTTATTATGATGTTATACACTAGACCAGGGGCGGGCAACCTCCGGCCCGCAAAGGCTTAGCGTCCGACCTGCCACCCTGCTATGCTTTATTATTGCACCCCGCCCCGCCGACCTCCCAGTAAAACTCATATCCTTTTGTAACATAGATGTAAAAGTAGGTTTCAATTAAGATTTACAGTGGGATAAAAATGTATAAATATCAGTGAGCGATGATGCATGTATATTTCATTTTTCTTTAACTATTAAGAGAGAAAAAGAGAAAACGAGAAAGTGAGAGGCAAAGAGGAAACGCGAGACGAGGAAAGGGCATGAAACATAGTAACTATGTGAGGTGTGTCAAAACGAATGCTGGATCAACTTGCTACTTCCCCCGTCATTATTTTTTATGATTCCAAAATGGCTCTTCGTCGGCACCTTTTATAACATCACATACAGAAGTCTGCTGAGAAAAAAATATCAGATTTGTAGAGTGTTCAATGCAATTTTTTTCACAATTTATTGATGTAAACAAAATATAGTAATTCTGAGATTTCATTTTTCACTCCAGCCCGCGATCTCCTTCCAAAAGTCTCATCTGGCCCTCACTCTGAAAAGGTTGCCCGCCCCTGCTGTTATACATTAGACAAACAACATAATTTAGTAAGGGGTGTCGGTTTTTTCTGCATTCTCTGATCTACTAATTTGGAAAGAAATGATTATGCAGTTTTATTCAAAAATTAATAGACGCTAACTCTGCATTTTATTTATCGTTTCTTAACGTTGTCTTTGGAAGGAAGTTGTGGAAAGAAAGTCGGAAAAGATGGATTTAGTAGTGCTCTGAAGGCCTTCTGAATTAAAAAAATGATATATGCTACACGCGTAAGGTATTTGAGGACATATTTAATCTTCATATTATTTTGAAATGTGGATGGGGACAAGAAATTAGGAACTGATCGGGACCATTATTGTTTTTGGTTTAAAAGTCTTAATACAGACATAATATTGTTGATTTAAAAAAAAATGTTTTTTCAGCAATAAAAAAATAAAACAAAAAAAAGTAAACAATAAAAATATTGTCATATTATGTATTCATTTAAAACAAAAAAAACAATTGGGTTCTGGCTATGACCTTAAAAAACATCCAGTGTTGAGGCCTCCCAGGTCTACTCTGGCCCGGAGTGGTAGTACCTGTAAGGACCCCATGTATGGGTCAAATAGAACCTACTGGCGCTACCAAATCAGGCTGTCTGAAGGTATTGACTTCCTGGCTCAAAATGCACCAAACATTGATGTTTTATTGTTTTTTTTTTCTAAAACTCAATCATGTTCTGCAAAATCCCCCCAAAAAATCAACAATTTCCCTCCCTCTGCATCCTCCGCCCTCTCTCTCTCCCTTTCACTCAACCGAAAACCATGAATAAGTACTTAAACATTAAAAACCTTCACCAAAATGACCGAATTCAACATTAAATAACCTGAAAAAGGGTTGATATGCTATAAAACAAAACAACCAAAAATTTTTACCAAAATGACCGGATTCGGCATTAAATAACCCCCCAAAAGTTGATATGCCGTAAAACAAAACAACCAAACCAAACACCATGAATAAACATTTGAAGATATAAAGAACTTGAAGCATAAAAAACTTTTACCAACATGACCTGATTCAGCATTAAATAACCCGAAAAGGGTTGATATATAGAAAATGAGACTTTATCGAGTCTTCCTCGTTAGTACGTGAACAAAAAGGAAAGAGATTAATATGTTCATAAGTATGGACGAAGGCAAAAGCTAGGAATTTCCCGTGATTATAATTTCCTAGTTGGGAAAAAGAGAATTGTTCATGAAATTGAATATTTGTACACCGGCTACGGTGTCAGGCCGTGCCCATATGTGTATGCAAGTATGTGTGTCTGTACACCGTTGTGAAAGTCAGTTCACATGTAAGCAGTTATGTGTGTGTGTGTTATATCAATCCACGTGTATGAGGCAGTAGCCATTTTAGCTTCTTGTCTTCTTATCGAAGTCGAACCCAGGGCCAAAGGCCCGAGACAACGTCTGTTGCGTGTTGCGGGGGACGTGTGTTTAAGAGTGCGAAAGAAGGAAAGAGAGAGAAGTGGCCTCTCGTGCGTCAGAAGAAAAAGAGAGAGGGCGGATGGCGCTCAAGTGTTTATATAGTTATGCTAGCCATCAGAGATTCGCCTAAGAGAAGGCCACTAATTGGTCAGCCAGGAAGGAAGTAGATTGCTTGAACCAATGAGCAGGCAGCTAAGAAGTCATCGATATTTAAACAATAAAACAATATGGCAGCTTGTAGGAAACTGCTACAGATATGCCGTAAAATAAAACAACCAAACCAAAAATCATAAATAAACATTTAAAGATATAAAGAACTTGAAGCATAATAACTTTTACCAAAATGACCTGATTTGGCATTAAATAAGCCAGAAACGGTTAATATGCCGTAAGAAAAAAAACAAACCAAAGCAAACCAAAAAATAATTAGTGAAAATAATAAGAATTAGGTACGTGCAAAATCAATGGTCGATTCCCAAAATGAAAATTTTTTTGACCCCCCCTTTACTTAAAAATACACTAAAATTCAGGAAATCAACCAATTTTACTGAAATTTTCAATATTTATTAATCAACAATCACGGAATATAATGAAACCATTATTTTTTTAAAAATCATAGTGAAAATGTATTATTTTTTAAAAATAAAATACACCTTTACTAAAGTTATATTTTTATATATTAATAAAAAAAAATGCATGATTTTTTAACTGTTACTTATGTAAATAAAGGATCGTAGATGTTAACAATTAAATTTTTTTTTCAAAATATTTCGTATATATTACGAAAAATGCCAGTAAATACCGTGTTAATAAAATCACTATAACTCGAAGAAAAATAAATTTTTTGAATTAGCGATATTATTATTGAATAAAGCATTGTTTAATCAATATTTTCACCAAAAAAATAATATAATTGCAAAAAATATTTCATGTGATTTTAATGATTAGAGTTTTTGGAAAAATAAAAAATGCGACATAATTATATTTCTCTTTCATAGAGGAACGTGGCATCATCAGCGCAAGAAATTTTTTTTATAATCTTGAAAATAAACCAAAAATTGACAAATTTGAGATCCAGGAACTTAACGAAAAAAAGAATTTAAAAAATTGAATAATTTCTACTAACGATGAACTTTCATTAGTATGATAGCCCCGTTCTGTAATAACCAGGTGGGATTAGCAATCACTCACTTTTACAGCGCAAATTTTTGTTTTTTTTAGAGATTCAACAATTTCGTTCATTTCGCAATTCATCGTCAATTATTTGGAAAGATTTGTATTTGTTTTGTCTTTTTTTCATTAATAAATATTTAAGTTAAAAACAATTATTTATTAATAAATAAAGAGAATTCAAACATGACATTTTCTTTCAAAATTGAATTCTGTTTATCAATAGATAACTGTTTAAACTTTTTTTTCAATGAATAAATTGTCAGTGTAGTCATTGACTTTAATTTACTTTTTCACACTTAAAATAAAAAATAAAAACACTTTATTTTTAAAAGAATCAATGTAATTTATCGTTACGACACGTTAAGAATAAATCGAGCAACTAAAGTTTTAAATCATGTAAAAAAAATTGATAAAATTGACGCAGTTCGTAACGTAAAAATATTTTTAACATTTAAAAAATAGTTTTATTTCAAATTTTAAGGAAAAACATTGGTAAACAGACGTCATCAATAATTTCAGAGTATTACGAAATTAAAAACAACCTTTTCAGTTAAAAATAATTGTGTACACTCACAAATAATTAAATAAGCATTTCCTTTTTTATTATAACAAAATAAAGGTACTTAAATTTGTTTATAACCTTAAAAAGAATAAAGAAATTAATGGATAATAATTTTTCAACTTCTATAAACTATTATTACATTTTTATATATAAAGTTAAAATTGATAAATTATGACATTTTTGTCTTCCATATATTTTGCACGACGATGTCAATTTGTAAACAACGTCCTTTTCCGATGAACTTATGGCGGATTTTACTCATTTATCACATTTGAAGGGCTAATTTTGCTAATTTTTAGTCAAACGTGGGATTTATCTATTTTTTAATTCAGTGTCTTATGACTTTAATTTAATAATTATCTTTGAAATAGTTCCCAAAAACTTATATTTATCTTTTAAGGGATTTTTACAATTAATTTTTTCAAAGTTCAAAATTCATTGAATTTTTGGGGTTTTTGACCGTCGTAATTACATATTTTATTATAATTTATTTTCTACACGTAAATATGCAGTTTTTTTCGTTTAGAGATTAAGTTTAGGCTTTTATCTTTGAAACACAATCAAAGTTTACACGGAAACTAATTAAATAATTAATGATAAGCGCTTTTTAATAAGCATAGTCCGTACAAGAAGGCGCCATTTTTGCACGTACCTAATAAGAATAAAACCATGGCGTTCCAGAAGAGTTGACGACCGCGCTGACTTCCGGTTTATCCTGCAGTAAATTTCAAGTTCGGATGATCATAAATGATAAAAACATTTTTTTAATAGAAAATTTGGGAATCTTTTACGAGACTCAGCAGAGTAAAAACGCAAAAAAAAACAAATTACAACAAATAAAAGTAACTGTAAGCTGTAAAAGTTAGTTTCAAACGTGCATGTGCTATTTGTTTGTATTTTAAACCCGTTTGAAGTGCTATTTATTAGAAATCAATAGTTTTGACACCGAATCTTCGAAAAAAAAACATGGCCGATTACTAACAAATGCACTACGAGCGCCATATTGTTTTTGTGAAAACGGTGGGGGAAAAAAACAAGAATTTTTTTTTTTACATCTAATGAAAACTCATTTATAATACGTAAAAATAAAAATAAATTACATAGGTAAGTAGAAAAATATCTATTCTCGTCGTAGGTCAACTTCACTTGTTGCAAATTTATGTTTTTAAACCCTTTCTCGTTCTTTTTTTGGACCCCGTTCGCGCCTCTGCTGAGTCTCGTAACATATACCCGAAAATTTAGAACTGTATTTTTATTATAATAAAATAAGTTGTTAGCTAAACAAATTATCAAATATGTGTTGTTGTTTTTTAATGAAAACATAACAAATCTTTAATAAAAAATCTTTTTTATGAATCAAATATGTTGAAATGTCTTTCTATTGATATAAATAAAGTTTAGAAATGTTTTGTATTTTGATGATGATAAAAATGATAAAAAACGACAATGATAAAAATGATAAAATTCATATTAAGTTGAGATTTCTCAAATACATTTGATTAATAATGTAAGCGTTTGAATTAAATACAAAAATATGATTTTGGGATTCTTTATTGTACTATACGCTTTTATTATTCTTTTTAAATACTTTCAATTATGTTGTTGTTTCACAAAATACAAAAGACATTTTAAAACTTTGTTTAAAACAGTTTATTTTTGTTACTAAATTGTTATAAAATATTTACTTTAAAAATTACTATTAAAATACTAAGTTATTTTATTATATTTTCATAAAAAAATCAAAACACATATATAATGTTGCTGTTTCACAAAACAAGCCATTTCAAAACTTTATTTATATCAATAAAAAGAAGAAATTTCAACATATTTGATTCATAAAAAATATTTTTTATTAAAGATTTGTTATATTTTCATAAAAAAAACTTATTTTATTATAATAAAAATACAATTCTAAATTTTCCGTTAAAAAAAGTTTTTTTTAATCATTTATGATCATCCATACTTAAAATTTACTACAGAATAAACCGAAAGTCAACGCGGTCGTGAACCCTTCTGGAACGCCAAAAACATTAAAAAAAAACATCAATATTATGTCTGTATTAAGAATTTTAGGCACTTCTGTCGTATATATGAAGCAGCAGATTTTCTGACCTTCTACTGAAAATAAAGGGAGGTAATTCAACCGGAAGTGATTTTTTTACAACATAAAAAAAAAAAATGCAAAACGGATTTGTTTTTGGGTAACAAGAAACAAGAAACAATTAACAATTTCTTTTTTTTTATTATATGAAGTAAAAAAAATTTAAATAAAAAATCCTAAACCCTAACCCTAAGAAATCAGGCGGTGTGCCTGTAAAAAATCTATTGTCTTTTTGCGGCTGGTTCATTAAATTACCAATGTCTCGAAGATTAATCTCATTTAACTCCATTTTCTAAATACTAAATTCAACTTCCGGTGAATTCTGAATGAATGGTACTTGGAGAAAAAAAAACGGAACTCTTCAATTTCGATTTCTTAATCGGCAGCTGCTTCATATATACGGCAGAAGTGCCGAATTTTAGACAAATTACAATTTGAGAAAACAATAAAGTTTTGAAAACAATAAAATAAAAAACAAATACATTATTTTAAAAATGGATTCGGTATCTGTATATTATTTGTTTATCACGAAATAACAGTAATACATTCGATGTATCATTTGTGAAATAATATGACGATGGACAAATCTGAAATTGGTATGAATTAGGAAGAACTTTAAAAAAAAAATAATTTGTGGTCATCCATATATGATATGAGGCCTCATTTGCTGCAGAGTGTGACCGGAAGCTTGAAAGGAATAGAACCGTCACGAATAACCAGATTACCAAAATAATTCTAATTTTATCCGTGATATTAATCAAAAAAAGTTTGGTCCTGTTTCGAAATTATTTGCTCTATTATTTTTTTCATCTTCATTTCCGCTTTGCGAACTTCCTGTTCCGGTCATCTTGTATTTAAACTTTCTGCCCTCAAAGCAGGTCAACTCTTAAAAATCATTTCTGTTTTTAAAGCAGATAAAAATCTTTCGACGCAAATTATAAAACAAAAAGTAAGTATTACTACTTGAATTCAGTTTCTTTTTTGAGGGTCTTTATTTCTACAGGCGCGCACTAAACCATTCTCTCTCTCTCTCATATATATATATATATATATATATATATATATATATATATATATATATATATATATATATATATCCAAAATTAACCAACGTTGCAATTTTCACATGTAAACGAAAAGATCGCAAACATTCAAGAAACTACCAGTTTGTGATGAAATTTTCAGCATTTATTGAAAAATGAGGCTTAGAAGCATCACAACCGTGCCGCAGAACTTCCGTTGTAACATGAGTCCTAAACCAGACCGGTGTAGCGTGGAAAATGTCGTCTGTATATTTTTGGTCAACAAATAAGAAAAGCAAAATGATTTCAATATTATTTTTTGGACCATACAAAGAATACGGACCCCAAAACAATGGCCAAACAAAAGGGACGCTTTTTCGTCTTCACCGGTGTCTTCCGGTTGACCTGGCCTAACACACGTGCACTCTATTTAAAACTTTTTAATAAACAAGCGAAATCATAAACAAACGAAAGCATCCAAAATACTTTTTTCTTTTAAAACATCTAAATATTTGGGGGGGGGGGGTATATTATATATTTATTATTTCGCGTCACTATTTACTTGTCTCCCCACGAGGGCAGAATGTATAATAAAATCTTATAGCATTGTATTTTTACAATAAGTTTTACATTTAATAAAACAGAAGAATCTATTATTCGTGTTGTGTATTTTAAGAAAAGGAGGGATTATATTTACAACTTTTTAATGAATAAACAAAACCTCGAAGCATCCAAAATCATAAATATATAATATTATATTATATATTCCATTTTCAAAATGGATATATATTATTAATATATATACATTTTGAAAATGGATATATATATATATATATATATATATATATATATATATATATATATATATATTTATTATTCAATGTAGGATGCGTTTAATCTTCCGTTTTGCCTCCCCATGAGGGCGAACTTAGACTTCAAAAATAAGTTTGTAAACTGAGGAAATTTAAAGTTAACAAACGTTTTTCCTTTTCGTCTGTTAGCAACAAGTATAAACAAACGAACTAAGATTTGACAAATTTGACATCATTTTATTTACAAATCTTTTTATAACTTGACGGTGAAGACGGGAAAGCGTCCCTTTTGTTTGGCCATTGTTTTGGGGTCCGTATTCTTTGTATGGTCCTATTTTTTTAAATTATTAAAACTAAAACGTTAAATTCTTTGAAAGTTTTTACTAGGCCTATCACACAAATCGAACTTTTAGAAATCTATTCTTAACATGGAGAGGGCGGGTGGACGGGGTGCTTTTGTTAACTATTCTGTAACTTCATTGAAATTTGTTGAGCCGTAAAATAAAATTAAAACCTTTTTTTTGTCGGTACAGAATCTAATTTTAATTTTTTCTAAAAATGCGATGGGTGCGATGCTCCCCCCGTCCCCCTGTATCCCCCGCCCCCCGTATCCTCCCCACGCCCCCCACCCCCACGCCCCCTCCATGTTAAGAGTGGATTTAAAAAAATCCGATTTGTGTGATTGGCAACGTTTTAATTTTAATCAACAAATATTCATGACCAAAAATATACAGATGACATTTTCCGGACGACACCGGTCTGGTTTAGGCCTCATGTTAGAATGGAAGTTCGGTGGCACGGTTGTGATGCTTCTAAGCCAAAAATGAATTGTTTTATGATAGGTGCATTATTTTATAAACCTGAACGGACCTTTTTTTACTTTATGCTGGGAAAGTAAGGGAGATAACTTATTTCTAGATTTTTTTCAACAGTTGATTTAAAGATTTCCGAGTATCATTCTATGTATTCGTGAAAACAATATTAATATTGTTTCTCGGGTTATTGTTCATTAATATTCATGGCGAATGGGCATAACAGGTAGGAACGCTGGCTTCCAGTGGAAAAGGGTTGAAGAAACTGTCTACGGATGCCTGAAAGTGATACAACAATTTTTTTATTCATATTAATTTCAGACTTTTCTTTTTGTCATATTAATTTCAGACTTTTCTTTCATCATATTCTAATAATTAACATAATACAGACTATTTGAAAAATAATTTATTTGTTTTTATTTGATTGTTTTCAAAACATTTTTTTTGTAATAATAGTGAAAACCTTTTTTCTTGGAAATGGAGTAACTTCCGGAATCAAACTTTTTTCTTAGAAATGGAAATGCCCTAACCCTAAACCCTAACCCTCCCCAAAAACATTATTTTCACTAAATATTAAAAAAAAACATTGAATAAAAAAACACATTCCGTTGCTCAAAAACATTATTTCTTGAAAAAAAAAGAAGATTATTCTATTTTGTTTATTTTTTTCAATGAAAATTTTTTTAAAGTTTTGAAAACAATCAAATAAATTATTTTTCAAATAGTCTGTATTATGTTAATTATTAGAATATGATGAAAGAAATGTCTGAAATTAATATGAAAAAAAGAAAAGTCTGAAATTAATATGAATAAAAAAAATTGTTGTATCACTTTCAGGCATCCGTAGACAGTTTCTTCAACCCTTTTCCACTGGAAGCCAGCGTTCCTACCTGTTATGCGCATTTGCCATATTCATTGAGTTTCATTGTTTCGTAATATTTGTTAAAATCAATTGTTGGGACCATATGGATTTCAAGCATTCTAAAATGAGTACCGACCAAAAGGACACTTTTTTTTTCTAGTAACATCGGACTTTTGAATTTCCGTTTGAGTTGAATCGTAACCAAAACAAATCGTAAACAGAACACGTAAACGCACTTTTAGGTCACAGACTTTTATTAAAGAAAAAGAGTTTTACTATTAAAAAAAGGTTGGCACTTGTATAGATGCGGTACACGAGCCGAAATTTATTTTAGAAGAGTTCCAATGGTGTAAGGGGCAGACAATTTCTCCGAAAATGGAAAATATGCATTTTTTTTAAATAAGAAGTTATGCAAATTCAATTAATAGAACATTTTTCGAAGAAATAACAATTTGTGAAAATCAACAGTATATTGATAGAACATTTATTGAAGAAAATAGAATTTGGGAAAATCAACAGTATATTTTTTCATTTCAAAACCAACAAAACGAACAGTCCTATTCATCTCCACACAATCCCTGATATCTACATTCATCTCCACACAATGTTCCTTTTGAAGTGTCTTGTTTATTTTCTTAATATAGAATATTGTGACGTTAGCAGAAAAATGAGACTCAGTGAAATGGCCTTCTCATTTTATGACAGCCACTGCTAGACATGTAATACCCCAGGGCTGTCAAGGCTCAAATAAGTTGGCACATTCATTTCTAAAAATGGTTTCACCAAATAATGCAAGCATGATCCAATTGCAAATCAAGCCAGAAATTCTTTAGGAAATGAGATATCTGACTATCACAACAGCAATACATATAGCAGTGACAGAAAAAGAACATATCATTTTGAAGAGTTACACAAACCATCTTCACATTATGCTCAGTCTAACAGGTTTGCATATAGGATGGTAGGAGAATGTAAAGTAATATTGCAAAAGGCACAAGAGACCAGACAGGACAACTTGTCAATTATGTAATATAAACCGACAATACTGTCAGCTAACCTTAGGTCTCCAGCAAAAATAATCCATGATGAAAAGATATTACTTCTCTATGACGTACACGTTTATGTGATAAACATGTTCATCATAAACACAATCAACCTGTTCCATGATGGAAAGATATTACTTCTCTATGACGTACACGTTTATGTGATAAACATGTTCATCATAAACACAATCAACCTGTTCCATGATGGAAAGATATTACTTCTCTATTACGTACACGTTTATGTAATAAACATGTTCATCATAAACACAATCAACCTGTTCCATGATGGAAAGATATTACTTCTCTATGACGTACACGTTTATGCAATAAACGTTTAATTTATCTTTCTTCCACAGCGGTAAGATGTGACACAAGGTCGGGAAAGTGGGACTTGAAAAGCCAGCACCCTTAAGAATGAAGAGCGCTCTGGCCTGCAAAAAATGCCTGGGCAGCTCCGTCAGCATTCCCCGCTAGGGGCGCTTCAGGCGATTAGCAATAAACTAACCCCTTCTCAAAGGTGAGAAGACAAAGCCTGGGAGGGTGGACCTCCTAGAACTGCACGGGACAAACCCACAAACCGGCGGAATCAAGGCCCGAAGGCCAAGATGTACCGGTCTATAGGGTGTAGTATCCATCTGAATAGATACTACACTTTTTCACCACATTAACCTGTTTCATAGAAAGGTTCGTAGCAGTTGCTGAAGCTTCTGTTTAAGTTACATTTTGATGAACAAGACTCTTCCTTCTAAATATAAATATAAGTGTTTTAAAAAGGAAAAGTAATAAGTGACTAGTTTGAAGACCAAATTCGTTCAAATAACAATAGTGAAATCCAGAAAAATCAAGTTTTAATCCTTTGGAAAATGCTTACCATTCGCTGAAAAGTACTCTTATAATTAAATCCTTTGGAAAATGCTTACCATTCACCGAAAAGTACGCTTATAATTAAATCCTTTGGAAAATGCTTACCATTCACCGAAAAGTACGCTTATAATTAAATCCTTTGGAAAATGCTTACCATTCACCGAACAGTACCCTTATAATTAAATCTTTTGGAAAATGCTTACCATTCACCGAAAAGTACCCTTATAATTAAATCCTTTGGAAAATGGTTAATGTTCACCAAAAAGTACCCTTGTAATTAAATCCTTTGGAAAATGCTTACCATTCACTGAAAAGTACCCTTATAATTAAATCCTTTGGAAAATGCTTACCATTCACTGAAAAGTACCCTTATAATTAAATCCTTTGGAAAATAGTTAATGTTCACCAAAAAGTACCCTTATAATTAAATCCTTTGGAAAATGCTTACCATTCACCGAACAGTACCCTTATAATTAAATCCTTTTGAAAATGCTTACCATTCACCGAAAAGTACCCTTATAATTAAATCCTTTGGAAAATGGTTAATGTTCATCGACCCTGTTAAGTTTGTTGAATTATTTGGCTTTTTAGCATTAATTAAAAAGTCGATAAGAATATTAAATTACTAGCAAATATGGGTTCTCTTTACTCAAATATTTTTACAAGTAAATTTGAATCTTACTTTAAATCAAAATAAATCAACGAATGAATTGAATAAAAAAAATTGACATTCGTAAAATTTGGTGATCCAATCCAAAGTGATCAGATGTTGCCAAAAGTCTGGCCACTTTGTATGTACGTTTCATTTACTAAATGGTATGGTTTAGAATGAAAATATTGGAATTTAGAAGTATGAAGTGTGGAAAAATGAAAGTAGTATTATATATGAAGCGAATGCAAAAGAATAAAAATTAAAAGGGAGCATTTTCGAAAAGATTAAAACATGACTTTTATTATGTTTTGTTTTTCAGAAGTTTTCAGATGAAGAATTATAATTGGTATTATTTTGACTACTGTCCTCATCGTTGATGTTATTCACACAATGCAAGAATATGTTGCGCAACGGATATAAGTGCTAAGTAATAATTAGTTGTAAGTGAGTCTTCGGCTTGTTTAATGTTAGATCCTCAGTATGGGCATCAATAAAAATACAATTACGAATTCTGGTGTTACCAGATCAGGCTGTCTGACAATATCGGGTTTCTGACCCAAACTGCACCAAACATTGATGTTTTATTGTTTTTCTCTTTGCAAAACTTAATCATGTTCTGCAAAATCCAAAACAAAAAACAACAATTTCCCTTCCCCTTTTTTCCCCCTTTTTACTCAGTCAAGCAGCATGAATAAATACAGTAATGTATAAAGAACTTTAAACATTTGCGAAAATGACCAGATTCGGCATTAAATAACCCGAAAAAGGGTTGATATGCCATAAACCAAAACAGCAAAACCAAACACTTTGAATAAATGCTTCAAACTAGTCACCGATTTACATTTTTAATACTTATTTTGGACAAATGACAAAATGGTTACATTTTAATAATAAACTGACATTTTAATTATTCTGGTGTATAGATATATTATTTTAACGATTGGTTGAGTCGAAATAAATTGAAATAAAAAATATAAAAGACTTAGAGAAAAAGAGTACTTGGTATTTCATGAAGAGTCGATAGACAATAAATACAAAATTGTGCTGGTGCAAAACGTTTTTTTCTAGTAGCATTTTACACATTTTATTTAGTCTTGTGTTTATTTTACACTAATAACCTGAGCTTCAGAGTTTCCCTTTAAAGCTGGGAGAGATATTGTTTTAGTTGAAAGGAATTGAAATACAAATTAATTAGTCATGTGAGACAAAAATAGGACCCTATGATAAAGCGATGAGTAACCTGAAAAGGGCAGTAACTGTGGAAATATGCATAATTGGTGGTGGTGGAGCCAGTGACATGAAAAAAGGAATAACTCTGGGTATATGGACAATTCGTGGTGTAGGGGGTTGTTTGCCACTGAATATTGCTTCTACATTTGAATTAGAATCTCTTGATGAGAATTGTGGTTGTGACCTTGAAAGTCTCAGGTACACTATATTGAACAGCTATTCAGATATTGGTATAGCAAGTAAATCAAGTGCTTCATTAAGTTGTATTTATTATACCCTTTTTACTTTGTAGAGCATTTCTAAAAGCACTAGAAATTATAAAGAGATTGCTAATTTTTTTTATGTTGAGCAAATTTTCAGATATATGCTATTGGTATAGTTAGTAGATCAGGTGCTCCATTAAGCTGTACTAATTATATCTTTTTAATAATAAAGCATTTCAAAAAGCACTATAAATTATGAAAAGATTGTTAAATATTTTGATGGAAATGTGATATAAAATAATTCTGTATATTCAATAAGTTGATTTTAATGCATATCTGACTTTATTTTTATGTAAGATTCGTGTATTGATTTTTATTTTTATTCACAGGTAACCGTTACAGTGGAGAATAAATAAACTCAAAGTTAACAAGAAATAACAGGAAAAAATTTGTATTCTTCTGAATTGGGTGGATCAGCATTTTCACAAATTTCTCATTCAAGAATATACATGGAATGATGTAGAGAAATGAAAAAAATACCTGAGATAAATATGTATTTTTGTTAAATGCATGGATTAATGACTTTCAAAGATTCCTCATTTAATCAGTTATATGAAAACCTATGCTGATGAATACACATGGTGGAGAAAAACAATTTTTGTAAAGTGTGTGACATTTTCAAAGAAGATCCATTTTAGTAGACGTTTGGTGACATTGGAAACGAATGTTAATCTTGTGCTGTTAGTGGCTTAGCAGTTTCAGTCAGTACAATACTTAAAGGATATATCAAACCTATGAAGTGTATGCGGCAGCATTTCAAATAATCATTATTTGACTAGACATGCAAATACATGATTGAGAAATATTCTTTATGCCATTTTCAGTCCATGCTTACCAAGATCACACATGTAACCACATGCACTAGAAAAACTTTATTCCTGTGAAGTGTGTACATACCATTTTCAAGTAATTTTCATTTCAAAAGTCACATCTGAACACAAACCAAATCTTAGAAATCCGAAAACATTGGTCTTATGTGTCGAGCAAAGATAATCTTATAAATCCACTTGGTAGGTTAGACTCTTGTAGAAGTGTTGAAGAATACAAGAATATTCTTATTTTTGTGAAGTGTGTGACAGAGCTTTTTCAGGAAATTTTTATTTGAAAGAACAAATGGCAACACACACTCAAGAGAAACCTTATTCTTGTGAAGTGTGTGGCAAATCATTCGACACTAATTCTGAACTACAAATGCACATGCGAAAGCACAAAGGGGAGAAGTCTTATTTTTGTGAAGTGTGTGGCAGAGCATTTTCAGTCAATGCTCATTTAAGATATCACATGAGAACACACACTGGCGAGAAACCTTATTCTTGTAAAGTCTGTGGCACATCATTTTCAAGGGCATTTCATTTAAAAAGACATATGCGAACACACACCGGAGAGAAACCTTATTCCTGTGAAGTGTGTGGAAGAACGTTTTCAGTCAATTCTCATTTAAGAGATCATATGGCTACACACACTGGAGAGAAACCTTATTCTTGTAAAGTGTGTGGCAAATCATTTTCAAGGCATTATTCTTTAGTAACACACATACAAATGCACACAGGAGAGAAACCTTATTCTTGTGAAATGTGTGGCAAATCATTTGGACATAATTCTTCTTTAAATAACCACATGCGAAAACACATCGAAGAGAAACGTCATTCTTGTAAAGTGTGTGGCAAATTATTTAGATACAATTTTGAAGTACAAATACACATGCGAACACACACCGGAGAGAAACCTTATTCTTGTGAAGTGTGTTGCAAATCATTTATAAAGAATTCTAATTTAACACAACACATGAAAACACATATGAGAGAGAAACCTTATTCTTGTGAAGTGTGTGGAAGAGCATTTTCAGCAAATCATAATTTACAGGCACACATGGCCAAACACACTGACAACAAGCCTCATTCTTGTAAAGTGTGTGGCAAATCATTTTTATGGAATTCTCATTTAACAAGACACATGCGAACACATTCGACTGAAGTAAAATTAAACAAAAAGTCTAAAATAGCGAGTTAATGTCTGTCATCTCATCTCCAGCGAAAACACAAAGATAAAAAAAAGAGTATGAATTACCTACTAGACACCATCCTCGAGTATCTTCGATCTCTGTGTACAAGGCTTTGTCAGGACAACATGACATGAGGATACTTCCCCCAACAAATAAACTTTGACCAAATATTCAAAATAACACAGTATTCGAAGTCCAAATAATATCCCCATGACACAGTTATACACTGGCTCATACGAGGAATGGTGCACCTTCTCCTAGTGATGTTACCTCAAGTAACAGCACTAAGCTGGATATTCCACCAGACTAGATGAATTATTGTCCTGGAATCCGGTAAGACTAAAAGACCACAAGAAAAGTATACTATAAAATAGTTAACTGGTCAATTAGGGAGAGGAAAATTTATGTTCTTCACTTCTTTACTAACTCAACGTTTGAGAGGTAAAGTAGTAATTTTCTTCAACACTCGAATATCTCATATAGGAATAAAGTGTTAGCCCGAGGAAGGGGACCCTTGATTTCGGAGAAGTTTGACGTAAAGTGAAACAAAAATGAGAGAAACCATATCTTTGTGAAGTTTGTGGAAAATCATTTTCAACAAATTATTCATTAGTAAAACATACAATTGCACACAGAGAGTAAACCTTATTCCTGTGAAGTGTGTTGCAAATCCTTTACATGTAATTCTTCTTTATTAACACACATGTGAATTTACACAGGAGGGAAAAGAAACTGGAATCTTAGGAAATTCTCCATCATCCCAGTAATTATAGGAGCAACAGGACTAATAAAAAAATTTCAAAAGCTATCTGGCGAGTATACCCGGTGAACTGAGTGCAAGAGAAATAAAAACAATTGCACTTAAAGGGACGGTTAGAATCTTAAAAAGATCTCTAGGCTGGAGTGTCTGAAATAGCCGGTGAATGTCTGGCATCCGGTAGGATGCCCCATCTCCAGCAAAAACGGAAAGATAAGAAAAATAAATATAAAAGGAGAGAAATCAATTGGCTCCCCGACAAGTATCCCACCACCATCAGCTGTCTATTTACAATCACAAGATAGCCCCTTATTGAACTTAAGTTCTTCCTCACCACTCACTGACACCACTGTTAACACCTGAATCTCCAGCATTACCTCAGAAATTACCGGAATACGATGATGAACAATTTGCCTTCGAAGAAGAAGTTGGTAATACCATTGAGGAAGTTCAGATAATGAGGCTGGAGGAAAGACGTCAACTGCCAAAAATCCAAGCCTCAAGAGCTATAAGGGATGAAATAAAAACCATAAACATCGCTCTCCAAAGACTTGTTGCATCCAACATATCCCTCACGGAGCTGAATCAGGTAACATATGCTGTAGGACTCTACATTGTCAGAAAAACACTCCCTCAATTCCAAAAGCAACACCACTGGTGAAACTGAAGCTCCAGAAACAAGTAAATCTTTGCAGAAAGGAAGTGTCTCAGATCAAACAATTCCTTGCCGCCCCTACAGTGCTGGAGCGGTTGAGGAACACCATCTGTACATTCGGTTTTAAATACAAAAAAAAAACGTAAAAGAAATTGAAAACGTTGCAAGGGAACTTAAGAAAAAAAGATCCCAGCATTTGCCAAAAGAATCAAAGAAAAAGATAGCAAGCACAGACAGTTAAAAAAGAACGCAAGATTGTTCTACCAGAATTTAGTGGGAGAGAAAATAATGGTGGAAAAGCTACTGGAAGAGAAGGAGCTAGAAGACTACTGGAGGCCTCTGTTTGAGAATGAGGGACCATGCAGGCTCAGTTTTAAATATGAGAAAAATTTAGAGAAAATTAAAAAATAGCGAAGGATCTTGAAGGCAAGATTCCAGCAGTAGCCGAAAGAATCCAAACAAAGGATAATAAGAACAGGGCGAAAGTAGGAAACTTAATAAGAGAGAAAATTACGGTGGAAAAGCCACTGAAAAAGCAAGAGCTAGAAGACTACTAGAGCCCTCTGTTTGAGAATGAGGGACCATGCAATCAAGAGGCCAAGTGGATCTTAGCTCGAAGTAATTAAAGCAAGCCAGAAATGCCAGAGCCAGAAATAACATCTGGAATGATAAAACGAAAGTTGGATCAATTTCAAAATCACAAAAAAACTTGGCAAAGACAAAATACCCAATTTCTGGCTTAAGCAACTAACAGCACTTCATAGCCATTATAGTAGTTGCTTCACCAGACTGTTGAGGGGTGAGGAGGGCACACGAACATGGCTAGTTAAAGGTGATACAAACCTCATACCCAAAACGAGCTAGACACAAAATCCTACTAAATACACGCCAATCTGCTGCCTCACTACAACCTACAAACTTTTCACTGGCCTAGTTGCAGACAGAATCTACCTAACATCCCTCTTCTCGAGCATACCTGGAAAAAGAACAAACACGGTGCAGGATGAAGTGTTTAGGCACCAAGGACCAATTGTTGATCAATAAGACAATCCTTGAGGACTGTAGGAAGAGGCAGAGAAATCTAAGCATGGCGTGGATCGATTACTAAAAGGCATACGATAGTGTGCGCCACACATCGCTTCTTTGCTGCCTTGAACTATATAAGATCTATCCGGTCATCAAGAAAACTATGGCAGTACATGTAAATATGTGGCAAACAACCATGGCATTAAGACACACTAATGGAACAATAAAAATCTCGACGTCAAGATCTGAAGAGGAATCTTCCAAGGAGATAGATTATCTTATCTGCTCTTTTGCCTGGCGATTGATCCACTAAGTAAATTACTAAACAAAAGCCGGAGTGCCTACAATCTGAGCCAGGGCCTCCAACAAGACCCAAACAAAGGAGTCAACCACCTGCTCTTAATGGATGACCTCAAGCTGTATTCTTGTTCAGATGCTGACTTAAGCTAACTCCTGCAAACGGCCGAGAGTTGCCGAGCTGAAGCAGCGAGCAGCCGACATTTTTGATACGGTGCTGCGTCCTATGATAACGTTTTGCTTGTTTTTTTTTTTAGGGTAAGGAATTTTTAAAAAGAAACAAACAAAGAAAATTAAACATATTCACATGAATTTTTTGGAAGAAGCAACAGGAAAAAAAAACAATTCGGATTTTGAACAAAAAAAATTAGCCGAAAATGCCTCGGTTTTCTAACAAAATCTCGATTTCAGAACCACGCCGACGGCAACCGAAGCATATGAAAAGTTAAAAGTTGTGTGCAGGGTTGCAACTTCTGGGGTTTTAAATCCAGATATATTTTTTTTAATCAATCTGGGTTTTATTTTTTTTATCTGGGGGTTTTCAGAACTATATAAAAAAAATAAAAATATTACAAAATGGTAGTAAAATGGTAGAAAATATACACTAAAATTCATAAAAACAATTTTTTTATGATATAAGGTTTTAGATTACACATTATATATGGACGGCGGCACCGGGGGGCAGAGGGGGGCTGAAGCCCCCTCATTTTTTGTCTTGCTCTCCCCCCCCCACGTTTAGGTCATCGATAATTAAGTTGATATGAATGTGTTTAACCGCCCCCCCCCCCCTTTTTAGGAGAAGCCCCCCGCCACACACTTTCATAACTGTCCCGCCACCCTGTTATAATTAGTATTAAAGGGAAAATATGATTCGATTTTCAAACAATTCGGTTTAGAACAGCTTTTCGGAATGAATTATGTTCTAAAACCGAGGTTCTACTGGGTAAATAAGAAATTTTGTTCTTGGATTAAAAAGCATTGTTTATATGGTAATATGAATTATTAAAAAAATAATAATGAACAATTAGAACGTCATACAATGCATTTTAGTTTTATTAAATTTTATTTATTCATTTTTTCAATTTAATTTTCGAAGATATACTTCCTCGCTAGAATTTCAAATAAAGATATATTAAAATACATTTTTTTCTTTTCTTCATCTTGTTTTCTGGTGTGTTATCAATTCGTGTGTAAAAATAAAAATATTTCTTATTCATTTTGCACTGTCACGTGACGTTCTTAACTAAAGAGGCTCTCATCCCAAATTCGTTTTAACACACGAATTGATAACACACACAAAAACGAGATGAAGAAAATAAAAAAAGTATTTGAAATTTTGACGAGGAAGTATATCTTCGAAAATTAGATTGAAAAAATAAATAAATAAAAATTAATTAAACTAAAATGCATCGTATGGCGTTCTAATTGCTCATTATTATTTTTAATAATTCATTATATATATATATATATATATATATATATATATGTTACGTAAACACGAGTTATCTCCCGTTGACTTAAGTGACTCCCACCGTCACTATTGACTGCTACCTCCCACTACTTGTATTAGTGGTAAACTGCTATGTATTCAGTGTAAATAAATTGTTCGTTACGTACACACGTGTGTCTCGCCTCTGTTAATGAATGCTTCAATAACAAGTTACTAATATGGCTTTATTTAATACTCACCTGTATCAACGCATAATATAAAATGGTGTCAGAATAAAACATCGAACCGTCAACACTCACAGCCGTATATCAATATTTTCAAAAAAAAAAAAAAAATAGAATTTTTACCACATCCAAAAGAATTAAATTTCTCTTCGGATAATCTCGGACAGGAATGGGAAACTTGGAAAAACCAATTTCAATTGTTCCTGCAAGCTACAGAGTCGGACAAGAAACCGGAGAAGGTGAACACTTCAATATTGCTGACCTGTATAGGAACCGAGGGAAGGAAAATATATTATACGTTTAACTTTGAAAATGACGAAGAGAAGCTAAACTTGAAAAAAGTTATAGAAAAATTTGACGCGCACTGCCAACCAAGAAAAAACCTGACGTTTCTCACATATCAATTTCTCACGTGCAAACAGAAAGAAACACAGATATTTGATGAGTACGTCACAGAACTACGGCAAAAGGCAAACAAATGTGAATCTGGTGACCTCACTGAAAGACTAATAAAAGACATTCTAATTTGTGGCGTTAATGACAACATGTTGAGAGAAAGAATGCTCAGAGAACCTTCACTGGATTTACAAAAGGCGATACAAGCAGGCCTGAGTGCTGAAGAAACGAAGAGACACTCCAAGATAATGGCTACATGCGAAACAGAAAATATCTCAACAATTCGCAATCCAAAGAAAAACAGGCTGTCGTCCAAAGTAATGTTCAAACGTGAAGACAAAAAGCCCGCGAAAACACAACAATGGATTGAGACATGCACCTACTGCGCTGGGTCACATCAGAAAGGAAACTGTCCAGCATACAATAAAAACTGCACAAATTGCGGCAAAAAAGGACACTTCGCTCGAATATGTCGAACGAAAAAGAAGAAACTATATAATGTCGGACACTCACACAATTCAGACCACGTGGAACAAAATCAGTTTAACATGGACGCCATATTGAAAAAAAATGTAGACGCACTACAAACTGACAAATGGAAAGTAAAGATTCGAGGCAACGAAACACTTGTAGCAGTTACCTCCTCCTTTCAAAACATAACTGAACCGGTTGGCCGTTAGGTGTCGCTTTTTCACCGACAGGTGGCGCTGAAAACGACACCACAGTTATCTGCCCTTCGGACTATAAAATCCGTTGCAAACGGAAATTCGCTCTCTTCTTCACCGACCAGCCTCGACAGAACGACGCTGACACTAGCGTTCCGTTTCACTTTTCTCTTCTGGTCGATTGGCCTCGGCAGAACGACGCTAATACACTAGCGCTTCGTCTCACGCTTTTCTCTTGAACTGGTCTCGGCAAAACAACTACCAACACACGTTTCTTCCGTCAGCACGTGGTCAAACAACGGTAAGAGTTCTCAACTCATTTTCTTTGTGTACGACTTTCAAAGACTTTTCCTACGCCGGATTCATTTCTTCTTATACCTTTTCAAGAACCGTTTTTCCATCGACACACATGCATACATCACACACTTCATCATTCCACGTACACACACGTTCAATAAACGTTATTTGAACTAACTTATTTTGTTTATTAATTATTACTCTGTCTTTGCATGCAACATCGCTTGGTTTAATGAACACGTCCATAATCGGGGGAACACGACCCTCGATCCTAACAATTGGTGACCCGACGTGCAAGCTTTGTTGTATGTGACGAAGTAATTAATTTCGTACTAGAACAAAAATATATATATATATCATTTCTCGTTTTTTCTTTCGTGGTGAAACGAATTACGCACCCATCTTTTTCCTTTTTTTTCTACCCACGTGGTAGAAATATACAAACAAACAAAAGAAAAGAAGCCGCCATCTTTATTTTTTTCCTGGCCACGTGGAAATACCCAAACAAAGAAAAACAAAAACATTTCTCGGCTCTCCGAGTATAAAACAAATTACAATTTCATTTTTTTCTTCTCTTTCTCCACCCACGTGTCGGAAAAATATATACAAAGAAAAAGATAAACTTTTGCCAATCCTTTTTTTTCTTTTTCGACGAACAAAAGGACCTTACAATACGCCATTTCCTTTGTTTTGAACACGTGGGGATAAAAAGAAAACAAACGCTCACACGCTGCCCATCTTTTTCGTGACCACGTGTTGATAAAAAATTCAAAATAATGCCGCCATCTTTTTCTCTGACCACGTGGAAATGAAAATTCAAACAAAAAAAAGAAAATACGAATTTATTTTCTGTTTCAACAACAAGCAAAAAAAGGGAAGCCGCCATCTTTTTTCTCTAACCACGTGGAAATGAAAATTCAAACAAAAAAAAGAAAATACGAATTTATTTTCTGTTTCAACAAAAAGGGAAGCCGCCATCTTTTTCTCTAACCACGTGGAAATGAAAATTCAAATAAAAAAAAAAAAGAAAATACGAATTTTTTTTCTTTCTTTTGAACAACAAAGGAAAGAGAAGCCGCCATTCTTTCTCTACGTGGAAACGAACATTCAAACAAACTAAAACGAAAACAAAAAACGTCATTCCTCGTGTGAAACAAATTACGACTCCATTTTTTCTTCCTTTTCCCTTCTACCCACGTTGTTGGAAAAATATATAGAAAACAAAACTGCTACAAAACAGACAACACACGATGCCAAACTCGAACATCACCAAGCCCCATGACTTAATACTGGTTGTAAAAAGTCAGGCTCAGCAAGCACCAACATCACCCTTCAAGGCCTACCAACCCTCTTCAACAACTGTACGTTCGATGATCTACAGGAGGACACATCAACTCGAACGACGCGCACTAACACCAGTACAGACCCACTTGTACCTGGACCTGCTAACTCACTTGCAGACATTTGTGCATCTGATTTTGACCATAGTGTACCACCAATCTCAGCAACTAGATACTTGTTCATCAGCTCCACAACACGGACTAATTAACATGAACAACATCAACAACTGCACAGACTCACTTGTGCTCATTCATCAACACCTGCACAGACTCACTTGTGCTCATTCATCAACACCTGCACAGACTCACTTGTGCTCATTCATCAACAACTGCACAGACTCACTTGTGCTCATTCATCAACAACTGCACAGACTCACTTGTGCTCATTCATCAACAACTGCACAGACTCACTTGTGCTCATTCATCAACACTTGCACAGACTCACTTGTGCTCATTCATCAACACCGCACAGACTCACTTGTGCTCATTCATCAACACTGCACAGACTCACTTGTGCTCACTCATCAACACTGCACAGACTCACTTGTGCTCACGCATCAACACTGCACAGATTCACTTGTGCTCATTCATCAACAACTGCACAGACTCACTTGTGCTCATTCATCAACACCGCACAGACTCACTTGTGCTCATTCATCAACAACTGCACAGACTCACTTGTGCTCACTCATCAACAACCGCGCAGACCCACTTGTGCTCACTCATCAACAACCGCACAGACCCAAGCACCAAACATTCCCGGACAACACTGACAATTCAACGTTCGTTCATCAGCTCCGCATCACGCAGACTAATCAACATGAACAACGCCACCAACAAGTGCAAATTTGCTTGCGCTCAAACTTGATGCAGACCCAATTGCATGCAAACACGCAGATCCACATGCGTTACAAACACTCAATTCCGCAGACGCACTTGCGATCAATCATTCAATACAGATAGAAAAACAGAAATAACTAGCGTGCACACTACTTTTTCTAACAGCTAAACAGACATACCCACAAAGAATGCTTCTCATCTACAACTGTACATATTGAATAATATTTTCAATATTTTTCAATCTGGGGGGGGAGTCCTTGTAGCAGTTACCTCCTCCTTTCAAAACATAACTGAACCGGTTGGCCGTTAGGTGTCGCTTTTTCACTGACAGGTGGCGCTGAAAACGACACCACAGTTATCTGTTCTTCGGACTATAAAATCCGTTGCAAACAGAAATTCGCTCTCTTCTTCACCGACCAGCCTCGACAGAACGACGCTGACACTAGCGTTCCGTTTCACTTTTCTCTTCTGGTCGATTGGCCTCGGCAGAACGACGCTAATACACTAGCGCTTCGTCTCACGCTTTTCTCTTGAACTGGTCTCGGCAAAACAACTACCAACACACGTTTCTTCCGTCAGCACGTGGTCAAACAACGGTAAGAGTTCTCAACTCATTTTCTTTGTGTACGGCTTTCAAAGACTTTTCCTACGCCGGATTCATTTCTTCTTATACCTTTTCAAGAACCGTTTTTCCATCGACACACATGCATACATCACACACTTCATCATTCCACGTACACACACGTTCAATAAACGTTATTTGAACTAACTTATTTTGTTTATTAATTATTACTCTGTCTTTGCATGCAACATTGCTTGATTCAACTTTGCACGTTTATAGTCCGGGAACATCACCCTCCCGATACTTAACACACTCATCAACTTCAAAATCGATACAGGTGCTGAAGTAAATGTATTACCAGCAAAAATATATAGAACTATTGAACCAAAGCCAAAATTAAATAACACGTCTATAAAATTAACCGCCTACAACTGTACGCAAATTCCCACGATAGGGAGCTGTGTTATACAATTACAAAATAAAAATATAAAAGTAAGTTCGCATTTCATTGTGGCAAACACAAATGCAAACGCAGTAATCGGCGCAGAAACAGCGGAAGAATTAGGACTGATAAAAAGAACTTATGAAATAAACAAGACGGACATAGAAGCATTAAAAGAAAAATATAAAGATTGCTATGGTGACATCGGAAAATTACCAGTCACACATCATATAACAATAACTCCGGACATAAAACCCGTCATAAATCCTCCAAGGAACATACCGTTTGGGATGAAACCAAAATTAAAAAAGGAGTTAGAAAAAATGACAAAAATGGGAATAATAAAACCCGTTGAAGAACCGACAGATTGGGTAAATTCTCTGGTAATAGTGGAGAAACCGAACGGAAAATTAAGACTATGTTTGGACCCTAGAGACCTAAACAAGGCCATAAAAAGAGAAATTAGACGCTTCAAATGGATATTGGCAAATACCCGTTGATGAAGAAAGCTCTAAGCTATTAACATTTAATTCGCCATTTGGTCGTTATTCGTTCACGCGCCTGCCATATGGAATACATAGTGCCTCTGAAATTTTTCAAGCACAAGTTGCAAAAATAATAGAAGGCATACCTGGAACGAAGAACTCACAGGATGACATAATAATATGGTCAGAAACATTAGAAGACCATATAAAAACATTAGACAAAGTATTCAGTCAACTACGCAAAGCTGGATTAAAATTAAACAAAAATAAATGTGAATTTGCAACAAAGCAATTAACATATTTAGGTCATTTGATCACTGATGAAGGAATAAAACCAGACCCTTCTAAAATAAAGGCAATAACACACATGCCTCTACCCGAAAATAAAAAAGATATCCAACGATTTTTGGGAATGACCAACTACCTGTGCAAGTTCATACCAGAGTACTCAGAGGTAACTACACCGTTTTTTTTCCTTCTTTTCTTCCTCTACACACGTGTCGGAAAATTATATACAAAGAAAAAGACAAACTTTTGCCAATCCTTTTTTTTTCTTTTTCGACGAACAAAAGGACCTTAAAATACGCCATTTCTATTGTTTTGAACACGTGGAGATAAAAAGAAAACAAAAGAAAACAAACGCTCACGCTGCCCATCTTTTTCGTGACCACGTGTTGAAAAAAAAAAAAATTAAAAAAAATGCCGCCACCCCTTGCCATGACCACGTGTTGATAAAAAAATACAAAAAAAAAACGCCATTTTTCTCTAACCACGTGGAAATGAAAATTCAAACAAAAAAGAAAATACGAATTTTTTTTTTCTTTCTTTTCAACAACAAAGAAAAGGAAAGAGAAGCCGCCATTCTTTCTCTACGTGGAAACTAACATTCAAACAAACTAAAACGAAAACAAAAAACGTCATTCCGTGTGTGAAACAAATTACGGCTCCATTTTTTTTTCTTTTTTCTTTTCTACCCACGTGTTGGAAATATATATATAAAGGAAAAGAAAACTACAAAACGACCAACACATGACGACAAACACGAACAACATCACCCTTCAAGGCCTACCAACAATCTTCAACACAACCTGAACAACCACATTTTCCCGGATATTCATCAAGCACCAATCATTTCCGGACATCAGTGACGACACTATGGAAGAAATCACACCAGTTCAAAATGAGTACAACTGCACAAGCACGACTAAATACTCAACAACTGGACGTTCGTTGATCAACTGGGGGACACATCAACTCGAACGACGCACCAACACCAGTACAGACCCACTTGTACCTGGACCTGCTAACTCACTTGCAGACATTTGTGCATCTAATTTTGACCATAGTGTACCACCAATCTCAACAACTAGATGTTTGTTCATCAGCTCCACAACACGGACTAATTAACATGAACAACATCAACACCTGCACAGACTCACTTGTGCTCATTCATCAACACCGCACAGACTCACTTGTGCTCATTCATCAACACTTGCACAGACTCACTTGTGCTCATTCATCAACACCGCACAGACTCACTTGTGCTCATTCATCAACACTGCACAGACTCACTTGTGCTCACTCATCAACACTGCACAGATTCACTTGTGCTCACTCATCAACACTGCACAGACTCACTTGTGCTCACGCATCAACACTGCACAGATTCACTTGTGCTCATTCATCAACAACTGCACAGACTCACTTGTGCTCATTCATCAACACCGCACAGACTCACTTGTGCTCATTCATCAACAACTGCACAGACTCACTTGTGCTCATTCATCAACAACTGCACAGACCCACTTGTGCTCACTCATCAACAACCGTGCAGACCCAAGCACCAAACATTCCCGGACAACACTGATAATTCAACGTTTGTTCATCAGCTCTGCATCACGCAGACTAATCAACATGAACAACGCCACCAACAAGTGCAAATTCGCTTGCACTCAGCATTTTTCGACCGCAGACTCACTTGCGCTCAAACTTGATGCAGACCCAAACAACACGCAGATCCACATGCGTTACAAACACTCAATTCCGCAGACGCACTTGCGATCAATCATTCAATACAGATACAGAAATAAGTAGCGTGCACACTACTTTTTCTAATCTTCAACAGCAAAACAGACATACCCACAAAGAATGCTTCTCATCTACAACTGTTCATATTGAATAATATTTTCAATATTTTTCAATCTGGGGGGGAGTCCTTGTAGCAGTTACCTCCTCCTTTCAAAACATAACTACACCGGTTTGCCGGTAGGTGTCGCTTTTTCACCGACAGGTGGCACTGTAAAGCGACACCAGAGTTATCTGCCCTTCTGACTATAAAAACCGGTGCATAACGGAAAATCCGTCTCTTCCTCACCGACCTGCCTCGGCAGGCAGACGCTGACACTAGCGTTCCATTTCACTCTTCTCTGGTCGGCAGAACGACGCTAATACACTAGCGTTTCGTCTCACGCTTTTCTTCTCAACCAGCATAACAACTACCAACACACGTGGACAAACAACGGTAAGAGTTCTCAACTCGTTTTCTTTGTTTACGACTTTCAAAGACTTTTCCTACGCCGGATTCATTTCTTCTTATACCTTTTCAAGAACTGTTTTTCCATCGACACACATGCATACATCACACACTTCACCATTCCACGTACACACACGTTCAATAAACGTTGTTTGAACTACTTCATTTTGTTTATTAATTATTACTCTGTCTTTGCATGCAACATTGCTTGATTCAACTTTACACGTTTATAATCGGGGGAACACGACCCTCGATCCTAACAGAGGTAAGCGACGCAGAGTTCTCTGAACCTATTTAAGTTTTTGCTTTCTTCCAATTTTCTTTGTTTTGTTTCTTAGAACATGTTTGTAAGACTGATTTATTTCCTGTATTTTCAGTTTTACGGTGAGAAAAAAGGTGAAATATTCAGCGTTGGCCACGTGCGCGCACAATAAATACATTCGCCTGTATTACTCATATTCCGAGATTTTTTGCGCCAGATTGCTTGCTGTTACAGTATTGTTGGATAGACTAGCGAGACCCGTGGAAATTCCACATTTGTATCCTTCATTTGTTGTATGTTGCTGCCATGCTTAAAAATATTTTGACTGTATTAACGCCCGGCATGGGCGTCAATACAATACAGACCCTACGATACCACCTTTGTTTAAACTGAAACATAATAATCTAAGTATTCTGATCAATGTAGTTTCATAATATATCTGGTTATAGGTGTACGACTATCGCTTGCCGGTGGAGTGTAACTTTGTGTGTCCGCGTCGTGGGGACACCTTTCGAAGCGGATGTTAACTTCCTGGCACAGCACACGAGCTCGCTTCGAAACGATAGTTACATTCCCTTAATATAAGGGTTGGATGTTTGACAGGTCTTAGGCGGCGTCATTAATTCTCTCCAGAGAAACAACCTGCTGAAATTGAACGCTTGTATGAAAGGAACAGATAAATCATTTTAGGTATCAAAAATATATTTAATTTACTTTTAGCGAATAAACATAATTAAAACTCAAAAGTCGGCGTACGTACGACCGACTCGCACGAAGTCGAAATTCCAACTGCAAAATTCTCCCTAGCTGTGATAAAAACGAAAGAGAGAGAGCGAGAGGGAAAAGGAGAGAGAGACAGAGAGAGACAGAGAGAGAGAGAGAGAGAAAGAAAGGGAGAGAGAAAAAGAGGAGATAAAACAAGTACACATGTAAATTAGAAAGAGACAGAGTAAAATACAGCAGCGATGTGTTCAATTCACAATTCTGCGGTGACGACATCACTGGGTTCAGCCTTCCTTATCTTTGGTTAACTTCGAGCCCGCGATTACATAAACATTTATCAAACTCAGCTAGGCTCAAATCTGATTGACGACACTCTTTTACGCTGACTTCTTAACTGACATTTTGATTTAATCAACACATTGTCGATATTACGTGTTTCCTTACAAGAACAATAATAATCAGGCACAACGTTTTTAAATAAGGGTCACTATTGTTACGACACATAGGGGTCTATCTCCAAAACCCTTGTAAGAGTTTGTGACATATTTCCATTAAAACAAAGAGGGTACAAGCTATACTTAATGAACTCACAAAAGATGACAACACTTATAACAATATATATATATATATATATATATATATATGAGAGAGAGAGAGAGAGAAAGAGAGAGAGACACACACAGACAGAGTAGATACTTCATAAGATCGTGATGTAATTAAAAGATGAATGATGAAGAATAAGTAAGATGAAGGAAAACGGCAATAAAGGGGCAGAAAAGGAAATGAAACGGGGGACATGAAAAAAGGAGAGAGTGGGTAGAGAAATAAGGGAAGGTGTGAGAGAGAAGAAAAATGTGTGAGAGAGAAAGAAGTAAAAAAAAAGAGAGATAGGAGGTAAAACAGAAAGAGGAAAAGAAGAGCGCATAAAGGCAAATGATTATATATATATATATATATATATATATATATATATAAAATTCCCGAAACCGTTTTTCATGGTAAACAACTGATGATCCCTTAAAGAATGTTAGAAGCAAACTAATAGATTAACTGTAAAAACTACATTGACTTACATGAGTGATTTTCCACTGAACGACTTGGGACTTAAGGGTTTTTTTTTTAGTTTTAATAGTTGAGAAACTTCCGAGACACACACACACACACACACACACACACACACACACACACACACACACACACATATATATATATATATATATATATATATATATATATATATATATATATATATATATATATATAACTATAAGAGTTACCCGGGTTAGAGGGTGGGTATAGAATCATATGAAACATATAAAGAAGTAGCAAATTAAACAGCACCTTTGATGTTGTCATCAAGATATCTTACACACGGAGCTATTCAGATATATGTAACTACTCTTATACTAATGCTGATAAACAGATAAATTTAATTGTGTAACATATTAAATACATGTCATTAGCTAGAGACTCATAACTACTTGGTTTATATTCGCATGCAAATTGTACATATGTAAGCACTTTTATCTATGGTACAATCCATAGTATGTCTTTGTTATTACGGACAGATATGCCAAAAGATGTTATGTGTTGTATATATATATATATATATATATATATATATATATATATATAATGATATATATATATATATAATGATATATATATATATATATAATGATATATATATATATATAATGATATATATATATATATATAATGATATATATATATATATATAATGATATATATATATATATATATATAATGATATATATATATATATAATGATATATATATATATATATAATGATATATATATATATATAATGATATATATATATATATATAATGATATATATATATATATAATGATATATATATATATATATAATGATATATATATATATATATATATATAATGATATATATATATATATAATGATATATATATATATATAATGATATATATATATATATAATGATATATATATATATATATAATGATATATATATATATATATAATGATATATATATATATATATATAATGATATATATATATATATATATAATGATATATATATATAATGATATATATATATATATAATGATATATATATATATATATAATGATATATATATATATATATAATGATATATATATATATATATATAATGATATATATATATATATAATGATATATATATATATATAATGATATATATATATATATAATGATATATATATATATATATAATGATATATATATATATATAATGATATATATATATATATAATGATATATATATATATATAATGATATATATATATATATAATGATATATATATATATATATATAATGATATATATATATATATAATGATATATATATATATATATAATGATATATATATATATATATAATGATATATATATATATATATAATGATATATATATATATATAATGATATATATATATATATATAATGATATATATATATATATATATATAATGATATATATATATATATAATGATATATATATATATATATATATAATGATATATATATATATAATGATATATATATATATATATAATGATATATATATATATATAATGATATATATATATATATATATATATAATGATATATATATATATGTGTGTGTGGGTGTGTGCGTGCGCGCGCGCGTATTTATATAGTAATTTTTAAATCAATTATTATTTTAATTAAACAATTTGATTTAATAAATTCGTGTTTTAAAACATAATGGCTAAGAATAAACAAACTTAGGACGGTTTTAAAAATGAAAAACAGTTCAAATGATATATATATATATATATATATATATATAATGATATATATATAATGATATATATATATATATAATGATATATATATATATAATGATATATATATATATAGATATATAATGATATATATATATATAATGATATATATATATATAGATATATAATGATATATATATATATAATGATATATATATATATAATGATATATATAATGATATATATATATAATGATATATATAATGATATATATATATATAATGATATATATATATAATGATATATATATATATATAATGATATATATATATATAATGATATATATATATATATAATGATATATATAATGATATATATATATATAATGATATATATATATAATGATATATATATATATATATAATGATATATATATATATAATGATATATATATATATAATGATATATATATATAATGATATATATATATATATAATGATATATATATATATAATGATATATATATATATATAATGATATATATATATATAATGATATATATATATATATATAATGATATATATATATATATATAATGATATATATATATAATGATATATATATATATATAATGATATATAATGATATATATAATGATATATATAATGATATATATAAATATAATGATATATAAATATAATGATATATATATATAATGATATATATATATATATAATGATATATATATATATATAATGATATATATATATATATATATATATATAAATATAATGATATATATATATATATATAATGATATATATATATAAATATAATGATATATATAAATATAATGATATATATATATAATGATATATATATATAAATATAATGATATGTATATATAAATATAATGATATATATATAAATATAATGATATATATATATAAATATAATGATTGATATATATATAAATATAATGACATATATATATAATATAATGATATATATATATAAATAAATATAATGATATATATATATATATAAATATAATGATATATATATAAATATGATATATATATATACATTGATATATATATATATGATATATATACATTGATATATATATATATATATAAATATAATGATATATATATATATATATAAATATAATGATATATATATAAATATAATGATATATATATAAATACAATGATATATATATAAATATAATGATATATATATATATAAATATAATGATATATATATATATAAATATAATGATATATATATATATAAATATAATGATATATATATATATATATATAATGATGTATATATATAAATATAATGATATATATATATATATATATATATATATATATATATATATATATAAATATAATGATATATATATATATATATATATATAAATATAATGATATATATATATATATATATAAATATAATGATATATATATATATATATATAAATATAATGATATATATATATATATATATAAATATAATGATATATATATATATATATATAAATATAATGATATATATATATATATATATATAAATATAATGATATATATATATCTATTAATAATGGAGTTTATGTATCTGTCTGTCTGAAGCCGAAACGCCAGTATGACTGTTTTACTGAAACTAATCTTTTTGAAATTCTTTATATACTGTCATCAAAAGTCGTTCAGACACCAGATGGGTGTTGCCATTAACATAAGTTATTCCTTTAAACCTTCAAAAAAATTCATATTTACAAATATACACTTATAACTGCTATTATCAAATTTACATATGTATTTACAATATTTTCCGATAAGGTTATATTAATAAATATTATTCATACAATTAATTAAAGCCATTTTCATCATAAATGGCGTGTTTTCTAAACCATTTCAACGCGAGTACTGTTAAAATTGTAAAGTCATTGGCTGTTTAATCAGTGGTGTCCTCCCTCCCTCCGGTAATTAAATATGGCGATCTGATTAAGCAGCCGATTGGCTGTTTAATCAGTAGTGTCCTCCCTCCCTCCGGTAATTAAATATGGCGATCTGATTAAGCAGCCGATGTTAATATGGCACGTTAAATATGTAAACAACAACGCTGGTATTCACCGTGCTCAGTTTTTCATTTTTAAAACCGTCCTAAGTTTGTTTATTCTTAGCCATTATGTTTTAAAACACGAATTTATTAAATCAAATTGTTTAATTAAAATAATAATTGATTTAAAAATTACTATATAAATACGCGCGCGCGCACGCACACACCCACACACACAGTTCAGGTAAACTTTTTCTTTCCGAGAATTAAAAAACTTTTCGTGTTTACTGTATTTGATTTTTTAATACTTTCATATCCAATATTATCATTTTTTCACGACCTCAACAGAATTTATGATTCCATGTTTTATTTATTAAAAAAAAAAAGATGTGATTTTTTTTTCTTTAATGTCAACAAAATAAACTAACACATTGTACTGGAAAACTATACAACTGATTGTAGAATCAAATTGTTTAATTAAAAAAGGGTTATTAAAAACACTCACACACACACACACACACACACACACACACACACACACACACACACACACACACGCACACACACTGTGTTCACTGTATTTGATTTTTTTGTGCTTTTTCATTTTAGGACCCACGCTAACTTTGACCCGTCGTTACAGTTAGGGTTAGGTTTGTTTTTTTCCGTTTTAATTAAAAATATTTACATGTATAGGGGGGGGGGGAGATAACAAAATTGGGGGAAGGCGGTCAAAAAAATGTTTTGTTTTTTTCTTAACTAAAAAATACTTCAATGACTGGTAATATAAAAAAATTGATGGGGGTACAAAAAAAATTTCTTTCTTTTTAAACTACAGGTCTTTCTATTTATGGGCGAGGGTACAACAAAAAGCGGGGTAGGGTCGAATTTTTTTTTCTTTATTTTCAACTAAAAATATTCTTGGTCATAAACACAGATCAATGTCTAACCACCACAGAAATATGACTGGGGCTCCATTGGCGTACGCGTGAGCCTTCATTTCTCATGCGGCAGCGTAGCAAAAATATGCGACCGGAGAGAGCATATATTTGCTAGTAAATATAATGATATATATATATATATATATATATATATATATATAATGATATATATATATATATATATATAATGATATATATATATATATATATAATGATATATATATATATATATATAATGATATATATATATATATATATAATGATATATATATATATATAATGATATATATATATATATATAATGATATATATATATATATAATGATATATATATAATGATATATATATATATATATATAATGATATATATATATATATAATGATATATATATATATATATATATATAATGATATATATATATATATATATAATGATATATATATATATATATATATAATGATATATATATATATATATATATATAATGATATATATATATATATATATAATGATATATATATATATATATATATATAATGATATATATATATATATATATAATGATATATATATATATATATATATAATGATATATATATATATATATATATATATAATGATATATATATATATATATATATAATGATATATATATATATATATATATATATAATGATATATATATATATATATATATATATATATATATATAATGATATATATATATATATATATATATATAATGATATATATATATATATATATATATATATATAATGATATATATATATATATATATATATATATATATATAATGATATATATATATATATATATATATATAATGATATATATATATATATATATATATAATGATATATATATATATATATATATATAATGATATATATATATATATATATATATAATGATATATATATATATATATATATATATATATAATGATATATATATATATATATATATATATATATAATGATATATATATATATATATATATATATATAATGATATATATATATATATATATAATGATATATATATATATATATATATATATATAATGATATATATATATATATATATATATATAATGATATATATATATATATATATATATATAAATATAATGATATATATATATATATATATATATATAAATATAATGATATATATATATATATATATATATATATATATATAAATATAATGATATATATATATATATATATATATATATAAATATAATGATATATATATATATATATATATATATATATATATATAAATATAATGATATATATATATATATATATATATATAAATATAATGATATATATATATATATATATATATATAAATATAATGATATATATATATATATATATATATATATATATAAATATAATGATATATATATATATATATATATATATATATATACATAAATATAATATATATATAATGATATATATATACATAATAATATATATATATACATAATAATATATATATATAAAATGATATATATATAAATATAATGATATATATATATAATGATATATATATATAATGATATATATAATGATATATATATATAATGATATATATAATGATATATATATAATGATATATATATATATACATAAATATAATATATATATAATGATATATATATGCATAATAATATATATATATACATAATAATATATATATATAAAATGATATATATATATAATGATATATATAAAATGATATATATATATAATGATATATATATAATGATATATATATATAATGATATATATAATGATATATATATATATAATGATATATATAATGATATATATATAATGATATATATATAATGATATATATAATGATATATATATAATGATATATATAATTATATATATATATATATATTTAATGATATATATATATACATATATTGATATATATACATGTATTGATATATGTATATGATGATTTATATATAATGATATATATAATGATATAAATATATATATATAAATGATATAAATATATATATATATATATATATATATATGATATAAATATATATATATATATATATATGATATAAATATATATATATATATGATATAAATATATATATGTAATGTATGTAACATGTGCAGACAGAGTAGTGTCCCTTGAACTAAGAAACCAACTAACATCCGGGTTTTACTATGCATGTGTAGCCGCCATTACAGTAGTATCATCGTGTAAAGAACGACTAATAAAACGAGTTTAAATATACATCTCCTCTTGTGAGTTTATTACAAATTGGCGACGAGGATTCGAAGAAAAAACGAATTATGGCTACTTTCGGTCGGTTGGAATCGTTTGATAGTACAAGTGAACAATGGGACCAATATATCGAACGTCTGGAGAACTTTTTCGAAGCAAACGAGATACCCGACGATACAGCTCACGTGAAAAAGAGGAGAGCGATTTTTTTTATCGGTTTGTGGGAGCAAGGTATATAAACAAATATCAAGTTTATTAGCTCCAGAAAAACCGAAAGATAAAGAATTTGACGAACTTGTCAAAATCATGCAAAATTATTTCAGCCCAAAGCCGTCTGTGATCGTTCAGAGAACAAAGTTTTATACAAGAAACCGCCAACCAGGCGAGTCGATCACAGATTATGTGGCAGAATTAAGAAGCATGTGTGAAGATTGTCGTTTTGGAACGTTTTTGGACGAAATGCTACGGGATAAACTCGTAGTAGGAGTAAACGATGACAACATTCAGAGGAGACTACTTGCAGAGAAAGACAATAACTTTTAACGAAGCTTTCAAAATAGCGGTCAACATCGAATCTGCCTCCAAACATTTACGAGATATTCAAACAAAAACAATAGAAGTAAACAAAATTTTCACACCACCACGGAGGCAGACCGAAAAAATAAAATATGAGAACAGATCGAATGAAAGGTCGGAAGAAGAGTGTACTCGTTGTGGAGCAACACACGAAACAAGTAAGTGTCCTTTTAGATATGCCATGTGTCACTACTGTAAAAGACAAGGGCACATAGCAGAGAAATGTTTTAAATTAAACATGAAAAAGAAACCCCCCAATACGTTAGAAAAGAAAAAAAATTCAGTGAGGAAAATAGAAGGGGAAGCCACAGACTCGGATAATTCCGAGGAAGTTTATACCATAAATAGGATCAGAGTGCCACTGGAAAAAGTAGACCCCTATTGTGTAGACATTAACATTTGTGACAAGAGGGTTTCTATGGAGATAGATACAGGAGCATCTGTAACGATAATGGGACTAAAAACGTGGAAAAAATAAACAACAAAAAGTTGCTGGAGCCACAAAAGTGCGTCTTAGGTCTTATACAGGAAATTGCATCCAGGTGATTGGACAAACAAAAGTTCCAGTGCGGTTGGACAGTCGTCGGGTGGAATTACCGTTAATTGTGGTAGCGGGGGAGTCACCCACACTCCTGGGAAGAAACTGGCTGCAACATGTGAGGTTGCCATGGAAGGAGATTTTTAAGGTGCAGACAATAAAGGAGACTGACCAAGACAAATTGAAAGAAATATTAGCAAAGCATGAGGCTGTGTTCGATGGGAAGTTAGGTCAAGTGAAAGGAACCCAGGCCAGTTGTATATAGACTCAGAGGCAAACCCCAGGTATTTCAAACCAAGGTCAGTACCCTATATGCTGAAGAAGAAAATAGAAGAGGAATTAGGAAGACTGCAAAAAGAAGGAACAATTTCACCAATGGAATTCTCTGAATGGGCTACACCAATAGTACTCATTTTAAAAGCGGATCAGCCTGTACGTATTTGTGGGGACTATAAAGTGACAATCAATCCAGTCACTAAATTGGATAATTATCCAATACCAAAAACAGAAGATCTGTATGTGACATTGGGTGGAGGTGAGGCCTATACCAAGCTAGATTTAAGCCAAGCTTACCAGCAATTACTGATGGATGAAAAATCTAGAAAATTAACAACTATCAATACTCATAAAGGCCTTTTCATGTACAACCGACTATGCTATGGATTGAAATCAGCCCCAGGAATATTTCAGAGAACTATGGAAAACATATTGCAGGGCATTGAAAATGTAATTGTTAGAATTGACGACATTCTACTGACAGGCAAAACCAGGAAAAAACACTTAGAGACCCTGGAGGAAGTTTTAAACAGGCTAGGAAAAAGTGGAATTAAA
>OY744533.1:14423972-14428972 GCA_963556195.1 Sepiola atlantica
TATGCATATAATAATCCAGGTAAAACATCCATAGGGTAGTAATCCAACGAATTTCAACCGGGTTGATAAAAAGCGCTCAATATCAAATATGGCTTTTATATATGATTATTTTTTTTTACACAGACATGTACAAAATCTGCGACACTGGCATGTCGATGTTATCGATCAACAGCTATTATAAACTGAGATCTCATCAGGCAGAGTTAGAATCCGATCTTAACCTTAGATCATATTTGGAAAGAATGAAATGGAGAAAAAAGAAAAGAAATTTAAAATTTGGAAATTCATGTGGTTGGGACCGTTAAGAATCAAAATCTCAAAATCAATATATATATATATATATATATATATATATATATATATGAATAGATATTAAATTATTAATACCTAGAGACGCTAGCGTTTCAAGCTTATTGCTCTCATCAGTGCAGGAAAGTAACAATTTCAATTGTAATTATTCATAATTTAATATTTATTTATAAATTAATTAAAGTTGAGTACTCTCGGGGATGTAAAAAAAAGCTCAAATGCAAATGGATATGGCGACTGCTTGCAGGTTCTAGGCTGAATATGTGAAACGGGTTCGTGAAGCCCGACCGTCTGAAATTTTTACTTTCCTGCACTGATGAGAGATATAAGCGGAAGATATTAATAATGTAATATATATATATATATATATATATATATATGGTTTCAATTATTAATGTGAAAAGTTTATAAAATTATAAATATTTTTTAAGAAACCAGAAATCCTTTTAATAGAAAACATAACTCCTTTTCCTTCTTCTTCTTCTTCTTTCGTGTGAATCAGATGATTCTGGTGGTAGCATTAGATTCCCCGATGATTTTACTAGTAAGAAATCTTCCTGGAAAGACATCGGGTACTTACGGGAAGGACTACAAGAAGGTTGCCGCATCTCTATGTGAAAGAAGTATTGCGGAACCGACTGGATTCGAACTTGGAACACCCAGGTCTTCAGTCCGTGTCGATATCCACTTAACCACCGTCACCTCCCAGAAAATATAACTGTCGTATGCAAAGTCTGATAGAATCTTACACGTTATAATTCCCAGGGGAAAAAGGGCAATTACATATCATTGAACAGGAAGTAAAACAAGTTTCTGTTATGCATCAGCGATTCCACAGATATATTGTCAGGTGCGGCAGACGATCTGAGTATTAATTATGCATTCAAGTAATACTCACCCATGTGAATATTAATGTGAATGTTTTTGTTAATTTTACTTCAGTCGAGGTTCTCAGACTAACACTTGATCTTTAAATGAGATACATAGATATTCCATTAAAGTCCTCTTTTGCATCCCAACCGTTGAGTTAATAAACAAGGTAGGAACATTCATTGTCCATCTCATTAATTTACAAGCTATGTTATAGTATATCTTATGTGTGGTCTGTTGGTCTTACCGGATTCGAGGACAAGAATTATTGAGGAAGCACGCATGAAAATATATTTAAGTTAAATATTTTTGTATAATAAGATGTTGTCAATTTCCTTATTTTATAAGCGCCAATCTGTGCATAACATCGATCGGACTCTACTTATCCTAACGTATTTTACAACTTGACGTGCTTTTATGCCTCTACCGTGATTCGACCCCTCGGGGTTAATACCATCAAAATGAGGAAGAAGAAAAGAAAAAAACTATAAGACAGTCTCGCCTGACAAAGTTGTTTTACAACGAAAGCTTGCAAAAAAATTAAATAAATTATTTTTTTATTTTAATTGCACCATGTGTTGATTTTCAAAAATATTTCATTTATATATATATCATCGCCTATACATTAATTTTATTCGACTTTTCGAAGAAACTGATTAGACCGTCCATCTTTACATTTACCAAACATTCCCTGGTAAATATTTTTGTAACTAAAATAGGAATTAAACACATATGCTTTATTTACATATTCAGGAGAGAGAGAGAGAGAGAGAGAGAGAGAGAGAGAGAGAGAGAGAGAGAGAGAGAGAGATAAATTTATGTTTTAAAAGCGATCATTGTATATTGTCCACTTAAAAGAATTACGTATTTACTTTAAATGCGGTCCAGAGCTCTACCCAAGTGCTAAGAGTGAGGTCCCTAACAGACTTGTCCCCCATCACCGCGACGCACATAACATGCCAGTGTGCAGACATGCTCTTGCGTCCAGTAAGACAGGCCCCTGGTAGGGTTTAACTAGCAAACCCAGAGAAGCGTCTGACCAGTATCTGGTGACCATAGCCACTGCGTCGGATTGGCAACAAACGGCAAGCGAAGGCTTCCACTTTTCCCTTGGGAACTCTGGCGACAAATAGAATAAGGCACCGGCCAAAATATCGTATCATCATGTATAAGTATCTACGAACCACGTTACATGTCCTTGTTGAGGTTATGTAGGCATTTGGTTCTTTTTTCTTAAAGGTCAGCTTGCGAATATCGAATAAGTAGTGCCGGATGAAATCACAGGTTGTCCTTTGGCATGGCATAGTATCTCGAAGCCAACCTGCCAGGGATACGGCTAAGACGTTGTGTTGAAATCCATGATGCGTCTCTCCAGTATCTGGCGATTAGCGATGGCCTGACCTCTGTGGCTGAAAGTATCTTTCGACAAGTCATTACTATTGCGAGACTGTGACTGTGGATGCTCAGAGGGTGATATGTGTGTAGTACAAGCATTTATCATTGAGATCTTTTTGTACAGATATCTCTTCTTCACAAGTCCCGTGGCGATAGAGACAGGGCGACGACGTGTACAGACCTAACAAGTAGGAAGTATACAGTCACAAATCTGCACGCTGGCGACTCAACGCTTATATAGACGTCGTTGTTAGTTTGGGAAACAGGAAAATAATTTTTAACGCTATTGACGAAGTTTATCCTTTCATTTACTTATTTTTATTATTGCTTATGCTTGGAACCTGACGTAAATCATAAATCCATGACGTCAAGCCAAAGCTACAATTATCTACGAAACATGTTACTTGTCCTTGTTGAGGGTATGCAGGCATTTCTTTTTTTTTTATCATCCATTAGATAGAGGAACAGCCTATAAATATAAAGGTCAGCTTGCGAATATACAAATAAGCAGTGCCGGACGAAATCACGGGTTGCCCTTTGGCAATGGCATAGTTCCCGGAAGCCACCCTGCCAGGGATATGGCGAAGACTTCGTGTTCAAATCCATGATGCGTCTGTCCAGTACCTGGTTGCAAGTTGTGACCTGATCTCCGTGGCTGAAAGTACCGTTCGACAAGTCATTAGTGAGAAAGACACCCAAGAAAACCGGCGGCTGATACAGTTGCCAGTTATCTTACACCTGCTTGTCATTGGATCCTTATTGTGGATGCTCAGAGAGTGATATATGTGTAGTACAAGCATTTATCATTGAGATATTTTTTGTAAGTCATGTGGCGAGAGTCAGGGCGACATACATAGATACATAGATACATACACACATACATACATATGTTATAATTGTGGTACTAAGACACTGAACGTTACATATACGTAATTCAGATATGAAGGTAAATGTGTTAAAATCGCGAGGAACGATTGAATGAGATAATTTAACACGACAATATATAACAATATGAAAGTTCAATTTTAGGACGAATTAATATGGTATTTTTTTGTCCTTATGTCGTAAACACATACCTTTTTGGTTTGACGGCGGAGGGAAGGATATTTTAACAGAATTTTAGATTCTGTGTTCCGTTCTTAACAAGCTGTTTTTAGGGTCTCGTTATATACGTAATCTCGACTTCGGAGAGGTAATATGATTGACTGGTCTGTCGTAGTCAATTTTGTTGGACCAGGTTTTTTTCATTTGGTATCCGGTAGACAGCATATTAAACGTCGCTGTATTTCTTAGCCGTTAATTTTCGAATTCCACTTTTCCTATTTTGGATTTTGTGTGCGGGGATAAATTGTTCGATATGACAGCTGGGTGAGCTATTAATCTCCTAGACGTCCGCTCTCAACGCTGCTCGACGACCTTCTCCACGAGTTTCTTCTCGCCTCAATTTTCCCGCTCTCCTGGCCTCTCCTCTGCATAGCAACAGTATTCTCCCATTTGATTGGTTGAATCCTCCGCCTCGCAAATGCGTGGGCTGAATTATGAAAGCCTGTCTATCGAACTTCCTGTTGACCCATTTTGACATGGTGTTGCCCGCCTGCACCCCTTTTCCCTATGCGTAGGGGAACATGTATCAACAAGTCCCCTGCTCCTTTTGTATGCTTTATGGGGCAAAATATGTGGATATAACAGATGCAGTGCGACACACATAGATACATACATACATGCATGCACACATACATAGATATATAGATACATAGATACATAGATACATACATACATACATACATACATACATACATACATACATACATACATACATACAGCCGATTGTGTTAGAGGCAATTGGTTTAATCAAACACAAATAAAAAATACTCAAGCACCATCACTTCAAGACCAAGCTGTTGGAAAATCCAGATAATTCGAAAAGGGATAAAATCAATCCTTAAAAAGACATCGGATATGAACGTGTAGCAGTCACCAATAGGGACTACTTTTGAATGCGTAATCCCTGTCCCTGTGAGCTGGCTTGTCCAATCAAATCACAGGGCGCAGTAATATCGTTAGTTCCCTAAGGGACTACTTTTATTCCCTTAGGGTTCGAGGAAAAAGATGAGACGACCTCCTGGCACCAGCTTGGGCACATCGCAGAGAGCACCAGCGAGGAACGAGAAAACGCTCTCTCTCCCGCCGCCGTCGCCACTTGACGACTACTGCCATCTTCACCTGAAGAAATCCACGGGCGGCCCTAAGGACTCTTATATTCTTCCTCTTCCTCAGACGGACACCGTCCCACTCTCTTCTACCTATACCAAACGGTATAGGTAACCTTGAGTTAATAAAACCCCTTTTTGTTATAGTTACAGAAATACTTTTCGTTGTTCCGTTTCTTTACGAGAAGATAAAAGGATAACCCCTTTCATCCAAAC
>OY744533.1:15031472-15206472 GCA_963556195.1 Sepiola atlantica
GAAGAGTTTTTTTAATTTGAGATGGTCAAAAAGAGGGGGATCAGTCTACGTTGAATTTATATTGGAAAATGATCCCCCTTCCTAAAATGTAAAATATTTGGAAACAATTCTAAAAACCCCGGAATTCTCTAGGAGCCTGATAGGTAAGTGTACACCGAAAAAAGAACAAAAGAATGCACAGTAAAATGTTGTGAAAAACGGACTATGGTAAAAGACGAACAAGTACCAATATTTTTTATTCATACATGAAAAATAAGGTATTTAATTATTTAGATAATTTTTTAAAAATATATTTATTCAATTTTCACACCGAAAAAAATAATACCACTAAACTCAATTGCTTAAAATTCAAAGAAAGTTTTTAAAAATATAAGATTTAAAAAAAAAAATATGGGTAAATTTGCAGATTGACACACTCCGTTACCTCCGACCCCTAAATATATTCTGATTTTTAGGCGATTACGTGTGAACACTGTGGAAAATGGAAAGAAGGAAAACATATTTTAGAATTTAGAGTGATGGATCAGTTTCATATATTTTAAACCTAATGTTATTCTGTGCGTTATTTTTTTTCGTGGAGCAGGGTTTGTTGCGGGACCGACCGACCGGTGTGATCGATCGATCGGCCCCAACAACTAAGAAAAGGTGGACACGGGCAAGTAACGGCAGTGGCAAAGAAGAGATGACAAACAACTGGTGAACAGTTTAAAGAAGGATGTTTATTTACCATATGGTAATAACAAGTGAAGTGAAATAAGATGGTGTCACTGGATAAGGAGTGGTGCAGGAACTCGGGACTGCAGGATGCTGGAGCAGTTGGAGCCGGAGAGTGCTGGTGCAGGAACTTGGGACTGCAGGATGCTGGAGCAGGAAAGTGCTGGTGCAGGAACTCTGGACTGCAGGGTGCTGGAGCAGGAGAGTGCTGATGCAGGAACTCGGGACTGCAGGGTGCTGGAGCAGGAGAGTGCTGGTGCAGGAACTCGGGACTGCAGGATGCTGGAGCATGAGAGTGCTGGTGCAGGAACTCGGGACTGCAGGGTGCTGGAGCAGGAGAGTGCTGGTGCAGGAACTCTGGACTGCAGGATGCTGGAGCAGTTGGAGCATGAGAGTGCTGGTGCAGGAACTCGGGACTGCAGGATGCTGGAGCAGTTGGAGCAGGAGAGTGCTGGTGCAGGAACTCGGGACTGCAGGATGCTGGAGCAGGAGAGTGCTGGTGCAGGAACTCTGGACTGCAGGATGCTGGTGCAGGAACTCGGGACTGCAGGGTACTGGAGCGCAGGAGTCGAAGCTGCAGGGTGTTGATGCAGGAGTCGGGACCGCAGGGCGCTGGAGCAGGAGCGCAGGATTGAGGCAAGTAGCAAAGAGAGTAAATCGCATTAGTAGCCCTAAAAAGGGCTGTTTGTATCTTTGCTGCTGCTGCTGCTGGAGTTGCGGGTGCAGGAGTTGCGGCTGCTGTCTGCAGGAACTCAGGACTGCTGGGCGTTCGGACTGCTGGAGAGCAGGAACTCAGAACTGCAGATGCAGGAGTTCGGAACTGCCGATGTGGGGGGGGGGGGCAGGAGTTGCGACCGCTGTGTGCAGGAACTCAGGCTGCCGACGACTGGTCCATCGTGGACCAAGTCGGACGTGGGGGTCTCCTGACCCCCTGGTTGAGCTAACTTTTTCAGTCGAAAACGTGAGATCTCATGTAGCATGTGCCAAGCCACTTTCGTTGGTCTTGTGAAAGGGCTTAATTTTTGACAAATAAATTCCAAAAGAACTTCTAGCTATGAAACCTAGTTGAAACACTCCTTGAAAGTATTAGCACGGATATCCGCATAGTTGCCGAAACGCTTGTGTTCCCCCTGAAGAAAGATTAAGAAAAATATTCGCCGGACGATTTTTGCTGAATCATGTTTACAAAAATGGCGATTAAAAAATGGGTTTTTCCAATCTTCTAAATATAACAGGGAGCAGCCAGTACATTTCCATGGAAAAGGGTTTGGTGAAAACAGCTGCTGCTGCTGATGTCCAGATCGTGGCAAAAACAGACAGTGAACTACTGCTGCTGCTAGTTTTTCCAAGATGGCGTGTTTTCCAAAAATAAACAAACGTCGCGGTGTTGTTGGACCGCGACAGGTTCCACTTTTTTAGGCGATTACGTGCCAGTCGAGTTAGGGTTAGTGTTACAAATATATTAGTTAATTATACCCCCCCCCCCAATTAATTGCTGCCCGGAGGGCGGGTAGGTTTTGCTAGTATATATATATATATATAGTGAATGCTTTTATTCAAACATGTACAAGGTCTGCTACACTGGCATGTCGATGTTATCGATCTACAGCTCTCAAGAGCTGAGGTCTCATCAGGCAGAAAATTGTTTTTTGATTCAACTGGTTGCTGAATTCCAGGGAGAATGAAGTCAAGCAAAAAAGAAGAGGAGAAAGAAATAAAAGTCATGTGACCGATTTTAAAATATGATTGCCGTTAGAAATTACTATTTTCTTATTTTTATCTTTTATATATTTTATTTTATATATATATATCCAACGCTGAGCTGGGGTAGAAAGGGGGGGGGGCTAGGAAAAGAAAAAGAAAAGAGAAGGGAAAGAGATACAATTGCTGTCAGAAAAGTTTAATTTACAGCTGTTTATATTTTTATTTTGTATTTTTATCCAACGCTTAGTTAGGGTGGGGGGGGGTTGGAAGAAAAAGAAAGAGAAAGGGGTTGAGGGGTGTTAGGGGTGGATGTCTATAGCCATTTAGGATTTGTTGCGGGAATGGTTCTGAGTTAAATTCATATTTATTTTTATTCAACGCTGGGCTGGATAAAGGGGGGGGGGTCGGGGGGAGATTAAACAAGAGCGAAAGAGAAGATGAAGGAAGAGGGGGAGGGGGGGTTTCAAGTTTGTTGTGTCTGCTTCCTGTCAATGCAGACATATAACAATTACATGACACCCAGCTTACGGGGATATTTTAGTTTAAACTCATTGGTGGATTTATTGTTAATAAATTATGTTGTTATATTTTGATCAATTGGCATTTAATTTTGATTATTTTGATGGATAGTTAAATGTATTTTAAATAGTATTTATCAGTTAATTAATAAAACATAATGGTAATTGTCTTTATTTTTAGTAAGATTCATATATGGATTATTGGCAGTAATATTAGTAGGTTAGTTCTAGGTACTAATGAGTTAAAATATATTGGGAATTATTCTTGGTAAGGATCGTATATAAGTTTATGACATTGATATAGATGGATTATACTATTATATTTAGTTTTAATTATTTTGGAATATGAATAAATGTATTTCGATTATAAATAATAGTTAGTGATGGATTAATAAAACATACTGGTAATTGCTTTTATTTTTAATGGAATTTATATATCGATTAATTTCAGTGGTATAAATAAATAAATTTTATTATTCGTTGTGATCCTATTATTAATGGTGGGGTTAACACCTGTTATAGTATTAGTGGTAAGGTGTTCTAGTTAAAATTGTTAACGCAAGTTATGGTCTATGAAGGGGGGGATTAGGAATGGTGGGGGCCAGTAATTTTAATTAAAGTGATCAGTATATAATTATTTAAATATTTAAAAATTGGTTTTGGTAATAAGTAGTTTTGTGAGCTGGATGTTGAGCGCACATACGCACTCGTGCACACATATAAATACATATATGCACATGTATACACAAACATTCATATATGCACCCAAACCCATGCACATACGCGTGAACACACAGATACACATGTATGTGTACATATGTATACGTATACATACGCGCATACAGGCGCACACATACACACATAAATAGTTATAAAATTTTATATCTTCATACATATGCCCACTCATATGTCCACAAAAATCACCTATATATATATATATATAAAAAATTTTACTTTTACATGTTATAGTATTTATTCAAAGATTGGGGTGGTTGTACTGTGTTTGTAGTTGAGGGTTAAAGTTACTTGATTTGGAAGTGTTAATAAGTGTTAATTTTAGCAGGCTTTTTGGGTATTGGTTTTTTTTTGTTTTAATGGTATTATTTAGGGGGGGTTGTACAAATTACTGAGGAGGTGTGATCTGTTATGCCTACAGTTGATCGATGTTTCCTGTTTTTTGTTTAAAAGTTTTCCTTTGTCAGTAAATTTAATTATTTCAAGTTTTTCGCCGAGGCATAAATAGCATGGTGAGTTTAATGAGCTACAGGTGCTAGTTTTTCTGATAATGTTCCAGATTACAATTGGTGATTTATTTTTATTAGTGAGTTCCCAGTGGTAATTTGAGAGTGATGTTCTGTTTTGGTAGCTTGGGTTGTTGAATGAACATTTATGGCCTGTGTATCTTTCTTTGAAAGTATTACCTGCCATACCTATGTAGTATTTTTTTATATCAGGAGTTTCCTTAGTTGAGATTGTTGCTTGGTAAATCGTTTTTGTTATTAAACAATTTTGTTGCAAGGGGCATTCATTTTTATTTATGCAGTTACAGGACTTTACTTTAGTTGTTTTATTGTTATTTGATTCAGGGTTTAGGTTGCTGTTTAGGATTTTGTTATTGTGTTTTTTAATTATCATTTCTAAATTTTCGCTGCAACTGTAACTCAGTTTAAGTGTATTTTTGTTGAATATTTTGTGTAAGATATTGTTTAATAACAAAAACGATTTACCAAGCAACAATCTCAACTAAGGAAACTCCTGATATAAAAAAATACTACATAGGTATGGCAGGTAATACTTTCAAAGAAAGATACACAGGCCATAAATGTTCATTCAACAACCCAAGCTACCAAAACAGAACATCACTCTCAAATTACCACTGGGAACTCACTAATAAAAATAAATCACCAATTGTAATCTGGAACATTATCAGAAAAACTAGCACCTGTAGCTCATTAAACTCACCATGCTATTTATGCCTCGGCGAAAAACTTGAAATAATTAAATTTACTGACAAAGGAAAACTTTTAAACAAAAAACAGGAAACATCGATCAACTGTAGGCATAACAGATCACACCTCCTCAGTAATTTGTACAACCCCCCCTAAATAATACCATTAAAACAAAAAAAAAACCAATACCCAAAAAGCCCGCTAAAATTAACACTTATTAACACTTCCAAATCAAGTAACTTTAACCCTCAACTACAAACACAGTACAACCACCCCAATCTTTGAATAAATACTATAACATGTAAAAGTAAAAATGTTTATATATATATATATATATATAGGTGATTTTTGTGGACATATGAGTGGGCATATGTATGAAGATATAAAATTTTATAACTATTTATGTGTGTATGTGTGCGCCTGTATGCGCGTATGTATACGTATACATATGTACACATACATGTGTATCTGTGTGTTCACGCGTATGTGCATGGGTTTGGGTGCATATATGAATGTTTGTGTATACATGTGCATATATGTATTTATATGTGTGCACGAGTGCGTATGTGCGCTCAACATCCAGCTCACAAAACTACTTATTACCAAAACCAATTTTTAAATATTTAAATAATTATATACTGATCACTTTAATTAAAATTACTGGCCCCCACCATTCCTAATCCCCCCCCTTCATAGACCATAACTTGCGTTAACAATTTTAACTAGAACACCTTACCACTAATACTATAACAGGTGTTAACCCCACCATTAATAATAGGATCACAACGAATAATAAAATTTATTTATTTATACCACTGAAATTAATCGATATATAAATTCCATTAAAAATAAAAGCAATTACCAGTATGTTTTATTAATCCATCACTAACTATTATTTATAATCGAAATACATTTATTCATATTCCAAAATAATTAAAACTAAATATAATAGTATAATCCATCTATATCAATGTCATAAACTTATATACGATCCTTACCAAGAATAATTCCCAATATATTTTAACTCATTAGTACCTAGAACTAACCTACTAATATTACTGCCAATAATCCATATATGAATCTTACTAAAAATAAAGACAATTACCATTATGTTTTATTAATTAACTGATAAATACTATTTAAAATACATTTAACTATCCATCAAAATAATCAAAATTAAATGCCAATTGATCAAAATATAACAACATAATTTATTAACAATAAATCCACCAATGAGTTTAAACTAAAATATCCCCGTAAGCTGGGTGTCATGTAATTGTTATATGTCTGCATTGACAGGAAGCAGACACAACAAACTTGAAACCCCCCCTCCCCCTCTTCCTTCATCTTCTCTTTCGCTCTTGTTTAATCTCCCCCCGACCCCCCCCCCCTTTATCCAGCCCAGCGTTGAATAAAAATAAATATGAATTTAACTCAGAACCATTCCCGCAACAAATCCTAAATGGCTATAGACATCCACCCCTAACACCCCTCAACCCCTTTCTCTTTCTTTTTCTTCCACCCACCCCCCACCCTAACTAAGCGTTGGATAAAAATACAAAATAAAAATATAAACAGCTGTAAATTAAACTTTTCTGACAGCAATTGTATCTCTTTCCCTTCTCTTTTCTTTTTCTTTTCCTAGCCCCCCCCCTTTCTACCCCAGCTCAGCGTTGGATATATATATATAAAATAAAATATATAAAAGATAAAAATAAGAAAATAGTAATTTCTAATGGCAATCATATTTTAAAATCGGTCACATGACTTTTATTTCTTTCTCCTCTTCTTTTTTGCTTGACTTCATTCTCCCTGGAATTCAGCAACCAGTTGAATCAAAAAACAATTTTCTGCCTGATGAGACCTCAGCTCTTGAGAGCTGTAGATCGATAACATCGACATGCCAGTGTAGCAGACCTTGTACATGTTTGAATAAAAGCATTCACAATACAGCTCTATATTTTTATTGAGCACTCTTTTATAAACCCGGTTTGATTCCCTTTGGATTTCTACCCTGTGGATTTTTACCCTACCTGGATTACTATTTGCTCCATTTACTGTCGAGCACTCTTTTAACCGAGATTATTCAGCTAACATGGAAAAAACCAACTTTAACACCTCCCTCAAGAACATTCCAATAACAAACACCCGGAATTATCTTCTGATTCTAACAATGAAGATGGAGGAACTCTTGAGGAGAATGAAGTGGAAAGCATACTTCTTCCTAAACGGATCTACCAGTAACAACAACAAAGAAAAATACGGCTTCAAAAACCAAGGTACGGCACCGCGTATCGAATTACTTGATAACTTTGAAAATGACTTACTCAAAATTGTTAAGGACGTTAAATTCAACGACAAAAAAAACCCATTCCAGAAAAAACTAGATAGAATAGTCAACGAAATTAACAACTCCAAGCACATTCTAGTTAAGGCAGACAAAACTCAAAACTTTTATAAACTCACCAAATCAGAATATTTTAAACTACTCGACAATAATATAACTAAAAATTACAGAAAATCAAACACTGACTTAGTCCAAAACATAAATATTAGTAGCAAGGAAATTACTGACAAACTCAAAATTAGTGATAGGGTTAGTAAACTAAAAGTAAGAGAAGCATATATACTCCTTAAAGACCACAAACCTGACTTTCAGACAAAGCCAACAACTAGACTAATTAATCCTACAAAACAAGAAACCGGAAAAATTAGCAAAATCATTCTACAAAAAATTAACAAAAACATTAGATCAACATATAAACTCAACCAATGGATCAATACGACCGATACAATTAATTGGTTCCGCAAAATAAAAAACAAAATAAATTGTTCCTTCATCCAATTTGACATAATTAATTACTACCCCTCAATTTCTAATGAACTCTTCGAAAGCGTCATGGAGTTTGCTACTCTTCTCTCGGATATTTCTGAAGAAGAGATTAACATTGTAAGAAAATGTAGGAAAACAGTGCTAATTAGTAAAAAAGATCAATGGACAAAGAGCAACCAATCTGGCTCTTTTGATGTTTCGATGGGCTCTTTCGACTCTGCAGAAATCACCGACCTAGTTGGTTTATACATCCTCTACAACCTAACTAATGATATAGATATTGAAGACATTGGCCTATATAGGGATGATGGACTCTTAGTAGTCAGAAACTCTAATGGGCAAAGGTGTGAAAATATTAAAAAGATTATTATTAGGGAGATGAGGAGGATATGCCTTAAAGTTGAAATAACTTCCAACATTAAAATAGTAAATTTCCTAGATGTAACTCTCAACTTAACCAAAGAAACATACGAACCATATAATAAAGAAAACTTTAACCCAATCTATGTACACCCCCTCTCCAACCACCCCAAAACTATCATTAAACACATCCCTAAATCTATCCAACATAGGATAAGCAATAACTCATCAAATGAAACAATCTTTAACAAACATAAAGAATTCTATAATAAAGCACTAAAAAACAGCGGATACAAGAATACACAAATTAAATTTAATAAACCTGCAACGACTAATAATAAAAACAATAAAGCAAGAAATAGGAAGATAATATGGTTTACACCTCCCTTCAATCAAGCAGTTAAAACCAAACTTGGTAAAAAATTTCTAAACCTCATAAACACATATTTCCCCCCAAACAATATCTTACACAAAATATTCAACAAAAATACACTTAAACTGAGTTACAGTTGCAGCGAAAATTTAGAAATGATAATTAAAAAACACAATAACAAAATCCTAAACAGCAACCTAAACCCTGAATCAAATAACAATAAAACAACTAAAGTAAAGTCCTGTAACTGCATAAATAAAAATGAATGCCCCTTGCAACAAAATTGTTTAATAACAAAAACGATTTACCAAGCAACAATCTCAACTAAGGAAACTCCTGATATAAAAAAATACTACATAGGTATGGCAGGTAATACTTTCAAAGAAAGATACACAGGCCATAAATGTTCATTCAACAACCCAAGCTACCAAAACAGAACATCACTCTCAAATTACCACTGGGAACTCACTAATAAAAATAAATCACCAATTGTAATCTGGAACATTATCAGAAAAACTAGCACCTGTAGCTCATTAAACTCACCATGCTATTTATGCCTCGGCGAAAAACTTGAAATAATTAAATTTACTGACAAAGGAAAACTTTTAAACAAAAAACAGGAAACATCGATCAACTGTAGGCATAACAGATCACACCTCCTCAGTAATTTGTACAACCCCCCCTAAATAATACCATTAAAACAAAAAAAAACCAATACCCAAAAAGCCTGCTAAAATTAACACTTATTAACACTTCCAAATCAAGTAACTTTAACCCTCAACTACAAACACAGTACAACCACCCCAATCTTTGAATAAATACTATAACATGTAAAAGTAAAAATTTTTATATATATATATATATAGGTGATTTTTGTGGACATATGAGTGGGCATATGTATGAAGATATAAAATTTTATAACTATTTATGTGTGTATGTGTGCGCCTGTATGCGCGTATGTATACGTATACATATGTACACATACATGTATATCTGTGTGTTCACGCGTATGTGCATGGGTTTGGGTGCATATATGAATGTTTGTGTATACATGTGCATATATGTATTTATATGTGTGCACGAGTGCGTATGTGCGCTCAACATCCAGCTCACAAAACTACTTATTACCAAAACCAATTTTTAAATATTTAAATAATTATATACTGATCACTTTAATTAAAATTACTGGCCCCCACCATTCCTAATCCCCCCCCCTTCATAGACCATAACTTGCGTTAACAATTTTAACTAGAACACCTTACCACTAATACTATAACAGGTGTTAACCCCACCATTAATAATAGGATCACAACGAATAATAAAATTTATTTATTTATACCACTGAAATTAATCGATATATAAATTCCATTAAAAATAAAAGCAATTACCAGTATGTTTTATTAATCCATCACTAACTATTATTTATAATCGAAATACATTTATTCATATTCCAAAATAATTAAAACTAAATATAATAGTATAATCCATCTATATCAATGTCATAAACTTATATACGATCCTTACCAAGAATAATTCCCAATATATTTTAACTCATTAGTACCTAGAACTAACCTACTAATATTACTGCCAATAATCCATATATGAATCTTACTAAAAATAAAGACAATTACCATTATGTTTTATTAATTAACTGATAAATACTATTTAAAATACATTTAACTATCCATCAAAATAATCAAAATTAAATGCCAATTGATCAAAATATAACAACATAATTTATTAACAATAAATCCACCAATGAGTTTAAACTAAAATATCCCCGTAAGCTGGGTGTCATGTAATTGTTATATGTCTGCATTGACAGGAAGCAGACACAACAAACTTGAAACCCCCCCTCCCCCTCTTCCTTCATCTTCTCTTTCGCTCTTGTTTAATCTCCCCCCGACCCCCCCCCTTTATCCAGCCCAGCGTTGAATAAAAATAAATATGAATTTAACTCAGAACCATTCCCGCAACAAATCCTAAATGGCTATAGACATCCACCCCTAACACCTTTCTCTTTCTTTTTCTTCCAACCTCCCCCCCCCCCACCCTAACTAAGCGTTGGATAAAAATACAAAATAAAAATATAAACAGCTGTAAATTAAACTTTTCTGACAGCAATTGTATCTCTTTCCCTTCTCTTTTCTTTTTCTTTTCCTAGCCCCCCCCGCCCCTTTCTACCCCAGCTCAGCGTTGGATATATATATATAAAATAAAATATATAAAAGATAAAAATAAGAAAATAGTAATTTCTAACGGCAATCATATTTTAAAATCGGTCACATGACTTTTATTTCTTTCTCCTCTTCTTTTTTGCTTGACTTCATTCTCCCTGGAATTCAGCAACCAGTTGAATCAAAAAACAATTTTCTGCCTGATGAGACCTCAGCTCTTGAGAGCTGTAGATCGATAACATCGACATGCCAGTGTAGCAGACCTTGTACATGTTTGAATAAAAGCATTCACAATACAGCTCTATATTTTTATTGAGCACTCTTTTATAAACCCGGTTTGATTCCCTTTGGATTTCTACCCTGTGGATTTTTACCCTACCTGGATTACTATATATATATATATATATATATATATATAGTCTAAAGAAGCTTTGAGTTATTTTAAACAAAAAGACAACAAAAAAAAGAAAAGGAAAATGCAGTTTAAATTCCCAGAGAAACTAACTAAATCCAAAATAGTGTAGACTTAACATTTGTTGGAAAATTCATAAATAAATAATATATAATAGTAAGTAAATAAAATAAAAAGGGGGATTAAGTTACTAACAGTGAAACAAAAGCAGGAGACCTTAACGTAAGCATCTAATATTAACACGGGGATCTTCAGCTGTTTACCATGCAACTGTTTCGGAGATTTAAAAACAGGACAGTTATATGCATGTCTCTCCAATGGTACAGATAAAACTACCATTTCTCCAATAATCAAGTGTCGAAATAATTCAGCTTAAAATGTTACATAAATAAATATTAATAAAATAATAATAATAATAATATACTACCCTTAAGACTATCAAATAAAATCATTTATAACAATAGTAATACTAGTAATAATAATAATAATAATAATAATAATAATAATAATAATAATAATAATAATAATAATAATAATAATAATAAAATACTATCTAAACATTACACCTACGAACTATTCTACGATATGGTAGCTAGAAACAAAATTATATAGGAATTAAGGTTGCATTAAAAAAAAATATAAAATTTTTTTTTTTAAATTAAAAAAAAAAGCTTTAGTACCTTTCGGTACTATATATATATATATATAGTTTGGACGCGCCTCTGTAGTAAAAAAAAGAACCCCTTCCGCCAAATAAATTAAATTCGAGTAGTAATACTTACTTTTTGTTTTATAATCTTCTTTTGAATGATTTTATCGACTTTGATGAGTCTAAAAATCTGACAGCTGGAAGGGCGGAAGTTTAAATTCAAAATGATGACCGGAACCGGAAATCATAAAAGCGAAAATGAGGAGGAAAATTATTAAGGAAATCATAACGGAGCAGGTCCGACCTCTCTGAGGAATATCACATGTAAAATTAGTATTATTTGTGTAATTTTATAGAATCACTCCCATCCCCAAACTGTTTTATTTTGATGCAATGCTTTATAAAAGAAACTAGAAAATGAGGCATTGACAAGCCCTCCCACGGCACTTCTGCATTCTTTAGGAAACCGCAGATTTTCTGTCCTTCTACTGAAAATAAAGGGAAGTAATTCAACCGGAAGTGACTTATTTACAACCTAAAAAAAAAAAATGCAAGTTTGATTTGTTTTTGGGTAACAAGAAACAATTAACAATTTCTTTTTTTTATTATATGAATTAAAAATTTTATAAATAAAAATGTAAAGTTTTGATTGGGGGGGGGGAATGAATTTTTTGGTCAACATTGATTTTTGCTTTTATTTTTTTTAAATATATTGTAGTTGAAAAGTTTTGTTTGGTGAGATTTTTTTTATCTAAATGAAAAGTTTTCATTGGGGGGGGGGACTGTATTTTTTTTGTCCTTTTTCTTTTATTGAACAGGATAAAGTTCTGCAATTTTATTTATAATGGCTTCCATGGGGTTAGCAGAAGACTTCTGCCGCCACATAAATTCCATTAAGTAAGACTCCACCATTTGCGTGTGGGTGCTGTGAGGCCGGATGTGACGTCACGGGCGGGACTACAAATAGACCCGAGGAATTATGCTTTCTTGGCCTTTGGGCTAAGATCAAAGTGTAGTATCTGTTCCGATGGATACTGCACTTCATAGATCGGTATTGTCTTGGCCTTCGGGGCTTGATTTCCGCCGGTCTATGGGTCTGATCTGTCCTGTGCAGTTCTAGGAGGTCCACCCTCCCAGGCTTTACCTCCCCTCATTGGGGAGGAGTAAGTTAATTGCTTACTGTCTGAGGCGCCCCTACCGGGGAATGCCGACGGGGCTGCCCAGGCAATTTTTAATGGCCATAGCGCTCACCTTCTCGAGCGCTGGCTTTTCAAATCCCACTTTCCGACCTTGTGTCACATATTCCTATTGTGGGTAGGGGTTAAATAACGCCTTTGGGCTAAGATCAAAGTGTAGTATCTGTTCCGATGGATACTGCACTTCATAGATCGGTATTGTTTTGCCCTTCGGGGCTTGATTTACGCCGGTCTATGGGTCTGTCCTGTGCAGTTCTAGGAGGTCCACCCTCCCAGGCTTTACCTCCCCTCTTTGGGGAGGAGTAAGTTAATTGCTTACTGTCTGAGGCGCCCCTACCGGGGAATGCCGACGGGGCTGCCCAGGCAATTTTTAATGGCCACAGTGCTCACCTTCTCGAGCACTGGCTTTTCAAATCCCACTTTCCGACCTTGTGTCACATATTCCTATTGTGGGTAGGGGTTAAATAACGCCTTTTGGCTAAGATCAAAGTGTAGTATCTGTTCCGATGGATACTGCACACCATAAACTGGTATTGTCTTGGCCTTCGGGGCTTGATTTACGCCTGTCTATGGGTCTGTCCTGTGCAGTTCTAGGAGGTCCACCCTCCCAGGCTTCGCCTCCCCTCTTTGGGGAGGAGTAAGTTTATAGCTTACTGCCTGAGGCGCCCCTACCAGGGAATGCCGACGGGGCTGCCCAGGCAATTTTTAATGGCCAGAGCGCTCACCTTCTCGGGCGCCGGCTTTTCAAATCCCACTTTCCGACCTTGTGTCACATACACCTATTGTGGGTAGGCGTTAAATACCGGCCTTTTGGCTAAGATCAAAGTGTAGTATCTGTTCCGATGGATACTGCACTTCATAGATCGGTATTGTCTTGGCCTTCGGGCCTTGATTTCCGCCGGTCTATGGGTCTGATCTGTCCTGTGCAGTTCTAGGAGGTCCACCCTCCCAGGCTTTACCTCCCCTCTTTGGGGAGGAGTAAGTTAATTGCTTACTGTCTGAGGCGCCCCTACCGTGGAATGCCGACGGGGCTGCCCAGGCAATTTTTAATGGCCACAGTGCTCACCTTCTCGAGCACTGGCTTTTCAAATCCCACTTTCCGACCTTGTGTCACATATTCCTATTGTGGGTAGGGGTTAAATAACGCCTTTTGGCTAAGATCAAAGTGTAGTATCTGTTCCGATGGATACTGCACTTCATAGATCGGTATTGTCTTGGCCTTCGGGGCTTGATTTACGCCGGTCTATGGGTCTGTCCTGTGCAGTTCTAGGAGGTCCACCCTCCCAGGCTTCGCCTCCCCTCTTTGGGGAGGAGTAAGTTAATTGCTTACTGTCTGAGGCGCCCCTACCGGGGAATGCCGACGGGGCTGCCCAGGCAATTTTTAATGGCCATAGCGCTCACCTTCTCGAGCGCTGGCTTTTCAAATCCCACTTTCCGACCTTGTGTCACATACTCCCATTGTGGGTGGGTGTTAAATAACGCCTTTGGGCTAAGATCAAAGTGTAGTATCTGTTCCGATGGATACTGCACTTCATAGATCGGTATTGTCTTGGCCTTCGGGGCTTGATTTCCGCCGGTCTATGGGTCTGATCTGTCCTGTGCAGTTCTAGGAGGTCCACCCTCCCAGGCTTTACCTCCCCTCATTGGGGAGGAGTAAGTTAATTGCTTACTGTCTGAGGCGCCCCTACCGGGGAATGCCGACGGGGCTGCCCAGGCAATTTTTAATGGCCATAGCGCTCACCTTCTCGAGCGCTGGCTTTTCAAATCCCACTTTCCGACCTTGTGTCACATATTCCTATTGTGGGTAGGGGTTAAATAACGCCTTTGGGCTAAGATCAAAGTGTAGTATCTGTTCCGATGGATACTGCACTTCATAGATCGGTATTGTTTTGCCCTTCGGGGCTTGATTTACGCCGGTCTATGGGTCTGTCCTGTGCAGTTCTAGGAGGTCCACCCTCCCAGGCTTTACCTCCCCTCTTTGGGGAGGAGTAAGTTAATTGCTTACTGTCTGAGGCGCCCCTACCGGGGAATGCCGACGGGGCTGCCCAGGCAATTTTTAATGGCCACAGTGCTCACCTTCTCGAGCACTGGCTTTTCAAATCCCACTTTCCGACCTTGTGTCACATATTCCTATTGTGGGTAGGGGTTAAATAACGCCTTTTGGCTAAGATCAAAGTGTAGTATCTGTTCCGATGGATACTGCACACCATAAACTGGTATTGTCTTGGCCTTCGGGGCTTGATTTACGCCTGTCTATGGGTCTGTCCTGTGCAGTTCTAGGAGGTCCACCCTCCCAGGCTTCGCCTCCCCTCTTTGGGGAGGAGTAAGTTTATAGCTTACTGCCTGAGGCGCCCCTACCAGGGAATGCCGACGGGGCTGCCCAGGCAATTTTTAATGGCCAGAGCGCTCACCTTCTCGGGCGCCGGCTTTTCAAATCCCACTTTCCGACCTTGTGTCACATACACCTATTGTGGGTAGGCGTTAAATACCGGCCTTTTGGCTAAGATCAAAGTGTAGTATCTGTTCCGATGGATACTGCACTTCATAGATCGGTATTGTCTTGGCCTTCGGGCCTTGATTTCCGCCGGTCTATGGGTCTGATCTGTCCTGTGCAGTTCTAGGAGGTCCACCCTCCCAGGCTTTACCTCCCCTCTTTGGGGAGGAGTAAGTTAATTGCTTACTGTCTGAGGCGCCCCTACCGTGGAATGCCGACGGGGCTGCCCAGGCAATTTTTAATGGCCACAGTGCTCACCTTCTCGAGCACTGGCTTTTCAAATCCCACTTTCCGACCTTGTGTCACATATTCCTATTGTGGGTAGGGGTTAAATAACGCCTTTTGGCTAAGATCAAAGTGTAGTATCTGTTCCGATGGATACTGCACTTCATAGATCGGTATTGTCTTGGCCTTCGGGCCTTGATTTCCGCCGGTCTATGGGTCTGATCTGTCCTGTGCAGTTCTAGGAGGTCCACCCTCCCAGGCTTTACCTCCCCTCTTTGGGGAGGAGTAAGTTAATTGCTTACTGTCTGAGGCGCCCCTACCGGGGAATGCCGACGGGGCTGCCCAGGCAATTTTTAATGGCCAGAGCGCTCACCTTCTCGAGCGCTGGCTTTTCAAATCCCACTTTCCGACCTTGTGTCACATATTCCTATTGTGGGTAGGGGTTAAATAACGCCTTTTGGCTAAGATCAAAGTGTAGTATCTGTTCCGATGGATACTGCACTTCATAGATCGGTATTGTCTTGGCCTTCGGGCCTTGATTTCCGCCGGTCTATGGGTCTGATCTGTCCTGTGCAGTTCTAGGAGGTCCACCCTCCCAGGCTTTACCTCCCCTCTTTGGGGAGGAGTAAGTTAATTGCTTACTGTCTGAGGCGCCCCTACCGGGGAATGCCGACGGGGCTGCCCAGGCAATTTTTAATGGCCACAGTGCTCACCTTCTCGAGCACTGGCTTTTCAAATCCCACTTTCCGACCTTGTGTCACATATTCCTATTGTGGGTAGGGGTTAAATAACGCCTTTTGGCTAAGATCAAAGTGTAGTATCTGTTCCGATGGATACTGCACTTCATAGATCGGTATTGTCTTGGCCTTCGGGCCTTGCTTTCCGCCGGTCTATGGGTCTGATCTGTCCTGTGCAGTTCTAGGAGGTCCACCCTCCCAGGCTTTACCTCCCCTCTTTGGGGAGGAGTAAGTTAATTGCTTACTGTCTGAGGCGCCCCTACCGGGGAATGCCGACGGGGCTGCCCAGGCAATTTTTAATGGCCACAGTGCTCACCTTCTCGAGCACTGGCTTTTCAAATCCCACTTTCCGACCTTGTGTCACATATTCCTATTGTGGGTAGGGGTTAAATAACGCCTTTTGGCTAAGATCAAAGTGTAGTATCTGTTCTGATGGATACTGCACTTCATAGATCGGTATTGTCTTGGCCTTCGGGGCTTGATTTCCGCCGGTCTATGGGTCTGATCTGTCCTGTGCAGTTCTAGGAGGTCCACCCTCCCAGGCTTTACCTCCCCTCTTTGGGGAGGAGTAAGTTAATTGCTTACTGTCTGAGGCGCCCCTACCGGGGAATGCCGAAGGGGCTGCCCAGGCAATTTTTAATGGCCAGAGTGCTCACCTTCTCGAGCACTGGCTTTTCAAATCCCACTTTCCGACCTTGTGTCACATATTCCTATTGTGGGTAGGGGTTAAATAACGCCTTTTGGCTAAGATCAAAGTGTAGTATCTGTTCCGATGGATACTGCACTTCATAGATCGGTATTGTCTTGCCTTCGGGGCTTGATTTACGCCGGTCTATGGGTCTGTCCTGTGCAGTTCTAGGAGGTCCACCCTCCCAGGCTTTACCTCCCCTCTTTGGGGAGGAGTAAGTTAATTGCTTACTGTCTGAGGCGCCCCTACCAGGGAATGCCGACGGGGCTGCCCAGGCAATTTTTAATGGCCATAGCGCTCACCTTCTCGAGCGCGGGCTTTTCAAATCCCACTTTCCGACCTTGTGTCACATATTCCTATTGTGGGTAGGGGTTAAATAACGCCTTTTGGCTAAGATCAAAGTGTAGTATCTGTTCCGATGGATACTGCACTTCATAGATCGGTATTGTCTTGGCCTTCGGGGCTTGATTTCCGCCGGTCTATGGGTCTGATCTGTCCTGTGCAGTTCTAGGAGGTCCACCCTCCCAGGCTTTACCTCCCCTCTTTGGGGAGGAGTAAGTTAATTGCTTACTGTCTGAGGCGCCCCTACCGGGGAATGCCGACGGGGCTGCCCAGGCAATTTTTAATGGCCATAGCGCTCACCTTCTCGAGCGCGGGCTTTTCAAATCCCACTTTCCGACCTTGTGTCACATATTCCTATTGTGGGTAGGGGTTAAATAACGCCTTTTGGCTAAGATCAAAGTGTAGTATCTGTTCCGATGGATACTGCACTTCATAGATCGGTATTGTCTTGGCCTTCGGGGCTTGATTTCCGCCGGTCTATGGGTCTGATCTGTCCTGTGCAGTTCTAGGAGGTCCACCCTCCCAGGCTTTACCTCCCCTCTTTGGGGAGGAGTAAGTTAATTGCTTACTGTCTGAGGCGCCCCTACCGGGGAATGCCGACGGGGCTGCCCAGGCAATTTTTAATGGCCATAGCGCTCACCTTCTCGAGCGCTGGCTTTTCAAATCCCACTTTCCGACCTTGTGTCACATATTCCTATTGTGGGTAGGGGTTAAATAACGCCTTTTGGCTAAGATCAAAGTGTAGTATCTGTTCCGATGGATACTGCACTTCATAGATCGGTATTGTCTTGCCTTCGGGGCTTGATTTACGCCGGTCTATGGGTCTGTCCTGTGCAGTTCTAGGAGGTCCACCCTCCCAGGCTTTACCTCCCCTCTTTGGGGAGGAGTAAGTTAATTGCTTACTGTCTGAGGCGCCCCTACCGGGGAATGCCGACGGGGCTGCCCAGGCAATTTTTAATGGCCATAGCGCTCACCTTCTCGAGCGCGGGCTTTTCAAATCCCACTTTCCGACCTTGTGTCACATATTCCTATTGTGGGTAGGGGTTAAATAACGCCTTTTGGCTAAGATCAAAGTGTAGTATCTGTTCCGATGGATACTGCACTTCATAGATCGGTATTGTCTTGGCCTTCGGGGCTTGATTTCCGCCGGTCTATGGGTCTGATCTGTCCTGTGCAGTTCTAGGAGGTCCACCCTCCCAGGCTTTACCTCCCCTCTTTGGGGAGGAGTAAGTTAATTGCTTACTGTCTGAAGCGCCCCTACCGGGGAATGCCGACGGGGCTGCCCAGGCAACTTTTAATGGCCATAGCGCTCACCTTCTCGAGCGCGGGCTTTTCAAATCCCACTTTCCGACCTTGTGTCACATATTCCTATTGTGGGTAGGGGTTAAATAACGCCTTTTGGCTAAGATCAAAGTGTAGTATCTGTTCCGATGGATACTGCACTTCATAGATCGGTATTGTCTTGGCCTTCGGGGCTTGATTTCCGCCGGTCTATGGGTCTGATCTGTCCTGTGCAGTTCTAGGAGGTCCACCCTCCCAGGCTTTACCTCCCCTCTTTGGGGAGGAGTAAGTTAATTGCTTACTGTCTGAGGCGCCCCTACCGGGGAATGCCGACGGGGCTGCCCAGGCAATTTTTAATGGCCATAGCGCTCACCTTCTCGAGCGCTGGCTTTTCAAATCCCACTTTCCGACCTTGTGTCACATATTCCTATTGTGGGTAGGGGTTAAATAACGCCTTTTGGCTAAGATCAAAGTGTAGTATCTGTTCCGATGGATACTGCACTTCATAGATCGGTATTGTCTTGCCCTTCGGGACTTGATTTCCGCCGGTCTATGGGTCTGATCTGTCCTGTGCAGTTCTAGGAGGTCCACCCTCCCAGGCTTTACCTCCCCTCTTTGGGGAGGAGTAAGTTAATTGCTTACTGTCTGAGGCACCCCTACCGGGGAATGCCGACGGGGCTGCCCAAGCAATTTTTAATGGCCATAGTGCTCACCTTCTCGAGCGCTGGCTTTTCAAATCCCACTTTCCGACCTTGTGTCACATATTCCTATTGTGGGTAGGGGTTAAATAACGCCTTTTGACTAAGATCAAAGTGTAGTATCTGTTCCGATGGATACTGCACCCCATACTGGTATTGTCTGGATCTTCGGGTCTGGATTTACGCCGGTCAATGGGTCTGTCCTGTGCAGTTCTGGGAAGTGGCGCTCCCAGGCTTTGCCTCCCCTCTTTGGGGTGGATTGAGTTTAGTGCTTAATGTCTGAGTTACTCTGCCCAGGCAATTTTTTAAAAGCCCCTAGCACTGCTCCTCTGGAGTGCATTCCCACTTTCCGACCTTGTGTCACATTCTACTGTGTGGGACGTAGATAAATAGGGCCTTTTGGCTAAGATCAAAGTGTAGTATCTGTTCCGATGGATACTGCACTTCATAGATCGGTATTGTCTTAGCCTTCGGGCTTGATTTACGCCGGTCTATGGGTCTGATCTGTCCTGTGCAGTTCTAGGAGGTCCACCCTCCCAGGCTTTACCTCCCCTCTTTGGGGAGGAGTAAGTTAATTGCTTACTGCCTGAGGCGCCCCTAACGGGGAATGCCGACGGGGCTGCCCAGGCAATTTTTAATGGCCACAGTGCTCACCTTCTCGAGCGCTGGCTTTTCAAATCCCACTTTCCGACCTTGTGTCACATATTCCTATTGTGGGTAGGTGTTAAATAACGGCCTTTTGGCTAAGATCAAAGTGTAGTATCTGTTCCGATGGATACTGCACTTCATAGATCGGTATTGTCTTGGCCTTCGGGGCTTGATTTCCGCCGGTCTATGGGTCTGATCTGTCCTGTGCAGTTCTAGGAGGTCCACCCTCCCAGGCTTTACCTCCCCTCTTTGGGGAGGAGTAAGTTAATTGCTTACTGTCTGAGGCGCCCCTACCGGGGAATGCCGACGGGGCTGCCCAGGCAATTTTTAATGGCCATAGCGCTCACCTTCTCGAGCGCTGGCTTTTCAAATCCCACTTTCCGACCTTGTGTCACATATTCCTATTGTGGGTAGGGGTTAAATAACGCCTTTTGGCTAAGATCAAAGTGTAGTATCTGTTCCGATGGATACTGCACTTCATAGATCGGTATTGTTTTGGCCTTCGGGTCTTGATTTCCGCCGGTCTATGGGTCTGATCTGTCCTGTGCAGTTCTAGGAGGCCAACCCTCCCAGGCTTTACCTCCCCTCTTTGGGGAGGAGTAAGTTAATTGCTTACTGCCTGAGGCGCCCCTACCGGGGAATGCCGACGGGGCTGCCCAGGCAATTTTTAATGGCCAAAGTGCTCACGTTCTCGAGCGCTGGCTTTTCAAATCCCACTTTCCGACCTTGTGTCACATATTCCTATTGTGGGTAGGGGTTAAATAACGCCTTTTGGCTAAGATCAAAGTGTAGTATCTGTTCCGATGGATACTGCACTTCATAGATCGGTATTGTCTTGGCCTTCGGGGCTTGATTTCCGCCGGTCTATGGGTCTGATCTGTCCTGTGCAGTTCTAGGAGGTCCACCCTCCGAGGCTTTGCCTCCCCTCTTTGGGGAGGAGTAAGTTTATTGCTTACTGTCTGAGGCGCCCCTACCGGGGAATGCCGACGGGGCTGTCCAGGCAATTTTTAATGGCCAGAGTGCTCACCTTCTCGAGCGCTGGCTTTTCAAATCCCACTTTCCGACCTTGTGTCACATATTCCTATTGTGGGTAGGGGTTAAATAACGCCTTTTGGCTAAGATCAAAGTGTAGTATCTGTTCCGATGGATACTGCACTTCATAGATCGGTATTGTTTTGGCCTTCGGGTCTTGATTTCCGCCGGTCTATGGGTCTGATCTGTCCTGTGCAGTTCTAGGAGGTCCACCCTCCCAGGCTTTACCTCCCCTCTTTGGCGAGGAGTAAGTTAATTGCTTACTGCCTGAGGCGCCCCTACCGGGGAATGCCGACGGGGCTGCCCAGGCAATTTTTAATGGCCAGAGCGCTCATCTTCTCGGGCGCTGGCTTTTCAAATCCCACTTTCCGACCTTGTGTCACATACTCCTATTGTGGGTAGGGGTTAAATAACGCCTTTTGGCTAAGATCAAAGTGTAGTATCTGTTCCGATGGATACTGCACTTCATAGATCGGTATTGTTTTGGCCTTCGGGTCTTGATTTCCGCCGGTCTATGGGTCTGATCTGTCCTGTGCAGTTCTAGGAGGTCCACCCTCCCAGGCTTTGCCTCCCCTCTTTGGGGAGGAGTAAGTTAATTGCTTACTGCCTGAGGCGCCCCTACCGGGGAATGCCGACGGGGCTGCCCAGGCAATTTTTAATGGCCAAAGTGCTCACCTTCTCGAGCGCTGGCTTTTCAAATCCTACTTTCCGACCTTGTGTCACATATTCCTATTGTGGGTAGGGGTTAAATAACGCCTTTTGGCTAAGATCAAAGTGTAGTATCTGTTCCGATGGATACTGCACTTCATAGATCGGTATTGTCTTGGCCTCTGGGGCTTGATTTCCGCCGGTCTATGGGTCTGATCTGTCCTGTGCAGTTCTAGGAGGTCCACCCTCCCAGGCTTTACCTCCCCTCTTTGGGGAGGAGTAAGTTAATTGCTTACTGCCTGAGGCGCCCCTACCGGGGAATGCCGACGGGGCTGCCCAGGCAATTTTTAATGGCCAGAGCGCTCACCTTCTCGAGCGCTGGCTTTTCAAATCCCACTTTCCGACCTTGTGTCACATATTCCTATTGTGGGTAGGGGTTAAATAACGCCTTTTGGCTAAGATCAAAGTGTAGTATCTGTTCCGATGGATACTGCACTTCATAGATCGGTAATATTTTGGCCTTCGGGTCTTGATTTCCGCAGGTCTATGGGTCTGATCTGTCCTGTGCAGTTCTAGGAGGTCAACCCTCCCAGGCTTTACCTCCCCTCTTTGGCGAGGAGTAAGTTAATTGCTTACTGCCTGAGGCGCCCCTACCGGGGAATGCCGACGGGGCTGCCCAGGCAATTTTTAATGGCCAGAGCGCTCACCTTCTCGAGCGCTGGCTTTTCAAATCCCACTTTCCGACCTTGTGTCACATATTCCTTTTGTGGGTAGGGGTTAAATAACGCCTTTTGGCTAAGATCAAAGTGTAGTATCTGTTCCGATGGATACTGCACTTCATAGATCGGTATTGTTTTGGCCTTCGGGTCTTGATTTCCGCCGGTCTATGGGTCTGATCTGTCCTGTGCAGTTCTAGGAGGTCCACCCTCCCAGGCTTTACCTCCCCTCTTTGGCGAGGAGTAAGTTAATTGCTTACTGCCTGAGGCGCCCCTACCGGGGAATGCCGACAGGGCTGCCCAGGCAATTTTTAATGGCCACAGTGCTCACCTTCTCGAGCGCTGGCTTTTCAAATCCCACTTTCCGACCTTGTGTCACATATTCCTATTGTGGGTAGGGGTTAAATAGCGCCTTTTGGCTAAGATCAAAGTGTAGTATCTGTTCCGATGGATACTGCACTTCATAGATCGGTATTGTCTTAGCCTTCGGGCTTGATTTCCGCCGGTCTATGGGTCTGATCTGTCCTGTGCAGTTCTAGGAGGTCCACCCTCCCAGGCTTTACCTCCCCTCTTTGGGGAGGAGTAAGTTAATTGCTTACTGCCTGAGGCGCCCCTAACGGGGAATGCCGACGGGGCTGCCCAGGCAATTTTTAATGGCCACAGTGCTCACCTTCTCGAGCGCTGGCTTTTCAAATCCCACTTTCCGACCTTGTGTCACATATTCCTATTGTGGGTAGGTGTTAAATAACGGCCTTTTGGCTAAGATCAAAGTGTAGTATCTGTTCCGATGGATACTGCACTTCATAGATCGGTATTGTCTTGGCCTTCGGGGCTTGATTTCCGCCGGTCTATGGGTCTGATCTGTCCTGTGCAGTTCTAGGAGGTCCACCCTCCCAGGCTTTACCTCCCCTCTTTGGGGAGGAGTAAGTTAATTGCTTACTGTCTGAGGCGCCCCTACCGGGGAATGCCGACGGGGCTGCCCAGGCAACTTTTAATGGCCATAGCGCTCACCTTCTCGAGCGCGGGCTTTTCAAATCCCACTTTCCGACCTTGTGTCACATATTCCTATTGTGGGTAGGGGTTAAATAACGCCTTTTGGCTAAGATCAAAGTGTAGTATCTGTTCCGATGGATACTGCACTTCATAGATCGGTATTGTCTTGGCCTTCGGGGCTTGATTTCCGCCGGTCTATGGGTCTGATCTGTCCTGTGCAGTTCTAGGAGGTCCACCCTCCCAGGCTTTACCTCCCCTCTTTGGGGAGGAGTAAGTTAATTGCTTACTGTCTGAGGCGCCCCTACCGGGGAATGCCGACGGGGCTGCCCAGGCAATTTTTAATGGCCATAGCGCTCACCTTCTCGAGCGCTGGCTTTTCAAATCCCACTTTCCGACCTTGTGTCACATATTCCTATTGTGGGTAGGGGTTAAATAACGCCTTTTGGCTAAGATCAAAGTGTAGTATCTGTTCCGATGGATACTGCACTTCATAGATCGGTATTGTCTTGCCCTTCGGGACTTGATTTCCGCCGGTCTATGGGTCTGATCTGTCCTGTGCAGTTCTAGGAGGTCCACCCTCCCAGGCTTTACCTCCCCTCTTTGGGGAGGAGTAAGTTAATTGCTTACTGTCTGAGGCACCCCTACCGGGGAATGCCGACGGGGCTGCCCAAGCAATTTTTAATGGCCATAGTGCTCACCTTCTCGAGCGCTGGCTTTTCAAATCCCACTTTCCGACCTTGTGTCACATATTCCTATTGTGGGTAGGGGTTAAATAACGCCTTTTGACTAAGATCAAAGTGTAGTATCTGTTCCGATGGATACTGCACCCCATACTGGTATTGTCTGGATCTTCGGGTCTGGATTTACGCCGGTCAATGGGTCTGTCCTGTGCAGTTCTGGGAAGTGGCGCTCCCAGGCTTTGCCTCCCCTCTTTGGGGTGGATTGAGTTTAGTGCTTAATGTCTGAGTTACTCTGCCCAGGCAATTTTTTAAAAGCCCCTAGCACTGCTCCTCTGGAGTGCATTCCCACTTTCCGACCTTGTGTCACATTCTACTGTGTGGGACGTAGATAAATAGGGCCTTTTGGCTAAGATCAAAGTGTAGTATCTGTTCCGATGGATACTGCACTTCATAGATCGGTATTGTCTTAGCCTTCGGGCTTGATTTACGCCGGTCTATGGGTCTGATCTGTCCTGTGCAGTTCTAGGAGGTCCACCCTCCCAGGCTTTACCTCCCCTCTTTGGGGAGGAGTAAGTTAATTGCTTACTGCCTGAGGCGCCCCTAACGGGGAATGCCGACGGGGCTGCCCAGGCAATTTTTAATGGCCACAGTGCTCACCTTCTCGAGCGCTGGCTTTTCAAATCCCACTTTCCGACCTTGTGTCACATATTCCTATTGTGGGTAGGTGTTAAATAACGGCCTTTTGGCTAAGATCAAAGTGTAGTATCTGTTCCGATGGATACTGCACTTCATAGATCGGTATTGTCTTGGCCTTCGGGGCTTGATTTCCGCCGGTCTATGGGTCTGATCTGTCCTGTGCAGTTCTAGGAGGTCCACCCTCCCAGGCTTTACCTCCCCTCTTTGGGGAGGAGTAAGTTAATTGCTTACTGTCTGAGGCGCCCCTACCGGGGAATGCCGACGGGGCTGCCCAGGCAATTTTTAATGGCCATAGCGCTCACCTTCTCGAGCGCTGGCTTTTCAAATCCCACTTTCCGACCTTGTGTCACATATTCCTATTGTGGGTAGGGGTTAAATAACGCCTTTTGGCTAAGATCAAAGTGTAGTATCTGTTCCGATGGATACTGCACTTCATAGATCGGTATTGTTTTGGCCTTCGGGTCTTGATTTCCGCCGGTCTATGGGTCTGATCTGTCCTGTGCAGTTCTAGGAGGCCAACCCTCCCAGGCTTTACCTCCCCTCTTTGGGGAGGAGTAAGTTAATTGCTTACTGCCTGAGGCGCCCCTACCGGGGAATGCCGACGGGGCTGCCCAGGCAATTTTTAATGGCCAAAGTGCTCACGTTCTCGAGCGCTGGCTTTTCAAATCCCACTTTCCGACCTTGTGTCACATATTCCTATTGTGGGTAGGGGTTAAATAACGCCTTTTGGCTAAGATCAAAGTGTAGTATCTGTTCCGATGGATACTGCACTTCATAGATCGGTATTGTCTTGGCCTTCGGGGCTTGATTTCCGCCGGTCTATGGGTCTGATCTGTCCTGTGCAGTTCTAGGAGGTCCACCCTCCGAGGCTTTGCCTCCCCTCTTTGGGGAGGAGTAAGTTTATTGCTTACTGTCTGAGGCGCCCCTACCGGGGAATGCCGACGGGGCTGTCCAGGCAATTTTTAATGGCCAGAGTGCTCACCTTCTCGAGCGCTGGCTTTTCAAATCCCACTTTCCGACCTTGTGTCACATATTCCTATTGTGGGTAGGGGTTAAATAACGCCTTTTGGCTAAGATCAAAGTGTAGTATCTGTTCCGATGGATACTGCACTTCATAGATCGGTATTGTTTTGGCCTTCGGGTCTTGATTTCCGCCGGTCTATGGGTCTGATCTGTCCTGTGCAGTTCTAGGAGGTCCACCCTCCCAGGCTTTACCTCCCCTCTTTGGCGAGGAGTAAGTTAATTGCTTACTGCCTGAGGCGCCCCTACCGGGGAATGCCGACGGGGCTGCCCAGGCAATTTTTAATGGCCAGAGCGCTCATCTTCTCGGGCGCTGGCTTTTCAAATCCCACTTTCCGACCTTGTGTCACATACTCCTATTGTGGGTAGGGGTTAAATAACGCCTTTTGGCTAAGATCAAAGTGTAGTATCTGTTCCGATGGATACTGCACTTCATAGATCGGTATTGTTTTGGCCTTCGGGTCTTGATTTCCGCCGGTCTATGGGTCTGATCTGTCCTGTGCAGTTCTAGGAGGTCCACCCTCCCAGGCTTTGCCTCCCCTCTTTGGGGAGGAGTAAGTTAATTGCTTACTGCCTGAGGCGCCCCTACCGGGGAATGCCGACGGGGCTGCCCAGGCAATTTTTAATGGCCAAAGTGCTCACCTTCTCGAGCGCTGGCTTTTCAAATCCTACTTTCCGACCTTGTGTCACATATTCCTATTGTGGGTAGGGGTTAAATAACGCCTTTTGGCTAAGATCAAAGTGTAGTATCTGTTCCGATGGATACTGCACTTCATAGATCGGTATTGTCTTGGCCTCTGGGGCTTGATTTCCGCCGGTCTATGGGTCTGATCTGTCCTGTGCAGTTCTAGGAGGTCCACCCTCCCAGGCTTTACCTCCCCTCTTTGGGGAGGAGTAAGTTAATTGCTTACTGCCTGAGGCGCCCCTACCGGGGAATGCCGACGGGGCTGCCCAGGCAATTTTTAATGGCCAGAGCGCTCACCTTCTCGAGCGCTGGCTTTTCAAATCCCACTTTCCGACCTTGTGTCACATATTCCTATTGTGGGTAGGGGTTAAATAACGCCTTTTGGCTAAGATCAAAGTGTAGTATCTGTTCCGATGGATACTGCACTTCATAGATCGGTAATATTTTGGCCTTCGGGTCTTGATTTCCGCAGGTCTATGGGTCTGATCTGTCCTGTGCAGTTCTAGGAGGTCAACCCTCCCAGGCTTTACCTCCCCTCTTTGGCGAGGAGTAAGTTAATTGCTTACTGCCTGAGGCGCCCCTACCGGGGAATGCCGACGGGGCTGCCCAGGCAATTTTTAATGGCCAGAGCGCTCACCTTCTCGAGCGCTGGCTTTTCAAATCCCACTTTCCGACCTTGTGTCACATATTCCTTTTGTGGGTAGGGGTTAAATAACGCCTTTTGGCTAAGATCAAAGTGTAGTATCTGTTCCGATGGATACTGCACTTCATAGATCGGTATTGTTTTGGCCTTCGGGTCTTGATTTCCGCCGGTCTATGGGTCTGATCTGTCCTGTGCAGTTCTAGGAGGTCCACCCTCCCAGGCTTTACCTCCCCTCTTTGGCGAGGAGTAAGTTAATTGCTTACTGCCTGAGGCGCCCCTACCGGGGAATGCCGACAGGGCTGCCCAGGCAATTTTTAATGGCCACAGTGCTCACCTTCTCGAGCGCTGGCTTTTCAAATCCCACTTTCCGACCTTGTGTCACATATTCCTATTGTGGGTAGGGGTTAAATAGCGCCTTTTGGCTAAGATCAAAGTGTAGTATCTGTTCCGATGGATACTGCACTTCATAGATCGGTATTGTCTTAGCCTTCGGGCTTGATTTCCGCCGGTCTATGGGTCTGATCTGTCCTGTGCAGTTCTAGGAGGTCCACCCTCCCAGGCTTTACCTCCCCTCTTTGGGGAGGAGTAAGTTAATTGCTTACTGCCTGAGGCGCCCCTAACGGGGAATGCCGACGGGGCTGCCCAGGCAATTTTTAATGGCCACAGTGCTCACCTTCTCGAGCGCTGGCTTTTCAAATCCCACTTTCCGACCTTGTGTCACATATTCCTATTGTGGGTAGGTGTTAAATAACGGCCTTTTGGCTAAGATCAAAGTGTAGTATCTGTTCCGATGGATACTGCACTTCATAGATCGGTATTGTCTTGGCCTTCGGGGCTTGATTTCCGCCGGTCTATGGGTCTGATCTGTCCTGTGCAGTTCTAGGAGGTCCACCCTCCCAGGCTTTACCTCCCCTCTTTGGGGAGGAGTAAGTTAATTGCTTACTGTCTGAGGCGCCCCTACCGGGGAATGCCGACGGGGCTGCCCAGGCAATTTTTAATGGCCATAGCGCTCACCTTCTCGAGCGCTGGCTTTTCAAATCCCACTTTCCGACCTTGTGTCACATATTCCTATTGTGGGTAGGGGTTAAATAACGCCTTTTGGCTAAGATCAAAGTGTAGTATCTGTTCCGATGGATACTGCACTTCATAGATCGGTATTGTTTTGGCCTTCGGGTCTTGATTTCCGCCGGTCTATGGGTCTGATCTGTCCTGTGCAGTTCTAGGAGGCCAACCCTCCCAGGCTTTACCTCCCCTCTTTGGGGAGGAGTAAGTTAATTGCTTACTGCCTGAGGCGCCCCTACCGGGGAATGCCGACGGGGCTGCCCAGGCAATTTTTAATGGCCAAAGTGCTCACGTTCTCGAGCGCTGGCTTTTCAAATCCCACTTTCCGACCTTGTGTCACATATTCCTATTGTGGGTAGGGGTTAAATAACGCCTTTTGGCTAAGATCAAAGTGTAGTATCTGTTCCGATGGATACTGCACTTCATAGATCGGTATTTTCTTGGCCTTCGGGGCTTGATTTCCGCCGGTCTATGGGTCTGATCTGTCCTGTGCAGTTCTAGGAGGTCCACCCTCCGAGGCTTTGCCTCCCCTCTTTGGGGAGGAGTAAGTTTATTGCTTACTGTCTGAGGCGCCCCTACCGGGGAATGCCGACGGGCCTGTCCAGGCAATTTTTAATGGCCAGAGTGCTCACCTTCTCGAGCGCTGGCTTTTCAAATCCCACTTTCCGACCTTGTGTCACATATTCCTATTGTGGGTAGGGGTTAAATAACGCCTTTTGGCTAAGATAAAAGTGTAGTATCTGTACCGATGGATACTGCACTTCATAGATCGGTATTGTTTTGGCCTTCGGGTCTTGATTTCCGCCGGTCTATGGGTCTGATCTGTCCTGTGCAGTTCTAGGAGGTCCACCCTCCCAGGCTTTGCCTCCCCTCTTTGGGGAGGAGTAAGTTAATTGCTTACTTCCTGAGGCGCCCCTACCGGGGAATGCCGACGGGGCTGCCCAGGCAATTTTTAATGGCCAAAGTGCTCACCTTCTAGAGCGCTGGCTTTTCAAATCCTACTTTCCGACCTTGTGTCACATATTCCTATTGTGGGTAGGGGTTAAATAACGCCTTTTGGCTAAGATCAAAGTGTAGTATCTGTTCCGATGGATACTGCACTTCATAGATCGGTATTGTCTTGGCCTCTGGGGCTTGATTTCCGCCGGTCTATGGGTCTGATCTGTCCTGTGCAGTTCTAGGAGGTCCACCCTCCCAGGCTTTACCTCCCCTCTTTGGGGAGGAGTAAGTTAATTGCTTACTGCCTGAGGCGCCCCTACCGGGGAATGCCGACGGGGCTGCCCAGGCAATTTTTAATGGCCAGAGCGCTCACCTTCTCGAGCGCTGGCTTTTCAAATCCCACTTTCCGACCTTGTGTCACATATTCCTATTGTGGGTAGGGGTTAAATAACGCCTTTTGGCTAAGATCAAAGTGTAGTATCTGTTCCGATGGATACTGCACTTCATAGATCGGTAATATTTTGGCCTTCGGGTCTTGATTTCCGCAGGTCTATGGGTCTGATCTGTCCTGTGCAGTTCTAGGAGGTCAACCCTCCCAGGCTTTACCTCCCCTCTTTGGCGAGGAGTAAGTTAATTGCTTACTGCCTGAGGCGCCCCTACCGGGGAATGCCGACGGGGCTGCCCAGGCAATTTTTAATGGCCAGAGCGCTCACCTTCTCGAGCGCTGGCTTTTCAAATCCCACTTTCCGACCTTGTGTCACATATTCCTTTTGTGGGTAGGGGTTAAATAACGCCTTTTGGCTAAGATCAAAGTGTAGTATCTGTTCCGATGGATACTGCACTTCATAGATCGGTATTGTTTTGGCCTTCGGGTCTTGATTTCCGCCGGTCTATGGGTCTGATCTGTCCTGTGCAGTTCTAGGAGGTCCACCCTCCCAGGCTTTACCTCCCCTCTTTGGCGAGGAGTAAGTTAATTGCTTACTGCCTGAGGCGCCCCTACCGGGGAATGCCGACGGGGCTGCCCGGGCAATTTTTAATGGCCACAGTGCTCACCTTCTCGAGCGCTGGCTTTTCAAATCCCACTTTCCGACCTTGTGTCACATATTCCTATTGTGGGTAGGGGTTAAATAACGCCTTTTGGCTAAGATCAAAGTGTAGTATCTGTTCCGATGGATACTGCACTTCATAGATCGGTATTGTCTTGGCCTTCGGGCTTGATTTCCGCCGGTCTATGGGTCTGATCTGTCCTGTGCAGTTCTAGGAGGTCCACCCTCCCAGGCTTTACCTCCCCTCTTTGGGGAGGAGTAAGTTAATTGCTTACTGCCTGAGGCGCCCCTACCGGGGAATGCCGACGGGGCTGCCCAGGCAATTTTTAATGGCCACAGTGCTCACCTTCTCGAGCGCTGGCTTTTCAAATCCCACTTTCCGACCTTGTGTCACATATTCCTATTGTGGGTAGGTGTTAAATAACGGCCTTTTGGCTAAGATCAAAGTGTAGTATCTGTTCCGATGGATACTGCACTTCATAGATCGGTATTGTCTTGGCCTTCGGGGCTTGATTTCCGCCGGTCTATGGGTCTGATCTGTCCTGTGCAGTTCTAGGAGGTCCACCCTCCCAGGCTTTACCTCCCCTCTTTGGGGAGGAGTAAGTTAATTGCTTACTGTCTGAGGCGCCCCTACCGGGGAATGCCGACGGGGCTGCCCAGGCAATTTTTAATGGCCATAGCGCTCACCTTCTCGAGCGCTGGCTTTTCAAATCCCACTTTCCGACCTTGTGTCACATATTCCTATTGTGGGTAGGGGTTAAATAACGCCTTTTGGCTAAGATCAAAGTGTAGTATCTGTTCCGATGGATACTGCACTTCATAGATCGGTATTGTTTTGGCCTTCGGGTCTTGATTTCCGCCGGTCTATGGGTCTGATCTGTCCTGTGCAGTTCTAGGAGGCCAACCCTCCCAGGCTTTACCTCCCCTCTTTGGGGAGGAGTAAGTTAATTGCTTACTGCCTGAGGCGCCCCTACCGGGGAATGCCGACGGGGCTGCCCAGGCAATTTTTAATGGCCAAAGTGCTCACGTTCTCGAGCGCTGGCTTTTCAAATCCCACTTTCCGACCTTGTGTCACATATTCCTATTGTGGGTAGGGGTTAAATAACGCCTTTTGGCTAAGATCAAAGTGTAGTATCTGTTCCGATGGATACTGCACTTCATAGATCGGTATTGTCTTGGCCTCTGGGGCTTGATTTCCGCCGGTCTATGGGTCTGATCTGTCCTGTGCAGTTCTTGGAGGTCAACCCTCCCAGGCTTTACCTCCCCTCTTTGGGGAGGAGTAAGTTAATTGCTTACTGCCTGAGGCGCCCCTACCGGGGAATGCCGACGGGGCTGCCCAGGCAATTTTTAATGGCCAGAGCGCTCACCTTCTCGAGCGCTGGCTTTTCAAATCCCACTTTCCGACCTTGTGTCACATATTCCTATTGTGGGTAGGGGTTAAATAACGCCTTTTGGCTAAGATCAAAGTGTAGTATCTGTTCCGATGGATACTGCACTTCATAGATCGGTATTGTCTTGGCCTTCGGGGCTTGATTTCCGCCGGTCTATGGGTCTGATCTGTCCTGTGCAGTTCTAGGAGGTCCACCCTCCCAGGCTTTACCTCCCCTCTTTGGGGAGGAGTAAGTTAATTGCTTACTGTCTGAGGCGCGCCTATTGGGGAATGCCGACGGGGCTGCCCAGGCAATTTTTAATGGCCACAGTGCTCACCTTCTCGAGCACTGGCTTTTCAAATCCCACTTTCCGACCTTGTGTCACATATTCCTATTGTGAGTAGGGGTTAAATAACGCCTTTTGGCTAAGATCAAAGTGTAGTATCTGTTCCGATGGATACTGCACTTCATAGATCGGTATTGTCTTGGCCTTCGGGGCTTGATTTCCGCCGGTCTATGGGTCTGATCTGTCATGTGCAGTTCTAGGAGGTCCACCCTCCCAGGCTTTGCCTCCCCTCCTTCGGGAGGAGTAAGTTTATTGCTTACTGTCTGAGGCGCCCCTACCGGGGAATGCCGACGGGGCTGTCCAGGCAATTTTTAATGGCCAGAGTGCTCACCTTCTCGAGCGCTGGCTTTTCAAATCCCACTTTCCGACCTTGTGTCACATATGCCTATTGTGGGTAGGGGTTAAATAACGCCTTTTGGCTAAGATCAAAGTGTAGTATCTGTTCCGATGGATACTGCACTTCATAGATCGGTATTGTCTTGGCCTTCGGGGCTTGATTTCCGCCGGTCTATGGGTCTGATCTGTCCTGTGCAGTTCTAGGAGGTCCACCCTCCCAGGCTTTACCTCCCCTCTTTGGGGAGGAGTAAGTTAATTGCTTACTGTCTGAGGCGCGCCTATTGGGGAATGCCGACGGGGCTGGCCAGGCAATTTTTAATGGCCACAGTGCTCACCTTCTCGAGCACTGGCTTTTCAAATCCCACTTTCCGACCTTGTGTCACATATTCCTATTGTGGGTAGGGGTTAAATAACGCCTTTTGGCTAAGATCAAAGTGTAGTATCTGTTTCGATGGATACTGCACCCCATACTGGTATTGTCTGGATCTTCTGGTCTGGATTTACGCCGGTCAATGGGTCTGTCCTGTGCAGTTCTGGGAAGTGGCGCTCCCAGGCTTTGCCTCCCCTAATTGGGGAGGATTGAGTTTAGTGCTTAATGTCTGAGGCACCTTGCCCAGGCAATTTTTTAAAAGCCCCTAGCACTCCTCCTCTGGAGTGCATTCCCACTTTCCGACCTTGTGTCACATTCTACTGTGTGGGACGTAGATAAATAGGGCTCATTTCGTAGACAGCAAACCTGGCGACGAGGTAAAAAAAAAAAAAAAAAAAAAAAAAAAAACCCGAAACTGAACAACAACTGAAATCTAATTTCTCGAAGCAAACAGCGACGAGTAACTGAAACTGAACAACAACTGAAATTTAATTTCTCGAAGCAAACAGCGACGAGTAATCGAAACAACAACTGAAATTTAATTTCTCGAAGCAAACAGCGACGAGTAATCGAAACAACAACTGAAATTTAATTTCTCGAAGCAAACAGCGACGAGTAATCGAAACAACAACTGAAATTTAATTTCTCGAAGCAAACAGCGACGAGTAACCGAAACTAAACAACTGAAAAAAAAAAAAAAAAAACCCGAAACTGAACAACAACAACTAATATTTAATTTCTCGAAGAAAACAGCAACGAGTAACCGAAACTAAACAACAACTGAAATTTAACTTCTCTAAGCAAAACTGCGACGAGTAACTGAAACTGAACAACAACTGAAATTTAATTTCTCGAAGCAAACAGCGACGAGTAACCGAAACTAAACAACTGGAAAAAAAAAAAAAAAAAAAACTGAACAACAACAACTGAAATATAATTTCTCGAAGAAAACTGAACAAAACCCCCTCCGAAGAGAAAATAAATAAATATGTCTCTTTCAATGCCAACAATAGAACCCCTAGACTGGGAGGACTCTAACCAGGAGCAAGCATGGAGGGAATGGAGTGAACACCTTGAGGACGCATTTACGGCGTTCGAAATAACGGATGACAATCGACAGCGTTCACTTTTACGATTTTATGGGGGACGGAAACTAAAAGAAATCATCAGGACTTTAACCCCGGAGGTACCACAAGACCGATTAGAGCCAACGTACAAAACAATGAAGATAGCTTTGGACGAATACTTCATCCAGAAAACCAATAAGGTTTTCGAACGTCATAAATTCCGAATGCTTATGCAAGATAACGGGGAGTCTACACACGACTACGTCACCCGTTTGCGGATACAAGGGGCAAAATGTAATTTTAACGAATACAGTCTAGACAAGGCTATAGTAGACCAACTAATAGAGAAATGCACCTCCAACAAATTACGTCGAGCGTATTTAAAAGAAACGGATTTGACCGTAGAGGAAGCACTTCGGAGAGCATTCATATTCGAATCCACTGAAACACAGGCCGAGCATATTGAAGGGAACGGGAAAGGGCATTCGGATATCCACCAAGTTAAAACCAGCTACAAACGGCAACAACTTAACAGTGATCATAGACATCTCCCCTCCACAGACAAAAACAGCCCTTTAAGACCTGTTACAAGATGCTACGGCTGTAACAGTTCAGACCATATACATGGTCAAACAAAATGCCCAGCATTTGGAAAAAAATGTAACTACTGTGGATTAAAGAACCACTTCGAGAAAACGTGCTTGAGGAAAAAGAGCGATAGCAAAAAAGAATACAAACCTATCAGGCGAAAACAAACGTGTCCAACCAGTATCAACGAAACTGGAAGCAGACAACCAGACATGGGTCTTCCAAATAGATAACATTAGTGCGGCAGGAAGCGAAGTCGTCCACATTGACGACGTACCCGTCACAATATTAATAGACTCTGGAGCAGATATCAATCTCATCCTCGTCGCCAGGTTTGCTGTCTACAAAATGAGTCCCTGAACCTAATTCTTCGGGAATCCTTAATTTACGACCGAATTTGACATTAAAACAAACCAATTGTAGACCAAAAGCCCAACCACCACGACGAACACCATTTCACATCCAAGAAGCGGTGGAGGAAAAAATCGAGGAAATGTTAGAAAATGATATCATTGAACGAGTGGAAGGACCAACTCCGTGGGTCTCACCATTAGTAGCGGTACAAAAGCCAAACGGGGAGATTAGAATATGTACCGACCTACGCATAGCGAATAAAGCAGTAAAACGCACTCGCTATCAAATACCAACAGTTGAACAACTATTGAGTGAAATTGGCAACGCAAACACTTTCTCGAAAATCGACCTAAACTCCTATTATCACCAAATAGAACTAGATCCAGAGTCAAGGGACATCACCACTTTCTCTTGCAAGTCTGGGATCTACAGATACAAAGTACTAGTGATGGGAATTACATCTGCAGCCGAGGAAGGGCAGCGATTACTACAACAAATCCTCCAGAAAATCCCAAACTGCTGCAACGGGGCTGACGACATTCTAATCTGGGGAAAGGACACAAAAGAACACAACAAGACCCTAGATGCGGTATTGCGGACGTTGAGAGGAAACAACCTCACAATCGCACAGAAAAAGAGCATATTCCACAGTGAAGAACTCGAGTTCCATGGGTTTATTGTGTCCAGCACAGGGATCAGACCCACCGACTCCAAAATAAAAGCAATAAAAGAATTCAAAAACCCCGAAAATATCCAGGACGTACGTAGTTTCTTGGGGCTGATAAATTACCTCGGGAAATTTATCCCTCGTCTGGCAACACTCAGTGAGCCCTTAAAAAGGTTGACTCGTGCAAACACGGAATGGCGATGGACCAAGGAAGAGGAATCTTGCTTCCTTAAACTGAAAAATATGATAATTCAAAGCAAGCCGCTTATGCACTTCGATCCAAAGCTGGAGACATCAGTCTTGGTAGACGCCAGTCCCGTGGGACTGGGAGCAATACTGTGCCAGAACAAACTAGGAGTACTTACCCCCATCAGCTATGCATCGAGAACTCTGACAACTGGAAAAAGAAGCCCTAGCTATTGTGTGGGCTTGCGAAAAATTCCATTTTTATCTGTATGGAAAAAATTTCCTGCTAATGACTGATCATCAAGCCTTGACAACTATTTTTAATCCCAAAGGCAACCTCTCCGCACGAATATTGCGCTGGATCCTACGCTTACAACAATATGACTATACTATCAAACATATCAACGGTAGGAATAATCCAGCAGACATACTCTCTCGACAACCGATGAAATATCAAAAAACAGTATCACCAGAAGAAGAGATTGCCGAAGGGTTTATCAACGCCATCGTAGCAAACAGCATGCCTAAATCAATCACGTTATCAGAGATAATGGAAGAATCTCAACGGGACTTAACTCTCAAAGCAGTGGAAAAGGCGATACAACAAGGCGACTGGAGTAAAGAGTCAACCCAACCCTACAAACATGTGAAGAATGAGCTGACAGCCAAACGGGGTATAATTACGCGAGGATCCAGAATCATTATACCAAAAAACTTGCAGAAGCGAATCCTGAAGTTGGCACATGACACACACTTGGGTATAGTGAAAACAAAAGCACTGCTTAGGACTAAGGTATGGTGGCCTAATATAGACAAGGACATAGAGACCACTATAAGCCGATGTATCCCGTGTACGACCCAAGACCCGAAGAGTAACCATCGTCCAGTACATATGGCCGAGATGAAAGGTCCATGGGAAGTCCTCCACGTCGACATATGTGGACCTTTCCCTAGCGGGGATTATGTTATTGGGATGGTTGATGCAGGCTCAAGATGGCCGGAAGCATTCATTACGAAAACCACGAGAGCCAGTACAGTTGTATCAACGATCCAAAACTGCTTTTATACACACGGCATCCCCACCATCATTGTTTCAGATAACGGACCCCAATTCATATCATCCGATTTTAAGCAATTCTGTGAACAATGGGGTATCCAACATCGGAAGATAACACCTTATCATCCCCAAACTAATGGGGAAATTGAGCGGTTCTTTGGAACTATGTTGAAAGCGATTAGAGCAATGAACACTGAAGGAAGGGACTGGAGGAAACATCTAGGAGAATTCCTGATGTATTATCGAAACAGCCCTCATGCCATGACGGGGGAAACACCTGCCTCTCTTCTCTTGGGTCGGGAGGTGAACATCAACCTGCCAGGACTACAAAAAAGACCTGAAAGCCAGGCCTGGAGAGCAGCTCGGCAAAAAGACAAGAAAGAAAAATACAAATTAAAGGATCGCACAGATCAGAAAAATAAAGCCAAACCATCTTACATAGAAACAGGAGAAAGTGTACTCCTAAAACAAAGTAGATATAATAAGCTAACCCCAGCTTATCATCCAACACCATGGACAGTAGGAGAGCGCAAGGGGGAATCCGCGATTATAAGGCAAGGAGATAAACGGGTGCTAAGACACACGTCACAACTAAAAAGAATCCCCCAAAACACGACCCGTCAACAAGGGGAGGATGATGAGTTCCCTTTCAGTGATGAGTTAAGGAAACTGGAAGAAGAGGAACAGACCCAAAGAAGCGACGAAGAAATGGACCTCCCGATCGCACTCAGACGAGCAAGACGACACATAAGAAAACCCCGGAGATATGCAAGCAGCAGTTCAGGGGATGAGGGAAGCGATCCGAATACAGAGGAGGAGGTAGATGTGACGCCGGATGTGACGTCACGGGCGGGACTACAAATAGACCCGAGGAATTAGGTTCAGGGACTCATTTCGTAGACAGCAAAGGTGCCACATTCTATTTTGTTACGCATTTTGGCCTTTTGCCACATGTTTTCCACATGATTTGTTGTGGCACCTGTGGATGGATCCACAAAATTATATCGGTGATTTACACGCAAATGGTGAAATCCTTCCGAAGTGAGCCAGACTTAGTGGCTGCTTCATAGCCACCAAATACCCACAGTTGTCGTCGGATACGGCCCGTATTGTTCTTTCTTCGTGAAAATAGACTTTCGTCTATCTCCACGAATAAATTACCAATCTCGCGAAGATTCAACTCATTTAACTCCATTTTCTAAAAACTAAATTCTACTTCAACTCCCGGTAAATTCAACTTCCGGTGAATTCTGAATGAATGGTACTTGGAGAAAAAAAAACGGAACTCTTCAATTTCGATTTCTTAATCGGCTGCGGCTTCATAAAGAATGCAGAAGTGCCAAAAACTATTGGTAAACCAGAGGAGTAATTGACTCAAACTCAGCAGCAAACGATATTCTGTCAGATTTAGTTCCTGATATTAAACTTCTATCCGTAATATAACTTCCGGCAAGAGTTATAGTTTCACAAATTTATTAATTTATTTATTAAATTGTTAGGTGAAAGTGCAGAATAGTTAACAAATCCCACCACCCTTCTCATGTTAAGACTGATTTCTAAAAAATAACGATATTATTTCAACACAGTCAATAAACTGCAGAAGATTATTTACATAAGCCATTCTTTAACATTGGGAAGGAGAGGCTTTGTTAACTATTCTGTAGTTTCACCTAACAATTTAATGAATAAATTAATAAATAAAAATTAGTACAAAACTTGATAAACCAGAAGAGTAAGCGACCAAAAACAGGAAGTCTTAATAATCAGGAACCAAATCTAACAGAAACCGTTTGCTGCTAATTTTGAGTCGCTTACTCTTCTGGTTTTCCAAACGATTGTGGTTTACCTACTCATTTGTGACGTATTTACGTTAAAAACAATTTTAATAGAAGTTTGAAGGTTTTTAAGTTTGCATAAATACGCCATTTTTTTAAAGTCAGTTAGTAACGTAAAGAAAATGTCTGCTTTGCTCAGAATCGGTATTTACAAAAACTTAAAGGCTGATAACTTCTATTATATATATATATATATATATATATATATATATATATATATATATATATATATACGGTTTATAAAGTGATGAAGTAGATAAAATTTGCATAGTTTACAAGTTTATTAACTCATCAAGTGTCCAAGCAAGAAATACAAAATGATCTTTAAACCATTGCTTTTCAAGGATAACGCTCTTATCGTAAGAAGAGCTGACCAATAACAATGTAATATTAAGTATTAGTGGTAACTATTTTGAAAATATAAAAATGAAAAAAGAATTTGAAAAACATTATAAGGAAAATGTGTTTCAACATAAGTCCTAAAACAGATCGAACACAATTCAAATTATGGGCAGAGAGTTGTATCAAATGTAAATGATCCACATTGTATAAACAAAGAAGTCGAACAATGTTGTTTTTCCAAACCTTTAGTACTCCAAAAAATTGTATTTTATAAATATCCTATTAAATTTATTTATATATATTGTAGTGACAGAAGTAGAAGCCCCGTGCCCCAAATAGACCCTCGCCCCCGAAGAGGCCCATGCCCCTGAAGAAGCCCACGCCTCTGAAGAAGCCCCACTTTTGCGAAGGAGCACCCGGCAAAGACGACCGCCGGGGTGTCATCTTTGTGATCATGAGATCAGGGGAGACTGTAGTGACGGCGCGGAAGGAAGCAGTCGTCACACGCAGGCGCGAACCCACGCCCATTAAATTACGGCAAGTGATATCCGCATCACGAGAGGGTTTCATTATGCAAATTAGGTGTGGTTAGCAACGAAGAAGGGTAAATAAAAAGAGAGTTTTTTCTGATCGACGGTGTTAATTTTGTGGTGAACATTGCTTTCTTCACATGCGTGTCAATAGAACGGAAAGGAAAGAAAATAACGGTATTTTAAAGGAACAACTCTGCGTCATTTTATCACACTCGGCGGTTCTTTAATACGATAGAGACGCGTTCATATATATATAGAGAGAGAAAGAGAAAGAGAAAGAGAAAGAGAGAGAGAGTTTGAATTACCCACTAGACACAATCCTTGAGTGTCTTCGGTCTCTGTGTACAAGGATTTGTCAAGACAATCTCACATGGGGATACTTCACCCTACAAGTAAACCCTGACCAAGTATTCACAATAACATAGTATTTGAAGTCCAAGTAAGATTTCCTCGACACAGTTATACACCGGCTTATATGAGAAATGGTGCACCTTCTCCAAGTAATGTTACAGTACTTAGCTGAATACTCCACCAGACTAGATGAATTCTTGTCCTGGAATCTGGTAAGACCCAAGAGACCACAAGAAAAATATACTATAAAAAAGTTAACTGGTCAATTGGGGAGAAGAAAAATTAATGTTCTTAACTTCTTTACTAACTCAACGTTTTAAAAGGATAACTTTAATGAAATATTCGAATATCAAAGTATTTCATAAGCTAAGCTGAAGTAAAATGAAACAATAGCACTAAGTCCTGAGAAAATCTACCAGAGAGGACTGTAGGAAACGATATGTATACCATACATCATGATTATGTGGTTCCCACATCTACCTACTTGGAAAATGCAGCAGTAAAATCAGACATTATAATATTAAATAAGGCAGAAAGAGTGACAACACTGGTTGAGGTGACTGTTCCAAATAACAATGGCTTGAACAGAATGGAGATAGGGTACGTGACAAAATACCAAGGCCTCATGTATATGAAGAGAAACTGGAACCTCAAAAACATCACCATTATCGCAGTAATAATAGGAGCTAAAGGCCCCCAATGAGGAAGAATTTTAAAAAGTGTCTGGAAAGAATATCCAGAAAACCAAGTGCGAATAAAATCCAAAAAATTGCACTTAAAGGAACAGTCAAAATCCTTAAAAGAGCACTCGGTTGGAGGTTATAAATAGCAGGCGATTGACTGGCATTTGGAAGATTGCCACGCCCCTATGCTAACAAAAACATAAATAAGAAAAATGAAGAAAACGTACAAACAAAAAAAGTAATTGCCATTAACCAACTTGCCATGCCAGTGATAATATAGAGCTTTGGCCTTATTTACTGGCTACAAAAGGACATAAACAGACTAGACACTAAAACGAGAAAAATGTTGACATTGTACCGAGTAGTGTACAGAAACCAGTGTCTACTAAGGCTACCCAGACGAGCAGGAGGTAAGGATCTCAGAAATCGACCACCAACATCGAGCCATTATTTTGAGCACTGGCCAATATCTGATGAGCTCCCAGAACCCAAACCTTATGATGGTACATTTATACCAAGAAACAAAATCCATCAGAACAACCTTTATCACAAAACTGGCCAAACATTTTGAACAAGACTGTCTTACAAATGAGGAAGAAACAGAAAACAACCTGCCACGGAAATAGCCCGGAAGAGCCGCCAGAAATACACAGAGACCTTCCATTGCCAAAAACTGGAAGAATGGCCAACCAACAACGTGTCAAATATTTTTTGGATGAACTGTCCCACGAATATGTAGATAAATAAAGGTATGTAGACTGTCTGAAAAGAGGATCATTCGACTATGATCAGGAGAGAATGATAATGGCTGCCCAAGATCAAGGCTTGATGACCAATGCCTTTAAAAAGATGAGTGGTCTCAGCAACAATAACAAGTGCAGGTTTTACCACATAGAAGTAGAGAGTGTGAGTCACCTGATATCCAGTTGTAAGGTTCTCCTGGGGGGCTGGCTACTATACAATGCGACGCAATAGAGTGTGTAAAAATCTGTAAAAAGTTGAATATCAAATGTAGCAGCAAGTCCTGGGAACATATACCAGAAAAAACAGTTGGAAATAAGTCATACAATATCAACTATAACTACACAATTCCTTCAGCTATATATCTAGAAAATGGAGCTGTTAAACCTGACATAGTGATAAGGGACAAAAGGGAGAATGTCGCCACCATAGTTGAAGTCAGTATCCATTAGTGATGCTGGCTTAGACAGAGCTGAGAGGGAAAAATAACAAAATACCAAGGTTTTATGTACGACATGAAAAGAAACTGGAATCTGAGGAAAATCTCCATCATACCAGTAATTATAGGAGCAACAGGACTAATGAAAAAGTATTTTAAAAACTATCTGGCGAGTATACCCGGTGAACCGAGTGCAAGAGAGATACAAACAACTGCACTTAAAGGGACGGTTAGAATCTTAAAAAGATCATTCGGTTGGAGTGTCTAAAATAGTGGGTGAATTTCTAGCATCCGGTAGGATTCCCTATCCCAGCAAAAACACAAAGATAATAACATTTTTAAAAAGGAAGAAAATTTGAATGCCTATGGGAGAGAATTTGCATGTTTACTAAACACTGTCCTCGAGTGTCTAAGGTCTCTCTGTAGGAGAGTTTGTAAGGACAACTGGGTATGAGGATATTTCCCCCTACCAAATATTGAAAGTAACATAGTATTCGAAGCCCAAATAGGATGCCCTCGGTATGGCTACACACTGGCTTATACGAGGAATGGTGCACTTTCTCCAAGTTATGCCGCCTCTAGTAACAGAACTAAGTTGGATACTCCACCAGACTAGATGAATTCTTGCCCTGGAATCCGGTAAGATCAAGAGACCACAACATAGATATACTATAAAATAGTATAAGTAGTAGATAGGCTTGCACTCCTTCTTTGTCTATTAGCCAGGTGCAGAGGTACTAGCACACGTACACCTCAAAGACACCCAGTGATTGGCCTTGTTTCTTGACTAGGACAATGAACACCGTCTTTCTTTCTCTATCTAGGAAACGCAGGAAAAAATGTTTGTCACTATGTCTCACATGACTAGTCTTAGTCGTTCTTGCCCCCGACAGGTTGAGGGTACAGGTTAGACAGCTGGTCTGGCTGCTGTTTCTTACTGGTAGTACAGGAGCCCTAAATATTAAGTAACACTATCAACAGTTGTATAATATCGTGGATAACTGTACGTGTCGCGCATGGAAATAGACCTTAAAGTTATCCCCGGTGGGATTTCCCGAGGCCACAACCCTCATGGATTATGTCTCGACTAATGGTCTGGTTGTGTGAGCTTATTGGCACCAAACAAGCACTCACTTTTCCCTCCCAACTCTATCTAAAACCAAAAAATGACAGTACAAAAAAAAACAGACACCCACCAAAAAACATCTTCACCTCCGCTCTTGAGGCTTGCATTCACAAATATCCGGGGGCTTAGAACCAACATCAATGACGTAGACACCTTTCTCTAGTAAACTCCCCGGATATCCTAGCACTAAGTGAAACAAACCTACAATCCTCAATCTCCTCATACCATTTTGAGATGACTGGATACCACCCACTCTACCATAAAGACTCTGACAAACATATGCACGGGCTAGAATTTTATGTTCGAACACCCTCTCCTTGATTAGAAAATATAAGTTAGAATCAGATGATCAAGCCTACATGTGCTTTAGATTAACCTTACAGAACAGCGTTAGTTACTTATATTTCATATACGGTTCTCCCTCGATTAAGGACTGTACCCTGCTTAGTTTTGTCCCTGAAAACATAGATACAGCACTCTCACTTGACTCGAGTGCTCAAATACATGTATTTGGGGATTGTAATGTACATCACCGTGACTGGCTGGGATTCTAACTCCATTTATAGTTTCTCCATAGCGCACTCCTTCTCACAGACTTACTTCCTGACCCGCCTCCCTGATCGTGTGGCCCAGCAAGCCTCACTTCTCGACCTGTTTTCGACTTCAGTGTCCGAGACTTGTGCGAAGAATCCCCATAGCCCACTAGGGAACGCTGATCATACTGTAGTAATGATTGATATCACCCTAAAGTCTCGTCCCAAAGCTGATGAGCCCTTGCTTAAAACGACAAGATACTAGAAGCAGGCTGATTGTGAATACATTAGAGATCACATCATAAACAAAGACATTTATTCTTAAGATAATGAAATATACTTGATTAATGTAATGTCATACTGGTTAGAAACACATCGTTTCCATAATGAAATAAACTTCCTAATTCTTCTCATAAAGGTTTGGTTTGGTTTGGTTTTGTTTTACGGCATATCAACCCTTTTCGGGTTATTAAATGCCGAATGCAGTCATTTTGGTGAAAGTTTTTATGCTTCAAGTTGTTTATATCTTCAAGTATTTATTCATGGTGTTTAGTTTGGTTGTTTTGTTTTACGGCATATCAACCCTTTTCAGGTTATTTAATGCCGAATGCAGTCATTTTGGTGAAAGTTTTTATGCTTCAAGTTGTTTATATCTTCAAATATTTATTCATGGTGCCTAGTTTGGTTGTCCCGCTTTACGGCACATCAACCCCTTTCAGGCCACTCAATGCCGAATGTAGTCATCCTGGTGAAAGTTTTTATGCTTCAAGTTCCTCACACGTTCAAATATTTATTGATGGTGTTTGGTTTGGTTGTTAAAGTATATTTGTTTTCTTCTCTTTTTTGTTTCTTTCCCCTTTTAATATCTGTTTCTATTTAACCCATAGTTGGGACCCTAACAGGTACTACCACTCCGGGTCAGGGTGGACCTGGGAGCAATGGTAATTAAGAGGAGGCTCCACATTCCCCAAAGTCCGTAAGCCGGATCTCACCATCGGATGTAGTTTAAGGTCATATCCAGGACCGGGAGTAGGGTAGGAAAAATAAAAAAGGGGAGGGAGAAAGGGAGAGGGGCTGTTGTTTTTGTTTTTGGTTTTGTAGAACATAATTAAGTTTTACAAACAAAAAAACAAAAAACGTCAATGTAGGTGAATTTCGTCTCAGGGAGCCAGAGGGCAGCCTGATTTGGTATCACCAGCTTCTCATAAAGAAAGGAGTAGAAATATACTTGATTAATGTAATGTTATACTGGTCAGAAACACCTCGTTTCCATAATGAAATAAACTTCCTAATTCTTCTCATAAAGAAAGGAGTAGATAATAATACATTTTACAGTACACAATCAAACCATCAAATGCAAAGACTGGTGTGTCATATATTATTAACAATGACATAAATCTCACATCAAATGTTTCATTACAAAAATGCCTGCATTTGAATTTAAACATATGAACTTTAAAATATTTGCGATTATGTTCGATATATCTTGTAACAATAATCTTCTGTAGTGCTGTCACTATCATGTCATATATACATTACTAGCAGGACTTTGTAGAAATTCCACGGTTTGTTCTATCGACACTCCCTCACGTCTAATAATGCGTCTGGCAGCAAGCAATGAAAGAGTGATTCCTTGGACTGAGTTTATAAGCTTTAATATTTGCATATGCACAAAATACTCAATAAACCCTAACCCTACAGACAGTATTAAACTATCAAGTAGGAAGTGGACCGTGGGTTTACTCCCGTAACTCTCGCTTCCCTAACACTTATCGTTGGCTAATTTTTGACCTTGAAATAGTATTTTTTAGCTCCTTACATCAAGTGGCTTCATGCCTTGTTCTGTATAATTTACTGTTAATACTATTCCTTTTGAAATAATGTCAATACTATAAAGAAAAATGACTCTTCTTCCATCAAATAATTATAATTATCATTGGCAGCTAAACATTGTTTAAATAAATTAAACTAAATTATCTCTTCTATATTTACTTATTCAAAATTGTAGAAATTTAATTCTTTTCAAAACAAGATATATTTTCTGTATTCTTACTGTTGTGAAGTTGTCCAACAGTAAATAATAAATAAAGGAAGTCAAGTCGAGGGTTGGTTTAACAAGTGTATTAACAAAGTAAGAAACTGACTAGCACTTGGCTAGACAGTTACAAGACTGTTCGCTGTGTCTCTGGTGACTCCTACTATTTATACTGACCACCGGTGCAGTTTCTCCTGTGTAAGAACGGCCGGTGTAACACTTACCATAATAAATAATTATCAGTTTAAAAAATAAATATTCTTTGTCTATCAGCTAAATATTCTTCATATAAACGAATGTCAATTTTTGAAATGTATTTATTCAAAATTGTACTTTGTTGTCGACTGGGTGACCTAACTTGATTTTGGAACAATTCATTTTAAAATGTGCAAAGTCAGAATTTTTTTATCCTAGCAACATCAGATTAATCACCAATCAACATCTTTACTGATCAGACGATCTTATTTTTGTCTGTGAAAGGTGATAACGCATGTACTAGCCTTGGTGTATTATTATGTAGATCAGTAAACTTAATCATACAAGAGATTATAATGATAATCTTAAAAATTACACACCTCTCCCTCCTACTCTTTTTCATTCATGAACAAATCGACAATAGGAAATAGGTGATAATGTATGTATGAACAAATTCCTTAGTGTGTTATTTATCATACAAGAGATTATAACGATAATCTTAAAAATTACACACCTCTCCCTCCTACTCTTTTTCATTCATGAACAAATCGACAATAGGAAATAGGTGATAATGTATGTATGAACAAATTCCTTAGTGTGTTATTTATCATACAAGAGATTATAACGATAATCTTAAAAATTACACACCTCTCCCTCCTACTCTTTTTCATTCATGAACAAATCGACAATAGGAAATAGGTGATAATGTATGTATGAACAAATTCCTTAGTGTGTTATTTATCATACAAGAGATTATAACGATAATCTTAAAAATTACACACCTCTCCCTCCTACTCTTTTTCATTCATGAACAAATCGACAATAGGAAATAGGTGATAATGTATGTATGAACAAATTCCTTAGTGTGTTATTTATCATACAAGAGATTATAACGATAATCTTAAAAATTACACACCTCTCCCTCCTACTCTTTTTCATTCATGAACAAATCGACAATAGGAAATAGGTGATAATGTATGTATGAACAAATTCCTTAGTGTGTTATTTATCATACAAGAGATTATAACGATAATCTTAAAAATTACGTTCCCTTTATTTCTTTAAAGCTCTGATAAATGAATATCAAATCATTTATTAGAAATAAGCTTTGATTATTTCTTTTATAACCTCGTAATTTAAGTTATAATAAATAATAACTTGTAAATAAACTGGACGAAATATCAAGATAAACGTATTAACACGTTTATTATAACTGAACACAGAATGAATGAATGAATTAATTTGCCGCTGTACGCGATTGATTAATTAAGTCTGAAGCCGTGATCTGTGTTTACTTTCTCTCTGGGCAGAAGACCATTTCCAAGGGCGATAACTCTTAACTCCCGAAATGGTTCAAGGGAGGTAATTCGTTTTCGTTAGTTGTCCTAACAATTTCTTGCAAAGAAAACCTTCCTCAGACTCTTCTCACCTTCATCTGTCATGTCGACTTTCTGCCATGAGTCATTGTTTGTCCCCCCTCCCTCCAGACATAGGATTTTGGACAGTGACTGCATAATAAGAGAGAGAAGCCTGCGATGGTACGGGCATGTTCAACGATCTGATGGAGTCATCAAGCATCTGTGGATGGTCGCCGCCGACTTGGTAGACCCAAGAAGACTTAGTGTGACGTCATCATAGACGACATTACTGCCTGGGGTCTGGATAATTTTGACTCTATGAACAGACCCAGCTTGAAATCTGGTGTGAGATCAGCCATGCGTGAAGCAAGACAGTCAACTGAAAGGAGAACCACCAACACGGAGGATGTCTCTATCTCTGCACAATAGTCAAAAAGAACCGCCAGCAAGCCCAGTAATTAATTCCTCAATTAGTAACCTAAAACCACTTTTATTATGATACGTCAACTAGTCATGGCATATCAACCACTTTGGAGTAATTTAATTCTTTGATGGACTGTAATATTTGATGATTCTCAAGACTGACTCAATAGATGAATTGTTAACATAACAATTGTTATCAAAGTGGTTGATATGCCATGACTAGTTGACGTATTTGGTGACAAGGTATTCTTTTCAGTAATAGGGTTACAACCAGACCGGAAATGAGAGCTGCTGGTGGAAGGGTTTAATTTTAACATAGATAAAAACCATATACTTGGCTTATGCAGTTTACACTTTAATTCAATCCATTAATTAAAAAAAAATCAAAGTTTTTTTTATATGACAGATATAATAATACTAAACCTTATGTCTAGAATCCTAATTCTAATTATCTTAAAATTAAATCCTTTTGGTCTGGTCATAACCTTACTCTAAAAGAAATAACATGGCCGATAGATGATTACTTTCTTATGACCAATATTAACATGACTTCATATGCTTATATTTTCTATAAAATATAAAACTTTTATTAACACAAATACATCACACATTAATAGGTAAACCAAAATAAATTGTTGGGGACTAATTTCCTAACTGTATTTCCTTTAAAATCTTGTGTCACAAATTGTCACGTTTATCAAACACTTGACTCTGTGACATTTACCTGCATTTTTATTTAAATTCTATTTTTAACAATGATTTTTCATATTCCAATAAAATTAATTATATCTAACTAGTTTATACCCACTCTTTGTCTGACATTGGTACAGTATCTGAGCAAGCCAATTTCCATCTTTACCTAGTGTCTACCGCTTTATATGAAGTACGAAAAATCTTGTGAGATTTCACAGAAAAAATCAGCTAGTAAGTTTTTGCATGAGAGAATAACTATGATGAATTTATTGACATATTGTTTTTATTGGTAAAAACATTAGAAATTGTTTTTAAGCGAAAATAATTCACTTTGAACTAATGTAGAATAATCGTACATTTCTTTTGCAGATAGTAAAAAAAAGGTTGCTTAATTTTAAAAAAATATTTTTTATGTTAATTTCTTTAAATTACTAAACACGTATTCATTTAAGAATTAATCCTGTAGAATTATGGTGCAATTATGGTATCAACTTTGTAAAATCTAGTGCCTTAGTAATATGTACTCTGCCTATTTCTTTTTCTGTCAAAGAATTTCATATTTCATTTTGTATCTGAACAAACTTTACAAATAACTTGTAATAGTACACAGATTCAAACGACAAATTCCTCTAAGAAATAAATATTTTTTGAAAGATGTATATAATAATTGTCTTGTGGTTTGTAGTATCAGAACAGTAAAGTGTGCCTAAAATCTAATTTAATATAACTATTTTGATTTACACTTTATGGCTTACTACTTCTAATATAAGGAGCACATTCTCTGTCAGGATTTCTGTCTGTCCGTCGGTGAGAACTTTTGTTAACGTAAGAGGAAACTCCTTACTACTTATTTTAGATTAAATAATAAATAAATAAACAACACACAAATTCGATGCTGAGACTGCAATTCGAAACACCAACCTTGATGTTTTCAGTCTGTCTGTCAGATCACTGAAATGTTATTCTAGAAGGTCGTATATATAGTCATACGAAAATGTCTGAAACAACATGCGCTTTTTTCAAATTTCTATAATTAATTTTGTTATTTTGAGTCAATTTGGAAAGTTTTTCCGTGCTATATCATCAGAATGCAAAATGTACACTTGCTCCTGCATGTTGGCCATAATCTTATTTCTCCCAATATGTTTTCACAAGTGCTGCAAAAAACTAAACAGCCAAATACCTCACAGAAATATGGTTTCTCTTATGTGATTTAGTTTCTGTGTGAAAGAAGAGCCCATACTTTACAACAATACGGTTTTTATTCAGTGTGTGTTGGAATATGAAGCATCAGAGTTGATTTCCTTATAAAGGACATACCACATACTTCACAAGAATATGGTTTCTCTCCAGTGTGTGTTCGCATATGAAGAATCAGAGTTGATTTACTTGTAAAAGACATACCACATACTTCACAAGAATATGGTTTCTCTCCAGTGTGTGTTCGTATGTGCAGCACCATAGTTGACTTCTGTGTAAAAGAAGAGCCACATACTTCACAAGAATATGGTTTCTCTCCAGTGTGGGTTCGAATATGCCGCATCAGAGTTGAATTCCTCGTAAAAGACATACCACATACGTCACAGGAATATGGTTTCTCTCCAGTGTGTGTTCGCATATGGAGCATAACAGTTGATTTCTTTGTGAAAGTAGAGCCACATACTTGACAAGAATATGGTTTCTCTCCAGTATGTTTTAGCATGTGCAGCAACAGACTTTGTCTCATTGTAAAAGAAAAGCCACATACTTCACAAGAATATGGTTCCTCTCCAGTGTGTGTTCGCTTGTGCCGCATCATAGTCGATTTCTGTGTAAAAGTAGAGCTACATATTTCACAAGTATATGGTTTCTCACCAGTGTGTGTTCGTATATGTAGCATCATAGTTGATTTCTGTGTAAAAGATATACCACATACTTCACAAGAATATGGCTTCTCTCCAGTATGTGTCCGCATGTGCGGCAACAGATGTGATTTATGTGTAAAAGTAGAACCACATACTTCACAAGAATATTTTTTCTCTTTTTTCTCTGTTTCTGTATATTGTTTCCTGTTGTTGATATTTGAAAAGGAAGAATCAGATACTTTACAAGGATATAGCTTTTCTGTATCATCAGATTTCAAGTGTGTTATTGAAATCGAAATATTAGATAATTTTTTATCGCAATTTGTTTCTGTGTATTTTTCCATATTTTTTGTTGCAAGAAGTGAAAGAAATCATAGAACGTTCACGTTTATTCAATAATATATTCAAAATGTCTGACAAAATATGTTTACTTGTTTTACAAGTAATTGAGAATCTATGCTTATATGAGAAACATGTGCCTGTCTGTGTGGCAACTTACTGATTTAGATCAACAACTTGAAGGTATTTCTATATTTCAAGTCAACACAGGAAAGAAGATCACTTCAAATCCAACATGTGTTTTGTTTGCTGAAGAGTCTGCAAATATAAAATAAATTTTGAAAGATACATTTGAAGTATTTGTTATGTGAGAGCAAGAATAAAAAGATATATAATTTTCCCAAACCTTGTTTGGGTGTATTTATTCTATTAACTGTTACAGTACGATACAACAGATCATTGAACTTTGTATTGACCTTTGCGTTATTAAAATCAGTGAAGAGCAATGAATTTTGTGACAAAATTACGAACACAGCACAAAGAGAATAAACCAAGTTCATAAAAAACATGAGGGACTTTAAAAACTTCATGTTCGAATTTTTAAACCAACAATATAACCAACGTAGTCAAGACACTGAGAAACTTGCAGAAATATTAAACAAATGTAATTAAGATATGTAGCAATGTGGCCAGAAGCCTAAACGATTGAAAGAGTTTTAAAAAATAAAAACGAGTACTTTAATCAGAAATAGACATTCATTTCAGAAAGGTTTCAAGACATATTGAAGCCCATCTGTGTTCGTTCTGTTTCTATTTATATTATAGGTATTGGTAATTTTTATGTTTCAATTTGGAATTTTATATCATAAGTATTGGTTATTTTTATGTTTCAATTTAAAAATTTTATATCATAGGTATTGGTAATTTTTATGTTTCAATTTTAAATTTTTATATTATAGGTCTTGGTAATTTTTATGTTTCAATTTGGAATTTTATATCATAGGTATTGGTCATTTTTATGTTTCAATTTTAAATTTTTATATTATAGGTATTGGTCATTTTTATGTTTCAATTTGGAATTTTATATCATAGGTATTGGTAATTTTCATGTTTCAATTTAAAATTTAATATAATAGGTATTGGTAATTTTTATGTTTCAATTTGGAATTTTATATCATAGGTATTGGTAATTTTCATGTTTCAATTTAAAATTTTATATAATAAGTATTGGTAATTTTTATGTTTCAATTTAAAATTTTATATCATAGGTATTGGTAATTTATATGTTTCAATTTTAAATTTTATATCATAGGTATTGGTAATTTATATGTTTCAATTTTAAATTTTATATCATAGGTATTGGTAATTTATATGTTTCAATTTAAAATTTTATATCATAGGTATTGGTAATTTTTATGTTTCAATTTAAAATTTTTATATCATAGGTATTGGGTATTTTTATGTTTCAATTAAAAAAATTTATATTATAGGTATTGGTTATTGTTTGTTTCAATTTAAAATTTTTATATCATAGGTATTGGTAATTTTTATGTTTCAATTTGGAATTTTATATCATAGGTATTGGTAATTTTTATGTTTCAATTAAAAAAATTTATATCATAGATATTGGTAATTTTTATGTTTCAATTTAAAATTGTTATATCATAGGTATTGGTTATTTTTATGTTTCAATTTAAAATTTTTATATCATAGGTATTGGTAATTTTTATGTTTCAATTTAAAAAATTTTAAATCATAGGTATTCGTAATTTTTATGTTTAAATTAAAAAAATTTATATTCTTGGTATTGGTAATTTTTATGTTTCAATTTAAAAATTTTATATCATAGGTATTGGTAATTTTTATGTTTCAATTTTAAATTTTTATATCATAGATATTGGTAATTTTTATGTTTCAATTTTAAATTTTTATATCATAGGTATTGGTAATTTTTATGTTTCAATTTGTAATTTTATATCATAGGTATTGGTAATTTTTATGTTTCAATTTAAAATTTTATATCATAGGTATTGGTAATTGTTATGTTTCAATTTAAAATTTTATATCATAGGTATTGGTAATTTTTATGTTTCAATTTGGAATTTTATATTATAGGTATTGGTAATTTTTATGTTTCAATTTAAAATTTTATATCATAGGTATTGGTAATGTTTATGTTTCAATTTAAAAATTTTATATCATAGGTATTGGTAATTTTTATGTTTCAATTTAAAATTTTAATATTCATCGTATTGGTCATTTTTATGTTTCAATTTAAAAATTTTATATCATAGGTATTGGTAATTTTTATGTTTCAATTTAAAATTTTATATTATAGGTATTGGTAATTTTTATGTTTCAATTTAAAAAAATTATATTATAGGTATTGTTTTTTTTATGTTTCAATTTAAAAATTTATATATTATAGGTATTGGTAATTTATATGTTTCAATTTTAAAATTTATATATTATAGGTATTGGTAATTTATATGTTTCAATTTTAAAATTTTATATCATAGGTATTGGTAATTTTTATGTTTCAATTAAAAAAATTTATATCATAGGAATTGGTAATTTTTATGTTTCAATTTAAAATTTTATATCATAGGTATTGGTAATTTTTATGTTTCAATTTCAAATTTTTATATCATAGGTATTGGTTATTTTTATGTTTCAATTAAAAAATTTTATATTATAGGTATTAGTTATTTTTATGTTTCAATTTAAAATTTTTATATCATAGGTATTGGTAATTTTTATGTTTCAATTTGGAATGTTATATCATAGGTATCGGTTATTTTTATGTTTCAATTAAAAAAATTTATATCATAGGTATTGGTAATTTTTATGTTTCAATTTAAAAATTTTATATCATAGGTATTGGTTATTTTTATGTTTCAATTTAAAATTTTTATATTATAGGTATTGGTTATTTTTATGTTTCAATTTAGAAATTTATATATATACTATATATAAAATTTTAATATTCTTCGTATTGGTAATTTTTATTTTTCAATTTAAAATTTTATATCATAGGTAGTGGTAATTTTTATGTTTCAATTTGGAATTTTATTTCATAGGTATTGGTAATTTTTATGTTTCAATTTAAAAATTTTTATATAATAGGTAGTGGTAATGTTTATGTTTCAATTTAAAATTTTATATCAGGTATTGGTAATTTTTATGTTTCAATTTAAAATTTTAATATTTTTCGTATTGGTAATTTATATGTTTCAATTTTAAAATTTTATATCATAAGTATTGGTAATTAATATGTTTCAATTTTAAAATTTTATATCATAGGTATTGGTAATTTATATGTTTCAATTTTAAAATTTTATATCATAGGTATTGGTAATTTTTATGTTTCAATTAAAAAAATTTATATTATAGGTATTGGTTATTTTTAATGTTTTCAATTTAGAAATTTATATATTATAGGTATTGGTAATTTATATGTTTCAATTTAAAAATTTTATATGATAGGTATTGGTACTTTTTATGTTTCAATTTAAAATTTTTATATTATAGGTATTGGTTATTTTTATGTTTTCAATTTAGAAATTTATATATTATAGGTATTGGTAATTTATATGTTTCAATTTAAAAATTTTATATCATAGGTATTGGTTATTTTTGTTTCAATTCTAAATTTTTATTTGATAGGTATTGGTTATTTTTATGTTTCAATTTAAAATTTTGATATTATAGATATTGGTTATTTTTATGTTTCAATTTAAAAATTTTATTTCATAGGTATTGGCTATTTTTATGTTTCAATCATAAATGTTTATATCATAGGTATTGGTTATTTTTATGTTTCAATTTAAAATTTATATATTATAGGTATTGGTTATTTTTATGTCTCAATTTAAAAATTTTATATGATAGGTATTGGTAATTTTTATGTTTCAATTAAAAAATTTTACATGATAGGTATTGGTTATTTTTATGTTTCAATTTAAAATTTTTATATTATAGGTATTGGTTACTTTTATGTTTCAATTTAGAATTTTATTTTTGGATGAGACATTACAAACAAGCAGTATACATTTTATTTTACCTTAGCAGCGCTACCCGGCCTTGTCTTTGGCAAAAGTGTAACATATTACTATCAAAACTTCTATCTCTATACCTCTCTCTATCTTTCTCTTCCGCCTCCTCCGTTTACCCCCTCTTTCTCTCTCTAACTTTTTCTTTCTTCTCTGCCAAGCCCATTTCTTTCTAGCTAGACATACACACAGACAACTCTTCTTTATATAATAGATTCCATGCAACGCAAGGATTTGTACACAAAAAAATAGATCAATGTTTGTTGTTCTCTAAATAAATTTATTTTTACGCAAAGATTTTTACAAAAAAAATAGATGAATGTTTGTTGTGCTCTGAATAAATTTATTTTTACAAAAAAAATAGATAAATGTTTGTTGTACTCTAAATAAATTTATTTTTACAAAAAATAGATCAATGTTTGTTGTGCTCTGAATAAATTTATTTTTACGCAAAGATTTTTACAAAAAAAATAGATCAATGTTTGTTGTGCGCTGCATAAATTTATTTTTACGCAGAGATTTTTACAAAAAAAAAATAGATCAATGTTTGTTGTGCTCTGAATAAATTTATTTTTACAAAAAAAAATAGATCAACGTTTGTTGTGCTCTAAATAAATTTATTTTTACAAATTCAATCAAAAAAAATCTGCCTCTCCCAAAGTTTGAATTATCTCCCCCCTCTCATATTTCGTCTCGGCCACGTCTCTAAAGAAGCACCGATTATTTTATTCAGTCTATTAAATTGCTTAAAATTTCTTTTAAGTATTATTTTTAACGCATATAGGTAAAAAAACGAGTAGTTAAAGCAAAATAAATTCTGGGCATTTATAACGACAGCTAACAGAACGAAAAGGGAGTAAAAAACAAATAGTCAACAAATAAATGTTACCAAAGGCAAGATAAGAAACCTCGATGAGTTTATTTGTGTTTTAACTTATTTTAAAACGATTTTTGGGTATTTTATAGAATAATCAGTACGCTGAAAATGCTCAAAAAAACAAATATACAACAAATAAAAGTAACTGTAGTCGATAAAAGAAAAGTTAATTTAAAACTAACCTGTGATATTTGTTTGTATTTTTAAACCGTTCCAACTGCTATTTATTAGAAATCAATAGTTTTGTCACACGAACATTGCAAAAACAAAATGGCGCTTGCTCGTAAGGAAGTAAGGACAAGACGCCATTTTGTCTAGAAAAAAGTACGAGTAAAAAATGAACAAGAAATTTTTTTTACATCTAATAAAAACCCATTTATTGTACGTAAAAATACAAACAAATATCATAGGTAAGTAGACAAATATCTCTTCTCGACGTAGGTTAAACTCACTTGTTGCATATTTATTTTTATAACCCCGTTCTCGTTAGTTTTTTGGACCCCGTCCGCGACTGTACTGATCATTCTTAAAGATACCCCGATTTTTGTTTCTACAAAACAAACCTGGTTTCCACCTGTTCAGTTAGAACGAAAAAAATGACTTCAATTGAATTTGATTAATTTCCCAACTGCATTTCGCTTAAAATAATTTATGTCGCTAATAGTAATGATTACCGAAAAAAAAAAAACGAATGCAATGAACATTCGTAGTCGATAAGAATCCAAAGTGTTTTTGCTTTTTTAAGAGATAGAAATTTTGGTATTTTTTTACTATCCATTCCCAGCGCAGTTTACCACTTAAAAAAATTAAAATCCTACTTTTTTTGTGCAAATACATTTAAACAGCCTAAAAAAACATCCGCAAAGAAAGAATTAAAAAAAAAATTAAATATTTAAGATTTTAGCGTGGGGGATCACTTTCCTTTATAAATTTAACGTAAAATGAGCACCCATTTCCTGGCCACTTAACATTAAACGAGACATGTAACCGACTTGAGTTTCTAATTCGAGACTGGAGATTTTCCTAGTTAGCTATTCCATTTGTTTTTATTTTTACGGTTTTTCATTAGACATGAAAAAAAAAAAATTTTCTGGGCACGGATTTTTACAGCAAAAACATGGCGTCGACAGTCTTGTTTTGTTAGCCTCGTTTCGGGTTCTCGTTGTCAAGTGTGTGTGTGTGTTTTTTTACCGGGACTCATAATCAAAGCAACGTTTGTTTTGTTTTTTACGATCAGGGCTGGGGTTAGGGCTGGGGTTAGAGTTAGGGTTAGAGTTAGGGTTGGGGCTGGAGTTAGAGTTAGGGTTAGGGCTGGAGTTAGAGTTAGGGTTAGGGCTGGAGTTAGGGTTAGGGCTGGAGTTAGAGTTAGGGTTAGGGCTGGAGTTAGAGTTAGGGTTAGGGCTGGAGTTAGAGTTAGGGTTAGGGCTGGAGTTAGGGTTAGGGCTAGGGTTAGGGTTAGGGCTGGAGTTAGGGTTAGGGTTAGGGCTGGAGTTAGGGTTAGGGTTAGAGTTAGGGTGGGTTTTTTTATTAAATAAACACGTAGAAATTTAGCCAATTTGGGGTGGGGGGTATTTATTTATTTAATAAAAACACGTAGAAATTTAGTTTTCTGGGGTTTTAGGGGGGGGGGGAGAACTCAAGTATAAGTTTGCCCACCCCCCTCCAAAACAAACACGAAAATCGCTAAATTTTTACGTGTTTTTATTAAAAACTCAAGTCGATTACATGTCTCGTTTGACGCTAACTGGCCAGAAAATGGGTGCTCATTTTACGTTACATTTATAAAGGAAAGTGAACCCCCACTCTAAAATCTTAAATATTTCATTTTTTTTTTAAATTTCTTCTTTGCGGATATTTTTTTAGACTGTTTAAATGTATTTGCACAAAAAAAAGTAGAATTTGAACTTTTTTAAGGGGTAAACTGCGCTGGGAATGGATAGTAAAAATTTACCGAAATTTTTTTGTTTATTTTTGTAATTTTCGACTTACCTCCAAAACAGGCCATTTAAACCGTAAAAATCAGTCAATCTTCACAATTTCTCATTTCTTCGTCCAATTAAAAAATATATCAATATTCAAAGGAATGGCCACAACAAAAGCGAAAAACATGAAATTCAAAAATAAAAAAGCTTCGTCCGTTCGTCATCACCGCCCGGTGTAACACTTGACATAGTTCCCTCTGTAAAGAAGGCCACCGATTTCTAATATTTCTTTATTTATGAAAACACATTAACAAAATATGGCACAAGGCCAAAAGGCTGGGGCAGAAATCGGTCAACACTAACGATTGCTTACTATTTCTAACTAAGCTAGTTTCATTCACGACCATCATTCACCAAAATACCACATTTATACTTTATATCCTTCTCCATTCAGTGATTGGAGGGTAAAATCTCATAGCACTGTCAAAAATCAATCTTTTTTAAAAATGTATTTAGGAGTAGACATTTTGACCCATAATGAATCATATTTCACAAAAGAAAAATGCTGTTTATTTTTCAACAAAATATAATAATTTGAGAAAAAATATTTTGAACAATTTCTTTTATTTTTTCTAAGCTTAGCACTTATATGAACAAGTAAAAATACAAGTCAGCCATTTTCATATTTTGCTGAGTAAAAATACATTTAATCAACAAAATATTAAAATGGCTGACTTGTTTACGAAGAAACCGAAATGCATTATGGTGGGCTTTTTTCGTAATATATGAGAACTATATTTTTAAAAAAGTTTTATTGTTAACATCTACGATTCTTTATTTTTATAAAATAATAAAAATGTATGCTTTTTTTTTAATTTTTCCTGTGATATAACTTTAGTAAAGATGTTTTTTGTTGACACGAAATAATACATTTGCACTAAGTTTCTAATAAAGTATTTATTTGCTTAATTATATTCCCTGATCTTTAATTAATAAAACTGAAAATTTCATTAAAATTGGTGGATTTCCTGAATTTTGATGGATGTGTAAGTGAAAGGCGGGGTCAAAATGTATTGATATTTTTTAGATTCAGATCTCGTTTGCCAGCTTATAACATGACGTTGTGGGTATCTTTCAGAATGATCAGTACAGTCGCGTACGGGGTCTAAAAAACTAACGAGAACGGGGTTATAAAAATAAATATGCAACAAGTGAGTTTAACCTACGTCGAGAAGAGATATTTGTCTACTTACCTATGATATTTGTTTACGTACTATAAATGGGGTTTTATTAGATGTAAAAAAAATTTCTTGTTCATTTTTTACTCGTTTTCTTTAGACATTATGGCGTCTTACGAGCAAGCGCCATTTTTTTTTTTTTTTTGCAAGTTCGCGTGATAAAACTATTGATTTCTACTAAATAGCAGTTGGAACGGTTTAAAAATAAAAAAACAAATATCACAGGTCAGTTTTAAATGAACTTTTATCGACGACAGTTACTTTTATTTGTTGTATATTTGTTTTTTTGAGCGTTTTCAGCGTACTGATCATTCTGAAAGATACCCGACGTTGTTATATCTACATATTTTGCCCCATAAAGCGTGAAAGGGGGAGCGGGGGACTTGTCGGTACATGTTCTCCTACTAATACAGAAGACGGTGGGGGGGGGGGGGCAAAGTTGGTCAAAAACGGTGTCGACAGGATGTTCGCGTGGGCGAAAGACTCAACCAATCAGGGGAGGTAATCCTGTTGTAAAAAGGAGAGCGGTAAAAAAGGAGAAAGGGAAAAAGAAAAAAACACGTGGGAATCCCGGACCGAGAGGAAGAAGAGAGGCTAGAGGAAATTCGACTGCTCAGCTAGCAGTCAGAATTCAGAACAAAAAAAAAAAAAAATTATCCCCGCACACAAAAGCAAGGAGAAGATCTCGAACCGACATTGAAAGCGGACACCTAAGAAAATCCCATCAACAAAATTTGATTACGACCGATCAGTAAATCATAGGTACGTGCAAAATCAATGGCCGCTTGCACTGACTCTCGTTCTTAAAAGTGTCTTTTCTTATTTTTTTTAAAGCAGTTTTCGTTTAACTTTTGATTGTGTTTGAAAGATAAAAGCCTAATGTTATTATATAAAAGGAAACAAATGTATATTTACGTTTGAAAAAAAAATTAGAATTAAAAATGTTGTCAAAAACCCCTATAAACGTTAAAAATTGACACATTCAATAAAACACGTTTTAAATTCGTTGGAAAGATAAATATCAATTTTTTTTTAACTATTTCAAAGAAAATTATTAAATTTAGTCTTAAGAGAGTGAATTAAAAAAAAATTGACCTTTATTTTTCTACTAAAACTTGCCGAATTATCCAAAATAAAAAATAAAAGATACGTCACGAGCGCATTTTGTTGTTTTATGTAAGTGTAAACAAAATTTGGCGACCAAATCTGAAAGTATGGAAGCCCTGAACAGCAGTAATATTTATTTTTATTTAAAAAAAATTATATGGAAATTATGCTTTATAGAAATTGAAAAATGATTAGACCGTAATTTTTTTATTTTTTAAGGTTACGAAAAATATGTCCACATTAAATTGACAAGTATGGAAGACACGAATTTATTATTTTTTTGAACAGAAGGTTTTTTAATAATTTTCCCTTATTTTTATTTTCATGTACTGGTGCAGATTAGGGCCCAAGCTAACTCTGACCCTAAACCTTACGCCAAACCTACCCTAACCATGTCTATACCAACCAATTTATGTTTTGCAAAATAATTTATGGAAATGTTTAAAAAATAATAATGGTGCTTCTTTAAGCATATCTGTAAAAAAAAAGCTAAAGAAATTGTTTACCAATGATTTCCTTAGAATTTGAAATAACTTTCTTTCAAATGTTAAAATTATTTTTACGTTAACGTTACGAAATCCTTCAATTTGATCAATTATTTTTACATGATGATTAACAATTACATTACTCGATTTATTTTTATAGAATTAATTTAATTTTAAAATACATTAATTCTTTAAAAATAAAACTTAATGGGTATTTTTTTTATTTTAAGCTAAAATAGTATTTAATTTTCAGTGTGAAAAAGTAAATAAATATTCATTGAAAAAATTAAAACATTAACAAATTATTGTTAACGTTTTAATTTTTTGTTAATAACAATTTATAATTAAATAAATAAAATTCAATTTTAAAGAAAATGTCATATTTGAACTATTTATTTATTAATAAATTTTAAACTTTTTAAAGAATATTTATTAATGAAAAAAACAAAGAAAAACTTACGTTTTATCTTTCCAATGAATTGTGAAATTAACGAAATTGATGAAAATTAAGTGGGAGTGAATGGTGGGAGGTCTAATTACGCCTGTTTATTACATAGCGTGCCTTCCATAGCCTTGCGAATCGATCGTTAGTAGAAATTATTCAATTTTTTAAATTCTTTTTTTCTTTAACTTACTGGGTCACAAATGTGTAAATGTTTGGTTTATTTTCAAGATTATAAACAAGAAATTCTTGCGCTGATGATGACACGTTTCTCTATGAAAGGGAAATATAATTACGTCGCATTTTTTATTTTTCCAAAAACTTTAATCATTAAAATCGCATGAAATATTTTTTGCAATTATATTATTTTTTTGGTGAAAATATTGATTAAACAATGCTTTATTCAATAATAATGTCGCTAATTCAAAGAATTAATTTTTCTTCGAGTTATAGTGATTTTATTAACACGGTATTTACTGGCCTTTTTCGTAATATATATGAAATATTTTGAAAAAAAAATTTATTTGTTAACATCTACGATCCTTTATTTACATAAGTAACATTTAAAAAAGCATGCATTTTTTTTTTATTAATATATAAAAATATAACTTTAGTAAAGGTGTATTTTCTTTTAAAAAAATAATACATTTTCACTAAGATTAAAAAAAAAAATAATGGTTTCATTATATTCCGTGATTGTTAATTAATAAATATTGAAAATTTCAGTAAAATTGGTTGATTTCCTGAATTTTAGTGTATTTTTAAGTGAAGGGGTAGTCAAAATGTTTTTTCATTTTGGGAATCGGCCATTGACTTTGCACGTACCTAGTAAATCAAATAGCCTCTCCAGCGTCGAGATTATGTAAAGCTCCAGGCCCTAAGGAAATAACCGCGAACCATAGGATCCAAATTCTATAAAATATCATTCTCTCCGTCGTCAACAAAACAAAAGAAAAAGGTATGTGTTAATCAGGACAAATCGAAAAAAAAACAACAACAAACAAAAAAGAATCGTATATTTAATTGTCCTAAATCAACTTTCGTTTTGTTTGTGTTCTGTTCCCTCGTTCGTTTTCCTCGAGTTCAGAAGAAACAAAAAAAAAAAAAGAAACAAAAAAAAAGGGGGGGGGGAAATACTTTCCTATTTTATTTCCATAGCGGCTAGAAACCTTTTTAATTGATATAATTGAACTCGTTACGGTCTCTTCACAAAAGAGCATCGTACTCGTGCAGGAACGCGTGAAATATATGTTTAACAATTATAACATTTGGTTTCGACACAATTACAGCTTTGGTGTCAGGAAAAAGAACTTTCCTATTCTAATTTTCAATTAGGCTATAAGCCTTCATATTGCTATAATGAACTTTTATTTCGGATCGACTTTCTCCGAATAAATACAAACCAGCCGCTTTTTTTTTATAAATAAATACTTGTTATGTACGGTTAATTTGATTTGGTTCTTTATATATATGTTTATAATTTGTGATAGGATGTGTATTCATTTATGAAGTACGGGCGGATTTCCTTTCATCGGGTTTTCGGCCTGGGCACATTTTTTATTCGTGGCTGAACCACGTGTCGGTACGTTCAGAGTCTCACTACCACAGTTATAACAACGTCATTTTATAGTTAACGGGCCTTAGTTAATTACTGTGTCTGTGACTCCACTCCCCGTAAAGCTGCAATCCCGTCGGCATCCACCTACAAATGAGTGAACTTAAGACTAGAAGCAATTAAATAAAGTCATTCCCCTTCTAATATGAGCTAATACCTAGGAGGATGGCGGTGCTTATCCAGTTTAGCGGGTACTTTCGAAAAAAAACTTAGGAATATCTGTCTGATGTCACGGGCTGAATATATCCTATACCAAAAATCACGTAAATTAATCAAGTAGTTTCTTTTGGTGCTTGTGCATATCAACCCTGACATTGAAATATTTAAAGAATGTATAAACTTTATTATGTACTTACGTGTTAGCTGAAAATAAGATTGTGCAGAAAAAATGACGCAAATTCATCCAGTAGTTATTAAATTATAAGAAAAAGAAAAACAAATGATTGTACGTACATTTTGATATTTTTGTAAACAATGGAGACCCCAAACCCCGAAATCGTGAAAATATGAGTTATCTTCGTTGACCACTGGAAAATGGTGGAAATATCTACCGAGTGATAAAATCGTGTTTTATTTATAATTAAATAAATACTGGATGAATTTGCATAATTTTTGGTGTACAGTCTTTTTTTCATCTACCACGTAAGTACATAACAAAGTTTATACATTTCTTTAGCTATTTTATTTTTAAGAGCGGTCTAACATGTCAGGGTTGATATGCACAAGCACCTTTTTTTATATATAAAAGAAAATTAAATTTTAGCAATTTACGAAGAGGAAGTGCAAATATGACAGCCATTTTGATTTATTCAAAGAGGGGTAAGCGTAATTTATTTACAGTTATCCCCCTTTGAATAATTCCAAAATGGCTGTCATATTTGCACTTCCTCTTCGTACATCGCTGAAATTTACTTTTCTTTTATAAGAAAAAAACTACTTGATTAATTTACGTGTTTTTTGGTATAGGATATATTCAACCCGTGACAGGTACGTACATCAAATAGATATTCATCAGTTTTTTTTTTGTTGGGGGGGAGGGGGGTCGAAAGTACCCGCTAAACTGGATAAGCACCAGGGTGGCTTCTTCAAACTGAACAAATACCACAAATACCAGATCTTTGACTGAAAGCGGGAGAATGTCGAATTAATATCAATGTAATTAAGCTGAAGCCTGTAATCTTTTTCTCTCATTTAAATATTAAAATGTTGAGATAAATAAATTATACTAATTTTATCCGTGATATTCGCCAAAAAAAATCGGCTCTATTTCGAAATGGTTTTCTTTTTTAATTTCCCTCTTCAATTTTGTTTTCTGCGAACCTGCTGTTCCATTCGCCATCTTGAATATTAACTTCAGCTTAAGAAGTCAGTCACATTTGAAAAATCGCTTCCTTCACGAAAACAGATAACGTCAGTCGAAAGCAGATTATAAAACAGATAGTAAGTATTACTACATGACTGTAGTATATTTTTAAGCGCATTTTGCAGAATACGTAAAAAATTTAAGGGAGATAATTACATTTGTTAAGCGAATAATCATAATGAAAATGCGGAAATGGGTGCTTGTGCTGATGAGCGGCCTACCGAAACAATTATTTTTTGTATGAAAACAATATTATATACTTATTCAGCGTTATATTCTTACTCAATGTACAAAAAAGTAGACAAAATTATCCACTAGAACTTTAATTACAAGTATTTTTCCATTCTTCGTATCATAACAGCGATTCGTTCAGTAAGCGTCCATCTTTTTTCTTAAAAATAATTCGCAAGGAAGATAATCATGCAATTTAAAAAATAATAACTACATATATAAAAATGAAATTTATGAAAGTAAATAAACGAAATTAAATTAATTTATTGCATTATTACGAAATGTTTTATTGGAATAAATTTAATTTTTATATATGTAGTTGTTTTTTTTTTTAATTGCATGATTATCTCCCTTATGAATTATCTGCCCTTGAATTAAGAAAGCCATCGTTCTCTTTACCCTTACCATACAGTACTCGAGGTCACCCCTAAATGTAGCAACTTCCCTTGCATGAAGACCCTAATTAATTCTACACCCTCTCCCATAAAGATTTAAATCTCTTCTCTTCCACAACCAAGTTTATATCTGAATAAATAAAGGCCTCTATCCATAGAGGAAGAAAAGGAGGTTTGCCATTTTTCTGCTGATCAGAAGGAGAAAATCACGCCTACACAATCAAAAATGCACATTGGAAACTTCTAAGAAGGTTAATTATCTGTCAATAGAGTTACCAACTGAACTTCCTGGAAGCTATAAGATTGGTCAAGGTGGTGAGGCTATGGTAGGAGTCAAAGATGTTAGAGGCTGCAAGAGTGGTCAAGGTGGTGAAGCCATGGTAAGAGTTTAAAGGTATATGAAAATGCAAGAGGAAACAAATGCTGCTTCATTTTGATATTCACCTAGTCATCTGCAAAAGTGATGTGATTAAAAACAAAAAAAGTTGTGTTGAGGCGGTTCTAATTAAAATACATGACTACTTTTACAGAGCTTTAAAATTGACATTCACTGTCGATATGGGTGGTCTGTCCTGGGATGATCTGATCACTGTTAAGATGGGCGAATATTCTATGTGACATGCAATCGATATTCTAAGACAACTCAATGGCACTTAGATTAGCTTGTATAAATGACCGAAGTTGGAGAGTTGGCTCTTGTAGATTCTGAATGTCAGTGTGGATATGTATTTAGAAACCCACTTTGCTCAAGTTGACCGAGGAACTTGATCTATATTCATCTTAGGTGCATGTTCTTGTATGTGCCCCTCTGTGATCCTTCTAGTCTGCCGCCTTAAATCAAAGCACCTTATTTAAACTTTCAAGATTGAAGACAGAAGTTGGGAGAGGCACAGAGTAGTTGATAATAACTGTTTAATCATATTTTGTCGGCCCATCTCAAATTTTCGTGTTCACACGTTGCATGCTTCAAAGTAACTCTTCTCCCTTTAACTCTTTCCTAGAGCCAAGTTATTCCCCTCCATCAATTCCCATAGTTCAAGAATCATAACCTCCAGTTCAGCAAGTTTAACCAGACTGAACTTTCATTTCCTGTTATTCGCAACTAACCAACTAATATGTATTTAGAAACCCACTTTGCTCAAGTTGACTTGAGGTTATACTGCCGAGAAACTTGATCTATATGCATCTTAGGTGCATATTCTTGCATGTGCCCCTCTGTGATCCTTCTAGTCTGCCGCCTTAAATCAAAGCACCTTATTTAAACTTTCAAGATTGAAGACAGAAGTTGGGAGAGGCACAGAGTAGTTGAAAATAACTGTTTAATCATATTTTGTCAGCCCAAATTTTCGTGTTCACACGTTGCTAAACTCTTCTCCCTTTAACTCTTTCCTAGAGCCAAGTTATTCCCCTCCATCAATTTCATTTCCTGTTATTCTCAACTAACCATTTCATATACTAGTGATTTACTCACCCAATATTTAATGATATTTCGTAAAGGGAAATGTTATTTTAGTATAAATAATAAATAAAAATGTATAAATTTATATAAATTTTTCCCCAAATAAATAAAAGCTTCTTACTTATGCTTTCAAGAAATTAAACTCTCCACCCTTTCACTCTCTCTCTCTGAGTCACATGATAGCACATTTGAGTCACATGATGGCACATCCGTCTCTATCAATTCCCACAGTCCAGTAATTAAAACTAAACTCTACCATTTATTGTTCATTGTTTTCAATTACTGTTTGAAAACAATCATTGATGTTTTATTTCCACTTTTTTCTACTTTATTACACTGAAAAGAAGATAAGTTTTTGTCTGTGTTTCGAAGATGACATATCTTCACTTTTCTTAAATATTTTATTTCGATTCTTTATTTTTGATGTAAGAGTAAGTAGCATTCTTTTTTAATGACGTCATAAAATGATAGTAGGAAAACTTTTCCTTAAAACAATATTTAACATAGGTTTTACCTTTTCTGCCACTAATTGTAAGAAATGTGAGTGTTTGTCTGTCTTTGGAAGATGACATATCTCTACTTTTCTTTAAAAATATTTTATTTTTAAAACTAAATTCTACCGTTTATTTTTCATTGTTTTCAATTACTTTTAATTCACAAGAATCATTTATGTGTTTTTACTTTTTTCTTCTAATATTTTGTCATTTATTTGGACTTGAAAATTGCCACAAATTACTTCTTTTTTCAAAAACGGGCTTATTTTAGATTAATTCACTTTAATATTAAAAGTTGACATAAATAGAAACTGATAACAGAGCGTAGAAAGAGACAGATAATCAAAAAAATAGCAGTAACTTCAATTTTCCTTTTTAATTTGATAATCTAATTCTTTTTTTTTCAGAAAGTAATTTTTGGCCGGAACTTGACGGTTTGGTGAGAGTCTTGATCATTCCCGCTGAATTATGACGCAAAGTTGAATTAGGGTTTTGACCCAGGTTTCAACATTCTCACCAATCACCCAGTTCTTAGTTTAATACTGAAAGGAAGGTAAGTTTTTTTCTATTTTTTGAAGATGACATATCTTCACTTTTCTTTAAAAAATATTTTATTTTCATTCTTTTATTTTTAATGTAAGAGTAAGTATCTTTTTTCTTAATGACGTCATGAATTGATAGTAGGGAAATTTTCCTGATCACATGCTATTTAACAGGAATTTTACCTTCTTCACCACTAATTTTCAAATTGAACCCCTTATTTAAACCACGGGGGTAGATTGTTCTCATTCTGTCAGCCACGATTGTTTTTCTTAGTTATTATCATCTTTAGTGACGATTGAACATTCAACCTTCTTTTATTTTGTTATAATAATAATTAAAAGTTAGTGAATTTTATTATATGGAAAAGTTTAATTTAATCGATTTTTTCAGCAAAAGTCATTGTAGTGTACTAGTAGTTTATTTGTTTTTAATCTGTTTTAGTTTTAGTGATCAAAATTCATGGACGATGGCACCGGGGAGGCTCAACCCCCACCCCCCACTTTTTGACTTCCCCCCCCCACTTTACGGTCATCAATAATGAAGTTATATATGCATGTGTTTAACCGCCCCCCCAACTTTTATTACTGTGTCGCCGGTCCTGAAATTGGAGAAAATTATATTACAGCTTATACTGATCACTACAAACTACCTACTGTTTGAAAAGAAAATCAAAAAACTGTTATATTCTTGTAGCTTTTCCCAATCGTTTTGTTTTGGAAATAAATCTTGGAGGTTTACGATCTTACACGTAATAATAATAATTAAAACTCAGTAAATTTTATTATGTGTAAAAGTATAATTTAATCGATTTTTCAGTAGTTTATTTGTTTTGAGTCTGTTTTAAAATTATATTACAGCTTATACTGAGAACTACAAACTACCTATTGTTTGAAAAGGAAATAACAAAAATGTTATATTCTTGTAACTTTTGCCAATTGCTTTTTTTTTGGGGGGGGGGGATAAATTTTGGAGTTCTTACGATTTCACACATTTGGAGCAAAAATAAAAATTAATTGCATTTTACCATTACATTATATTTGTCTTAAGCAAAACTACTAAATACTAATTACTTGTTTGACAGTCAGGCACCACGAGTTATGTGCCCATATTAAAAAATATATTATTCCCATTCTTTATTTTTAATGTAAGAGTAAGTAGCATTCTTTCTTAATGACGTCATGAAGTGATAATTGGAACACTTTTCCTGAAAACATAATATTCAGCAGCAGTTTGACCTTTTCCACCACTAATTGTCAATATACTTAAAGTTCAAACTGAACGCTTTATTTAAACCATGGGGGTTGATTGTTCTCATTTCGTGAGTCTCGATCGTTTTTATTATTATCACATGCAGAAAGATGCAAGGGAATCTTTTACGAGACTCAGCAGAGTAAAAACGCAAAAAAAACAAATTACAACAAATAAAAGTAACTGTAAGCTGTAAAAGTTAGTTTCAAACTTGCATGTGCTATTTGTTTGTATTTTTAGACCGTTACAACCGCTATTTATTAGAAATCAATAGTTTTCTCACCGTAAGCTCGGGAAAACATGGCCGCTTTTGGGGGGGGGGGGTATTTGGTAAGGGAGCATGTGAATCGCCATCTTGAATTTTGTGCAAGCCTTTGGGAAAAAAACAATACATTTTTTTTTTTTACATCTAATAAAAACCCATTTATAATATGTAAAAATAAAAACAAATTACATAGGTAAATAGAAAAATATCTATTCTCGTCGTAGGTCAACTTCACTTGTTGCAAATTTATGTTTTTAAACCCTTTCTCGTTCTTTTTTGGGACCCCGTTCGCGCCTCTGCTGAGTCTCGTAACATATACCCAGATGCAATACATGCAGCCTAATCCTTTGACTTGATACTGACGGAATTGCAAAGACAATTTCCGAAAAACTATAAATAAAATATACTTCATCACACGTGCAACACCGATTTTTCTGCACCTTTTTTTAATCTGGACAAAATCACGAAAGGGAAATTGACAATCCTGGTGACTGGCAAACTAGTATACTGAGCGGCCCACAGATGAGTCAAATTGTTTATACTGCACCTGCTGGTGGTAGTCTATTTTGAGATATGATATTTTAAACATTCAGCCTGTTATTTTGTTATTCATAATAATAATTAAAAACCAGTAAATTTTATTATACTGAAAAGTTGAATTTAATTGGGTTTTCTTCAGCAAAATTTATTGTAGTGTACTAATAGTTTATTTGTTTTTAATCTGTTTTAGTTTTACTGATCAAAATTGGAGAAAAATATATTACAGCTTATACTGAACACTACAGACTACCTACTGTTTGAAAACGAAATAACAAAAATGTTATATTCTGGTAGCTTTTGCCAATTGTTTTTTTTTGGGGGAATAAATCTTGGAGTTCTAACGATTTCACACATTTGGAGCAAAAATAAAAATTAATTGAATTTGACCATTACATTATATTTGTCTTAAGCAAAACTACTAAATACTAATTACTTGTTTCACAGTCAGATACCACGAGTTATGTGTCCATATTTGTTGGTGACATATGGGAACTATAATTGTGCAACCTTATATGTTTTAAGCAATAATACTAATTATTTGTTTTACAATCAGACACCACAATGTTTGCCAGATGAATAGCCGTAAATGAAGTGATACACACTGCATTGTAAGTTCCTAATTCTTGCAAGCAAAAGTGGAGTTAAAATCTCTTAACTATGCATACAGCAACCAAATATTTTCAACCCTAACCCTACAACAACCAAATATTTTCAACCCTAACCCTACAACAACCAAATATTTTACAGCTTATACTGAACACTACAGACTACCTACTGTTTGAAAAGGAAATAACAAAAATGTTATATTCTGGTAGCTTTTGCCAATTGTTTTTTTTGGGGGAAAATAAATCTTGGAGGTCAAACGATTTCACGCGTTATGTGCCCTTATTATTTGTTATTGATATCTGGGGGAAACAAATTGTGTATTCTTTCTTTTGAGTTGTTAGGGACTGGGGAGTAAATGATGAAATAAAATAGATCCGGTCTGGTTTTGTGACTAACACCTAAATGACCGAACCTGATTAAAGATAAATTATGGTGCCAGAAGATGAGCCTTAAAAAAAACAATAAAAAATGTAGAAATAATGCGTTTGATGCAACCTACTTACCATATAAAATATTTCGAATAATAATTTTAGAATGTTTTTGGCAGTTATATCTGTAAGGTAAACGTGCCGTATTACATAACACGCATATTGATTGATTACTAAACGAAAGAGCCAAACTCGTATCAAAATGTAGCCACAAACGAAAATGATTCATTTGTAGTATAAAACCGGATTTATTATATGGAAAATAAAAATAAACAAAATCTTAAAAAGTATAATGCTGAACGGCTGTTGCAATAACACAAAATGATTTGCAATGGTCATCAAAATAAGTGGAGAGTGCTCAAAATCTAGGAAGACTTGCTATAACTCCGACTCTAGTGAGCACCACTTAAAAACCAGCAGTTGAAATATACAATCTTAAACTTTCACAATGCATAAAAAGTATATATTCGAGGTATATGTACTATTCAACAGAGATATAGAAATTAGAATGCCTAGAAAGGTTTCTCATCTGAAGGGAATGGTGATTAAAGTTGCCTGCTTCAAAAATATATTTGATCCAGGTGGCTGCATAACAGATGAACAGATGAACATTCATCTAAGAAGAGATGAGATATCATGGAAAGGCTATAATTAAAGAAGTCACTCATTTGACATCTGGATAGGAACGGATATCGTCACACTGACCGGATGGAATTGCTTAGTAGCAATCGACTATTTCTTCTGCTGTATCCACTTATCAACACTACTGTAATCGCTGAATAGATAAATTGATTGTCAAATTAAGAATCGTAAGTAAAGTGATATGCACATTACTGTAAGTTCCTAATTCCTGCAAGCGGATGGAATTGCTTAGTAGCAATCGAATACTCATACTACATCCAGTTGTGTGCAGTAAAAAAGAAAATGTTAAAATTAGAGAATGGCTAAGGCATCAGTGTGGTTGTCAAGAATATCACGTGAAAGTGATGCTCACATAAGATGTACATTTTGTAATCAGTACTGTTCATAAAAGAGTAAAACCAACGCCAATAAAAAAGAGGCATTAGACGGCTATCGTCACACTGACCGGATGGAATTGCTAAATAGCAATCGACTACTCATACGACATCCATTAGATGAAAATAAGAATGGATATTATCACACTGACTTGATGGAATTGCTTAGTAACAATCGACTACTTCGAATCCACTTAGCAGCTACATCCACTTAGCAGGACTAATGTAATCACTGAATTGATAAAATGGTTGCCAAATCAAGAATCGTAAATGAAGTGATACACACAGCACTGTAGGTTTTCAATTCATGCAGCAGAACGTGGAGTTAAAATCCCTTAAAGACACCTACAACAACCAAATAGTTTGCTGGCCTTAATGCCATAGAGTAAAACACCAGTATTCATTTACAAAAGAAAGACGTGCATAATAGACCGTAGATAGGAAATAATGGCTGTACTACCAGGTCTTCGAAATAGACTAAATTCGAAATAGCTTGACTTGGAACAAGGTAGGGAGACTGATTCTTAAGCAAGAATTTGGATTAGAAAATTATGATAGGAATTATGTGGCTAGAATAGAAAGAGCACTTCGCGATCGTTTGAGAGTAAAACCGATCATTAGAAACGATGAAAGATTGAAGAAATTAATGTGACCTACTTGTTAAGTCTGCACCATTCACTAAGTGTCAAGACTGAAGCAAGTCCAGACCTGTTAAAGTCACTTCTTTTTATAATCAAAACAACAACAATTACAACAAAGGCACCCTCTGCGCCAATCAAAAACTTCACCCAATGGCTGTAACTTGATACATTACACCCCTCCATTCTTAGATGGATCACTAAACATAGTCTCTTAACTTAAATGGAGCTCTCCTTACACGTTCAGATCTCCGAGGAATAGGCGATGTTTTCTGTTTGAAGTCTATAGGTTCCATCTCATCCTCGCCGCCAATTGTTAAGTCTGCACCATTCACTAAGTATCAAGACTGAAGCCAGTCTAGACCTGTTAAACTCTCTTCTTATAATCAAAACAACAACAACAATTACAACAAAGGCGCCCTCTGGGCACTGGCGTAGCTAGGGGGGGGCGAGGGGGGGCGGCACACCTGAGGGGGCGGCATTTTGAGAGGGTAAAAATAGAAAGTAGAGAAAAAAATTTAAAAAAACAAAAGTTAACAAAAAATATGAAATTTTATACTATAATTTTATATAATAATAAATTTAAATGAGAACATTTGAAAACCTGAAAATGTTATGAAATGATAAAATCATTTTTATTTACTTTTTTGTCGTTGTTGTTAAAGTCCGAATTTTCCGGGCACCCAAATGCCGGGGGGGGCGGCAAATTTTACTACCGCCCCGGGTGGCAAAAGGTCTAGCTACGCCACTGCCTCTGGGCCAATCAAAAACTTCACCCAATGGCTGTAACTTGATACATTACACTACTTTATTAGAGATTAGAATGTGATTTATGTAAAACTCGATCCTGAATGAGTAATTATGGAGTTATAATATTGTAAAGTCTTCTACAACAAGAAAATATTGTTCTTACTATCTTCAAATATTCATTATTTTTTTTAAACAAATCTACCAAATCAGATATGTTTGTCCAGTCCATGGTTTAAGTCTACCTAATCAGATACTTTTGTCCACCCAAATTTTTAAGTCTACCTAATCAGATACTTTTGTCCACCCAAATTTTTAAGTCTACCTAATCAGATACTTTTGTCCACCCAAATTTTTAAGTCTACCTAATCAGATACTTTTGTTCACCCAAATTTTTAAGTCTACCTAATCAGATACTTTTGTCCACCCAAATTTTTAAGTCTACCTAATCAGATACTTTTGTTCACCCAAATTTTTAAGTCTACCTAATCAGATACTTTTGTTCACCCAAATTTTTAAGTCTACCTAATCAGATACTTTTGTCCACCCAAATTTTTTCAACACAACATTTTTGTCTAGAGTTCAAATAATTTAAGAGAGCAATAGAAAATGTTTACCTGGTTAATTATATACTTTGGGAAACATTAATAAAACTGGAAAACAAAATGTTCTAATTATAACTGTTTTTAAAGACAACCAATAAAGTATGTGTATTTAAAACAAATATATATATAAAAATATTTCATTTTTTTAATATTAAATGAAAAGAATTATTACTACATTTTGTGTGTCATTAATTAAGGATTTTTAGTTCAAAATCTTAAATCCATTCATATTGTTCACAGACCAGTCTTGCAACAAATGAATTTAATCGATAACGAATTTGTAGACTTTTTAATATGAATCTACATAAGAAATTCAATTTTTCTACATGAAATATATCTTTTACTTAAAAACAATTATGATAGGAAATATGGGCTAGAATACCTCCATGTACATTAAAACTGTGAGATTAAACCCAATCATTAGAAGATTGAAAAAAATTAGGATGACCTATCTTACTAGAGAAGATTAAAAGGTGATTTATTTAAAACCCGATCCTGAACGAGTAATTTTGATAAGAAATATTGTTCAGCAGAAAGTGGAGTTAAAAAAATGTAAGAGAGCAATAGAAAAGATTTGCCTCGTTAATTATATACTTTAATGAACATTAGTTAAACTGGCAAACAAAATGTGCTAATTATAACTTATGTTATGTAAATTGTCGTTGCCCGGAGTTATGAAAAAACAAAATGAAATAAATTAAGTAGTGTGTGTAAATCTTTATAACAAAACTTCTATCTCTCTATCTAGCCGTCTCTTTATCTTTCTCTCTGTCTCTCTCCCCCATTTTCCATCCCTCTCCCCAACCCTCTCTTTCTCCTTCTCTTATTCTAATGCTCAATGTTTTATTTCTTGCCCCCCTAAATTTCATCATATTAGAAGGTACATAATGTTAATGAAGTCAACAGTTCGAAGAGAGTTAATATCTGCCAGTTGCCAAAAGTAATACTGTAATCTTACAACTTTTGATCCTGGACAATGCCGAGTTAAACAAATCGCCCGGATCAATTTCTAATTTTTTGTCACCCCATTCCATTTAACGATATTAAGATGATACATAATTTTTATGAAGTCAGTAGTCCAAAGATATTTACTATATACCCATTACTAAAAGTAATACTGAAATCTTACAATTTTTGATCCTGGACAATGCCGAGTTAAACAAATCGCCCGGATCAATTTCTAATTTTTTGTCACCCCATTCCATTTAACGATATTAAGATGATACATCATTTTTATGAAATCAGTAGTCCAAAGAGATTTACTATATACCCATTACTAAAAGTAATACTGAAATCTTACAATTTTTGATCCCGAACAATGCCTAGTAGAACAAATGTTCCCGGTAAATTCCTAATTTTTTGTCCCTGAACGAGTAATTTTGATAAGAAATATTGTTCAGCAGAATGTGGAGTTAAAAAAATGTAAGAGAGAAAAGATTTACATGGTTAATTATTTATTTTGGGAAACATTAGTTAAACTGGCAAACGAAATGTGCCAATTATAACTGTTTTTAAAGAGAATCAATAAAATATGTATTTTTTTAATGTGTTAAAAAATTGTTTCTTTTATATTACATGAAAATAAAATGTAGTACCACATTTTGTATGTCATTAATGATTTTTAATTAAATGTGATCTCAAAAGATGAAATTCATTCATATTGTTGATAGAGCAGTATTGCAACACATTAACTTGTATTTTGAATTCCATTAACAAGAATTTGTGAAATTTTAAATAAGAATCGACATAATAAATTCAATTTTGTCACTCTCAATAGAAGATTTTAAATAAGAATCGACATAATAAATTCAATTTTGTCACTCTCAATAGAAGATTTTAAATAAGAATCGACATAATAAATTCAATTTTGTCACTCTCAATAGAAGATTTTAAATAAGAATCGACATAATAAATTCAATTTTGTCACTCTCAATAGAAGATTTTAAATAAGAATCGACATAATAAATTCAATTTTGTCACTCTCAATAGAAGATTTTAAATAAGAATCGACATAATAAATTCAATTTTGTCACTCTCAATAGAAGATTAATTGTGGCCTGATTCAACAAATAAATCGGACGAGTATGCTTATTGAAAAGTATTATCGGGTTAATTATATACTTTCAGAAATCATTAGTCACACTGGCAAACAAAATGTGCTAATTATAACTGTTTTTAAATTCATCAATGAAATATGTGTATTTTAAATTCTTTCTTTTATATGAAAAACAAATTATGAATTACATGTGATTAACGATGTTTTATTAAAATAGCTAATTACAAATTACAACATGTGGTTAACGATGTTTTATTAAAATAGCTAATTACAAATTACAACATGTGATTAATGATGTTTTATTAATATAGCTGAAAAGATAAAACTCATTTTGTTAACAACAGTATTTCAACAAATGAACTAATTATGTTTTGAATTTCATCAATAGCGAATTTGTGGACTTTTTAATGAGAGTTTACATAAGAAATTTAATTTTGCCACATGAAGTGTATCTATAAAAATTTATTTTATATTTGCAGACTGTGTAACAATCAAAACGAATCCATAATTGGATTTGAATGGATCTTCATTCCCTTAGTGACTTCAAATATGGAAACGTCTTAAAATATTGGTAAAAGTTCTTAATAAAAATAAATAAGTAGTAAGCTGTCACATATTTTTCATATTAATATATATCTTGATTACAGTTTAAAACAACGTACGGGAGACAAACGACATGATTGTGCAAAACTGTTTACAACAACATTTTTTTCATCATACGTTTTGAAAATAGATTTTCCTCACAAAAATTGATAATACGTAAATGTTTATAATTCATTTTGGTTTTTGCAAAAAAAGCATAATATGGAAAAATGCTTTGAAAATAATTGTGCTAAAGTAATATGTAATATTTCGAATTCAAAAGGGAACTTGAAATCTGATGCTGGAGAAAAGCCATGTAACTGTGAAGAATCTGGTTCTTCCATTTCAAATATCAAACAACATTCTTGTGAAGTATGCAATTCTACTTTTACATACAAGTCAAGTTTGTTGCGGCATATGCGAACACATACAGGAGACAAACCATATTCTTGTGAAGTATGTGGTTCTTCTTTTACACAGCAGTCGAGTTTGTTGCGGCATATGCGAACACATACAGGAGAAAAACCATATTCTTGTGAAGTATGTGGGTCTTCTTTTACACAGCAGTCGAGTTTGTTTAAACATATGCGAACACATACAGGAGACAAACCATATTCTTGTGAAGTATGTGGTTCTTCTTTTACACGGAAGTCATGTGTGTTGCAGCATATGCGAAAACATACGGGAGACAAACCATATTCTTGTGAAGTATGTGGTTCTTCTTTTACACGGAAGTCAAGTTTGTTGCAGCATATGCGAACACATACGGGAGACAAACCATATTCTTGTGAAGTATGTGGTTCTTCTTTTTCACAGCAGTCAAGTTTGTTTCAACATATGCGAACACATACGGGAGAGAAACCATATTCTTGTGAAGTATGTTGTTCTTCTTTTATACAGAAATCAAGTTTGTTTCAACATATGCAAACACATACAGGAGACAAACCATATTCTTGTGAAGTATGTTGTTCTACTTTTACACGGAAGTCAAGTTTGTTCGAACATATGCGAACACATACAGGAGACAAACCATATTCTTGTGAAATATGCGGTTCTTCTTTTACTCAGAAGTTAAGTTTGTTGAAACATATGCGGACCCATACAGGAGACAAACCATATTCTTGTAAAGTATGTGGTTCTTCCTTTACACAGAATTCAAGTTTGTTGCGGCATATGCGAATACATACGGGAAGCAAACCACATTCTTGTGAAGTATGTGGTTCTTCTTTTACACGGAAGTCATATTTGTTGCAGCATATGCGAACACATACGGGAGACAAACCATATTCTTGTAAAGTATGTGGTTCTTCTTTTACACAGAAGTCGAGTTTGTTTCAACATATGCGAACACATACAGGAGACAAACCATATTCTTGTGAAGTATGTAGTTCTTCTTTTACACGGAAGTCATGTTTGTTGCAGCATATGCAAACACATACAGGAGACAAACCATATTCTTGTGAAGTATGTGGTTCTTCTTTTAGATTGAAGTCACATTTGTCGCAGCATATGCGAATACATATGGTAGACAAACCATATTCTTGTGAAGTATGTTGTTCTTCTTTTACACAGAAGTCACATTTGTCGCAGCATATGCAAACACATATGAAAGGAAAACCACATTCTTGTGAAGTATGTGGTTCTTCTTTTACACGGAATTCACATTTGTTGGAGCATATGCGAATACATACGGGAGAAAAACCACATTCTTGCAAAGTATGTGGTTTTACTTTTACACAGAATTCAAATTTGTTGAAACATATGCGAACACATACGGGAGAAAAACCACATTCTTGCGAAGTATGTGGTTCTTCTTTTACACAGAAGGCACATTTGTTGAGTCATATGCAGACACATACGGGAGACAAACCACATTCTTGCGAAGTATGTGGTTCTTCTTTTACACAGAAGTCACATTTGTTGCAGCATATGCACACACATACAGGAGATAAACCACATACTTGTGAAGTATGTGGTTCTTCTTTTACACAGAAATCAAGTTTGTTGACACATATGCGAAAACACACAGGAGACAAACCACATTCTTGTGAAGTATGTGGTTCTTCTTTTACGCGGAAGTCATATTTGTTGCAGCATATGCAAACACATACAGGAGACAAACCATATTCTTGTGAAGTATGTGATTCTTCTTTTACACGGAAGTCATATTTGTTGAAGCATATACGAACACATACTTGAGACAACCACATTCTTGTGCAGATTGTGGCACATCATTTTTTAGAAAAAATATTTCTCGCTTTATATGCAAAAAAACATTTGAGATATATTATAGCAGTATTAGTAAACTAAGTTCAATTTAGTGTGGTCGCTTTTCGAATGTGTGCAAGTATTTACTACTGTTTACCTCACCAATATCTGCAGTCCAAAATAGTGTTATATACTTAAAGCGACTGATGAAGTATATAACTAAAGAAAAAACTGAAACAAAAAATTATTAAAAATATGTTTGCAAATTACTAAACAGTTAAAGCTTTTGAAGTTCCAAAATATTTGGTTGATGATTCCTTGTTCTCACGTCGTTTTATACAATAAAACTGAATGTAATTTACGTAGGTATCTTGATGTGATGTGTTTATCTATGCATGCCTTTAGTATTAATAAACCTAATGTAAAAACTCTGGCTAATAAATATTCAGATTTAAAAAATTTTTTAATGATTAGCCGTGAACTTTTTAAAACCAATTTAATTCATATGTGTGTATAGTATAAAATGTGAGATGTTATTAATGTAATGTGCATCTTTAGCATTAAATTTAACAAACCCCCCAAAAATGAATGTGAAATAACGTATTACATGCTATCAGTTATTTAGGACTATCTGTACATTCAACACCTCAATTATTCTGGCCAACGAAACTGGATGAAATAGAAAGAAAGTGTAGTGAACTGTGACAGAAAAATCAATCTGATTATTATGTTTAGTACTGTTGCAGCATTAGTGTTACATTTACAGGTTGATGATACTTTGGTAGAATGTCGGAATCTCTGTTGTTGTAGAACTCATCCTTGTTGATCCAGAATGAACGAACGTGCAACTAATGGGACGATATGTCGTTTCTCGATTCGCATTTCCCAACAGCCCGGGAACTATTCATACTAACCTTGTCTCTCTTTCTCTATTGCCTCGCCGTTGTATGCAACTCTTCGTACTAACCTTGTCTCTCTCTCCTTGTTTCTCTCTTTCTCTATTGCCTCGCCGTTGTATGCAACTATTCGTACTAACCATGTCGCCTGCAGCTTGATATCTCTGTAGGCCTCTTCGGAGCCACTGCTATCGTTAGCCTGCTGAGCCGTCGCCATCATCACTCTTTGCAGACGCCTGTTGTTGTTACATTTTCTGCCGGCGGTTTCTTTCTGTAACTGAAACCAAATCTCCCCGTACACGATAAACTATAACAAGGCTTCTCCTTTTTATTAATTTTAGAGCCATTTATTTACTATACTGCTTGTCGACACTGGGCAAGTTCGTTGTCGCAAAGAAAGAGGCTTACGCTAGTTAATTTTCTAAATTAATCACCTAATCACTTAGCTACTTGCAAAGGAAGGAAGATGGGGGCATCGCTTGCTCTCAATTTCGGGGGATCCGAAATCCCCTAGCCTGTAATCGCTACATGGCTAAAGCGTGTTGACTCTTTGGCTTCCAAGTCCAAACTCAAATCTCAACTCAGTTTTCCCAGCGGGAAAACTGTGACGTCACGAAATCTCGTGATCAACACGCAGGTGTGACCTAACCCCTGACCCCGAGGTCTCGTCAACTGTCCCCGCAACCGTGAGAACAACATTGCACTAAACCTGCACGAGACAACCTCGCCACAAATCATGCAAGTCAAACCCGATCTCCAACAGACACGTCCACTCCCATAGGGCCATTATCTAACATTAGGATATCGAGATAAAAGTGAACAATTATTGACTGATTAGCCATATACTGCAGCGACTCAGATGGTAAGTTATGTAGCAGTTTTATTTTGATGGACTATTTAATTTTGATGTAAACTAATATTTCTATGTTAAGTGATTGATCTATTATCATATAAAATCACATTGGGTTGGGTGTTCTTTTACTGAGCTATTTACACATAAGATCAAACTGTTTATTAAAAACGTTGCCACCCGGACCTAGGCTTAGTGGTAGGGTTACTACTTACAGGGAGAAAATAGGTATGCTCTGTTAAATATTTTTGTAAAATACTGTCTTACTAACTATAGAAATATTAAAACAAAATGGGACTTAAATTGGTTGCAGGCAGATGAAAACGAAAGGACTTGTGTTACATAATGGAGTCATGAATGTGAAGATTGATTACATCAGATCGTATGGTTTAGTATCTAGGTGAACAAGTTCAACTTATCTTGACACAAAAAATCTGAAAAACAAGTCTGCTCCTGGACTAAAATATAAACAGGGAACTGTGGATTAGATTCAAGTTTAGAGATCAAAGAAAGGTGAGAGATAAATATGTTATGACAAATTCAGTGTCCACTTGAGAGTGATACCATGTGAAACAAAGAAAGACGTTTTTAATCAGTCTGTATTTGAGAGCAGTGACAAGCAGACGTGAATTTGTAATGTAATTCGAAAAAAAGGAAAATGGGAATTTAATTCCAAAATGAGTTGATAGCACCACTGGTATGCGACTCTTCATCCTTTCTTGTAACTAAGTTTAGAGGAACATTTTTGTCTCTCTCTTGTAATTAAGTAGTTAAGTTAAGAAAAACATTTTGGTCTTTCCATTAAATGTTAATGTGTAACTTATTCGTATTTCTCCAAAATAAAGACCCATTTAAAACTCTGTCGTCTCGCCCTTTTCATTTCTGTGCATGGAAAGTACTTGATTACAGACACGGCTACGATGATAGTGATAACGGCGAGATGCAGCCCCCTAGACATTGTTAATAACGACAGCACTGGCGCATCTGTATACTGAAAACATTTGAAGTGTTGTTTAATTTAATGTATGTTTTTTAATAAAGGTAACAACACTAAATTATGAGAAATGATGCTGAAAAATGTCTCAGAATATTTTCTATTAATAAAATAGTATGTGCAGATTATTGTAAACAATTATAATTGTATTTCTATTAATAAAATAGTATGTGCAGATTATTGTAAACAATTATAATTGTATTTTTATTAATAAAATAGTATGTGCAGATAATTTTAAACAATTATAATTGTATTTCTATTAATAAAATAGTATGTGCAGATTATTGTAAAAAATTATAATTGTATTTCTATTAATAAAATAGTATGTGCAGATTATTGTAAAAAATTATAATTGTATTTCTATTAATAAAATAGTATGTGCAGATTATTGTAAACAATTATAATTGTATTTCTATTAATAAAATAGTATGTGCAGATTATTGTAAACAATTATAATTGTATTTCTATTAATAAAATAGTATGTGCAGATTATTGTAAACAATGATAATTGTATTTCTATTAATAAAATAGTATTGCAGATTATTGTAAACAATTATAATTGTATTTCTATTAATAAAATAGTATGTGCAGATTATTGTAAACAATTATAATTGTATTTCTATTAATAAAATAGTATGTGCAGATTATTGTAAACAATTATAATTGTATTTTTATTAATAAAATAGTATGTGCAGATTATTGTAAACAATGATAATTGTATTTCTATTAATAAAATAGTATTGCAGATTATTGTAAACAATTATAATTGTATTTCTATTAATAAAATAGTATGTGCAGATTATTGTAAACAATTATAATTGTATTTCTATTAATAAAATAGTATGTGCAGATTATTGTAAACAATTATAATTGTATTTCTATTAATAAAATAGTATGTGCAGATTATTGTAAACAATTATAATTGTATTTCTATTAATAAAATAGTATGTGCAGATTATTTTAATCAATTATAATTGTATTTCTATTAATAAAATAGTATGTGCAGATTATTTTAATCAATTATAATTGTATTTCTATTAATAAAATAGTATGTGCAGATTATTTTAAACAATTATAATTGTATTTCTATTAATAAAATAGTATGTGCAGATTATTTTAATCAATTATAATTGTATTTCTATTAATAAAATAGTATGTGCAGATTATTTTAAACAATTAATTATAATTGTATTCGTACTTTTATGAATTTACAGACAATAGATGACATTTCCGACGAACGAAACAAAATGATCTTTTGGCTATTTTAACAATTTCTTTGTAAAAACAAAGCTTTTGTTGTGGCGTAAATCTTTACAACTCTCCGAAAGACGAGACAGCCTTCATGCTCAGGCTACGCTTAAACAGGTTTTCATTTTATTTCCAAATGTAATACCTCTCAATAAGATGTCTATTTTTTTTATTGAGGAGTCGTGTCTAAATTTCTAGTTCATTTTTCAGTCTTTAACTGTTGTCGTTTTAAATAAAAAAATATTAATTGGTGCCAGATTTTGAAATAACAGCAGTTTGATATATTTTAGCCAATTGTTTTCAGAGACACTTTAGCAGAGAAAAGCCAAATTTTAGATGAGATAAAGACAGGAACAAGGATATGTGCATTGGGTTGTGTAACTTTTCTTTGGGTCGTAATACAATTCAACAACACAGTGCAATAGTTTTATGTAGGAGAAACACAGGCACAATACAAAAGATAATACATTGCGTTGGGTAAAGTGAATGTATACAAGACGAAATAATCATTTCCTGGAGTTCGTAGATTCTCTGCTGGGCCGACAGCAGAGAATCGCAGGTTCACATCATTAAATGATATCAGTCAATTCTTTTTGACCAATAAGAACACAGACAATTCTTTTTGACCAATAAGAACACAGACAATTCCTTTTGACCAATAAGAACACAGACAATTCCTTTTGACCAATAAGAACACAGACAATTCCTTTTGACCAATAAGAACACAGACAATTCCTTTTGACCAATGAGAACACAGACAATTCCTTTTGACCAATAAGAACACAGACAATTCCTTTTGACCAATAAGAACACAGACAATTCCTTTTGACCAATGAGAACACAGACAATCTCTTTTGACCAATGAGAACACAGACAATCTCTTTTGACCAATAAGAACACAGACAATTCCTTTTGACCAATGAGAACACAGACAATTCCTTTTGACCAATGAGAACACAGACAATTCCTTTTGACCAATAAGAACACAGATAATTCCAGGTTCATACTCTTCGTATCAAGATGGACTCGCCCACTTCAGTGCAACAACAAGTCACGCTGTTTCTCATATGTCATGAGTTCGATCCTTGCTAGCAACCTCTTTGCTTGACATTTCGCCACTTTTCAAACTACATGACAAACAAAGACGGATCCTTTTATGGTGATGGCGAAGCATTGGTTTGTGTAACTTTTCTTTGGAACGTAGAACAATTTAATAACACAGAGACGGTAATAGTTTTATGTAGGAGAAACAAGAATAACACAAAAGATAATACGTAGGGTTGAGTGAATATAGACAAGACTAAATGTACTTTATCATCGGCTTGCCAGAGAATGCAGGATCACATCTTATCTGGTTGTGAAACAATCTCGAACTGAGGGTGCTCTGTTTATCATGCGATCTGGTTTTAGCGATTGCACATTAATTTCGTTACATGCAGATGTGCACCGGGTGAAGAGGCAATGATAACATAATCGCAAAGCCGAATCACAGGAAGAGGTGAAATACCGTCTGAGCTTATTATGTGTTCCAAGAAAAGAAGACTTGTAGCACAGAAAGTAGATTCAACAAGGTTTATCCTAACATGATAATGCTGCAAACGCTAAAAAAGAATGCAGAGATGTTTTAAATGTTCTTCCGGTGAGGTACTAGCTAAAAGAATATCGTTTATATAGTTATGAAATGCATGTTTATCTTAAAATTAAAGTCTGTCAAATCAGCCGCAGAAGAAATAAAAAAAATACAGAGCTAATAAACTGTTCAGAAGATTCTAATCAAGTATAAATGGCTTCTATGCAGAGGCGGTTATTCTGAAATCCTGAAATAACACAAAGTATACGTAGCTACTATGATAAGGAGTATTCTGCAATCCTCAAATAAAACAAAGTATACGTAGCTACTATACTAAGTGAATTATTCTGCAATCCTCAAATAAAACAAAGTATACGTAGCTACTATACTAAGTGAATTATTCTGCAATCCTCAAATAAAACAAAGTATACGTAGCTACTATACTAAGTGAATTATTCTGCAATCCTCAAATAAAACAAAGTATACGTAGCTACTATACTAAGTGAATTATTCTGCAATCCTCAAATAAAACAAAGTATACGTAGCTACTATGCGATCCTGTATAATAAATAAGTATATCCTTTAGGCAGCAGATAAACTTTGCGGATATCCATTTTTCCATATTTTCCCCAGGTCTGTTTAATACTAGGGATGGAAGGATTTATTTTTGGAATGTCCACTTTTATAAATGATGGGCGACCATGATGTCTAATCGAGTGACGATGTCTTATTTCTTTTGAAGTTGATCCGTATTTCTCTTTTTGAAATCGCCTGACTTAACGATATGAGATTCTTTGCAAATCAGCTTTTTAAAATGCTGTCTCGACTTTTTTTACTGTATGGGTGGAAATTTGATTGGTGCATCCTGAAGATATTCATTCTATCAGATCGCTACTCTTAACAACTATTAACAAAATTTGTCAAAAGAAATTCTTCACATTCCCAAGACTGTAAGGGGATGATGAGGAGGATGTGTAGGGGGATGATTAGTTGATGAAAGGGGTTATCCTTTTATCTTCTCGTAAAGAAACGGAACAACGAAATGTATTTCTGTAACTATAACAAAAAGGGGTTTATTAACTCAAGGTTATCTATACCGTTTGGTATAGGTAGAAGAGAGTGGGACGGTGTCCGTCTGAGGAAGAGGAAGAATATAGGAGTTCTTAGGGCTGCCTGTGATTTTCTTCAGGTGAAGATGGTAGTAGTCGTCGAGTCGGACGACAGCAGCAGGAGAGAGAGAGTTTCCTCGTTCCTCACTGGTGCTCTCTGCGATGTGTCCAAGCTGGTGCCAGGAGGTCGTCTGATCTTTTTCTTCGAACCCTAAGGGAACATAAGTAGTCCCTTAGGGAACTAACGATATTACTGCGCCCTGTGATTTGATTGGACAAGCCAGCTCACAGGGACAGTGATTATGCATTCAAAAGTAGTCCCTATTGGTGACTGCTACAAGACTTCTGTGTTGGGAGAAATATCTTGTTACGTGGCTAATGACTTGATTAATTGTCCTTTTATGCCGAAGTGTTTTCAGAATATGTGGTTGGATGTTATTCTCACAACGTTTCCGTCCAAGTAACCTCTGATTTTCTTCAGGAATCTTTATATCGAACTCTGGAATTTCGAACGGAACCCTTTATTTAATCCATGATAGCTTTATCTCATTCTGTCAGCAATGGAAAGGTAGAAGTCTTGTCGGAGCAAGGACCCCTGGCGCAATGGTTATACGTGCTAAATTATAATCAATTCTAAATGACAGTATTTTGGAGGGTCAATACTAAGTACGGGCGATATTAAAATACAATTACGAATCACTGAAGAGTCAGAATAGCACAGATTATCAATCCGTCTTCAAAAATTTTCCGAAACATATGAAATAAAATAGTTGGTGCGATTGCATTTTCTTTATAATATTATATTCCTATCAATCTGGTCTATCCGTAAAAGGAAAATTCTTGAAAAATAAGATGTATGTATTCTCTAACAACATCCTGCTATCTATTTGTAGAATAATTAAAAACTGTAATAGCATAGAATATTTTATTATATAATTAGAAAAATTCAGACATAAAGGGAACGTTTGGGAACTATCGAATGAAATATTTAATAGAATTGGAACTGTTATTTGGATTATTCAGATTACTGTTATCATCTTCGATGTAATTCTCACAACGTTTTGGCTGATGTAACCTCCGACCTTCTTCATCTGCTCTTTGCCAAAGTATTAACAAAATTCATCAGAAGTAATTCTTCAGATTCCCAAGACTTCTTATATGGCTAATGACTTCAGCTACTGTCTTTTTATGCCGAAGTGGTTGAATGTTTCCGTTTATAATATAATATTGCTATCTATTATTTTATTTGTTTATTATTTTATATGATTATGAATAGAGAAAAAGGAAGACAGACAGACAGAGAGAAAAAAAGAGAGAGAATTAAGCGAGAATAATAGATAACATCTGGAATAAAACAGGGATCAAACAACATACAGTTTCCAATTTCTTCAGTCTCTTTTATTGTTATTGAATTTTTCAAGACCTTTCAAGCTGTAATGGTTTGGTAGTAGAGGACAAGCTGTAATGGTTTGGTAGTAGAGGACAAGCTGTAATGGTTTGGTAGTAGAGGACAAGCTGTAATGGTTTGGTAGTAGAGGACAAGCTGCAATGGTTTGGTAGTAGAGGACAAGCTGCAATGGTTTGGTAGTAGAGGACAAGCTGCAATGGTTTGGTAGTAGAGGACAAGCTGTAATGGTTTGGTAGTAGAGGACAAGCTGTAATGGTTTGGTAGTAGAGGACAAGCTGCAATCGTTTGGTAGTAGAGGACAAGCTGCAATCGTTTGGTAGTAGAGGACAAGCTGTAATGGTTTGGTAGTAGAGGACAAGCTGTAATTGTTCGGTAGTGTTATAACTGTGGTAGTGAGACTCTGAACGTACCGACACGTGGTTCAGCCACGAATGTAAAATGTGCCTAGGCCAAAAACCCGATGAAAGGAAATCTGCCCGTACTTCATAAATGAATACACATCCTATCACAAATTATAAACATATATATAAAGAACCAAAACAAAATTACCCGTACATAACAAGTATTTATTTATAAAAAAAAAAAAAGCGGCTGGTTTGTATTTATTCGGAGAAAGTCGATCCGAAATAAAAGTTCATTATAGCAATATGAAGGCTTATAGCCTTATTGAAAATTAGAATAGGAAAGTTCTTTTTTCTGACACCAAAGCTGTAATTGTGTCGAAACCAAATGTTATAATTGTTAAACTTATATTTCACGCGTTCCTGCGCGAGTACGTTGCTCTTTTGTGAAGAGACCGTAACGAGTTCAATTATATCAATTAAAAAGGCTTCTAGCCGTTATGGAAATAAAATAGGAAAGTATTTCCCCCCCCCCTTTTTTTTTCTTTCTTTTTTTTTTTTTGTTTCTTCTGAACTCGAGGAAAACGAACGAGGGAACAGAACACAAACAAAACGAAAGTTGATTTAGGACAATTAAATACACGATTCTTTTTTGTTTGTTGTTGTTTTTTTTTCGATTTGTCCTGATTAACACATACCTTTTTCTTTTGTTTTGTTGACGACGGAGAGAAGGATATTTTATAGAATTTGGATCCTATGGTTCGCGGTTATTTCCTTAGGGCCTGGAGATATACATAATCTCGACGCTGGAGAGGCTATTTGATTTACTGATCGGTCGTAATCAAATTTTGTTGATGGGATTTTCTTAGGAGTCCGCTTTCAATGTCGGTTCGAGATCTTCTCCTTGCTTTTGTGTGCGGGGATAATTTTTTTTTTTTTTTTGAATTCTGACTGCTAGCTGAGCAGTCGAATTTCCTCTAGCCTCTCTTCTTCCTCTCGGTCCGGGATCCTCACGTGTTTTTTCTTTTTCCCCTTCTCGATTTTTACCGCTCTCCTTTTTACAACAGGATTCCCTCCCCTGATTGGTTGAGTCTTTCGCCCACGCGAACATCCTGTCGACACCGTTTTTGACAACTTTGCCGCCCCCCACCGTCTTCTGTATTAGTAGGGGAACATGTACCGACAAGTCCCCCGCTCCCCCTTTCACGCTTTATGGGGCAAAATATGTAGATATAACAGTAGTAGAGGACAAGCTGTAATGGTTTGGTAGTAGAGGACAAGCTGTAATGGTTTGGTAGTAGAGGACAAGCTGTAATTGTTTGGTAGTAGAGGACAAGCTGTAATGGTTTGGTAGTAGAGGACAAGCTGTAATGGTTTGGTAGTAGAGGACAAGCTGTAATGGTTTGGTAGTAGAGGACAAGCTGTAATGGTTTGGTAGTAGAGGACAAGCTGTAATGGTTTGGTAGTAGAGGACAAGCTGCACTGGTTTGGTAGTAGAGGACAAGCTGTAATGGTTTAATAGTAGAGGACAAGCAAGGCAGTGCTGTATCGCATGGCCCATTTCTCCACATTCGCAGATAGTCGGCTCGGTTTTGTAGCTTTTTCTACACATAACAGCTTTTAATCGTCCTATCCCTGTTCCCAAGCGGTTGTCTGTCTTGCACTTCAACCACGGTGCTTTTAACTCATGGGCTTCAGAGATGGATAACAATATTAATATGATAGGGTAATTCTCTAGCATTTTAGTTCACAGCTGTAGTCTGGTGTATTTCTAAGATGTTGTTAGTGTCTGACATGCCTGAGGAATCTGCTTAACTTCACATTTTGAGCCGGCGATCACGTCCCTGAATAAGATGGCGTTCATCACTGGTAGCCTTTGTGATCTCGACTCAGCTGGCAAATCTTTGTCTTACATATGCAAGAGAAATGCAAGCGAGGAGATACAGGTTGAATGTTATTCTCACAACGTTTTTGTTTATAATATAATATTGCTGTCTATTATTTTATTTGTTTATTATTTTATTTGTTTATTATTTGATTTGTTTATTATTTGATTTGTTTATTATTTTATATGATTATGAATAGAGAAAGAGGGAGACAGAGAGAGAGAGAGAGAAAAAAGAGAGAGAGAAAAAAGGGATCAAACAACATTCATTAAGAGAGTTTCCCATTTCTTCACACAGTCTCTTGTATTGTTATTGAATTTCATCAGACCGTTTAAGCTGCAATGGTTTGGTAGTAGGAGACAGGCAAGACAGTGCTCTATCGTGTGGCTCATTTCTCTATATTCGCAGAGTGTTAGGTCGGTTTTATAGCCCCGTCTGGACATAACAGATTTTAATCGCCCTATCTCTGTTCTCAGGCAGTTGAGTGTCTTGCACCTGAACTATGGTGCTTTTAACTCATTGACTTCTTTCGGGGAATTAGCATGTTAATAGGAAAGGGTAATTCTCTAGCTTTTCGGTCCAGAGCTGTAATCTGATTTCTCCCTAAGATGTTGGTAGACTCTGGACATGCCAGGTGAGGAATCTTCTTCTTGAGCCGGGAATCAAGTCCCTGAAGGAGATGAGGATGATCACTGGTCGCCTTTGTTATCTCGACACGGCTGGCAACTTCCTGTCTCACATATGCAATGCAAACGAGGAGACGCGGGACAGTTGTAAAAGTGTGTGTGTGTGGGGGGGGGGGGGTGCTCCTAAAAAGTGTGTGGGGGGGGGGTTAAACACGCATATCAACTTAATTATTGATGACCGTAAAGTGGGGGGAGGGCCCAAGTCAAAAAGTGAGGGGGCTTGAGTCCCCCATGCTTCCCCCCCCCCCCGGTGTTCAGATTTCTAGGCTTCAGCAATCAGTGATCGAGCAGTAGATATTATTCAATGTTGGGTCTAGATTATTGGCATGCGTCGATCTTTCTCAAACAGGACATGCCTACTCTGCAGAGTAATAACAGAGTTGCAAGTAAGTACATCGTAATGTGTGCGCTATGGTTCCTCATTTGGAGTTGATCAGTTTTCGTAGGATGTTAGGGAGCTGAACCTTGAATGAGATAGTGCACTATAGAGTCACCCTAATTAAGCCAGGTTTCTCAAGTGGTATTCCATACTATGGGATGCGGAGGAATAATACAGTTGCAAGGAAGTACATGGTAATGAGTGTGCTATGGTACCTCATTTGGAGTTGGTCAGTTCTCGTAGGATTTCCTGAATTGTCCTATCCCTGTTCCCAGGCGGTTTAGTGTCTTGCAGTGCTTTTAACTCATGACCTTCAGAAGGGGAAATTACCATTTTAATAAAAATGGTTGATTCCCTAGCTTTTTAGTCGACAACTGTAGTCTGATGTCTTCCTATGGTGTTGTTAGACCCTTAACATGCCTGATGAATCTGCTTTACCTCAGATTTTAGTCGGTGATCACGTCCCTGGATAAGATGGCGTTCATCACTGGTAGCCCTTGTGATCTCGGCTGGCAAGTTTTCAGTCTCACATATACAGGAGCAATGCAAGCGAGGAGATACAGGTTGTTCAGTTTGGTAAGGTTCAGGCATCCAGTGATCGAGCGGCTGATGTTGTTCAATGTTGGGTCTAGATTATTGGCATGTGTCGATCTTTCTCAAACAGGACATGCCTACTCTGCAGAGAAATTACAAAGTTGCAAGGAAGTACATCGTAATGTGTGCGCTATGGTTCCTCATTTGGAGTCAGTTTTCGCAGGATGTTAGGGAGCTGAACCTTGAATAAGATAGTGCGCTATAGGGTTACCCTAATTTAGACAGGATTCTCAAGTGGTATTCCAGACCATGTGATGTTAAGAGGGTGGTCAGCTTAGATGAACTGCTCAGTGTTCTCAGGAGACCTACTTGATTTGCAAAGTAATGTAGGTGCTTCTGAAGTATAACGGTCCCTAGAAATATTGGTGATTCTAAAGTATAACGATCCCACAGGAATGTTGCTTCTAAAGTATAATGGTCCCCAGGAATGTTGATGCTTCTAAAGTATTACGGTCAACAGGAATGTTGGTGCTTCTAAAGTATAACGGCCCCTAGAAATATTGGTGCTTCTAAAGTATAACGGTCTCTCCCCAGGAACGTTGGTGCTTCTAAAGTATAACGATCCCTAGAAATATTGGTGCTTCTACAGTATAACGGTCCCCACAAATGTTGATGCTTCTAAAGTATGACGGTCCCCCCCCAGGAATGTTGGTGCTTCTAAAGTATAACGGTCCCTAGAAATATAAGTGCTTCTCCAGTATAGGGACCAGGGGTGCTTTTACAGTATAGGACCCAGCACCAGGGTTGCTTCTAAATTTAGGACCCGGAGGCTTCTGCAGAATAGGGACAATGGATGCTTCTCCAGTATAGGGACTAGGGGTGCTTCTCCAGTATAGGGACTAGGAGTGCTTCTCCAGTATAGGGACCAGGGGTGTTTCTACAATATAGGACCCAGTACCGGGGGTGCTTTTACAATATAGGACCTGGAGGCCTACGAAGAATAGGGACCATGGGTGCTCTGCAGTATAGCGGCCAGGGGTTCTTCTACAGTATAGGACCTAGCACCAGGGGTGCTTCTACAATATAGGACCCGGAGGTTTCTGCAGTATGGTTCTTTGATATGACCGAGGCACCTCGGAAATTTTTTTTTCTTTCTTTAACTGAAAATATTTCTATGTATGGGGAAGGGTAAAAAAAAAGAAGATTTTCTTTCGATGGGGGTTAACTTGTTTTTTTCTTTTAAATTAAAAATATTTCTAAGTATGTGGGAGGATGAATAAAAAAGTTTTTTTGGGTGGTACCAAAAAAATATAGTATGCGCACTAGGGCGGCGATAGGTACGAATATAGTATGCGCACCGGGCCGGCGATAGGTATATACATAGTATGTGCACTGGAGTGGCAATAGGTACGTATATAGTAGTTCATAGGGGTGCCGATAGGTATGTATTTAGCATTTACACCGGGGCAGCGATAGGTACGTATTTAGCATTTGCACCAGGGCAACGATATGTACATTTTTAGTATTTGCATTGGAGCAGTGATAGGTACTTATGCAGTATGCACACTGGGGCGGCAATAGCTACATATTTAGCATTCGCACCGGGGTGGCGATAAGTACGTATTTAGCATTTGCACCAGGGCGGGGATAGGTACGTATTTAGCATTCGCACCGTGGTGGCGATAGGTACCTATATTGTATCTGCACCCAGGGCGGTGATAGGTACTTATATAGTATCTGCACCAGGGTTGTGAAAGGTATGTATATATTATGTGCACTGGGGCGGCGATAGGTACGTATATAGTATGCGCACCGGGGTGGCAATAGATACGTATATAGTATGAACACCGGGGCGGAGATAAGTACCTATATATAAGGCGCAGACAGAGGTGGTACTTTTTATAGAAATAAGTCATACTATTGCCCTGGGAAACGTAGGATGAAATGGTGGGGAAGAAACAGCTTTCACAAAAGGCAAAATTAGAAAGTAACGGTGAAATGGGGCGACCAGGGGAGAGAAAAGTTGAAAGATAAAGAGACGGCTATAGAGAGAGGGACAGAAATAGAAGTTTTAATATAAAGATGTTACACACGCGATTTTTCTTCAATTATATGTTTTTATGACCCCGAGCAACGCCGGGTAGCCCCGCTAGTGTCACATAAACCTGACAAATATCACCATAAAATGTGATTTTCACTGTATCCTTTGATCCCACTTCTGACACCATGTTGTGTTGTCGTCGGTCGAGGATGGCTTGGATTAAAAACAGAGACGGGGAGTAAATGAACACAAACTTTATTTACATAGGACACCATTACAAGTGGGGACAGGCTAAGGGCAGATAATTACCGGAAGTTACAAAGGTAAACAAACGAGCGATAACATACTGATACAACATCGATCAGAATGTGTTCCTTTCGTTTATACATTTTTCTGGGGTCCTTAAAACCTATTTGATCCCATTAACACCATCATCTGACACTCCCCCCCCCAAAAAAAAATAGGGATTTATTATACAATTTCCAACAGAACAAAAAAGGGTGAAAACTAACAACAAAACAAAAACAAATAGCCAACGAATAAGTGTTACCAAAGCCAATAAATGTTTCTTTGGTAATCCTGCATACTAACCGAGACCTCAGAAAATAGAATTTGTACGTTTAGCTTTTTGTAAGTATGGATGTCTTAATAATCAGAATATTGGTGAATCTCTGTAAAAAATCAAGTCATCATGAAAATTTAACAGGAAATATTTAAGTGTAAATACTTTTAATTTACAGAATAATTAAATAACTTTTTAAAGTAATATTAAATAAATACATTACAATAACATCTGGGAAATTTTGTCATTTTTACAAATACCCAAATGAATGTGTTTTTTTTTACATACAATTTGTGGTACTCGTCCAGATTAGGACCAAAGCTAAAATTAACGTCATTTACAGCCATATTTCTTGAAGAAAATATGTATGTGTCCCAAACTATGAATTTAGTAAACTCAATTAATTTTTTTACGTACAATTATTTTTTATTAATATTAAACAATTAAATAAAATTAACGCCATGAAATGTTTTTTTCATTAATAATAACAAAATTATTTTTTTTATTATTATTTTAATTAGAATTAAGTAATGTTATTTTAAAAAGTCTTGGAATTTTGTCTTCTGTTTACGTAATATACATATTTATGAAAGAAAATTTGTTTTTGTCCAAAATTCATGCATTTCTTCTGTGTTTATTCATAAATCATGACAAAAACAAATTCAGAACAAGAACGCCAAATAAATTTCTGACTGGAAGTCTCAGTTGTTTTTTGTTTCTGATTATTGTTTTTTTTAGACATCCATACTTACAAAAACTAAACGTACAAACTCTATTTTTTAGGTCTCGGTTAGTATGCTGGAGAATGGTATTATTTCACTCAAAATGGCTGCCGACTGTGACGTTAATGAGTTGCCGGTACCCCGAAAAGTTTGTCCCCTATGAAAAAATTAAAATTAAACTAACTTTTTCTTCGTTTAAAATTTAACAAACTTTTTTATCGTTTAAAATTAAACAAACTTTTTCTTCGTTTACAATTTAACAAACTTTTTCTTCGTTTACAATTTAACAAACTTTTTCTTCGTTTACAATTTAACAAACTTTTTCTTCGTTTACAATTTAACAAACTTTTTCTTTGTTTAAAATTTAACAAACTTTTTCTTCGTTTAAAATTTAACAAACTTTTTCTTCGTTTACAATTTAACAAACTTTTTCTTCGTTTACAATTTAACAAACTTTTTCTTCGTTTACAATTTAACAAACTTTTTCTTCGTTTACAATTTAACAAACTTTTTCTTCGTTTACAATTTAACAAACTTTTTCTTTGTTTAAAATTTAACAAACTTTTTCTTCGTTTAAAATTTAACAAACTTTTTCTTCGTTTACAATTTAACAAACTTTTTCTTCGTTTACAATTTAACAAACTTTTTCTTTGTTTAAAATTTAACAAACTTTTTCTTCGTTTACAATTTAACAAACTTTTTCTTCGTTTACAATTTAACAAACTTTTTCTTCGTTTACAATTTAACAAACTTTTTCTTCGTTTACAATTTAACAAACTTTTTCTTCGTTTACAATTTAACAAACTTTTTCTTCGTTTACAATTTAACAAACTTTTTCTTTGTTTAAAATTTAACAAACTTTTTCTTCGTTTACAATTTAACAAACTTTTTCTTCGTTTACAATTTAACAAACTTTTTCTTTGTTTAAAATTTAACAAACTTTTTCTTCGTTTACAATTTAACAAACTTTTTCTTCGTTTACAATTTAACAAACTTTTTCTTTGTTTAAAATTTAACAAACTTTTTCTTCGTTTACAATTTAACAAACTTTTTCTTCGTTTACAATTTAACAAACTTTTTCTTTGTTTAAAATTTAACAAACTTTTTCTTCGTTTACAATTTAACAAACTTTTTCTTCGTTTACAATTTAACAAACTTTTTCTTCGTTTACAATTTAACAAACTTTTTCTTCGTTTACAATTTAACAAACTTTTTCTTCGTTTACAATTTAACAAACTTTTTCTTCGTTTACAATTTAACAAACTTTTTCTTTGTTTAAAATTTAACAAACTTTTTCTTCGTTTAAAATTTAACAAACTTTTTCTTCGTTTACAATTTAACAAACTTTTTCTTCGTTTACAATTTAACAAACTTTTTCTTCGTTTACAATTTAACAAACTTTTTCTTTGTTTAAAATTTAACAAACTTTTTCTTCGTTTACAATTTAACAAACTTTTTCTTCGTTTACAATTTAACAAACTTTTTCTTCGTTTACAATTTAACAAACTTTTTCTTTGTTTAAAATTTAACAAACTTTTTCTTCGTTTACAATTTAACAAACTTTTTCTTCGTTTACAATTTAACAAACTTTTTCTTCGTTTACAATTTAACAAACTTTTTCTTCGTTTACAATTTAACAAACTTTTTCTTTGTTTAAAATTTAACAAACTTTTTCTTCGTTTACAATTTAACAAACTTTTTCTTCGTTTACAATTTAACAAACTTTTTCTTCGTTTACAATTTAACAAACTGGGTATCTTTTACAATAATCCGCAGTCTCAAACGGGGTCCAAAAAACGAATGAGAACGCCAACGGGTTAAAAAATTAAAAAAATGCAACAAGTGAAGGTGACCTACGTCGAGAATATATATTTTCCTACTTACCTATGACATTTGTTTGTATTTTTACGTAGTATAAATGGCTTTTTATTAGATGTAAAAAAAAAATTCTTGTTTTTTGGGGGCACGGATTTTTACTAAAAAAATGGCGTCTCAGCCTTATCCTCGTTACGATACCCCCCATCGCCATCCAGTCTTGTCCAATGTTCGTGTGACAAAAATATTGATTTCTAATAAATAGCAGTTGGAACGGCTTAAAAATACAAACAAATGTTACAGATTAGCTGGAAAACAACTTTTATCGGCTACAGTTACTTTTATTTTTTGTATATTTGTTTTTTGAGCGTTTTCACTCTGCGGATTATTGTAAAAGATACCCAGCAAACTGGTTCTTCTTTAAACTAAAGTAATTTTCCAGTCATCTGCAAGAATTTTTATGGCGCCGTCTTATCAATAACAATTTCTTCGGAAATATACTATATGGGATACGGCGGATTTAGGTAAAACTGTCACGGTAAAAATGGCACCGGTAAATATGGCACAAGTGGATAAATAGGAAAAAAATGGCGCAAGAAAATATATAGATGAAAATCTCACAATGAGTTTATTAAAATCTTGAAAAGAATACATAAAGGGAAAAGTAGGGACCTAAAAATACAACAACCATAGAATCATATGACGTCACCGTTTTATGCGTACTTTAAGAACTGCGTAGCTTTCGATTTTATTGTTTTTAAATCTACCTAAAATAAAGTTATATTCACAGGGAAACATAAGTTTGTCAAATTAGAAAGAAAATTATATCTACATTTAAAATCAGATGAGCAGCCTCAGCTAAATACCCTCCCCCCCCCCCCATAATTGAAATATTAGTTTTAGGCGATTACGTGTGAACACACTCTGGAAAACTTGAAAAAAAAAAAACCATAAATTAGAATTCAGAATGGGAGATCAGTTTTGTTTTCTGTTTGTTGTTTTGTATTTTTTTATGAAAAACAAAACAAAACAAACAAACTTGCCCTTCATGAAACCAAAAACTAACCCTGAATCCGGGGTAGCAATACGGCCAAAAATATACTATTTTTTAATTTGATTTCAAGAGGATTGTTTAAAATCAATTTCACCTATTTTTTTGTGAATTTAAATAAAACTAGCAAGACCTTCCCGCCCTCCGGGCAGCAATTAATTGGGGAAGGGTATAGTTAACTAATATTTGTAAAACTTGTGCCAGTTGACACGGTTAAGATTCGAATAAAAATTGTTGTTTGAAATAAATACAATTTAGGCGCGCAGAGTGAAAATTGTTGTATTGGCGCGTGACAAATATAAAATAACGCCCACGCACATTCCGATGTGCCTTTTCATATTAAATCAACTCAAAACGAGCGGACGTAATTGCAAGCATACCACGTGATATTTTTGTCCAATGAGATTTCTCCAAAAACATATTTTTCTAAACTTTTCTCCATAAGCTCGCTGGAGCCGACCCAATAGTATATAAGCACATACAAACATCAAACTCTCTCTCTTTTTCAACTGACTTTCATCAGGAGCTTACACGCATCTCACTATCACTCTTCCAGTTCACCCTTTCGCGCGCTTCATACAATTTCACAGGCGAACATTCACTATTGCCTCTTTTAATATTTTATAACAAAGGAACACTTCAACAAAAGAAAAGACATTCTTCTTTTTACTTGCATGAAACTAAAGAAAGGACTCATGAACTCATTACACAAAGTAATATATTCTACTTGTTAATATGTTTATTTCAGTAAATAAACTTCCGTTAATTGTGCATGTAAATATTCTTCTTCTTATTTTTATTTGTGGAGGAAGTTGGTAACCCCGACCAAAAGGGTATGACGACCCCCACAAACTAACCCTAAGTCCAACTGGCACATAATCGCCTAAAACAATGGACCCCTCCCCCACGAAAAAAAATAACGCACAAAATAACGCACAATTTACGTTAAATATATATGAAACTGATCCATCACTCTAAATTCTAAAATATGTTTACCTTTTTCCCATTTTCCACGGTGTTCACACGTAATCGCTTAAAAAGCAGAATATATTTAATGGGGGGGGGGGGGCAGCGGAGTGTGTTAATCTGCAAATTTACCCATATTTTATTTTTTAAATCTTACATTTTTTAATTGTACGTCCATTTTTTATTTTAATTTTAAGCAATTGGGTTTAGTTGTGTCATCTTTTCGCGTGGAAATTAAATAAATAGCTTCTTTATAAATAATCAAAATAATTAAATACCTTATTTTCCCTAAAAAATGTAGATATTATTGTAGATTAACACCCTCAGCTCTCACCCAAATACGATCCTACTTTCTTAGGCGATTATGTGTGGATACCCAGAAAGTCCTGGCGGCAATAGCAAACAAAAAAGAATTATTTTGGAATTTAGAGTTGGGCATCAGTGTTACATATAAATTAACTTAAAATGATCCTCTATATCTGTAATGTCCTTAACAAATAAAGGGAGATTACCGCAGGTGTCACAGGAGTTACGGCCCCTGGCGACATCCGGTTTTTCTCAGTCTGATATTCACCGAGCACCATCTTTGTTCGTTCGTTTCTCTCTCTCTCGTTAATCTCCGTCCATCTTGCAACCTTGCCATAGTAATAACCGATATCTAGCAAGTATCGGTTACTTACTACTTGGACCATCACATTGGCGACGAGGACAGAGCTATTTACAAAAAAATAGACACAAGAAAACACAAGAGAAAAAAAAAACAACAACAAACAGTCCCACGTGTTGCAAAACAAACATGGCCGCTTTACCTCACTACCCGGAATTCGACCGTGAGTCAGAAGCCAAAGCAGCAAGATGGACGAAATACATTAACAGATTGAGAAACTATTTTATCGCCCACGACATAGAGAGTGATAAAAGACAAAAAGCAATTTTGCTAACGTTTGTTGGTGAGGCGATGAACGACCTCATTGACGAATTGCCAGCCGAACAGACCACACCAGTAGAAAACGAAACTCACTTCGACAAACTCGCCTCGGCCGTACAGGCTCATTTCAACCCCCAAAATAACACGGAATACAACCGGTTTGCATTCCGTAACATCAAACAAACCACGCCGAATGTAGAGGATTTCTACCGAAAATTGAAAGAAGCAGCAGCTACGTGCCACTTTGCAGACGCAAACGCTGAGATAAAGTCTCAACTGATAACAGGCTGTTCATCAGATAAGGTCCGGCAAAAGGGCTTAATAAACTCTAACATGCCACTACACGACCTGATAAATTATGCCAGGACGACGGAAACAATAACAGCACACCTACAACAAATGCGTTTAGAGGACGCGACAATACAGACGACTACTGCAGTAGTAAACAAAGTCACGTACGAGCGACAGACACGTGACAGCCCCCGGCAAATTCAGTGCAGGAATTGCAACGGAAAATACCCACATGAACGAGGACCAACGTCTTGCCCAGCATTCCAGAGCCAATGCACCTATTGCCGGAGATGGGGGCACTTCACCTCTGTCTGTTTTAGTAAAATGAACAACGAGAACAGACAACGTGGAGCAAATCGCCCTCCACGCCCAGAAGCCCAAACCAGTCACCGACCGGTGAACTGCATCGAGGACAACCAGCAAGACTCAACCAGCGGCAGTGACACAGAATATGTGTTTCATACAGGTAAGATGAAAAACCTTCCCTGTTTTGATGTATCTTTTGGCAGTAGCCACCAAATATTCAATGTGTTAGCTGACTCAGGAGCCACTATTAACATTTTGTCTGAGGCAGATTTCAAGTGTTTAAAACCGACACCCTGTCTCCGACCGACAAAAACTGTGATATCTGGATTTGGTGTCAAGCAAACTACTCCAGTTCTAGGTCAATTTAGGACTCTCCTAGAGTTTGGGGGCACCTCCTGCCAAGCTGATATACATGTAATAAAAAGCCCAGAAAAACTTATCATCGGCTGGGAAACATGTGAAAAGCTTAAACTTTTATCAGAAAAAAAGCTCCCAGTTAACCACATCAGCAACTCTGACACACAAATCCCGCAGACAACTCTTAAGCTTCTGGAGGACTATGCAGACCTATTCAATGGCTTAGGTAAACTTAAAGAAAAAAAAGTCCATTTGCACATAAATGAAAATATACCACCCATCGCTCAGAGATACCGCAGAGCCCCCTTTCATGTAAGGAAGGACATAGAAGAGCTAATACAGAAAGACGAGGAACTGGGGGTGATTGAAAAAGCAGAAGGACCGACCCCGTGGCTATCGCCTATTGTGGTGGTACCTAAGAAAGACCAAAGCAAAATCAGAGTTTGCATTGATATGAGAGCGGCAAACAAAGCCATCGAAAGGGAACGTCACCCTACCCCCACACTTGATGAGCTGAAAGCCATTCTATCGGGAGCCAGTGTCTTTAGCAAGTTAGACCTCAATCAGGGCTACAACCAGTTGGAACTAGCTGAAGAGTCCCGATACATTACCACGTTCGCAACACACCTGGGCCTATATAGATACAAAAGACTATTCTTCGGTGTCAACTCCGCCAGTGAAATATTTCAGGAAGAGATTAGCCAAGCACTCGCAGGGATTGAGGGGGCCATCAACATCAGTGATGATATTCTTTGCTTTGGATCGGACCAGCAAGACCATGACCAAAACCTCCAGAAAGTATTTCAACGACTACGCGAAAAAGGCCTAACACTGAATAGCAGCAAATGTCAATACAACAAGAGGTCATTGGAATTCCTCGGACACACATTCGGTAATGAGGGCATCAGCCCAAGTAACTTTAAAATAAAAACAATCTTCGAATTACCAGACCCCAAAAACGCATCAGAAGTCAGAAGTTTGTTGGGGATGACTAACTTTTGCGGTGCACAATTCATTCCAGACTACGCAACCCTGACTTATGAACTACGTCAGTTAACAAAAAAAAACACGCAGTGGTCCTGGACTGAGCGCCACACTGAATGTTTAAAAAACCTCAAGGAGGCCTTGAGCAAAGCATGCTCACTTGCCTACTTCGATCCTAACAAACACACTGAAATATATACCGATGCCAGTCCTGTAGGCATATCTGCTGTATTATCACAAGACGGGCGGGTAGTACAATTTGCAAGCCGAGCACTATCCACAGTTGAACAAAGATACTCTCAAACAGAGCGGGAGGCACTCGCCATCACGTGGGCATGTGAACACTTTCATATATATATCTTTGGGGCCCCATTTACTGTTCATACAGATCATAAACCCTTAACATCAATCTTCAATAACACTCGCTCCCAACTATCAGCGCGCATCGAACGTTGGGTTTTGAGAACACAACCATACAATATGACTGTCACATACCGACCAGGTCATGACAACCCAGCTAACTACCTCAGCCGCCATCCAATACATCTACCTCCAAGCAACAGGGAGCAGAAAATAGCGGAGGAGTATATAAACTATATTCTCTCAACGTCAACCCCCAAAGCAATGACAATTGATGAAGTTGCAACGGAAACTGCAAAAGACAAGACACTCACTACAGTCATTCAAGCTATTCTCACCAACAAATGGCAAGGTGCCAATGATGGCATAAACAAAGCCACATTTCTCACCCTGCATGACAACCGTGATGAACTATCACTAGCACATGAGGACAGCATCATTCTGAAAGGGCGCCGGATAGTGCTACCTGAGACGCTACAAAACAGAGCTGCCAAAATAGCCCATGCCGGTCATCAAGGCGTCGTGAAATCCATGGCCCTCCTCCGGGAAAAAGTCTGGTTTAAAAACATGACGCCTTTGGTAGAAGAAAATATCAGGAACTGTCATACCTGTCAGATCAGCACTCACAAAACGGCAAGGGAGCCACAGAAAATGTCCCCGCTACCAGCAGCCCCGTGGACAGAGGTTAGCGCTGACTTTGGACATCTCCAGAATGGGAAATACCTTCTTGTTGTCACAGATGAATACTCACGCTACGTTGTTGTTGATATCCTGGACTCTATCTCAACAAACTCAGTCATACCCCGTTTAGACAAAATATTCGCCGAATTCGGAGTACCAGTATCCCTCAAAACAGACAATGGCCCACCATTCAACAGCTATGATTTCTAAGACTACGCCTCCATCACCGGTTTCAGACACAGGAAGATAACACCTTTATGGCCCCAGGCCAATGCTGAAACAGAACGCTTCATGCGCACTGTAAAAAAATCCATCAAGGCCACCCTAATCAAAGGTCAAAGCTGGAAGCAGGAGCTATTCAAATTCCTGTTAGATTACCGAACGACACCACACTGCACCACCGGTGTTTCTCCAGCCTCAATCCTATTTGGCCGGACCATAAAAAACCGCCTGCCACACCTATAGCTGGAGACCATAGCATTAGGGTACGTGACACCCAAGCCAAGGAAACAATAAAGAAATATGCTGACAGAAAAGCATACGTAAAACCCAATAATCTGAGTGTGGGTGACACCGTCATTGTAAAAAGCGACCACACTTCAAAGGCACACACCCCCTATCAACCTAATCCATTAACCATAACAAAGAAAAAGGGATCCATGATTACTGCATCACACAAGGGCAACCAAATTACAAGAAATGCCAGCTTCTTCAAAAAAATCCCTAAGCCACTAAGAAACTTCACACACGACGTACCTGAATACTCCTCATCTGAAGATGAGGGACACACGCATGTGACAGCATCACCAAAATCTAAAAAACACCAGGGACAACACCCTTCAAACCTCAGGCCGCACAAGACGGTCACCCAAAAGATTTGATTACTAAATGCTACAAATACCCCTGTACATAATAATGCATAATTATCATTCTCTTTCACTTAGGTTGACAGATGTTTCCCTCGGACTCAGCAACGCAAACACTCCAGTCACATCACGCATGAACAAACTCTTCGATGAAGAAAAAAAAAAAAAAGAAAAAAAAAAAGCATTGTAATGTCCTTAACAAATAAAGGGAGATTACCGCATGTGTCACATGAGTTACGGCCCCTGGCGACATCCGGTTTTTCTCAGTCTGATATTCACCGAGCACCATCTTTGTTCGTTCGTTTCTCTCTCTCTCGTTAATCCCCGTCCATCTTGCAACCTTGCCATAGTAATAACCGATATCTAGCAAGTATCGGTTACTTACTACTTGGACCATCACAATATCCGGGCCATTCTAGTGTCATATGGCAGTTAACCATATTTTTTTTTTTTTGCTATTGCAGATAAATTCTGTGTTTTTTTTTGGGGGGGGGGGGGTGCAGGGGTCCACTCTTTTCGATTACGTGTGGTTTTACGACCTTGTCAGTCGAACTTAGGGTTAGTGTTAAAAATATATTAGTTAACTTTTCTTAATAAGTTAGAATGACGCTAAAAAATAGAATTACATTGTTTAACCTTAGCCGAGGGTGTTAATCTACAAATAATTTTTCAAAGTTTGTTGTTAAAATTATGGAAATCTCTGAGTAAAAACATTGTTTTAACTATACCCATCACCAATTGATTGGTGTTTTGATGTAAATATAGTTTGGATAAATGGGAAAAAAAACTTTCGCATTTATTCATTTAGAAGACAGAAAAAAAATTAAGTTTAAAAAAATATGAATCTACTTTTTTATTATTTAAAAAGCTGAGCGGGGTTGGGAACTTTTTTTTTTTCTTTATTATAGAAAATATAATCATATTCAATAGTCGTCGTCGTCAAAAACAACAAATTTAGTTTTAAATATAAAGTATAGGATAAAGTGGGGTATTAAGGACCACGGGGCATTAAGGACCACTTGGGGGGGGTACCCTCTTTTCTTCCTCTATAAAATGACTTGTCCCCATGTGGGGCTTTAGGGACTGCTTCCATAGTAATCCCGACTAAGCAGAGCCTTCGTTACAGTCGTGTGCCTTGAGTAACCCATCAGCTTCAATTTTATTTCTTTTTGGAAAGTCAGACTTTTTGCTTTCTTTGTGGTGGCAGCCATCTTGAAAGTTGATTCTGAACTTTTGTGGCCATTTCACGAGGTCTACAGAAACTGTTTTGTTGTAAAATTCGAGGAGATTGAGTGCAACTACTTGCTGCTGTCCTCCAAAAGAACAATCAAGCTAAGTACTGGTGCAGTTCTTTTTTTATTTGAACATTTCTTTATTTTTTCCCATTGTTCAGAAAGTTGTTAACCTGGCAGAAATCCTATTCAGCGATGTCTTTGAGTCTAGTTATGGGTCTAATGCTACAAGATTGTTTCATGATATCTATGTTGTGTTCCCATGTATTTTGCTTTGTATGATGTGATGTTAGGAGTTGTTTTGCTTAAATATTTGGAAAGTAGGGATGAGTGACCAGATGTTTTGTTCTAAAAATATGTTATTTTTCTGTGGTCCTTATTGCCCCATTTGCTATTTCAGCTGCAAAATGTGAAAGTAGGGACGAGTGACCAGATTTTTTGCTCTACAAATATTTTATTTTTCTGTGGTCCTTATTGCCCCATTTGCTATTTCAGCTGCAGAGATGGTTTGCAACTACAAGAAGAAGGAAAGAGGGGGGAGGGCAAACCTTAAGAATCACCGATCCATTGAGGAAGCAGTTGCTGCAGTCCGAGATGAAATGGGGCTCAACCAAGCTGCCAGATACTTCGGTATCAGCAAAGGATCCCTTCACCGCCGAGTTTCTGGCCAGGTCCCCATACATGCAAGTGTTGGGAGAGGGACAGTTTTCAACCCCCTTGAAGAAGCTGAAATCGCCGAATGCATCAAACTGTTTGCTGAGTGGGGGTGGGGGCTAAGCGGCACAGAAGTCCAAGACTACGTCCAAGACAAAGGTCTGGAGACGCCCTTCAACGGTGATCGCCCTGGATATGACTGGATGGCTGGTTTCTTGAAGCGCCATTCAGACATTGTGCCAAGGAAGACGGAGCACCTGAGTCAGGCCAGGGCAAGAGCAGAAAATGCCTGCACCAACATCACTGACAGCATTGACGACCTGGAAGATGTGCAGTGGATATGTGACTTCTGTTGTCAATAGGCCCAGCGGTTACCCTTCAGTGTCAGGTGGAACTTGTTCCCTACTGGTAAAATGTAACCCAGTACAACCTGTTGCATAGCCTGGACATTGGCTGACCATGCGGAGGAGGCTCACCTGTGAGACGCAACATATGGGACGGCAATTTCCAGCAAAGCGCGTTGGTCACTAATGCCCCAAGTTAGGAGTCCTTAATGCCCCAGTTGTCCGATTTTTGGAGTTTTGCAACAAGCGTTCTTTAAAAATGTATTTAAAAATATCTGTTGAATATTCCTTAATCTGCTTTATTATTTGTAAACTGTAATTAGTTCTCCATTTCCTCCACTCATGTTTGCCACAAAAGACTGATCATGTAGCATGTAATCCAAGTAAGCATAATGTTGCCTCAAAGTGTGGTCCTTAATACCCCATGTTATCCTATATCTAAAGAAAAAACTGTGGGTGCTTCTGCAGAGACGGGGGGTCACTGTTTCGATCGATGGCGGCGGAAATTGCCGACTCCTCTTCGGGAGAAATCGTAATCGACGGAAATAAATTTGATTTTGGGGGAGATAACTAATATTGGGTTAATTACTTTTTCACGAAATGGACGTAAACCGATTAAACTTTGAAGAGTTCTTGCATTTACTCGGGGATAATTGCAAAATTGTTGATTTTTTGCAAGCGCATAATTTAATTTCAGTTGGAAGTATTTTTGAACTGATCGCAGAATTGTACCCTGTTTAAAACTTTTTTCCCCCACATTCATCATCCAGTCAATACCCTGTAAAAAACTTGTTTTTTTTCCACATTTATCGTTCAGTCAATTGTTTACTTTTTTTTTTTCAAATCAAAGTTTTACTTAGTTTTACTTATTACGTTTTTTTTATTAAGTTTGCTATTTATTTGATGTACATAATGTTTATCAAAGATTTATTTAATTCGTTTTTTGTTAAATTTCAAATGTTTATCAAAGTTTTATTTATTTATTTGCTGTACATAATGTTTAATTTGTTTCAATAAATAAATGTTCATAATTTTAACTTATCCTCAATTGTCAATTCAACAGTTATCTTCCCCAAAATCAAATTTCTTTCCGTCGCTCACGTTTTCTCCCGAAGAGGAGTCGGCAGTTTCCGCCGCCATCGGTCGACACAGTGGCCCCGTCTCTGCAAAAGCACCAAACTTGGTTAGTTTGATTTCTCGATATTGAACTAAACAATGTCCAAGTGACGAATAAGGGGTTTATTAATTACTCTTTAAATTTTTCAACGAATGGATCAGTGTAATATATTTGTTTCTTATTTTGTTTAAATATGCATAGACGTTATTGCGTTTAATGAGGAGTGTATTTTTTTTAAATAAATTATTCCAGGTAATCTAAGGTGTCGGTTCATGTCAACATACGCATGCTTAAAATGTGACCATAAATGATTCGAATTTCAAAACAATCATTTTGGACGTTCAACGTTTTTCACAAAATCGTTGAAATTAATATTACTACTATTACTAATTGTAATGAGTTAGAATGAGTTTAAGAAGACCGAGTTCGCTTGAAGAAGCTTTATTCAACAAAGATCTACGCAGGGATCTAGTCTCTACGAGAAAAAATGACTGAATAAGAAAAGAAAGAGTAATCAAGGGAAGTAATTCACTTCCGAAGCATAGAAGGAGAGTTATACAACTACAACACCTACCCACAATAGAAATATGTGACACAAGGTCGGAAAGAGGGATTTGAAAAGCCAGCGCCCGAGAAGGTGAGCACTCTGACCATTAAAAATTGCCTGGGCAGCCCCGTCTGCATTCCCCGATAGGGGCGCCTCAGGCAGTAAGTAATAAACTTACTCCTCCCCAAAGAGGGAAGGCAAAGCCTGGGAGGGTGGACCTCCTAGAACTGCACAGGACAGACCCATAGACTGGCGTAAATCAAGCCCCGAAGGCCAAGACAATACCAGTCTATGGGGTGTAGTATCCATCGGAACAGATACTACACTTTGAAATATTTATTTGCAGAAAATACATAATTATATTCAAAACAAATTAGGCACAAGGCCATCAAAAGTGTGGGGATGGGGGGGTGTCGTTGGTCATCCTTGGTCTAAAGTAATAAAAAATGTCTATCCTACTCTTAACTAGAATCATCTCAGTCACCACAATACCACATTTGCTACACTCTGATATTGGCCAAAAGGCCGAGAGTGTCACATCTTACCGCTGTGGGAGGTAGATAAATAACTTTAGGCAAATACATTCCTGGGGAACATCTATTTCTACATTAAATAAAAATTACATCCTTTGGAATGTATTTACCTTAGGCATGACGCCCGCTATGGAAGGGGGTCGGGGGGGGGGGGATAACTGAGACAAGCTTTTAACATTTTTTATTTTCAACAATTTTCAAAATAAAGACATTTTTTATTAAAAATAAAAATGACAAAAAACAGAAAACATTTGCTTACTCTAAACTAGATCCTTGCACCAAAATACTGCATTCACTGTGGGTGGATCCCTACTTAAAATATCCCCAAAAATCAACGTTGTAAAAATGCATTATCGTGGGAGTGGGATGAAAATATTAAAAACACCCAAAAAGAAAGAAAAATAAAGAACCAAATAAAATGATAAAATAGAGGGGTTAGTATGGCCCGGCTTTCCCTCGTGGCTAAATGTTTAGACCGCTCACTGTTTTCCGGCATGAGACCGAAAACAAGCAGGTCGGTCCCTAAATGGGAGTGGGAACTTAAAAGAGGAGTGTTCAAAAAATAAATTCATCGGGAATGGGCTCAAGGGGTGGATGGCGGCTTCCAAGATAGTAATGCCAAAGGTTTCAAAAGACCGGGGACAAAATAAAACAGTGGAAGTGGGAATCTTTGGAAGCTCTCTAATGCCAGCAAAAATAAAATAGAGACAGGATATCTCTCATTCCTACTAGTTTAGAGTTTTTCCAGTTTTTTTAAATAAATCAAAAACTCTACAGGGGTGGGTTCCGTAGAACCCAGTACCGTGTGTACCATAACTATGGAGGGAACACAAACTCAAACTTGGCGCCTCGTCGGATGCACAAACTAGTGTCATGCACCCATCTCCTATTGAAACCCATGCGATGTAATCGTTTTCAATCGCATCTGATTTTCACTGTAAGTTGATGTTTAAAGTAAACTACCAGATCCAACCCCATGAACCTCATCAAGACGTATAACCCACGGCACTAGTCTCGCTACGGCTAGGATGGCTAGAAACACCATTCGTTTCTCCCCAGACCACGGCAGTGCTGCGTTATTGATGACAGATGCTACATCCAGGACCATCGGCTATTCGGCGTCGATGCGAGCCGTCACCTCTCTGACATATTCCCAGAGACGTCGAAGTTTGCTGCAAGTGAAGAAGGCGTGCTCGGCCGTTTCTTCTTCGTCGTCTTCACAGCACGGGCATAAGGGGACGTCCATTAAACTATCTTTGCGTAATCTGCCATAGAGGGGCAGTGCATTCCGAACCAGTCGCCAGGTCAGAGAATACTCAGAATTGTTCAGATAACTCTGGCCTGGCACCCAACTCCACTGGGAGCGGGCCTCCTCCCTCGACAATCCAAGCCGCTCCACAAGTGGGTCCGAAGCGGTACCCTCCACTAGATCCCAATATAGTCTCTTCCTAGATCGGGCAAGGTCACTGGACCCCGGCAACGCTCTAAGCGCGGCTCGGCATTCGGCGAAAAACAAGGGCTCCCCTCTCGGCTTAGGTTGACCTTCGACCGAGAGGTCGGGTATGAGGTTGGGAAAGACGCTCCCGACCGCAGGGACCCACGGAGTGTCTTCCATCAAAGTCCGACTCAGGAAAGCCAGTCTCTCGGCATGTCGATGACTTGCCAAGTCAGGCATCGCCAAGCCTCCCACACTCGGAACTTGAGTACAGACCTGGCTGCGGACGTACGCTTTCCGGCCCTTCCAAAGAAGCAAGAAGAGCAAGCGCATGAAAGCGTAAAGGCGGGCCGCAGGCAGGGGTAGTACAGACAGTCGGTAAAGGATGAGAGGAAAGACGTAAGTGGCACATGCCTCCGCTCTACCCTTTATGGAAAGCTTCATTCGAATCCAAGCCCGGACCGACGATTCGACCTTTGTACTTCAGACCAGTTCTTTTCCAGCTGGAGACCCGGTCCGAACCACACGCCGAGGATTCAAACCGGGCCATCCGACCAGCTGAAGTCAGCTGGAAGAGCGTTCTCTCCGCTCCAGGCACTCAACCGCAGATCGTTGGACTTGCTGCGGTTGACTATGGCCCCTGTAACTTCTCCGTACCGAGCAAGCGCCTTAATCACCGTTCGAATGTCAGTACGGCTCAACACGAAAACGGTGATATCATCGGCAAATGCGGAAACCCTTACTCGCGCATTGCGAGGAGGGATAGCGATTCCACGCAGGACTGGTGTTGCCGCCCCGTCCCATAATTTGCGAAGGAAGGGTTCCAACACCATGATGTACAGCAGGGGCGACAGTGGACAACCCTGACATACCGACCGAGAAACCACGAACGATTCCGACTGCTTGCTGTTGACTTGCAACACTGCCATCGGCGAGTCATACAGAATAGAGATCCACTTGTGGAAGTCTGGACAAAAACCGGCAGCCACTAAAACAGCTCTCAGGAAACCATGGTCGACCCTATCGAAAGCCTTGGACTGATCTAAATTGATCAGCGCGGCTTCAGCGTCGTCTTCTGTCCCCTCTATGATCGTGCGAATCAAATGCAAGTTGTTCTGAATAAACCTCCCCTTCACAGCAAAGTTCTGCTCAGGCTTGATCAAATCACCGATAACAACCTGCAGGCGGTTCGCAAGAACGCAGGCCAAAATCTTTAACTCTGTGTTTAGCAGAGTTATGGGCCTGTAATCGTCTAGATTCCCCCCACCAGGTTGGTACCCCTTCTTCAGTAATGTGACCACTCCTTTGGTTACCTGTCCAGGAATTGACTCCTAAACAAACCAGCGGTTAAACCCATCCTTCAAAATTGGGACAAACATGGGCGACAGCCTCAAATACATTTCGTACGGCAGACCATAGAGTCCCGGAGATTTGTTCAAGCCGACCTGCTTCAACGCAGCAACGATCTCGCCCTCCGCAATCCTGCCATCACAGCCAGCTGCTCGAGCCACCTCGAGGCGAGTCGGCCAAATAGCTGTCAAACTCCTCAATGCTGAGTCTGGGCAGTCGAGTGAAACGCTCTTCCAAATGTTCACAGAACCCCTCGCAAATCTCACAAGTCAATACCAGGGCATGTCCTTCAAGATTTTTCACTTTCCGAATATATCCATCTGAACCACGACGTAAAGCAGCCTTACACTCAACAGCGTCACCGTTCACGGCTTCGTTAGAGACTTTCTGTAATCTAGCTCTAACTACTTGACCTTCATATCGCTTGCTAGCCAAGCGATTGAGGTCCCCCGTAACTAATGCTATCTCTAGTCCGGGTCATCTCATCTTCTACACACTTTTGCATCTTAGCCCTATCTCGAGTCAGGTGCTGACTGTAATGGACACAAAAGCGTCTAAAGTGCACCTTAGCTTTAACCCAGTATCTACTCCCGATAACCCTAACCTCCACTAATTCCCGCTGAAGTAGTAACGTCAGCTGTTCCTGGAAGTCGTGTATCTCCAGCAAGGAGGTATTAAACTTCCAGTACCCAGCCAAACTAGGCCTATCGCTTAAGTTCAGACGGGCCATAACCAATTTATGGTCCGAATGTCCTAATACAGTGAACGCGGGACAAGATAAATCTACGTCGCCTCTTCTAACTAACATTCTGTCCAAGTAGATACTTGGACAGAAGGCCGCGCTAGTATGCCACGTCCACATCTCCCGCCTTGGGTGATTGACGCGAAATCTGTCGACAAGATCGCACGAGGCCATCAGGTCAGACAGACTGCTCTCACACCACGCCGACCCTCTATTCCCACCGACCTTATCTATCTTGGGGTCTAGGATGGCATTCCAGTCCCCCATTAAAACTACTCGCTCCGGACCCCTGAGGAACGCCTCTAATCGTCGAAAAAAGGAAACCCTCTCACCAGCAATGTTGGGCGCATAAACCGCAACGATGCGAAACTTACTGTTTTCAACGGCAACATCGACCACGACCAGCGGTCCTACCGCATCCGTATGAACAACGCTAACGTTCGCTGACATGGTGCGTCTCACTAGCAAAGAGATGCCACAACTACGAACACTGCCATATGCTGGGTAGACGTCAAAGTCGTCAGTCAGCACACCACAACTTCCGTACAAACCGAAGTGGGTCTCCTGAATTGCAGCTACATCTACCTTGAGCGTCATGAGATCCCTTAGCACGCGAGCAGCCTTGCCTCGGGATCTCATGCCCCTCACATTCCAAGTGGCCAAGTTTAAACCCATGATCGATCTCAGCTTTTCCATTTCCATAAGGGCGATGTACAACGTCTATTCGCCGACATTTTGGGTGTGAGCGATCGATGGAATAGCCAAAGGCAATAACTCCGTTGTTATTGTTATAATTTAAAAAAGAAAGAAACACATATGAAATAATAATAAAATATATATTTATTAAATAAAAAAAATGAAAATTAAATAATTATTTTTGATTTCTTCACCGGGGTACTTTCCACGATATAATTTTATAGATTAATAAAATGTAGGTGCTTATTGCCCTTGGCTATTCCATCGATCGCTCACACCCAAAATGTCGGCGAATAGACGTTGTACATCGCCCTTATGGAAATGGAAAAATCGTTCTAATTAAAGTTCTGCTTGATATTTTTAAATTCTTTTGCGTACCGTGAGTGAGAAACTATGCCTGAGTAAGTACAAAATACTGATTTTACATAAAAATTATTTTTTCCAGGGACCCTGTTGTAAATAAGCACCAAAAAAAACTAATCTGTGATTATTTATTTTTAGTAACTGTGATTATGTATTTTTATCAAATAAATTATTTAAAATAAAATTTTAACTGTTATTATTTACTTTTGTCAAATAAATTATTTAAAATAAAATTTTAACTGTTATTATTTACTTTTGTCAAATAAATTATTTAAAATAAAATTTTAACTGTTATTATTTACTTTTGTCAAATAAATTATTTAAAATAAAATTTTAACTGTTATTATTTACTTTTGTCAAATAAATTATTTAAAATAAAATTTTAACTGTTATTTACTTTTGTCAAATAAATTATTTAAAATAAAATTTTAACTGTTATTATTTACTTTTGTCAAATAAATTATTTAAAATAAAATTTTAACTGTTATTATTTACTTTTGTCAAATAAATTATTTAAAATAAAATTTTAACTGTTATTTACTTTTGTCAAATAAATTATTTAAAATAAAATTTTAACTGTTATTATTTACTTTTGTCAAATAAATTATTTAAAATAAAATTTTAACTGTTATTATTTACTTTTGTCAAATAAATTATTTAAAATAAAATTTTAACTGTTATTATTTACTTTTGTCAAATAAATTATTTAAAATAAAATTTTAACTGTTATTATTTACTTTTGTCAAATAAATTATTTAAAATAAAATTTTAACTGTTATTATTTACTTTTGTCAAATAAATTATTTAAAATAAAATTTTAACTGTTATTATTTACTTTTGTCAAATAAATTATTTAAAATAAAATTTTAACTGTTATTATTTACTTTTGTCAAATAAATTATTTAAAATAAAATTTTAACTGTTATTTACTTTTGTCAAATAAATTATTTAAAATAAAATTTTAACTGTTATTATTTACTTTTGTCAAATAAATTATTTAAAATAAAATTTTAACTGTTATTATTTACTTTTGTCAAATAAATTATTTAAAATAAAATTTTAACTGTTATTATTTACTTTTGTCAAATAAATTATTTAAAATAAAATTTTAACTGTTATTATTTACTTTTGTCAAATAAATTATTTAAAATAAAATTTTAACTGTTATTATTTACTTTTGTCAAATAAATTATTTAAAATAAAATTTTAACTGTTATTATTTACTTTTGTCAAATAAATTATTTAAAATAAAATTTTAACTGTTATTATTTACTTTTGTCAAATAAATTATTTAAAATAAAATTTTAACTGTTATTATTTACTTTTGTCAAATAAATTATTTAAAATAAAATTTTAACTGTTATTATTTACTTTTGTCAAATAAATTATTTAAAATAAAATTTTAACTGTTATTATTTACTTTTGTCAAATAAATTATTTAAAATAAAATTTTAACTGTTATTTACTTTTGTCAAATAAATTATTTAAAATAAAATTTTAACTGTTATTATTTACTTTTGTCAAATAAATTATTTAAAATAAAATTTTAACTGTTATTATTTACTTTTGTCAAATAAATTATTTAAAATAAAATTTTAACTGTTATTATTTACTTTTGTCAAATAAATTATTTAAAATAAAATTTTAACTGTTATTATTTACTTTTGTCAAATAAATTATTTAAAATAAAATTTTAACTGTTATTATTTACTTTTGTCAAATAAATTATTTAAAATAAAATTTTAACTGTTATTATTTACTTTTGTCAAATAAATTATTTAAAATAAAATTTTAACTGTTATTATTTACTTTTGTCAAATAAATTATTTAAAATAAAATTTTAACTGTTATTATTTACTTTTGTCAAATAAATTATTTAAAATAAAATTTTAACTGTTATTATTTACTTTTGTCAAATAAATTATTTAAAATAAAATTTTAACTGTTATTATTTACTTTTGTCAAATAAATTATTTAAAATAAAATTTTAACTGTTATTTACTTTTGTCAAATAAATTATTTAAAATAAAATTTTAACTGTTATTATTTACTTTTGTCAAATAAATTATTTAAAATAAAATTTTAACTGTTATTATTTACTTTTGTCAAATAAATTATTTAAAATAAAATTTTAACTGTTATTATTTACTTTTGTCAAATAAATTATTTAAAATAAAATTTTAACTGTTATTTACTTTTGTCAAATAAATTATTTAAAATAAAATTTTAACTGTTATTTACTTTTGTCAAATAAATTATTTAAAATAAAATTTTAACTGTTATTATTTACTTTTGTCAAATAAATTATTTAAAATAAAATTTTAACTGTTATTATTTACTTTTGTCAAATAAATTATTTAAAATAAAATTTTAACTGTTATTATTTACTTTTGTCAAATAAATTATTTAAAATAAAATTTTAACTGTTATTATTTACTTTTGTCAAATAAATTATTTAAAATAAAATTTTAACTGTTATTATTTACTTTTGTCAAATAAATTATTTAAAATAAAATTTTAACTGTTATTATTTACTTTTGTCAAATAAATTATTTAAAATAAAATTTTAACTGTTATTTACTTTTGTCAAATAAATTATTTAAAATAAAATTTTAACTGTTATTATTTACTTTTGTCAAATAAATTATTTAAAATAAAATTTTAACTGTTATTATTTACTTTTGTCAAATAAATTATTTAAAATAAAATTTTAACTGTTATTTACTTTTGTCAAATAAATTATTTAAAATAAAATTTTAACTGTTATTATTTACTTTTGTCAAATAAATTATTTAAAATAAAATTTTAACTGTTATTATTTACTTTTGTCAAATAAATTATTTAAAATAAAATTTTAACTGTTATTATTTACTTTTGTCAAATAAATTATTTAAAATAAAATTTTAACTGTTATTATTTACTTTTGTCAAATAAATTATTTAAAATAAAATTTTAACTGTTATTATTTACTTTTGTCAAATAAATTATTTAAAATAAAATTTTAACTGTTATTATTTACTTTTGTCAAATAAATTATTTAAAATAAAATTTTAACTGTTATTATTTACTTTTGTCAAATAAATTATTTAAAATAAAATTTTAACTGTTATTTACTTTTGTCAAATAAATTATTTAAAATAAAATTTTAACTGTTATTATTTACTTTTGTCAAATAAATTATTTAAAATAAAATTTTAACTGTTATTATTTACTTTTGTCAAATAAATTATTTAAAATAAAATTTTAACTGTTATTTACTTTTGTCAAATAAATTATTTAAAATAAAATTTTAACTGTTATTTACTTTTGTCAAATAAATTATTTAAAATAAAATTTTAACTGTTATTATTTACTTTTGTCAAATAAATTATTTAAAATAAAATTTTAACTGTTATTATTTACTTTTGTCAAATAAATTATTTAAAATAAAATTTTAACTGTTATTATTTACTTTTGTCAAATAAATTATTTAAAATAAAATTTTAACTGTTATTATTTACTTTTGTCAAATAAATTATTTAAAATAAAATTTTAACTGTTATTATTTACTTTTGTCAAATAAATTATTTAAAATAAAATTTTAACTGTTATTATTTACTTTTGTCAAATAAATTATTTAAAATAAAATTTTAACTGTTATTATTTACTTTTGTCAAATAAATTATTTAAAATAAAATTTTAACTGTTATTATTTACTTTTGTCAAATAAATTATTTAAAATAAAATTTTAACTGTTATTATTTACTTTTGTCAAATAAATTATTTAAAATAAAATTTTAACTGTTATTATTTACTTTTGTCAAATAAATTATTTAAAATAAAATTTTAACTGTTATTATTTACTTTTGTCAAATAAATTATTTAAAATAAAATTTTAACTGTTATTATTTACTTTTGTCAAATAAATTATTTAAAATAAAATTTTAACTGTTATTATTTACTTTTGTCAAATAAATTATTTAAAATAAAATTTTAACTGTTATTATTTACTTTTGTCAAATAAATTATTTAAAATAAAATTCAGTACAAAACTTACATTATATTTTCGTACAAAACATAACACCTATTCGACTGACCAGAACAGGAAGTGTTTATTATCGGAACCAATTTCGAACGGACACCGTTTCCGGTTGGAAACAACTTTACTTAGAGTTACTCGTACTTAAACTGTGTCGAAAGACATATAGACGGAATGAGTTTATTAAAATCTTGTAAAGAATACACAAAGGGAACAGTAGGGACCTCAACAACTAACCATAGCATTACATGATGTCACCGTTTTATGCGTACTTTAAGAAATGGAATTTAGGAAAATTCGGCAAAGGAAATTTTGGCAAAGTAGGAAAATTCAGCAATTATGGGATAAATATCGATTGAAAATAGATTTTAGAACCTTTCTTGCGAGGGATATAGTTGTAAGTACGGAGACACCCCACCCCAATAAAGACCACTTCTTGTATTATCGTTTTGGTACTTGTGCAGTTTACAGACCGGGCTATTTTTTATATAAGATTTTCAAGTTAAATTCAATTTTTACGATATCTTTTGTTTATTAAATTGTTAGGTGAAAGTACATATTAAGTCTGCACCATTCATTAAGTGTCAAGACTGAAGCAAGTGCCGATCTGTTAAAGTCTCTTCTTTTTATAATCAACACAACAACAACAATTACAACAAAGGCGCCCTCTGGGCCAATCAAAAACTTCACCCAATGGCTGTAACTTGATACATTACATTCCTCCATTCTCAGATGGATCACTAAACATAGTCTCTTAACTTAAATGGAGCTCTCCTTACACGCTCAGATCTCCGAGGAATAGGCGATGCTTTCTGTTTGAAGTCTATAGGTTCCACCTCAGCCTCATCCTGTTTTAATAATTTAGGAACTCCTTCTTCCTCAGTAGACTCCCTTTTACTGGTTGTCACCGTGTCCTCTGCGGCATCATTCATATCAGTCATATTCTCCTCTGGGACCCGGATTGTCCTTTTAATGATCTGGTCTGAATGTCTCCGTGTAACTCCTCTCTCGGTCTCTACCTCAAAATTGACATTACCTAACTGCCTCGTAATGATGCCCTCCAGCCACCAGTGCCAAAATTCCTCACAAGGACTGGATCATTCACCCCATGATTTCGGCACGGTGTCATGATCTTAGTACCCTTCTCCATTTTGTAGTTATACACCCTGCTCTTAAACTTGTTTGGCTGTAACAGATGAAAGGCTGTTCTTAATTGTCGCTTGAACAGCAATTCAGCTGGAGGAACCCCAGTTACTGTGTGTGGAGCTGTCCTGTAGTTAAAAAGGAATCTGTTGACTTTTGTTTCAAGAGATGTTTTTGTGTCTTTGTCCATCCTCTTCATTGTTTCCTTGAATGTACGCACACTGCGTTCAGCCTGGCCGTTGGAGGAGGGATGGTAAAGAGCTGTGAATATGTGTTTAACCCCATTTGCCTCTAAAAACCTCCTGAATTCATCACTGGAGAAACAAGGGCCGTTGTCACTCACAACCAGCAGAGGCAAACCATGAGTCGCAAAGATTCCCCTCAACTTCTCAATGGTAGCTGCAGCAGTGGATGTCTTCATTATGCAAACCTCCATCCATTTGGAGTAGGCATCAACCACTATTAAGAACATGTGTCCAAAAACTGGACCAGCATAGTCTATGTGAATTCTTTCCCAGGGCTGACTTGAATATTCCCAACAATGAATCAGAGTTCTGTTGGGCTGTTTCTGATTTAGCACACAACTTTCACACCCCTTGGCGGTCCACTCAATATCTTCATCCAGTTTTGGCCACCATACATAGCTTCTAGCTAATGCTTTCATCCTCACAATGCCTACATGAGTCTGGTGTAATTGCTGCAGAACTTTTCCTCTCAACTTAGGAGGAATAATAATCCTGCTTCCCCACAGTAACACGCCATCTTCACAGGTCAGTTCCTCCCGTTTATTAAAATAGGGCTTTAACTGTTCACTCCGACTGACCCCATTCCAGCCATTCATGGTGAATTTGTATACCCGACTCAAGATCGGATCTTTCCTAGTCTCTGCTCTTACAGCTTCAACCTTCACTGGAGCTTCCACAAGGTCCATCATAAATATTTCATTAGTGGATTTAGATATATCTTTTTCCTGAGCCTCCAGTGGAAGACGACTCAAACAGTCCGCATTACTATTGAGGGCTCCAGTTCGATATTCTAGTTTGTAATTATAGGCAGCCAAGAATAGGGCCCAACGCTTAACCCGGGCAGCGGCCATAGCAGGAATTGGCTTGTTCTCTGCAAATAGACCCAACAACGGTTTGTGATCGGTGAACATCGTGAAGGGGTTTCCAAACAGATATTGATGTAACCTCTTCACTGCAAAAACCAGGGCTAGCCCTTCCTTTTCAATGTGTGCATAATTCTGTTCAGCATCTGAGAGCGTTCGGGAGATGTAACATACTGGCTTTTCACTGCCATCTTCCATCCTATGAGCCAGCACAGCTCCCAAGCGATAAGGAGAAGCATCCACTTGTACAAGTGTGGGCTTAGATGGGTCAAAATGAGTCAGAAGGGGTGCTGTACACAGCATTTTCTTTGTCATTTCAAAAGCTTTTTATTGGCAGGCTTCCAACTTCCAAACTGTGCCTTCCCTCATTAGACTGTGCAGTGGCTCAAGTCGTGTGGACAAATTTGGTAAATGGCTGTGATAATAATTTACTGCCCCAAGATAGGCTTTCAACTCTGTAACATTCCTGGGTGTTGGGGCTCTTGCCATCGCAGCCACTTTCTCTGGTAGAGGAGCTGTACCATCCTTGCTAACCTTGAACCCTAGATAGGTTATTTCCTCAAGAAGGAATTCGCACTTGCTTCTTTTCAATTTGAGCCCAGCTATGCTCAGCGTATATAATACTCTCTCTCTAGGTTCTTTAAGTGGCTGTCATCATCGGGACCTGAAATTAGTATATCGCCCACTTGTACCTTGCAGAAAGGAACATCTTTCAATCGTTTGTCCATCTCCTGTTGAAAAATGCCTGTAGCACTGTGCACCCCGAACTGTAACCTTGTGGGTTGGTACAAACCCCTATGTGTGTTTACAGTTAACAATTCCTGGGTACCTTCCTCCAATTTCAGTTGCTGATAGGCGTGGCTTAAATCCAGTTTGCTGAATTTTTCACCTCTTCTCAGTGTGGCAAATATATATTCGGTTCGAGGAATAGGGTAGCTGACACATGGAGCTGCTGCATTGATGGTTTGCTTATAGTCCCCACATATTCGGATCCACCCCAATTTAACAACGGGCACTATGGGTGCAGCCCATCTAGAATATTCTACTCTTTTGTAAATGCCTTGGTTTTCTAGGCGGTCTAACTCCTTCTCCACCTCTTCTCTCAAAGCATAAGGTACAGGCCTATTCACCTGAAAGTCTTTCAGGCATCCCATTTCTCCATTAAATAAGGCATCATATTTTGTAAGTATTTTTTTTAAGCCTCGATGGGTTCTCCCTTGTTAAACAAAACAGCCTTTCCCAGTCCAGCTTTAACTTCTTCATCCAATCTCTACCCAGTAGAGTTGGTACATCTCCTTTTACGAACCGGATTATTTAGAAAGCCATTCTTAACATGGAGTGAGGGGGGGGGGGGGCTTTGTTAACTATTCTGTACTTTCACCTAACAATTTAATAAACAAAAGATATCGTAAAAATTTAATTTAATTTGAAAATCTTATCTAAAAAATAGCCCGGTTCGTAAACTGCACAAGTACCAAAAAATAATATAAAAAAATGTTCATCACTGGGGACGGGGGTAGCCCCGTATTTACAAGTATATCTCCTGTAAAAACGGTTCTAAAATCTATTTTCAATCGATATTTATTCGATAATTGTCGAATTTTCCTACTTGGCAAAAGTGACGAATTTTCCTACTTGGCCAAAAGTGACGAATTTTCCGTGACCAATTTTCTGTTGACGAATTTTTCTGTGACGAGTTTTCCGGGCACCCATTTTTACCGTACCATTTTTATCGAGCACCGGGATACAGCATTACTATGAGGTGTAAAAAAAGTAAATTATAAAATTTTAATCGAAAAAAAATATATATATATATATATATACTGTTAATAAAAACAAAGATTTTAGTAATGAACAATTTAAAAAATGTTTTTAATTAAAAAAAAACATTGCAAAAAAGTTTATGAAATTGTAAATAGAAAGAAGAAAAGTTTGTTAAATTGTATTTTAAGATCTGAAATAAAGATGCTGTTTATAAAAACACAGATTTTATTATTTAACAATTCTGAAAAAAAAAACCCCAAACTTTCATTGTTTTTTCTCATATACGGATGGCCAGAAATGATTAAAAAAAAAACTTTCTCCACACTTAATACCAATTTCAGACTTGTCCAACGAAGAATGTATTACTTTTATTTCGTAATAAACAAATAATTAACAGAATACCGGATCTATTTTTTAAATAATTTATTTGTTTTTTTATTCTATTGTTTTGAACACTTTTTTTTATTGTTTTCTCAAATTGTTTTGAATTTAAAATTCTTAATACAGACGTAATATTGTTTTTGTTTCATGTTTTCACAAATTGTTTTTTTGTTTTAAATCTTAAAATTTATTTTGAGTTTTAAACCTCAAAAACAACAATATTACGTTTGTATTAAGAATTTTAAACCAAAAACAATTTGAGAAAACAATTAAAAAATAGTGTTCAAAAAAGGCAATTTGTGAAACTTTAAAATTTAAAACAAAAAAACAAAAATTTGTAAAAACATAAAAAATACAACAATATTATGTTTGTATTAAGAATTTTAAACCAAAAACAATTTGAGAAAACAATAAAAAAAAGTGACTAAAGCAATAAAATAAAAAATAAATAAATTATTTAAAAAATAAATCGGGCATTCTATTTATTACGAAATAAAAGTAATACATTCGTTGGACAAGTCTTTGAAATAGTTCCAAAAAATTGATATTCATCTTTCCAACGAATTTAAAACGTGTTTTATTGAATGTGTAGTTTTAATCAATTTTTGACGTTTATAGGGGTTTTTGACAACATTTTTAATTCTAATTATTTTTTCAAACGTAAATATACATTTGTTTCCTTTTATATAATAACATTAGGCTTTTATCTTTCAAACACAATCAAAAGTTAAACGAAAACTGCTTTAAAAAATTAAGAAAATACACTTTTAAGAACGAGAGTCAGTGCAAGCTGCCATTGATTTTGCACGTACCTAGTATTAAGTGTGGAGAAAGTTTTTTTTTAAATAATTTCTGGCCATCTGTATATGATAGGTACGTGCAAAATCAATGGCCGATTCCCAAAATGTAAAAACATTTTGACAACCCCTTCATTGGTTGATTTCCTTAATTTTAGTGAATTTTAAAATTCACTAAAATTCAGGAAATCAACCAATTTTAATGAATTTTTTTTATAATCTTGAAAATGAACCAAAAATTGACAAATTTGTGATCCAGGAACTTAACGAAAAAAAGAATTTAAAAAAATAAATAATTTCTACTAACGATGAACTTAGATTGGTATGGTAGCCCCGTTCTGTAGTGAACACGTGGGATTAGCCTTCAACACCCACTCACTTTTACACAGCCCTCAAAATTTTATTTTTAGAGATTGAACAATTTCGTTAATTTCACAGTTCATCGTCAATTATCTCGAAAGATTGTATTTGTTTTTGTTTTCATTAATAAATATTTAAAAAGTTAAAAACAATTATTTATTAGTAAATAAGGAGAATTCAAACATGACATTTTCTTTCAAAATTGAATTCTATTTATTAATAAATGACATTTTCTTTCAAAATTGAATTCTATTTATTAATAAATGACATTTTCTTTCAAAATTGAATTCTATTTATTAATAAATGACATTTTCTTTCAAAATTGAATTCTATTTATTAATAAATGACATTTTCTTTCAAAATTGAATTCTATTTATTAATAAATGACATTTTCTTTCAAAATTGAATTCTATTTATTAATAAATAACTGTTTTAACTTTTTTTTTCAATGAATAAATTGTCAGTGTAGTCATTCACTTTAATTTAGTTTTTCACACTTAAAATAAAAAATACATTTTATTTTTAAAAGAATCAATGTGATTTATCGTTATACGTAAATCGAGTAACTAAAGTTTTTAATCATGTAAAAAAAATTTAATAAACTTGACGCAGTTCGTAACGTAAAAATAATTTTTAACATTAAAAAAGTTTTATTTCAAATTCTAAGGAAAAACATTGGTAAACAGACGTCATCAATAAGTTCAGAGTATTACTAAATAATAAAAAAAAAACTAACACCAAGTTAAATATGAATATTTTTAGTTAAAAATAAAATAAATAATATCTTAATTGCGTACACTCTTAAGTAAGCATAGTCCGTACAAGAGGCGGCCATTTTTGCACGTACCGGGTATCTTTTACTCTACTCCGCAGACTCGTGAACAGGGTCATAAAAACGAACGAGAAAGTGTTTAAAAACATAAATATGCAACAAGTAAAGGCGACCTACGTCGAGAATAGATATTTTCCTACGTAGCTATGACATTTGTTTGTATTTTTACGTAGTATACATGGGTTTTTATTAGATGTAAAAAAAAAAATTGTTTTTTTTGCACAAAAAGAAAATGGCGGACGGTCCTCTTTCTCTTACATACCCCCCTATGTCGCCATCTTGCATTTGTGCGATGTTGGTGTGACGAATAATTTAATTTCTAATAAATAGCAATTGGAACGAGTTAAAAATACAAACAAATGCCACAGGTAAGTTTGAAAATAACTTTTATCGCCTACAGTTACTCTTATTTGTTGTATATTTGTTTTTGAGCGTTTTTAGTCTGCTGAGTAAAGTTAAAGATACACCACGTACCTACTATATGAGAAATGGCGTCATTTGATGCTGAGTGAAAACGAAAGTATGAACGTCACAAATCGCCTTCATTTGTTTTTTATTAATTCAGGCGGATGTACGTTCGACCCAGTGTGCGCAGAAACGATTTTGAGCACTTTCATTTTATTCAGCGAAAGTTACAAATTTCGCCTCTACATTATTTTAGTTGGCAATACTAACGAAAAGTTGAAAAAAAAAGCTTACTGCTTTCTGGAAATTCCCTTAAAGCTAGTGATTTTTAAAAACTTCAGCTGTCAACACTGTATGAGGATATAAATAATTGTAGATATTTTAAAATTCGTTTTGGCTGCTTGTTTCGTTTGGGTGTGGCCAAGCCAGCAAATAAATTATATTTAAACGGTCCTTTTGGTTGTGGAAGTGTCAGTCTTTAGAAAAGATATTTGCAAACAAGTCGTTCCAGGCCCCAAATCAGAGTTGCTTGTCATTTTGAAAAAGACAGCGAGGGGCAAAAAGGTTTGTAGACATTTTATTATCTATTAGGAAAAGAATCAAAAGTTTCTTTTATCATTTATGATCATCCGTACTTGAAATTTACTGCAGGATAACCCGGAAGTCAGCGGGATCGCTAGGGACCTCCAATTGCATGTGAAGAACGGTGACGTCACTATTTCATGTGTACGTTAAGAAGTCATACATTCGTTTTGCTTTACCGATTGCAAAAAAAACTCTCTCAAATAAAGTTATACTTGTTTTAAAGTAAAATAGTTTAGTTAAAGGTTACATTATCAAATTCTGGAAGAAACCCTTCTTCATTGTCCGATGAAACTACGAAATTTTCTTGTTTTACGACACACGGGGTAGTGTTTACTAAACATCGCGTGAGACATGGCAAGATATTATCTATGTACGGATGAACAGAAGTGAAACAAATTACTTTACTACTATGGTATAAACAAAATTAACGGTTTGTTTTAACCATTTATTCGTCAATTGAATAATAAAAATTCAAAGTAAAAATAAGTTTATATTTCGAAATGGATAAACATTTTAATTTGAAAAAAGAAAAATGATAAAAAGTATTATAAATATATAATAATAATAATAATAATAATAATAATGATAATAATTACTTTTGTCAACGTTTTTTCTTATTAGTGTTACTGTTTACAAATTAGCGTGCGGCGTGCACCAATTTTACTCTAAAAATGTATGCGCATGCGCGTGGGACAATTTCACTTTAAAAATTGACGTGTTAATTATGGCTAGTATTGCGTTCCATAGTTGCGGCAAAATCAGTTAGTGCAAAAAATTTTTCTTACTTCTAGCAAATGAAGTAGTTTTTTCCTAGTACATAATATGACATCCGCCACAACTTTTGTCTTTTACGATTCATAATACTTCGGGCTATATTATATTAAAATATTTTGAAAAATTTCGAACACGAATATGTTCAAAAATGATGTTTAAAACCGATAAACTCGATCAATACGATCAAATGAATAAATGTCTCTGAAAATAAAAATTATTTCGTAAAACTTTTTTTTTTTTTGCATTTCAATAAATCACAGTATATTTTATTGAGAAAAGGTAAAAAAAAATTCAAAACATAATAATATTGCTTTTATTTCCACTTTTTATTTGTGCATTCACGGACCAGTTTACTAAAACAGTTTACGTAAAATTTAATAAAATTAATCCAATGTGTTTTTTAAAAGAGTTTAGTTTTATATAAGAAAAAAAAATCGCCGGATGACAATATATTTCGTTCAATATTTCATAAAATGAAACGGGGGGGGGAATCACGTAAAAAAATATTTTCCCTAATATATTTTAGGAAAACAGCATTTTAAAGATAAATTAGTCCTATAATGAATAAGTATTGAAAATTTCGTGAAGATCTGGCCATAACTTGATTTATGCGAGATTTATTAAAAATGTGCCTATCACAGCGCACATAAATGCTTATACATAAGAACGTTAGTTTATCACGTAAAAAAAAGTACACAACATTTTAACTTCACATTTTCATGAGTTTCGTATGCTGGAAAAAATTCTAAAAAATCATCAGCAGTTTATTTAATGTATCCTCTTTTGAATGGTAAAAAAGTTTTGTTGATAATCTTAATCTAAATTAAAGTTACATCGTGTTATATATAGGGGGGGGGGGTAAATAGTTCACAACCAATTGGAGGTCCCTAGGGATCGCGAACCCTTCTGGAGAGCCCATTTCTACCTACCTAAATAGTTTGTGTTTGAAAGTATTCTTAAATGCTTTTTATTACATGTCAAAAGTCCATTCCTTTTAAGAGCTGTTGATTTTTTTTTTAGGCAAGATGGCCGCCGACTGACGACAACATGAGTCAGACTTTTCGTTGTCTTTTTTTCCAATTCGCTGTTTTTTTTAAAGTTTTTCTTTGCCGAGGGGATATTTTACTTCAGCCCTTCAATATTTTTTTCCGAGGGGGGGGGGGCGGTCTTTTTTTTCTTGCCTGCCAAATTATTATTTCACCACTAACCCTAAGTTGAACTGGCAATATCGTAAGACCACACGTAATCGCTTAAAAAAATAGAACCAACCCAACCCGCCCGAAAAAAGAATGCATAGAATTTATCTCTCATCGCAAAATAAAATTGGTTACTGTCCTAAAAAGTTAGAGTGGCCAGGAAATGATGGATCATTTTATGTTAAAATTATATTCAAAACTGATCCCCTTCCCCATCTGCATTCTAAATTGTTTTTTTCTTTCCGCGAAAGATGAGTAACAATTATTTTAAACTAGTTTTCGTTTTACCAACCGAACTTAGGGTTAGTAGTAAAAAGGTTGCATTTTTTATTTTATTTTTTTTTTATATAAGAATGCAGTATTTACAAAGTACGGGAAAAATGTTTTAAAATAAAGTAAAAAATATTTTATTTTGTCAAGAAAAAAGAAATTACAAAGAGTTATTGATAATTGTAAAAAAATTTGAATATAAACATATTTTGGATCTTTTAAAAATTTCCCCGGCACTAAATAAAGCCCCGCTATTCAAGGAAGACAACTTTTCAGCCACGTTTGCTTAAAAAAGTAAAAAAATAAGAATGTATAAGGCATGTTTTTTGTTTTTTTATTGAAGTGGATAAAAACTACAGCAGACTCCTTATCGTGAACCAGCGTTTTGAGTGTTAGAAAATTCACAAGGAAAGGTGCACTCAAACACGCATGAAAAGGGTTAACGCCTAAAGAATTTAGCAAGCCGAAAAGTTGTCTCCCTTGGCAGCGGGGTTATTCTGAGTGGCTGACTAACTATAGCATTAGTTGCGGGGAGCTTAAAAAGATCCCATATTTTTTTTTTAATAAAAAAAAATGAATTTATTTATACGTTGGTGGGCTTTTGTCCGTGTTTGAATTATTTTGTTGGGCTTTTGTCTTACCACCATATTTTATGGGGCGATACCCAAAAGGGGGCTGCAGCATTCTGGAGGTTGCAAAAAGAAATGCCTTTTCTTCGACCCACCCCAACAGGGTCTGGTAACAATAAGTAATGGGCAGAGAACGTCTGATCTCCACTAAGCCCCTATTTATCTACTTCCCACAAAGTAGAATGTGGCACAAGGTCGGAAAGTGGGAATTGCGCACTCTAGAGGAAGAGTACTTGGGACTTAAAAAATTGCCTGGGCTCAGGCGATTAGCAATAAACTAACCCCTTCTCAAAGGGTGAGAAGGAACTGCACAGGACAGACCCATAGACGGCGTAAATCAAGCCCCGAAGGCCAAGACAATACCAGTCTCTGGGGTGCAGTATCCATCGAACAGATACTACACTTTGATCTGGGCCAAAAGGCCACAGAAGTCTCTACCAACCTGAATATATACGTTTTGCAACTACCTCCCAGACCATAAACATGTCTATCTTTGCTCTTGTCGATGATATTACCCCACTCCCGAAGGCCGAACCTATAATTAGCAAGTTATACTCACCCCACCTTTTTTTCACACATTCAAATGCTTTAAAAACGCAAAATCTTCTTCGGGTAAGAACAAACGTAACTTTTATTGCATTTGGTAACATTTATTTTTTTGCCTATTTTCAACCTTTTCTTTTCTGTAAGAAATAGTAAATAATCCCCCTTTATCTTTAATTTAAAAAAAAAAATGAATTTTTCTGACTTGGGTTAGTGATATTTTTTTATTTTTTTTTTTAGATAACTGAGTTTGACTAATCAAATAACCATAAAAGCATAAGCTTTGTAAATTTTATGTTTTTTGATTATTAAAGATAAAAATGTTGGGTATCTTTCAGAATGATCAGTACAGTCGCGGACGGGGTCCAAAAAACTAACGAGAACGGGGTTATAAAAATAAATATGCAACAAGTGAGTTTAACCTACGTCGAGAAGAGATATTTGTCTACTTACCTATGATATTTGTTTGTATTTTTACGTACTATAAATGGGTTTTTATTAGATGTAAAATAAAAAATTCTTGTTCATTTTCAACTAGTACTTTTTTCTAGACAAGATGGCGTCTTCTACTCACTCTCTTACGAGCCAGCGCCATTTTGTATTTGCAAGTTTGTGTTACAAAACTATTGATTTCTAATAAATAGCAGTTGGAACGGTTTAAAAATACAAACAAATATCACAGGTCAGTTTTAAATTAACTTTTATCGACGACAGTTACTTTTATTTGTTGTATATTTGTTTTTTTTAGCGTTTTCAGCGTACTGATCATTCTGAAAGATACCCAAAATGTTTTAAACTAATTTACATTGAATTGGGACGCTGAAAAGTATAATAAATACGAGAATATTTGAACAATGAAACAATTTCTATTACACTTAATCAATCGAACAATTTTAATTAACGGATTGAAAAGACTAAATAAACTTGTTAACGTACAAGAACATGACAATTAAATAAACAATTTCCAGAATGGCTTTCTAAAAAATATTTTTTAAACTCGGTTCATAATTAATTTACAAGATTAAATCCATCATAATGCATTTAGGTTTCTTGGTAAACAAGTTAGCCATTTTAATATTTTGTTAATAATTAAATAAAATATTAATTACTTCGTGTCTGTTTGTAAATTTGAAAGGAATTTGGAAGTATTTAAACTATCGAATAGAAAGACATTTAAACTGGCTTTAAAATTCTTAGAAAATCATGTATTTAAAAAAGCAAAATTGTTTTTCTTGCCATGAAATACATTTCTAAGTTTGTTTGTTTTTTGTAATTGTAATTCAGTTTTTTAATCCCTGGTGTCCATCTTGCCTAAAAATAGTCTTAATTAAAAAGTTTATTAACTACTTTAATTTTTTTTTTCTTTCAAATAAATCGTTGAAAAAATACAACCTATTCATTGTCCGCCATTTTGAACATGGCAATTAAATAAACTAACAATGGTAGTTACCAGATTTTTTTTTGTTTTTCGAATGTAATAAAAAGTTGACACTTGTGCAGTTTAACATCCACAGGAAACTTAGAAAGCAATTCTTAACATAGAGAGGGGGTTTTGTTAACTTGCTGCGTGTTGCATGCTTCATTCAGTGATGTGTGTGCATACAAATAACAGAAAGTGGATCTATTCAAAAGCATTTTTATTTCACTTGTTTCTTGTGCACATAACACTGTTTACTCGTAAACGGTGACCCCCCCCCCAACTTCGTACCCCATGTAACATCGCGAACGGTACTCCTGTAAAGTGAAAACAATTAATTTCCAAGGAATGTTAAAATGCACAAGTGCGAAAATATTTGGGTATTTTTAATAATAGCCCAACAACGAAAACGCTGAAAAAACAAATATACAACAAATGAAAGTTACCGTAGCCGATAAAACTGAATTTCCAAGTTAACTGTGACAGTTATTAATGATTATAATCCGTTAAAAGTGCTATTTTCTATAAGTTAATAGTTTTAGCTTACGTGAAATGAAAAAAAAAAAATTAATGGCCGCTCTCGTCTCGTTTCAATTGGTTTTTTACTGGGACTCATAGTCAAAGCGCAATGTTTGCATTTTTCAGCCAAGCAGAAGAACAAAACAAAACTACATTTTAAGCAAAAGGAATAAAATAATTTTCTTTTTATTTACATGTCAGTGTGCTTTTATTTACATATTATTTTCATTCGTCACACCGTAATGTTTATTTTTCCTGTTTCTTAAAAAAATCCCTAACCTAAACCCAGTCCTAACCTAAACCCAACCCTAACCCTAACCCTAACCTAAACCCTAACCCTAACCCAACCCTAACCTAAACCCTAACCCAACCCTAACCTAAACCCTAACCCTAATCAAAACCCAGCCCTAACCCTAATCAAAACCCAGCCCTAAGCCTAATCAAAACCCCAAGTTTTCATATTTCAGGCAAGCAAAAGAACAAAGCAAAACAGTCATCCCTGGTCTTCCAATGACGTAACGACATGCGCGCTCATTCGGTGATCAAAATGATCGTTAAAATGTTCGTTTCATAAAATTAAATTTCAAAAATGCAACCCCCCCCCCCAAAAAAAAACGCCACTTTGATTATGAGTCCCGGTAAAAAAAAACACACACACGTGACACCGATAACAAAAACTAATGACGCCATTTTGTTTTTTAAATAAATGACTTGAAAAATTTTTTTTCTTTTTTCATGTCTAATAAAAACCCATTTACCATACGTAAACATACAAATAAATGGAATAGAAAACTAGGAAAATCTTTGGTCTCTACGTACGTTGCATTTATTTGTTGCATATTCATTTTTTTGACTACGTTCTACAACTTTTTTTCAACCCGACTCGCGAGCTGTAGGGCTATTGTTAAAGATTCCCAAATATTTTCCTAATTTAACTACAAGAAAACAAATCCTGAAACTTGTGACTGAGTCGACTAAAAAAAAAAATTGCGACGATCATGGTTTATTAAAAAAAAAAAAAGCCACTCGGGCAAGTTAAATGTCTTTTAATTGTATTAAAATTATCTTTAATTAGAAATAATTACAATTGAAACAAACTCGACATCGTATCATCCTAAATTCTTTCATATTTTCTTATGTGAAACCTAGTTACCCCCCCCCCTCTACATTATCAGGTGTTGGACAAAAGCCCACCAAAATAATTCAAACACGGACAAAAGACCATCGACACAAAAAAAAAAAAATTTTTTAAATTAAAATAAATATTTTCATACTTAATTTTTTTTTACAATTATCAATAATTCTTTGTCTAATTTTTTTTTTTAAATTTCATTTTAAAACATTTTTCTGGTACTTCGTAAATACTGCATTCTTTTAAAGATAAAAAAAAAAGCACGCACCTTTTTACTATCTGGGTGGTAAAACGAAAAATACATTTTAAAAATGTATGTATTATATTACTCCTCTTTAGCGAAAAACAAAACAATTATGGTACAGTTGCGCAAATACGACCAAAAATTTACAGGTGTTACATAAGCATGACGCATGTACAACAAATGCTACGAAAACGAATATAACTAGCCGAAAGAAGGTATGCTGTTCCGAATGTTACCGACTCCTCCCCCCCCCCCCCACATAAAAACTTTCTTTTTTTTTTTACATGGCAGCACGAAGTTTGTCAGATTGTGAACGTTTGCACCTCATGCGTGTACTTAACTATTTTCCTGTTCACGAGAAAATGAATGTGGCAAAACTCCATGGAATTTCAAAATTAGTAGAAGGCTGCATTTTGTTGTGCAAGGAAAAAGAACTTCGTGAATATGCCTGTGTTAAAAAAGACAATTTGTGAAACTTTAAAATTTAAAACAAAAAAAAAAAACAATTTGTGAAAACAATAAAAAAAGTGATGGGTATATGTTACGACGCTCAGCAGAGGCGCGAACGGGGTCCAAAAAAAGAACGAGAAAGAGTTTAAAAACATAAATTTGCAACAAGTAAAGTTGACTTATGTCTAGAATAGAAATTTTTCTACTTACCTATGTAATTTGTTTTTATTTTTACGTATTATAAATGGGTTTTTATTAGATGTTAAAAAAAATTCTTGTTTTTTAAAACATCTAGTTTCTCAAAGAAAATGCCTCTATATTATTACGTAGAGCGGCCATTTTGAATTCTTCGAAACCCTCTGTCGAACATAAATTTCTAATAAATAGCACTTCAAACGGGTTTAAAATACAAACAAATAGCACATGCAAGTTTGAAACTAACTTTTACAGCTTACAGTTACTTTTATTTGTTGTAATTTGTTTTTTTAGCGTTTTTACTCTGCTGAGTCTCGTAAAAGATGCCCAAAGTGATTAAAACAAAATAAAAAAACAAATCTGGCATTCTGTTTATTACGAAATAAAAGTAGGCCTAATACATTCGTTGGAGAAGTCTAGAATTGGTATTAAGTGTGGAGAAAGTTTGTCGGGTATCTTTCAGAATGATCAGTACAGTCGCGGACGGGGTCCAAAAAACTAACGAGAACGGGGTTATAAAAATAAATATGCAACAAGTGAGTTTAACCTACGTCGAGAAGAGATATTTGTCTACTTACCTATGATATTTGTTTGTATTTTTACGTACTATAAATGGGGTTTTATTAGATGTAAAAAAAAATTTCTTGTTCATTTTTTACTCGTTTTTTTAGACAATATGGCGTCTTACGAGCAAGCGCCATTTTTTTTTTTTTTTTTTTTTTTTTTTTGCAAGTTCGCGTGATAAAACTATTGATTTCTACTAAATAGCAGTTGGAACGGTTTAAAAATACAAACAAATATCACAGGTCAGTTTTAAATTAACTTTTATCGACGACAGTTACTTTTATTTGTTGTATATTTGTTTTTTTGAGCGTTTTCAGCGTACTGATCATTCTGAAAGATACCCAGTTTGTCTATTTTTTCCGTTTAGAGATTAAGTTTAGGCTTTTATCTTTGAAACACAATCAAAGTTTACACGGAAACTAATTAAATAATTAATGATAAGCGCTTTTTAATAAGCATAGTCCGTACAAGAGACGGCCATTTTTGCACGTAATTAGTATGAGAAATGGCGTCATTTGATGCTGAGTGAAAACGAAAGTATGAACGTCACAATGTAGGGAACATGAACATGAAGAGGGCTTACTTGCGAAACGTCCTCGGGTTTGCTTGTCCTGTGCGCTGCGAGTGAAAGAAAGAAAGAAGGAAAGAAATCCAACATGGCGTCCCTGAATGTTTATTACATACAGTTCACGCAAAATCTCGCAAAGTCTCGCTGCACGTATGGAAATTAGGTGTGACTGGATATTATAAAAAGCGAGTCTCGTACCGTCTCAGAAGGACGGAGTGTGCGAAGCGAGTGCACGTGTCGAGCAGTAAGAGCTGCTTTGGAGGTTAACAGTGACTTGCGACCTTCGTTATTATTTCAAGCTATCTCGGCGATGGACAAGTTCGACTTGAGGTTGATACCCGAGTTCGACGGCTCCCCCTCCGGACCCTCTGTAGTCGAGTGGTGGGAGAAAGCCGAGCGCGTCTGCAGACTTTGCAATATAAAGGATCCTGCACTGGTCATCCCGCTGAGGCTGACCAAAGGAGCATATTCAGTGTATCAGCAGCTCGGAGACGAACCAGGCCTGGAGGAAATTAGGCAGGCGCTATACGCAGCCTTTGCTGTGGACCCTTTCGTCGCCTGGAGGCAGTTCACCGAACGGCGGCTTGGGCTAGATGAGACTGTGGACGTCTACCTGGCCGATTTGAGGAGGCTAGCCGCGCCGTTTGGTGGAACAAGCGAGCGAATACTGGGATGCGCTTTTCTGACTGGACTCCCAGATGGCGCCAGCAGACTGCTGCGAGCATCGTCCAGACTCAGTGAGATTGGGCTTGACGAGTTGTTGGCCAGAGCCCGAAACATTTTGAAAGAGGACACAGAGCCGGTTTCGGCAGCTGCGGAAGCGTCTTCACCACCAACAGAAGACGTGAGATGCTACAAATGTGGCGGGCCGAATCATTTTTCAAAAGACTGCCGTAGCCGAAGCGGTGCAAAGGACGCGCCCGATCGAGGAACGTTAAAACGCGTGCGTTGTTACCGGTGCAACAAGCTGGGTCACGTGGCAAGAGGTTGTCCGGGAAACGGGCAAGTGGAGTAAGCTATAGCGCCAGTCTTCTCCCCAGATCGTCGCCAAATAAGGCGCTACCCACAGTGAGCGTGCGCGTAAACGGGCGTGAGCGCTTTGCGCTCGTAGACACCGGGTGCACGCAGACCCTCGTGCGCAAAGCATGCTGTGACGCATGGGATAAGGAAAGGATCCCGGTATTGACGGTTGGCGGTGGCTCGATTGCCTCTTGTGGCGTTAGCATCATTCGCGCAGGTGTCGGCGATGGGCCTACAGTAATCGCACGAGCCTTGGTTATAAACGGTGACCTGCTCGGTTACGACCTACTCCTGGGAATGGACGTCATCAAGGAATTGGGAGGTGTACGCATTGATGGTGAGGGTAGGGCACATTTTGCAAAAGCGGGCCTTGCTCTGAGTGCAGCTATGAAGCTGGAACAGCCTGATTTTTGTGCGGAATTCGACCAGCGCACAAAATCCTGGACAGCCTCCTGGAAGTGGTCGGAGGAGCAGCCACCCGAGAAATTATGCAATAAGGTGCCAGAATACAAAATTCCCCCCGGAGCTCGTGCAGAATACGACAAGGAACTACAAACTTGGATTAGTAATGGATGGCTAGTTCCGTATTCAGAGAAGGAATTGGGTCCTCCAAAGTGCCTGATCCCGTTAATGGCGGTTATTCAACAGAATAAGCAGAAGGTGAGGCCGGTGCTCGACTATCGAGAATTGAATGAGCACGTGGACCCTTTTACAGCTCGCGCGGACGTATGCACTGAAAAGTTGAGGGAATGGCGGCAAGTGGGATCTAATGTATCTGTACTGGATCTTCACAAAGCATACCTTCAAGTGCGTGTACACAAATCACTATGGCCCTATCAAACGGTGCTCATCAAGGGGAAAAGGTATTGCCTAACCCGCATGGGATTTGGACTTAATGTTGCGCCATCAATTATGCAAATGATTGTTGACACCATTCTGACTAAAGATGAGCGCATTCAGCGGGCAACGTCTGCATATATTGATGACGTGTACGTGGAAATTGTATCTGCGGCGCGCGTGAGGGAGCATCTCTACAACTTTGGCCTTCTCAGCAAGGAACTGGAAAGGCTACGAGATGGCGCACGGGTACTTGGTTTGCAGGTCTGGGAGGAAGATGACGTTCTGTATTGGAAACGAGGAAATGAAACCCCGGACATGCCTTGTATTGTTACACGACGAAACGTATTTTCCTTGTGCGGAAAGTTAGTTGGACACCTTCCTGTCGGCGGCTGGCTTCGTGTTGCGGTGGCATTTATTAAGCGAAGAGCCTCCGACGTCACCACTGGATGGGATGACGAAACTCATGACGTCCCTCTCAATACAATGCTCAAAGAAGTCCTCACCAGGGTGCACAAGGAAGACCCAACGCGAGGCAGATGGTGCGTCGACAGCCAGAACCTTAGTGTGTGGGTTGATGCAAGCTCTCTCGCCATTGGTGTATCGGTGGTCCATGATGGAATGGTGGTGGAAGACGCTTGCTGGTTACGCCCAGAAAAGGACTCCCAGCACATAAACCTGGCAGAACTTGATGCGGTTATCAAGGGGATAAACTTGGCAATCCTTTGGAAGACGACCACCCTGCGACTATTCACGGATTCTGCTTGCGTCCATAAGTGGATTTCAGATACTCTCACCGGGAGGGCCAGAATACGAACCAAAGCCACGAGCGAGATGCTCATCCGACGGCGGCTCGACACTATCATGAAGCTGGTGAACGAATATGCGCTGTCAATAGAGGTGTCCCTGGTCAAATCTAGCCTGAACAAAGCAGATTGTTTGACGAGAGTACCTCAAAGATGGCTTGATGCCATAAGAAAGACTATTGAACCCATGCAGCCCGCCTGCGCCGCTTCCATGAGCCCCGTTCGATCTAATACCATCAAAGAAGTCCACCAACAAACCGGGCACCCTGGGGTCAAGCGGACCCTATATTTCGCTAAGTTGGTTGAACCAGGAGTACAAAAGGCAGACGTCAGGAAAGTGGTCAAAGATTGTATAGCATGCCAATCCATTGATCCAGCACCCGTTCGCTGGGAGAAAGGAAAGCTGGTAGTGGAAAGCCATTGGAACCGGCTGGCGATGGATATTACTCACCACAACGGTGAGGATTTCTTGACTCTCATTGATTGCGGTCCATCCAGGTTTGCGATATGGCGCATGCTGCGCCGGCAGGATGCAGCCAGCATCATCCGTCAGTTAAACAATATTTTTCTTGAACGTGGCCCCCCAACGGAGATATTAACCGACAATGGCGCTGCATTCACTAGTGAGCAGTTCAGAAAGTTTGCTGATGGCTGGGGAGTACACCTGAGGTTTCGATGCGCCCACGTACCGAGTGGAAATGGGGTCATCGAGCGGAATCACAGAACCGTCAAAACCATTGCGGCCAGGACGGGCTGCACGGTATTTGAGGCAGTCTACCTGTATAACGTAACCCCAAAGGATAATGTTTCACCCTCTACAGCGCCGGCTGACACCTTGCACAGGTATCACGTCAAGGTGAAAGGCATAGAGACTAACCCGCTGCCCGAACTGGAAGTAACCAAAGAGAAACTGAAAAAAGGGGATGTCGTCTGGATTAAGAACCCGCGCGGCAAGTGTACGACGAAATACGGAGTTGGACGCGTCACCGAGGTAATCAGCCCACAGGCGGTGCGAGTCGACGGTATGCCCCGTCACATTAGGGACCTACGGTTAGCAACGCAATCATCACTGAACGACAAGAGCGAGTCGGAGTCAGAGAGCAGTGAGGCATCGCTCTGGCTTGCAGCAGCCCCATCGGACAGTGACTCGGATATCAGCAGTATCCCAGCGGACGCGATGTTTCTCGACCCTCAGACCGCGGACGAGAGCACAAGCGAAGATGAGGCTTGCGTTGTCCCCCTCCGAAGAAGCAACCGGCGAAGGCGATCTAGGCCTCCCTGCCATCTCTGTGATCATGAGATCAGGGGGGAGTGTAGGGAACATGAACATGAAGAGGGCTTACTTGCGAAACGTCCTCGGGTTTGCTTGTCCTGTGCGCTGCGAGTGAAAGAAAGAAAGAAGGAAAGAAATCCAACATGGCGTCCCTGAATGTTTATTACATACAGTTCACGCAAAATCTCGCAAAGTCTCGCTGCACGTATAGAAATTAGGTGTGACTGGATATTATAAAAAGCGAGTCTCGTACCGTCTCAGAAGGACGGAGTGTGCGAAGCGAGTGCACGTGTCGAGCAGTAAGAGCTGCTTTGGAGGTTAACAGTGACTTGCGACCTTCGTTATTATTTCACACAAATCGCCTTCATTTGTTTTTTTTATTAATTCAGGCGGATGTACGTTCGACCCAGTGTGCGCAGAAACGATTTTGAGCACTTTCATTTTATTCAGCGAAAGTTACAAATTTCGCCTCTACATGATTTTAGTTGGCAATACTGACGAAAAGTTAAAAAAAAAAAAAAGCTTACTGTTTTCTAGAAATTCCCTTAAAGCAAGTGAGTTTTAAAAACTTCAGCTGTCAACACTGTATGAGGATATAAATAATTGTAGATATTTTAAAATTCGTTTTGGCTGCTTGTTTCGTTTGGGTGTGGCCAAGCCAGCAAATAAATTATATTTAAACGGTCCATTTGGTTGTGGAAGCGTCAGTCTTTAGAAAAGATATTTGCAAACAAGTCGTTCCAGGCCCCCACATCAGGGTTGCTTGTCATTTTGAAAAAGACAGCGAGCGGCAAAAAGGTTTGTAGACATTTTATTATCTATTAGGAAAAGAATAAAAAGTTTCTTTTATCATTTATGATCATCCGTACTTGAAATTTATTGCAGGATAACCCGGAAGTCAGCGGGATCGCGAACCCTTCTTGAGTGCCCTTTTCGGGAATCTTTTACGACGCTCAGCAGTCGCGAACGGGGTCCAAAAAAAGAACGAGAAAGGGTTTAAAAACATAAATTTGCAACAAGTGAAGTTGACCTGCGACGAGAATAGATATTTTTCTACTTACCTATATAATTTGTTTGTATTTTTACGTATTATAAATGGGTTTTTATTAGATACAAATAGTGGTTTTCACTAAATTCAAGATGGCGGAATCACGTTCATTCTTACCCCCCCCCCAAATCGGCCATCCCCCCCCCCAAATCGGCCATCCCCCCCCCCCCCCCAAATCGGCCATTTTTCCCCCATGTTCCTGTGGCAAAACTATTGATTTCTAATAAATAGCAGTTGGAACGGGTTAAAAATACAAACAAATGCCACAGGCATGTTTGAAAATAACTTTTACAGCCTACAGTTACTTTTATTTGTTGTATATTTGTTTTTTTAGTGTTTTTACTCTGCTGAGCGTCGTAAAAGATTCCCAGGGGAGGGATATTTTACTACGCCCTTCAATATTTTTTGTGGTGAGAGGGAGGCTTTTTTTTTTTTTTTTTTTTTTTTTTTGCCTGCCAAATTATTTTTTACCACTAACCCTAAGTCGGACTGGCAACATTGTAAGACCACACGTAATCGCTTAAAAAAAAAATAGAACCAACCCACCCCGCCCGAAAAAATCAATGCATATAATTTATCTCTCATCGCAAAATAAAATTGGTTACTATCCTAAAAAGTTAGAGTGGCCCGGAAATGATGGATCATTTTATGTTAAAATTATATTCAAAACTGACTCCCCTCCACATCTGCATTCTAAATTAATTGTTTTCTTTCCGCGAAAGATGAGTAACATAATTTTTTAAGCTGTAGTTTTCGTTTTACCAACCGAAGTTAGGGTTAGTAGAAAAAAGGTTGCATATTTTAAATTTTTTTTATAAGAATGCAGCATTTACAAAGTACCGGAAAAATGTTTTAAAATGAAGTAAAAAAAAATATTTTGTCACGGTAAAAGAAATTACAAAGAGTTATTGATAATTGTAAAAAAATTGAATATAAACATATTTTAGATCTTTTTAAGAAGCTCTCGCCACTAAATAAAGTCCCGCTATTCAAGGGAGACGACTTTTCAGCCACGTTTGCTTAAAAAAAGTAACAAAATAAGAATGTATAAGGCATGTTTTTGTTTTTTATTGAAGTGAACTCCTTATCGTGAACTAGGGTTGTGAGTGTTAGAAAATTCACAAGGAAAAGTGCACTCAAACACGTGTGAAAAGGGTTAACGCCTAAAGAATTTAACAAGCCGAAAAGTTGTCTCCCTTGGCAGCGGCGGAGTTATTCTTAGCGGTCGACTAACTTTAGCACGAGTGTCTTAAAAATCCATCAATCTTCATTCTATTTCGTAAGGTAAATAATTAATAAACAAAAAATGTATTGGGGATGGGATACATGCTAATTGTTAATACGGAAGACTATTCTGTTCATAAGTGACTACGATTGAGTCACGTGAGCCAAAATGCTGGGAGGGGGGGACTGGGCGGCCTGGAGGGGGGGGATAAAAGTGCCACCCGTTGGTGGGCTTTTGTCCGTGTTTGAATTGTTTTGGTGGGCTTTTGTCCTACCACCATATTTTATGGGGCGATACGCAAAAGGGGCTGCAGCAGTCGGGAGGTTGCAAAAAGAAATGCTTTTTTCTTCGACCCACCTCAACAGGGTCTGGTAACAATAAGTAATGGGCAGAGAACGTCTGATCTCCACTGAGTCAAAGAAAACATTCTACCAACCTGAATATACGTGTTGCAACTACCTCCCACCCCATTCCTGACCATAGACATGTCTATCTTGGCTCTTGTCGATCATATCTCCCCACCACCGAAGGCCGAACCCATAATTAGCAAGTACTACTCTCCCCCACCTTTTTTTCACACATTCAAATGCTTTAAAAACGAAAAATCTTCTCCGGGTAAGAACAAACGTAACTTTTATTGCATTTGGTAACATTTATTTGTTGCCTATTATTTTCAACCTTTTCTTTTCTGTAAGAAATAGTAAATAATCCCCATTATCTTTTTAAAAAAAAATGTTTCTTACTTGGGTTAGTGATATTTTTTTTTTTCAGATAAATGCGTTTGACTAATCAAATAACCATAAAAGCATAAGCTTTGTAAATTTTATGTTTTTTGATTATTAAAGATAAAAATGTTTGAAACTAATTAACATTGAATTGGGATGCTGAAAAATATAATACAAGAATATTTGAACAATGAAACAATTTCTATTACACTTAATCAATCGAACAATTTTAATTAACGGATTGAAAAGACTAAACTTGTTAACGTACAAGAACATGACAATTAAATAAACTAACAATGTTAGATAACAGATTTTTTGGTGCAATTTTACTTATAGGCCGATCAAGTTAATTGTTTTCATGTAAAAGCATTATTTTGTACTTACTCAGTCATCTCTCACGCCCCGAAAAAGAATTTTAAAATATCAAGCAGAACTTTAATTAGAACGATTTTTCCATTTTCATAAGGGCGAGATGAAATGTCGAATCTGACATTTTCGGAGTGGCCGGTTAGCGAACTAAGGGCAGATAAGTGTCGCGAAATTGGGTCCCCTAGGTAGGCACGTCGTGGAAAGTATCCCGTTGAACAAATTAAAAATAATTATTTAATTTTCTATTTTTTTATTTAATACATATATATTTTATTATCCATATTTGGTCGCTGTTACCATGTAAATATGAAAAAAAAAACAAAAAAAAAAACAAGAAAATTATATCGTGGCAAGTATCCCGGTGAACAAAGTAAAAATAATTATTTAATTTTCTATTTTTTTATTTAATAAATATATATTTTATTACTATTGCTTATGTGTTTCTTTCTTTTTATAATTCTAAAAATAAAAACGGAGTTAATGCCCTTGTCTATTCTACCAACCGCTCACAGCCCAAAATGTCGGCTCTCTCACAAATACAGGTTGTTTATGAAAATGGAAAAATCGTTCTAATTAAAATTCTGCTTGATATTTTTAAATTCTTTTTCGGGGCGTGAGAGATAAAATATGACTGAGTAAGTACAAAATAATGCTTTTACATGAAAACAATTAACTTGATCGGCCTATAAGTAAAATTGCACCGATTTTTTTTTTCCGAATGTAATAAAAAGTTGACACTTGTGCATTTTTACATCCCCTGGAAATTTAGAAAGCCATCTTGGCTCTTGTAGAGATCACATACACGAGCGAAGTTTATTTCAGAAGAGTTCCAATAGTTTAAGGGGCAGTAACTCTTTCTTTAGTTCGCAAGGTCTCCGAAAATGGAAAATATCCATTTTTTTTTTTTTAAAATAAGAAGTCATGCAAATTCAATTAATAGAACATTTTTCGAAGAAATAACAATTTGAGAAAAGCAACAGTATATTGATAGAACATTTATTGAACAAAATAGAATTTAGGAAAATCAACAGTATATATTTCAATTTTTCCGGGATTTTTTTTCTTCTCTTGATTTTGTTTTTTTTTACTTTTTTCATTTCAAAACGAACAGGCCTATTGTTTGGATTAACAGATTTTTGATTTTTTTTATAGTTTAAAATATTAAATTATCGCAGACATTAACATTTGTGAAAATCAACAGTATATTGATAAAACATTTATTGAAGAAAATAGAATTTGGGAAAATCAACAGTATATTTGTTTCATTTTTCTGTTTTTTTTTTCTTATTTATTGAAGAAAATAGAATTTGGGAAAATCAACAGTATATTTGTTTCATTTTTCTGTTTTTTGTTTTTTTTTCTTCTCTTGATTTTGTTTTTTTACACGGGATATAATTCAGAAATGTGTTCAAAAAGACTCTGTAGGGGGGTTGCGGAAAATTTCTGCCGCCACATAAATTCTGATAAATAGGATTCCACCATTTGCGTGTGGGTCCCACATTCTAATTTGTTCCTCCTCTTGGCTTGTTGCCGCATGCTTTCCACATGATTGGTGGTCGCACCTGTTGAAGGATCGACAAAATTATACTTATGATTTACACGCAAATGGTGAAATCCTTCAGATCCAAGTCGATCATATGCGCGCCAGCAATCGGATGTGATTGTGGTACCTGGGCGCACATATTGTTTTATTATTGGGATTAATGTGGCGGCATCTCTGGACGGGACCGTCACTAAAAAACCCGATTTAGTATCCTTTTCATACTCCCCAAAAACCCAAAGTTGTCGTGGAATACGGCCGGTATTATATTTACGGCATGAAAATAGACTTTCGTCTATCTCCACGCTTCGACCCTCGCCTCCCAGAATTTGCAGATACTTAATAAAATAGTCAATATAGACTTCTCTCAAAAACATACACCAATCGGCTATTGTGTTATTTGCCAATATGCGGCACTCTCTCCGTATGCGCTCATAAAAGGCACTTTCATATGCCCATAAGTACATAAATATTACTAGGTCATCTAAGGGTATCTTCGATTGAAAAAAGAAACTGCCCTTCCTAATGGATCTGGCTCTGTGACACTTTGGACATCTCCACCGAAATCCATCAATTGTATTTAGAGGTGTCATTTCCATTGCCACTCCGCAGGTGCACCTCTCGGTGGAAAAAAGGAGTGTCTGCACTTGCAAAAAAGCCACCACTTTTTGTTGAGTACTTGTTAAATATAATAATTCGCGCATATTCAAGGCATTCAAGTCGATTACGTCCATTTTCGGAGAAGCTAGAAATTATGTATTTAGAAAAAGAGTTGTCCGCCCCTTCTTACACAATTGGAACTCTTCTAAAATAAACTTCGCTCGTGTATGTGATCTCTACAAGAGCCGCCATCTTAACATAGAGAGGGGGGTTTTGTTAACTTGCTGCGTATTGCATGCTTCATTCAGTGATGTGTGTGCATACAAATAACAGAAAGTGGATTTATTCAAAGCCATCTTTATTTCACTTGTTCCTTGTGTGCATGACACCACTTCGTACCCCATGTAACATCTTCCCTCTCGTGACATAAGACATCACCACAGAATTTGCTCAGTGGCCTAGACATTCATTGGTTATTCTACCCTCCTGCCTAACAGGTATTATTCTACCCTTCCACTTTTACATAGAAATCTTTTAAATGCAATAGTCCCTCAGTCTGACTGGCACCTTGATTATTCTCTCAGATCGTGTTTTCCTCACCGCAATCTCATCTGGACGTGTCTCGGAGTCTGCTCTCGGACTAACCCTATCTCTCACTATACTATCATCTTGAGACATTTCTGGAGTAGTGGTCACCTCTTTGCCCGATTCCGTGATTAATGATATCTCACTATTTTCTTGATATAGCTGGCTACTCCATGATGCTATTGAGGGGGGGGGGGGGCTTCTGCTGTTTTCCTCGGGTCTATTCTATTCCGTCGACATATTCACCCTTCAACATCAATGTGATATGATCTACCATCCAGCTTCTCCAACACGGTCGCTTTTTTTCCACTCCTTGTGTCCTTTCCCATGGGGTTTGACCCGTACCACATCTCCCGGTCGTAAAGGTTGAAGGCATTTCACCTTCTTATTGAAGTACCTCTCCTGCCTCGTGCTATCATTCTTTACCTCTTTTTTGAAGTTATTGTGGATTTCCGGCTTCAACAAATCCACCCGGGTTGGAAGGAGTGTTTTTGTTCTCCTTGACATCAACTTCTGTGCTGGCTAAAGAAGACCTTTAGCTGGTGTGTTTCTGCGATCCAGCATTGCTAGATATTGATCAGCCCTATCCTCTCTGGCTTTCCGGAACAAAGTCTTTGCAGTTTTAACTGCTGATTCTGCTTTGCCATTCGCTGTATTGTTGTAGGGACTGACTGGTGTGTGTGTGTAAAACACCACTTCCGTACAAAAGTGGCAAAGTCCTGACTACTGAATTGTGGCTCATTGTCTGTTACAAGCTCGTCCGATATTCCATATCTCGCACAGTTGTGCTTGAGCTTTGTAATTATTGTCCTCGTCTGTGTGTCTGGAAGATAATCAATCTCCCAGAAATTACTCATATAGTCCACTGTGCATTGGTGCCCATGGTCTTTCAGGGACTTCGTGGACCATTAAGGGTTCTGAAGGGTTAGCCACTTCATACTTCCTGCATATGGAACATTTTGCCACATATAGTCCCTAATGTCGTTGTTCATGTTGGGCCAGTATAAACATTCTCTGGCTCTTCTGCAGCATCCTTCTACTCCCATGTGTGAGGAATGTATTTTTCTTTCAAGAGCCTCCGCTGGCTCGTGGGTACCACCACATGGTTTCTCCATAAAATCAACCCATCTTGCACTGTCATTTCACTTTGAAAGGTGAAGTACGGTTTCACCTCTGGGTCGAGATGTATCTTTTCATCTGGCCATCCCTCTAATATGACCTTCTGTAACTGCTGCATACGCCTATCTTCCTTTGTAGCCGATCACAGTTCGAGCAACCTTGTTTCTGTAACAGGAACATAACTCGGCTTCTCTGATGTCTTCCTCTTCATCATGTTCATAACTCACCTTGTTGACAAATACCCTTGACAATGTATTCGCAAGGTACATCTTCTTGCTAGGATAATACAGAACCGTGGCATCATACCTTTGCAATCGCATCATCATATTCTGCAGTCGCTTTGGACACTTTCCCAAGTTTTTCTTCATTATTGCTTCCAAGGGTCTATGGTCACTTAACAGTGTGATGGGCTTACCGAATGTATATTGGTGAAACCTCTCACATGCGTAGACTACAGCAAGCAGTTCTTTCTCAATTTGGCCATACTGGATTTCCGTGTCTGTAAGGGCTCGACTAATATAGGGCAGGGGTTTTCCCTCTTCGAGCAGTGCTGCTCCTAAACCCTTTTCACTTGCATCACACTGGACAACTAATGGTTTACGGTGATCATAGTACCCCAGTACCGGTGTCTCATTCACCATCTTCTTGATCTTCTCAAAAGCATCTTCGTGGGTATGGGACCAAGTCCAGGGTACATCTGTCTTGATTAAGTTGCGGATGGGAGCCATCACGTCTGAGATGCGTGGCAGTAATTTTGCTAGATAATTTAAGAAGCCGCCTAAACGTTGTACCCCCTTTACATCTGTTGGACACGGCATCTCCCTTATGGGCTTTATCTGGATAAAGGTGAAGGCCGTCACTGGATACTATATGTCCTATGTAAGACAAACCAGTTTCTCGTAACTCCAATTTTTCAGCATTCAACCGTATGCCACGTTCGTCCTTTAGTGCACCGCTGCCACTTAGTACACCGCTGCCACTATGTTGCATGCTTCATTCAGTGATGTGTAGGGATACAAATAACAAAAGACAGAAAGTAGATCTATTAATCAAAGCCATTTTTATTTCACTTGTTCCTTGTGCGCATGACAACACTGTTTACTAGTAAAAGGTGTAGCCCCCCACTTCGTACCCCATGTAACACCGCGAACGGTACTCCTGTAAAGTGAAAACAATTAATTTCCAAGGGATATTAAAATGCACAAGTGCGAAAATGTTTTCCTAATTTAACTACAAGAAAACAAATCCTGAAACTTATGACTGAGTCGATTTAAAAAAAAAAAAAAAAAAAAAAAAAATTGCGACGATCATGGTTTATTTAAAATAAAATTGCGACTCGGGCAACGTAAATGTCTTTTAATTGTATTAAAATTATCTTTAATTAGAAATAATTACAATTGAAACAAGCTCGACATCGTATCATCCTAAATTCTTTTTTCATTTTATGCTTATTTTCTTATGTGAAACCTAGTTACCCCCCCCCCTCTGCATTATCAGGTGTTGGACAAAAGCCCACCAAAATAATTCAAATACGGACAAAAGCCCATCGACACAAAAATAAATTTAAAAAAATTAAAATAAGTATTTGCTCACTTGGTAAAAAGTGTCGAATAGTTACCAGTCGAGAAACTGTAAACACAACAACAAAAACAAATGACTTATCTCAAACGCAGAAAAATTTAATTACCTACCGACCTATATACTTTTAATGTATTGAAACTGTCTTTAAGTTTTTTTGTTTGTTTTATTTCAAAATATTTTGTTCAAAGCGGTCTTTACACCCAGGAGAAAAAAAACAAATGGCTGCTTGTCACTTAAGGGGGGGGGGTCTTAATCCCTGAAAAGTTTGTGTAAAAAAAAAAGACTATTTCTACCACTAACCCTAAGCGACCATTTATTTCCCGTGTGTCGTAAAGACAGCTTAAAATATTTGAAATAAAAAAAAAACTTAAACAGTTTTAGCACGTTAAAAGTATACAGGTCGGTAGATAATTAAATTGTACTGCGTTCGATATAAGGTATTTTTAATTTTTTCATTTTTTTTTTTTTACGATTTCTCTACTGTTAACTATTCTACCCTTTTACCATTTACTCTATTATTAATATTCATTCGTCTTCCCACGAGGCCAGAGTAAGACAAAGTCGGTTTTTGATGTGGGGAAAATTCAGCTCCCCTCCCCAAGGGTCACTTTGGATTGAAATATAAATTGCCTCAGTTTAGAAGGATTTTTTCTTCATTGACTGAGGATAGAAAAAATAAAGCATATTATCAGAACAGATACTACACTTTAAGGTAAGCGGTGACATTCGCGTCGAGGACAGCTTGCAATAAAAACATTGTTTATAGGCGATAAAAATGTTTAAGATTACGACATGATAAACCTTTTGGATTTAAAATCTATTTAGTATTACGCATGAAATCTGAAGAAAAACACTTTTTAAATGAGTAAATATGCGAGTATTATCGGCGCATTTCCAAGATGGCGGCATGATTGAAGCTAAAAAACGGAAGGAGGTGTACGTTAACTGAAACGAAATAAACACTTTTACTGACGAATAAAAAAAATAATTTAAATTAAAATATTTATAAAAGTCTTACAAAACATAATTCGTATCTCGACACAAGTTCCTTTAAAAAAAACAATGAAAACATTTTTTAAATCTTAATTTTTTAAATAAATTATTTTTATAATTCACTGAAAGACTTTGCTTCGTTTAATTACACATAGTTTAATGTAAACATTTTTCTTTATGTGCTGTAGCGTTGCTCTTTGGATAGGTCGTGTTTTGTGCATATTTAAGGATATTATTATACAAATCATTTAATTCTTTTTTTTTTTTTCATTTTAAGAAATATAGACCTCCATGAATTTCATTATGTAGAGTAGAGGCTCCACCATTTAAATTTTTTTTTTTTTTTTTTTTTTTTTTTCAAATTAAAAAAAAAAAATTTTTTAATTTTTTTTTTTATTGGGGGCCCTACAATTTATAGCACCAGTCCTGAATACTGCTATATTTTTCTTTATGTATTTTAAAAACAAAAACCTTTTCCAATTTTTTATGTTAACAATTCTTCATTTTCTTTTAGATTCAATAATGGCTTCAGCTATGACGGACCGCCTTCTTCAGTGTTGCTCCTGTGGGCAGGACTTGAACCTAAACTCCCATACTCTAGCCTGTCAGTGCAACGTGTGCAACACATGCATGGAGGAAAACAGATTGGCGGACGCGGAAGGAGAGTCAAATGTCGGAAAATGTCCGAAATGCAGAGAAATCTTCAGTGTAGGCGAGTCGGATCTTTCGCCATTTCTGGCGACCAAAATAAAACAACATTTAACACTGGAATGCCATTCCTGCTCGGAAGTGAATGCTGTGTCCGTTGGAAAACTTTGGTGTCAAGAATGTGGACAAATATTTTGCCATAGTTGCAACCGAGTCCACATGAAATTCGCAAAATCTCACATTTGTAAAGATTTGGACGGAGTGACTCACTCGGAGTGGATTGAACAGGTGATGAGTGAAAAATGCCTTCTCCACGGGAAAGAACGTGACTTCTTTTGCGATCAGTGTAACACGTGTTTCTGTGACGTGTGTTACAGGGCAGGAGAGTGTCCTTCGCGTCATTCTGATTGTGTGGGTGCAAGTGTGTTGAGTGTGAAAGATGAGGTTCAGAGGCGAAAGTCTGAAGAAGGTCCGATCATGGAGCAAGAAGTGAAGAAATTTGCGATGGTTGTTAAGGACTCGAACGAGAAGCTGATGCGACGTAGCGGTGAATTAAAAACGGAAGTGGATCAGAAATGTCTTGGGATTTGGCAAAACTATGAAGAGAAGGTGGAGTGTGCGCGACGTGATGCTGATGAGCTGTGCGATAAGTTGCGAGGTGAGAAGGACGAAGAAGAAGTGCGATTGCGCGATCAGTTGGCAGGAAATTCAGCTCTTTTGAGCCAGATTGAAATGTGGCTTTTGAGCTGCCAGCATTTGTTGCGCGAAGCGGAGAGGAACGTAGACATTTTGTGTGGCTTGCATGCGTTGAAGCGGAGAGTTCAATCCTGGCAAGAGAAATGGAATCGACCGGAGAAGAAAATGGACTCTCCTCCACTGCTCACCCAAAATGTTGATTCGTGTTCGTCTTCGTCTTCTCTGGATCAAAACGAAATTCCGGAATTATATGGAGTTACATGGCTTGAAGAATGGAAACTTCAAAAAGGATTGCAAATTCAATCGATTCACGTAGCTGAAGAAGATGGACACATTTTTCTTTGCGATTCCAGAACTCAATCGTTGATCGAATTGAGTGAAATCGGAGAATTTTTGCATGAATTCCATTTTAAGAATGAAAACGATCAAAACCCCAATATTTTGTTAACGCCCTACGAGGTGTGCTTAATTTCACCTGATATTTTAGTTGTTCGCAGTACAACGTCGGAAATTTATTTTTCTGAAAGAATAAAAATTCGCCCATTTTTGAAAACAAAAAAAATAATCAAAAAAGAAGGAAAAAATTTTGTTTCTCTTTGTTCAAACAATGATTGCATTTTTGTTTTAGATTCATATTTGACAATTTCGTCTTTCACCAAAAATGGGGAAGAAATAAAATCAATAAATCTTCAGACAACGTGGAATAATTCAATTGAGTCAAAGATTCGTGTTGATCCCACGAGTGGGAATTTTTGGGTGTCAAAACGTTTGGCCACATTAAATCAATTTTATAATTATGAAATTGTTTCTTTTAATTCCGAGGGAGATAAAATTTCTTTTATACAAGAAGAAAACTATTTTTATGACTTTTATTTAAATAAATTTGGACATTTTATTTTTTTAAATAATATGGGAATTTTTTATTTTTCACCGGAAAAAATACTTTTGGTAAAATGCTCCGAATATCTAAGAAATCTTTTCGTTTCTGAAAATAAAATATTTGTTCCTGTCAACAATAATGGAATGATTTCAATGAAAATTTTCCAAATTCTTTACTTGAACGGAAGTGAAAATCTTTCGAAGTAAAATTTTGTTAAAAACTGATTGTTTTTGTCTTTTTGCTATTTTTGTTTTCCAATTTTTCCATTGTTTTTCTTATGTGATATAAGTTTGGGGGAAAAAAGAAAACCCCCAAGTTCTTTCTCCAGCTATTACATTATGCAGGGCCCTATACCAGAAGTTAGCTAGTATGAATTCCAACATGGGTCCATTAAGTACGTGTTAGGCTGACATGAAGTTGGGGAAGTGACTCTGTTCCAGGAGTAAATATTCAGATAGATGAACTATGGGTCGAAAGCAAATCATGTGGTCAAAGAGGTTAGACACAGAGAGATTGGAATAAACATGTTACATGATGTTTTCGGGGGGGGGGGGGGACCAGGGCTTTAGACAGTCTGTCCATGGAGAGCAAGTGAGACGGACGCACATAACGATGTGATAATTTAAAGAAAGTCTTTAAAAAATCGCCAAAAGGCAGAAATTCCTCCCTCGAAAAGTTTGCTCGTTATGTCTCTCAATTTGCTCCAGCAATTAAATACTAATTAGTTTCTTTCTCTCTTTCTCTCATCCTCTTCTCTCTTTCTCTTTTCTCTTTCTCTCTCTTTCTCTCTTTCTCTTTCTCTCTCTCTTTCTCTTTCTCTTTCTCTTTCTCTCTCTTTCTCTCTTTCTCTTTCTCTCGTCAACCAATTAAATACTAATTAGTTTCTTTCTCTCTTTCTCTCATCCTCTTCTCTCTTTCTCTCTCTTTCTCTTTTCTCTTTCTCTCTTCTCTTTCTCTCTCTTTCTCTTTTCTCTTTCTCTCTCTCTCTCTTTCTCTCTCTTTCTCTCTCTTTCTCTTTCTCTTTTTCTCTCTTTCTCTCTCTTTCTCTCTCTTTCTCTCTCTCTCTCTTTCTCTTTTCTCTTTCTCTTTCTCTCTCTTTCTCTTTCTCTCTCTTTCTCTTTTCTCTTTTCTCTTTTCTCTTTTCTCTTTCTTTCTCTTTCTCTTTCTCTCGTCAACCAATTAAATACTAATTAGTTTCTCTTTCTCTTTCTCTCATCCTCTTCTCTCTTTCTCTCTCTTTCTCTTTTCTCTTTCTCTCTCTCTCTCTTTCTCTCTCTCTTTCTCTCTCTCTCTCTTTCTCTCTCTCTCTTTCTCTCTCTCTCTTTCTCTCTCTCTCTTTCTCTTTCTCTCTCTCTTTCTCTCTCTCTTTCTCTCTTTCTCTCTCTTCTCTCTCTCTGGTGAAATGTTATCCAGAAAATAAAACTCCCTCAAGAAGTCTTTAGTCTTCCTTTCTGGTGAATAAAAGTGTTTATTTCAGCTAGTTAAACTGATGAGGAAACACTGGACGATCACGAGCACGGCAACATGCGGAGACGACCGAAAGAGAAGGTAAAGAATTAAAAGTAATGAACGTTGTATCGTGGGCCATTCCTCTAGCTCTTTCGGTCCTTCGATGTCTTCAGGACACTGTGTATTATTGTTACTAAGAGCCGTATTTATAGTTTTATTATTAGTTATATATCTAACAAGTAACAATAAGACACAGCCTCCTGAAGACGGTCGAGAGACCGAAAGCGCTAGAGGAATGGCCCATGATACAACGTTAGGTGCCATACGCCACCAGAAAACCGACAAATCGCTCGCCGAGTCGAGAAATTAACAAGAAAGATAGAGTAAAACTCTGTCGTCTTTAACGATGCGTGTATAAGAAATGACTTGCTGCCGAAATATATATATATGTAAGCATAGTATTACCTGTCAATTATGTGACATTTTCTCGCATGTCGAAACATGAACGACTAAAAATTGGCATGAACTTTCCAGACAAAATAAAAGGTTTATTTCATTTAGAAATCTGGTTCAATTGTAGAATAGGGACTTATGTAAAAAAAAGTCTCCCAAATTTTGTCCACATTTTTAGATTCTTTGTCTTAAATTACATTTATATCCTGAAATAAAAATTCTAACTTTATTTTCATTTTCATGACTTTAAAAAACAGTAAATGCTGGTAGCAAGGCGATCGATAATATTATTATGGGTCGCCTTTGCTGGTATCCATTTTCTTTTTTATAAGTGAATAAAATCATTATTGAAAATTTTAAATATTTTATTTAAAATTTTCAATAATGATTTTATTCACTTAATGGACACACAAAAACAAACTTTTTAACACTAAACAAGTTTTAACGAATTTAAAAAAAAACTGAAGAGGTAATAACAGAACTAGTCGATCATTTAATGAGAATTGTTCGCAAGAAAAACTGGTGCTTCTGACCAGTAGGTCGGAAAATTTTTTTTTTTAATCTTTTAGTTGTGGGGAGTCAAATAAGGGGGAGAGAACTCTAGTTTCAAGTTTCAACCACGATTTTATCTGAAAATGGATTTTACTATTGTAATTAATAATAAATGAAAAATATAATTTTGAAAAATGAAATGATTTATTAAAATAAATGTTTTTTTAAAATAAATGACAGTTGATGATTTTGAAAAATAAAATGATTTATAAAAATAAATGTTTTTTTAAAATAAATGACAGTTGATGATTTTGAAAAATAAAATGATTTATTAAAATAAATGTTTTTTTTAAATAAATGACAGTTTATGATTTTGAAAAATAAAATGATTTATTAAAATAAATGTTTTTTTAAAATAAATGACAGTTGATGATTTTGAAAAATAAAATGATTTATTAAAATAAATTATCAAAGAAGGAAAAAAAACATGAAACGGGAATTAAAGTTTTTGAAATAAATGACAGTTTTACACTGGGTAAAATTCGGCAATTTGTTGGAAAACAGTTCCCAGTGCAGTGTCCTTTCGGAACTTTTGCAAGTCGCATGTCTCTGCACTTGAAATTAATCTGTGTGCTTGCAAGAAGTCTATTAGTTTGCCATTATCTCTGGTTAAATATAAAATATCTTGCAAGTTCAAAGTGATAAAATCCATTTTCAGATAAATCGTGTTTTTTTTTTTCAGATATAAACTTGAAACTAGAGTTCTCTCCCCTTTATTTGACTCTCCACAACTTAAAGATAAAAAAATGTTTTTTTTCTGGAACGTACGGTTCACAAGCAGCGAAAAACTTACTTCGAAAAAAAATTATAAAGTTGACTTTATAATTTTTTTAGCATTTGATTTTTATTTACCAAAAAAAACAGTTGCTTTTCATTTGTTTTTAAATGGAAATGAAGAAAACATTTCTTATTGGCGAGTTCTTTGTTTCTTCCAATGGAAAAGTTATTTTCTTTTAACTAACCAATAATTTTTTTCTTCATTTTCATTTCAAATCAAATAGAAAAATCTATTTTGTAACTGAAAAATTAATTGTAGAAAAACACGTTTAAAAAAAATTGCTGACAAAAAACCCTAAAACTTTGAGATTAAATATAAATGTAGTAAAAATACAGTAAAAATCTTCATTAAAATCAGTTGTTAAAAACGTTTAAAAATAAGTTATCTTCCTTACTTTGCCAGCCGAAAGTTAAAAAAAAAAAAAAAATGGCCTTTAATTAATTTCTAATGAGATTGAATTAAAGTAAATTTTAATTTAATTTTTATGAAAATGTCTCCTCCGATTCTTTCCGTTTTATTCTAGCAATTTGTTATCGCAAATTATTTCCCCTCCCTCAATATCAGAGAGAGAGAGAGATTCTGACCATATTTATTTATCTCTCCTCGAAGGCAGCGTTAGACACGGGCAGTTTTTAATGTGGGGGAAATCCATCTCCCCCTAAAAGAGGCACTCTGGCTCTGGATTGGGACAAAAATTTAATTGCCTTAGTCTAAAAGGATTTATTTTCATTTAGCGAAAACAGAAAAGATGAAGTGTAATATCAGAACAGATACTACACGTTGCTCCTAGCCAAAATGCTGACATGTGATGGTTAATAAAAAGTTTCAGGATAAAAATGCTTCGGCACATCCTAAGTATAGACGTGCTGAAGTGTAGTATCTGTTCCGATGGATACTACACCCCATAGACTGGTATTGTCTTGGCCTTCGGGACTTGATTTACGCCTGTCTATGGTCTGTCCTGTGCAGTTCTAGGAGGCCCACCCTCCCAGGCTTTGCCTCCCCCCTTTGGGGAGCAGTAAGTTTATTGCTTACTGCTTGAGGCGCCCCTACTGGGGAATGCCGACGGGGCTGCCCAGGCAATTTTTAATAGCCAGAGTGCTCACCTCTCGGGCGCTGGTTTTTCAAGTCCCACTTTCCCGACCCGAGTTTGGGTCACGTCTTACCTTGTGGGAGTAAGATAAAACTGGCCTTGTGCCTAACCTCGTGGGGAGGTAAATAAACCCTATGCACAGGTTCGAGAGTGTGCAGTGGCGCTGTGGTCAGCCGGTCGACATATATGAGCAACTCACCCTTTTATGTAGAAGGAATACTGGAAGATTCCCGAGACACAGCGTTCCCAACAATATCGTTCGACGGGCCCGAGAGATTGCTGGCTTACCATCGATCCTCGAACCAGTTAGCAAACAGCCAGATGGTGCGACAGTGTTTCCCTTTGCAAATGGCAAGTCACTAATATTGGATGCGATTTGTGTCGACACTTTTGCGCCTCTGTCAATCATGGAATCGGCAACAGTTTGTACATGTAGCAGCGGCAGCAGAGGACCGCATGCGATCAAAATACATCGGTGATCTCGAAAGATTTGTGTTCCAACCTATCGCCATGGAAATGAGTAGAGAGATAAGCCCAACCACACGGGACTTCCTCAACAACCATAGTCTATTAATAGCATGTCACACCGAGGACTACTGTAATTTTACTTGGATTTACATGCGTGTCTCCATCGACACTATTCGAGGAAACGTATCGAGCCTGCTCTTGGCCTGCTAAGCCAACAGAACATCCAATAAGACTTCCTTATATTCGCATATTGGTTTTGAAAAGAGACACATATGTAATCAACTATTATTTGTCGAAGTTGACTAAATATTTATATTGACTATTCTTTAAAATTTCCTATGAAACTATACAATAAGAAATATCTTATGTTCGGAATTTTTTTAGATAAGGATTGATAAATTGCTGTTGGGTGTTATTCTCACAACGTCTGTAAGGACCCGTGGCGTAACGGATATAAATGCTAAGCCATAATCAGTTTTAACTGACCGTCTTCTGGCGGTTAAAGGTTCAATCCTTAGTGCGGGCGGTATTCAGAATTACAAATTACTTAAGATGTCTACCCAATCATGGTTAACGGAATAAGAATAAGCTACCTCTGTAAGGTAAATAAAGAGATCCGTTCGAAATTCCGTACAAATTCAACAAAGATTCCCGAGTTCGACAAGATACACCTGAAGAAGGTCGAAGGTTACATCGTCCGAAACGTTATGAGAATAACATCCAAGATGAGAACAGTAGTTCGAATAATGAAATATCTTTATTTTAAGAGTGATTCAAGAAGAGAATCTCTTTTGACTAGATTCAAAAGACACGTACAAAATTAGCAAAAGGAAATTGACTATTTTTTTATTTGGTCTTTTTATTTTAATAAACTTAACTGGCTTTGCAAACTCACATATTCCTGATTCAAACAATCTAACCAGAGCTGAAGTAAACAGGGGAGATAATTCGCGATATTTCTCGAGTGAGTTCTCTCCCCTTTATTATCATATTTTACATTCAATAATGTATTTGTGAAAAGTGATGTTTTAAAAATCGAAATCAAGGGAGGCGCGATAGCGCTCTATCCCTTAATAGACTTCAAAAATGACCTATGCTAGAAATCTCATTTCTTTGATCAGTCATAACTCAAAAACCAATAAACCAAATTAGTTAAAACTTTGCACAACATTTTCATTTGATAGGTTCTATAAGTGTGTAGAATTTCAGCATCATTAGTCAAGGCAACCCAGAGATCCAGAAGGTCAGGAGTGATTGTGTTATCCGTGTGTACGTACGTACGTGTGTGCCACCCTGAATCTCATGAACTATTTGATGGATTCAGCTGATTTTGGGCAGAGATAGAGGTTCTAGGGTTTAGTTGATGGCATTTTAATTTCAGTTTACCATATACGTTAGTTTTCCAGAAAATTAAAAAAAACCCTTAAAAATTACCATTGTCTTGAAGCATAGCCTTTACAAAAAGAGTGACATTCCATGATAAATGCCAGTATACTGAAATCATATGCCCTTAATAGGGTTAAGATGAAAATTCATATACACTAAATGTACAAAAGCAAGGAAATTCCCAAATTTATGATCATATGATCATATGATTTAGATGATCATATCATATTATATCATATGATCATATGATCATAAATGATATGATCACCTAAATCATATCATAATATGATAATAAATCATATCATATCATATGATCATATGATCATAAATGATATGATCACCTAAATCATATCATAATATGATAATAAATCATATCATATCATATGATCATATGATCATAAATGATATGGTCATCTAAATCGTATGATGATATGATAATAAATTATATCATATCATATGATCATAAATGATATGATGACCTAAATCATATAATAATATGATAATAAATCATATCATATCATATCATATGATCATATGATCATAAATGATATGAGCATCTAAATCATATGATGATATGATGATAAATCATATCATATCATATGATCATAAATGATATAATCATCTAAATCATATGATCATAAATAATATGATCATCTAAATCATGATCATATGGTCATAAATGATATGATCATCTAAATCATATGATAATATGATGATAAATCATATATCATATGATCATATGATCATAAATGATATGATCATCTAAATCATATGATCATATAATCATAAATCATATCATATCATATGATCATATGATCATAAATGATATAATCATCTAAATCATATGATAAAATGATGAAAAATCATATCATATCATATGATCATAAATGATAGGATCATCTAAATCATATGATCATATGATCATAAATGATATGATCATCTAAATCATATGATCATATGATCATAAATCATAGCATATCATAGGATCATATGATCATAAATGATATGATCATCTAAATAATATAATATGATGATAAATCATATCATATCATATGATCATATGATCATAAATGATATGATCATCTAAATCATATGATCATATGATCATAAATGATATGATCATCTAAATCATATGATCATATGATCATAAATCATAGCATATCATATGATCATATGATCATAAATGATATGATCATCTAAATCATATGATAATATGATGATAAATCATATCATATCATATGATAATATGATCATAAATGATATGATCATCTTAATCATATGATCATGTGATCATAAATGATATGATCATCTAAATCATATGATCATATGATCATAAATGATATGATCATCTAAATCATATGATCATATGATCATAAATCATAGCATATCATAGGATCATATGATCATAAATGATATGATCATCTAAATAATATGATCATATAATCATAAATCATATCATATCATATGATCATATGATCATAAAAGATATGATCATCTAAATCATATGATCATATGATTATAAATCCTAACATATCATATGATCATATGATCATGAATGATATGATCATCTAAATCATATGATCATATGATCATATGTATATTATTGATCTTCCAGCCAAAATCTCTGAATTCTCTGAGGATGAGCAGCAGTAATTAAGTCAACATACTGGTGCTGATGGTTAATAGTCTCCTGTTTAAACCCTAAATACTGAAGTTTAAGATAAGCAGGCCACTAGTCTGAGTTGATAACAGAACCACGTGCACTTCCCTTGTGACGGTCGCTATTAGAGTTTCAGCATTTCGCCCCTCTGCCTAATAGTACCTCACATCTGGTCTATAAATAATTATTACCAGGCAGTTATTATACTTCCTTATAATACACTTTTAAAGGTAAGCCACATACTATAACAGAGACAACATTTTGTGGACTACATTAAAAAAGTAGACCACAAACTATAACAGATACAACATTTTGTAGGCCACATTAAAAAGGTAGACCACATACCATAACAAAGACAAAATTTTGTAGGCCACATTCAAAAGGTAAACCACATACTATAACAGAGACAAAATTTTGTAGGCCACATTCAAAAGGTAGACCACATACTATAACAGAGACAAAATTTTGTAGGCCACATTCAAAAGGTAGACCACATACTATAACAGAGACAAAATTTTGTAGGCCACATTCAAAAGGTAGACCACATACTATAACAAAAACAAAATTGTGTAGGCCACATTCAAAAGGTAGACCACATACTATAACAGAGACAAAATTTTGTAGGCCGCATTCAAAAGGTAGATCACATACTATAACAGAGAAAAAATTTTGTAGGCCACATTCAAAAGGTAGACCACATACTATAACAGAGACAAAATTTTGTAGGCCACATTCAAAAGGTAGACCACATACTATAACAGAGACAAAATTTTGTAGGCCACATTCAAAAGGTAGACCACATACTATAACAGAGACAAAATTTTGTAGGCCACATTCAAAAAGTAGACCACATACTATAACAAAAACAAAATTGTGTAGGCCACATTCAAAAGGTAGACCACATACTATAACAGAGACAAAATTTTGTAGGCCGCATTCAAAAGGTAGATCACATACTATAACAGAGAAAAAATTTTGTAGGCCACATTCAAAAGGTAGACCACATACTATAACAGAGACAAAATTTTGTAGGCCACATTCAAAAGGTAGACCACATACTATAACAGAGACAAAATTTTGTAGGCCACATTCAAAAGGTAGACCACATACTATAACAAAAACAAAATTGTGTAGGCCACATTCAAAAGGTAGACCACATACTATAACAAAAACAAAATTGTGTAGGCCACATTCAAAAGGTAGACCACATACTATAACAGAGACAAAATTTTGTAGGCCGCATTCAAAAGGTAGATCACATACTATAACAGAGAAAAAATATTGTAGGCCACATTCAAAAGGTAGACCACATACTATAACAGAGACAAAATTTTGTAGGCCACATTCAAAAGGTAGACCACATACTATAACAGAGACAAAATTTTGTAGGCCACATTCAAAAGGTAGACCACATACTATAACAGAGACAAAATTTTGTAGGCCACATTCAAAAGTTAGACCACATACTATAACAAAAACAAAATTGTGTAGGCCACATTCAAAAGGTAGACCACATACTATAACAGAGACAAAATTTTGTAGGCCGCATTCAAAAGGTAGATCACATACTATAACAGAGAAAAAATTTTGTAGGCCACATTCAAAAGGTAGACCACATACTATAACAGAGACAAAATTTTGTAGGCTACATTCAAAAGGTAGACCACATACTAAAACAGAGACAAAATTTTGTAGGCCACATTCAAAAGGCAGACAACATACTATAGCAGAGACAACATTTTGTAGGCCACATTTAAAAGGTAGATCACATACTATAACAGAGACAAAATTTTGTAGGCCACATTCAAAAATTAGACCACATACTATAACGGAGACAAAATTTTGTAGGCCACATTCAAAAGGTAGACCACATACTATAACAGATACAAAAGTTTGTAATCAACATTCAAAAGGTAGATTACATACTATAACAGAGACAAAATTTTGTAGGCCACATTCAAAAGGTAGACCACATACTATAACAGAGACAAAGTTTTGTAGGCCACATTCAAAATGTAGACCACATACTATAGCAGAGACAACATTTTGTATGCCACATTCAACAGGTAGATCACATACTATAACAGAGACAAAATTTTGTAGGCCACATTCAAAAGGTAGACCACATACTATAACAGAGACAAAATTGTGTAGGCCACATTCAAAAGGTAGACCACATACTATAACAAAAACAAAATTGTGTAGGCCACATTCAAAAGGTAGACCACATACTATAACAGAGACAAAATTTTGTGGGCCGCATTCAAAAGGTAGATCACATACTATAACAGAGAAAAAATATTGTAGGCCACATTCAAAAGGTAGACCACATACTATAACAGAGACAAAATTTTGTAGGCCACATTCAAAAGGTAGACCACATACTATAACAGAGACAAAATTTTGTAGGCCACATTCAAAAGGTAGACCACATACTATAACAGAGACAAAATTTTGTAGGCCACATTCAAAAGGTAGACCACATACTATAACAAAGACAAAATTTTGTAGGCCACATTCAAAAGGTAGATCACATACTATAACAGAGACAAAATTTTGTAGGCCACGTTCAAAAAGTAGACCACATACTATAACAGAGACAAAATTTTGTAGGCCACATTCAAAAGGTAGACCACATACTATAACAGAGACAAAATTTTGTGGGCCACACTCAAAAGTTAGACCACATACTATAACAAAAACAAAATTGTGTAGGCCACATTCAAAAGGTAGACCACATACTATAACAGAGACAAAATTTTGTAGGCCGCATTCAAAAGGTAGATCACATACTATAACAGAGAAAAAATTTTGTAGGCCACATTCAAAAGGTAGACCACATACTATAACAGAGACAAAATTTTGTAGGCTACATTCAAAAGGTAGACCACATACTAAAACAGAGACAAAATTTTGTAGGCCACATTCAAAAGGTAGACAACATACTATAGCAGAGACAACATTTTGTAGGCCACATTCAAAAGGTAGATCACATACTATAACAGAGACAAAATTTTGTAGGCCACATTCAAAAATTAGACCACATACTATAACGGAGACAAAATTTTGTAGGCCACATTCAAAAGGTAGACCACATACTATAACAGATACAAAAGTTTGTAATCAACATTCAAAAGGTAGATTACATACTATAACAGAGACAAAATTTTGTAGGCCACATTCAAAAGGTAGACCACATACTATAACAGAGACAAAGTTTTGTAGGCCACATTCAAAAGGTAGACCAAATACTATAGCAGAGACAACATTTTGTATGCCACATTCAACAGGTAGATCACATACTATAACAGAGACAAAAAATTTTAGGCCACATTCAAAAATTAGACCACATACTATAACAGAGACAAAATTTTGTAGGCCACATTCAAAAGGTAGACCACATACTATAACAGATACAAAAGTTTGTAATCAACATTCAAAAGGTAGATCACATACTATAACAGAGACAAAATTTTGTAGGCCACATTCAAAAGGTAGACCACATACTATAACAGAGACAATATTTTGTAGGCCACATTCAAAAAGTTAGACCACATACTAAAACAGAGACAAAATGTTGTAGGCTACATTCAAAAGGTAGACCACATACTATAACAGAGACAAAATGTTGTAGGCCACATTCAAAAGGTAGACCACATACTATAACAGATACAAAAGTTTGTAATCCACATTCAAAAGGTAGATCACATACTATAACAAAGACAAAATTTTGTAGGCCACATTCAAAAGGTAGACCACATACTATAACAAAGACAAAATTTTGTAGGCCACATTCAAAAGGTAGACCACATACTATAACGGAGACAAAATTTTGTAGGCCACATTCAAAAGGTAGACCACATACTATAACAGAGACAAAATGTTGTAGGCCACATTCAAAAGGTAGACCACATACTATAACAAAGACAAAATTTTGTAGGCCACATTCAAAAGGTAGATCACATACTATAACAGAGACAAAATTTTGTAGGCCACATTCAAAAGGTAGACCACATACTATAACGGAGACAAAATTTTGTAGGCCACATTCAAAAGGTAGATCACATACTATAACAGAGACAAAATGTTGTAGGCCACATTCAAAAGGTAGACCACATACTATAACAAAGACAAAATTTTGTAGGCCACATTCAAAAGGTAGACCACATACTATAACAGAGACAAAATTTTGTAGGCCACATTCAAAAGGTAGACCACGTACTATAACAAAGACAAAATTTTGTAGGCCACATTCAAAAGGTAGACCACATACTATAACAGAGACAAAATGTTGTAGGCCACATTCAAAAGGTAGACCACATACTATAACAGTAACAAAATTTTGTAGGCCACATTCAAAAGGTAGACCACATACTATAACAGATACAAAAGTTTGTAATCCACATTCAAAAGGTAGACCACATACTATAAGAGAGACAACATTTTGTAGGCCACATTCAAAAGGTAGACCACATACTATAACAGATACAACATTTTGTAGGCCACATTCAAAAGGTAGACCACATACTATAACAGATACAAAATTTTGTAGGCCACATTCAAAAGGTAGACCACATACTATAACAGAGACAAAATTTTGTAGGCCACATTCAAAAGGTAGACCACATACTATAACAAAGACAAAATTTTGTAGGCCACATTCAAAAGGTAGATCACATACTATAACAGAGACAAAATTTTGTAGGCCACGTTCAAAAGGTAGACCACATACTATAACAGAGACAAAATTTTGTAGGCCACACTCAAAAGGTAGACCACATACTATAACAGAGACAAAATGTTGTAGGCCACATTCAAAAGGTAGACCACATACTATAACAAAGACAAAATTTTGTAGGTCACATTCAAAAGGTAGACCACATACTATAACAGATACAAAATTTTGTAGGCCACACTCAAAAGGTAGACCACATACTATAACAAAGACAAAATTTTGTAGGCCACATTACAAGAAGAAGAAAATATTTAAACAAATCAAACTTGAAACAAATGCTACAAAATACTCTCGAATCGATATTATGTTTCAACAAATTATAATCATTCACGCATTCCCGTTTTAAACAACATTTCGAAAAACGAATCCCTCAACGTTGAACGAACAGTTCAACTCAGAAAATCAAGCTGAATTACTAACCGGAAACTTGGCCAGCAGAATAAAAACAATCTGCACTGATAGAGAGATTTAGATATGAGAAATAATGAGAAATCAAAAGTATGGAATTGACAAGAGCAAATATACTGCATGTCTTCTCCAAGGTTCGTACAAACACAGCAGGTATCCTCTCACCATGAAACAACATCATTTCACATAAAAGTGTGAACTCTAATGTTTAACCAATGAGATATATAGATATAAGAAATAATGAGAAATTAACCGTAGGGAAATCACAAGAAAAAATATACTGCATATATGTTAGTTCCACTTCTCGTGGGGCACTATTATGATAGATTAGTAAACAGATATTCGAGACGAGCGAACGTGAAAAAGATACTAGCTTGTATGAGCTACTCTCTTTCTTTCACCTTTCGTATAGTTTACTCTTTCCTTTTCTTTTATTTCATCTTTTTCTGCACTGAAAGGAATGGGCTCCACTAAAGTCAATTGATTTCTCTGAGGCCCGTACAGGCGCATCTGACGTCATAGAAATTTGAAAAAACTTATTTTACGTAGATGTACGATCTTAACATTTTCGGCAGATAAAAATGATTACTGCTCGCCCGAAATGATGAAATTAGCAAGCCAGTGTGATATGCTAATTTTTAATGAAACAGCAAATTCGACAACCAAACATCACAGTTCGTATGGCCGACACAGGCATACATTGACTTTGTGAAGATTGCGACGACAACAACCAGCATGCAACTGTGGGAACACCCCAAGAAACATGACTTGTGCCAAGTTGAAAGTCTCTTTAGCACGACTGCCCTGTCTACAATTACAGCCCAACCCCAAAAGGTAAACACACGCACCCCCACACACAAAAGGGAACTTTGAACAAACACACATATTTCTAATGTCCATGTCAGCTTCTATTTTACAAACATTCTACAAACAAGAGAACGTTTGAAAAACTTTTCAAAACGAACAATATAATCACTCAGAATATTTTTCACATTACCGTAAATTTGTTAATAGATAAATGTTTTGTTTTTAATCGAAAAACAACCGGGAACTGTCTAAACATTCGTATTCTACAAACTCTTTCCTTGAACAATTTGAACTCTCATTCTTCACAAACTCTTTATCTTTGATTGTCTTAACAAGTTGTTGACGTGTTATACGCTCATGCGCAAACGCAAACTCTGAGCGCATTACATTGAAGAACTTATAAAACAAGCACAGGAACGCAACATTGCGGCGATGGGTTAGGATGCGGGGGACAGGCAAAGGTCCTCGACAGGCGAACACGAGACTTTTAAAGACTGCTAAACACAAGTCTGTTGAAGCATATACATGTCGCTCAACGAACACACATGTACAAAAATTAATAGATGCACACACTCTCCCATTAACACGACAGAGGCACACTAATATTTACACACACGTAAACGCACACGGCAATAGCCGAAACAAACATGTATACTCTATTTCCTCTTGCACGAAAAAGAACCTTTCACTCAGAAACGTATCTTCGAACTCTTTAAACATTTGGATTCTACAAATTCTTTCCTTTAACAATTTGAACTCATTCTTCACAAACTTTATCTTTCATTGTCTTAATAAATTGTTGAAAAATACTTAATTTGGTATAGTATAGAAAATATATCAGTTATGCCCTCTTGGTTGAGAAGGCAGCCGGAAGAGGGCAACATGAGGTGACACAGGGTCAAGATTAAAGCGCAAACTGGTAGAACCATGTTGGACACAGACAGAAGCAGATAGTATCTGTAATCACAGGGTGTCTAGTTGTTTCCACGAAAAGGTTGCCCTTAACCGATATGCAGATAAGTCAAATATTTATAATTTCAGACTCTGACAAACATTTGTCTATTCCATTTCACCTTGACACAAGACCGCTAAAGTCAATTTATTCAGAAAACAGCAGATGGTACCTGTAATCGCAGTGCGTCTAGTTGTTTCTATGAAAAGACTGCCCTGAACAAGTACGCAGATAAATGTACTATATACAGTTTCAGACTTTGATGAAAAATGGTCTTTTTCAATCAGCTAGACACTAATTGCAAAAGACAATTTCTTCAGCAAATATGTTCCTATTTCTACCAACCAGTCTATGTGTACATAAACATTGTGCGATACTTTATTTGTTTGTCTGTTCCTTTAAATGATTAAGCAGGTGGTCGTTAGACTTGGCGGTTTTGTGTTAAAATATCAACATCACTCTTCAACAAAGATGCTGCAAGCAAACCTTCTTGGAGATTCAAAGAAAATTCCCGGAAATTCGACCAACGAAGTCATCGCTGACAAAACTATGGAAGAAGTTTAAAACGAGTACAGCTTAATATGCACTACTAAATTACTCACCAACTGGATGTTCGTTGATCAACTCCGCAACACGAGGAACCATCAACTGAAACAACGCACTCCGACACCAGTACAGACCCACTTGTATTTGTGTCTTCAAATCTGCAGACCTACTTACAAACCTCACACTCTGACAAGCGTGAAGACTTACTGGCACATTTGACTTAGACCATAGTGCATCACCAATCTGGATAATTGAACGTTCGTTAAATAACTCCGCAACAAGAGGACTCATAAACCTGAACGACGTAATCAACAACAGTGTAGACTGACTTGCACTCATCACCTTCAACTGTGCAGATACTTGCACTCATCACCTTCGACCGTGCATTCTTACTTACACTCATTAACTTCAACCATGCAGACTCACTTGCACTCATCAATTTCAACCGTGCAGACTCACTTGCACTCATCACTTTCAACGATGCAGACTCACTTGCACTCATCACCTTCAACTGTGCAGATACTTGCACTCATCACCTTCGACCGTGCATTCTTACTTACACTCATTAACTTCAACCATGCAGACTCACTTGCACTCATCAATTTCAACCGTGCAGACTCACTTGAACTCATCAATTTCAACCGTGCAGACCACTTGCACTCATCACCTTCAAACGTGCATTCTTACTTACATTCATCAATTTCAATCGTGAAGACGCAACAGTGTACACTCACTTGCACTGAATTGAAAGAAAGAGTATGGACGGAAGTGCCATTCTGCACAAACTGCTCTGACAAACAATGTATCAATCACTCCGCGAGTAAGACATCCTAGCGTAAAAGAAAACATAATATTTTTTTAAAACTGCTACATTGTTGTTGATGTTGTTGTTATCGACGTCATCTCCACGGAATCAGGGTACGCAATTGTGTCGTCTCCAAAAAACTCTGATTTGGGAGTCGTCGAGTTTTGCTGTTTTTATTAGATTTTCCCACTTCACACCGGCTCGCTTAGTTTATCGTTTTAACGGGAATCATTTTCATTGGTTGAAACATGTCAAATTAACATGCCTCCCCACGAGGGCAGAGTTAGACACAATGTGGGTTTTTAATGTGGGGGGAAATCCACTCTAGATTGGGACAAAAATGAAACTTGCCTCAGTCTAGAAAGACCTCTTCCTCACCGACCGAGAAAATAACATGAAGAGCAGCACCAGAATAGACAGAACGCCTCATGTTTTGCGAACCTGCGACAAAGCATATGATTTTACTGAAGAACCACTCCTTCCGTATAGAAGGAAAAATGAAAGGGAAAAAAAAGGTAAGAGTAAGGCGAACAAACGGAGAAAGAAAGAGAGTAGCTTATATCACGTTCGCCCGTCTCGCATATCTAGTTTCTAATCTACTACGAATTCACAGAAGTATAACGAAATTGACCCCACACTCTTCGCCCCGTGGGTATCATCGTCTCGGCCACTCACGCACAGGTGTTTGATACCCCGGTCGCGGTGCCGAGTAAAACAGATACTTCACTCTGCTCCGGTGTCACTGAACCCCTGGTAACATAGGTGGTCCACTCGTGTCCTTATCTCTGTACTCACACATCTGGCTCTCGGCGCAGGAATCCTTCCAGACTGTGAACACTCTCTTTGGCGATGATCGTCAATAGTGGCTGAAAATAAGAATGATGGTGTTGGATTCCTTCGGTCAGGTGAATGACGATTTCGTGATTCTGTGATGGCAAAGTTACACAGCTGAACAATTCAACAAATTCTTCGCCTAAGCCCTCAGATATTATCTACATCAAAGAAAACCATTATTCTCTCTCTCAGACCTCTGCCCTAATTAATGATGACAGCCTAAGGGGCACTCTCCACTGTGGCCTCGCGCGCCCACCCACATAGTACTGACACACGTATGTTTTTCGTTGGCGATAAAAAAGATTTGGCCAAAACCCGGCACACCTGTTTTAACTCGGCCTGTGTAAGATTTAAATGCAATTAACAATCTCTCATGGCTTTCTCAGACAGCCGGCACCACCTTCCCAGCTTGTTTTGTATAGCCGACTCCGCGGAAAATATGTACTAGTTCTTAGATCTCCACTCGTTTCTACGTAGGGCCCCCCTCCCCTCAAGATGCATATTAGTGCGCCCTAAAGCGCAGACTCTGTCGGTTACAATCACTGTTTCACAGAAGCATTTTTTCTGAACGCCATATTCCTTCCTTGTATATTATATTAATCTTACATGTTTTGTATCCGCCTTTTACATTCGTCTTCATGTTACGTCTGGTGTTTACACATTGTTATCGTTTTAATTTCAATTCAAAACTGAAGGAAATATGAAGTAGAACTTTTAACAAATTTATTTAACAAAAACACCGCGCTGGATGCGAGATGCTTGACAACAATGAGAAAACAGAAAGAAAAAAAATATATACCGTTTTGAAAAAGAAAAGAAATCAGAAGTCGTACAAATGAGACAACTCCAGATCAAAGACCGTGAGAAAAAGAAAGGCTTAGAATGGAATACAAAACAATAAACAAGGCAAACATGATTGTCTCCCTTTTGTCATATTCAGAACAGAACAAGGAGAACGTAAAAAATTTAAAATTTGGAAATGGACGTTGAGCGCATTTTTATACCTTTTTTTTAACTTGAAATCATAAATTGAGCAATGGTTTTATTTAGACAAAAGTAACGGTTACAGCAAATATTTAATATGGGAAATAAAAAACAATACGTGCAAATATTCCTGTTTGCCGTAGGCACAAGGCCCGAATCGTTATGGGTTCGTTGGTCTTTCATTTGGTCAGTCTATGTGTACTTTACCCGTAGCTAGATTCTCTCACCAAAATACCTCATTCTCTCCTGTGGGTTGTGCCTACTTAGGTGATCCTCAATTTATATAAAAAAATTATTTTCAAAATTCATTGTGGGCCAGTGGGACAATATTTACAAAAGTTCTATACAAGATTAGTAGTGCCCCCCCCCCAACCCTCTGCTAAGTGCTAGACTGCCCACTGTTTTCCGGGTGCTCCGAAAACAAGTAGGTCAGTCTCTAGTTGGGCGTGGGAATTAAGAAAGGGGGGTTCAAAAATAAAGTGCATCTGGATGGGATGTGGGAATGGGTGGTGGTGTCCTCCAAGATGTATAGTGACCTGGGGGAGTGGGCATCTTTGGAGGCTCTCTAGTACCAAAAAACAAAAAAAACAGGGTCAGAACGCATTCACTCTACTAGCTAAGGGTCTTTGTTAAAGTAAGCTTGATGGGTGGGTTCCGTAGAACCCAGGACCGCGTGTGCCATGCCTAAGCAGGGAACATGTGTTCATAGCTGGCGCCTCGACGGATGCACAAGCTAGTGTCGTGCATCCACCTCCTATCAAACTCCGTGCGATTTAATCTCCTCCAATCGCATCTGATCTTCACTCTGAGCTGGTGTTTAAAGTAGACGATCAGACCGCGATCGGAAACAGATTCCACCCCATGGACTTCATCAAGACGTGAAACCAACGTCACCATTCTCGCTACGGCTAGGATGGTTAGAAAACTCATTCTTTTCTCCCTAGGCCACGGCGGGGCTACGTTGTGGACAACCAATGCTTCATTCAGGGGCATCGGATGCTCGGCATCGATGCGAGCCGTTACCTCTCCGACATACTCCCAGAGTCGCCGAAGTTTGCTGCAAGCGAAAAAGGCGTGCTCGGCCGTTTCTCTTTCGCGGTCGTCGCAGCGCTGGCAGTAAGGATCTGTCCTCACTCCATCTCTGGTGAGCTTGTCGTAAAGGGGCAGCGCGTTCCGGACCAGTCGCCAGGTCAGAGAGTACTCAGAGTTGTTGAGGTGACTCTGGCCTGGCGCCCAACTCCACTGAGAGCGGATCTCCTCCTCCGACCATCCCAGCCGCTCCCCAAGCAGATCCGAAGCGGACCTCTCAACTAACTCCCGATATAGTCTTTTCCTCGGCTGTGTAAGAGCCCTAGGTCCCGGCAACGCCTTAAGCGCGGCTCGGCATTCGGTGAAGAACTTCGGTTCTCCCCTCGGTCTACAATGGGCTTCGACCTCAGGGGCGGATATGAGGCCGCGGAAGGCTTTCCAGACCGCAGGGACCCAAGGAAGATCATCTGTCAAAGAGCGACCCAGAAAAGCCAATCTTACGGACTGTCTATGACTTGCCAGATCCGGCATTCCCAGGCCCCCCCCTCGCTCGGACGTTGAGTACAGACCTGTCTGCGGACATATGGTTTCCCTCTCTTCTAAAGAAGCGAGAAGAGCAGGCGGGTGAAAACCAAAAGGCGATCCACAGGCAGGGGTAGTACAGTCAGTCGGTAAAGGATGTGAGGGAAGACGTAAGTGGCGCACGCCTCGGCTCTACCCTTTAAGGAAAGTTTCCTTCGAATCCAAATTGCGACCGACGATTCGACCTTTGACTGTACCTCCGACCAATTCTTTTCCAGCTGGAGGCCGGGTCCGAACCAGATGCCAAGGATCCAGACCGGGCCATCCGACCAGCTGAAAATACCTCCAGGCACCCAACCACAGGCCGGTGGACTTGCTGCGATTGATTACGGCCCCTGTAACTTCTTCATACCGAGCGAGCGCCTTAACCACGCCTTCCGCCAGGTATAGCGATCCTGCGCAGGACTGGTCTCGTAGCCCCGCCCCTTAATTTGCGGAGGAAAGGCTCCAACGCCAGGAGATAAAACAGGGGCGACAGCGGACATCCCTGACGCACCGACCGAGAGACAACAAAAGACTCCGAAAGCTTACCATTGACTTGCACCGCCGTCGTCGGCAGACAATACAGGATGGAGATCCACTTGCGGAAGTCCGGATTAAAACCGGCGGCCTCCAGAACAGATTCCAGAAAACGATGGTCAACCCTATCGAAAGCCTTAGACTGATCCAAATTGATCAGCGCAGCCTCCGTGTCGTCTTGTACACCCTCTATGATCGTGCAAATCAGATGCAGGCCGTTTTGAATCGATCTCCCCTTCACAGCATAGTTCTGATCTGGTTCAACCAAGTCGGTGACAACGGTCTTGCCAAAATCTTTAACTCTGTGTTTAGCAGAGTTATGGGCCTATAGTCATCAAAATCCTCCCCACTATGCCGATCCTTTTTCTTCAGCAATGTGATCACACCCTTGGTAACCTGTCAAGGGATGGAGCCCTGGGCAAACGAATGGTTGAACACATCCTTCAGAAGAGGGACCAACATGGGGGACAGCCACAAGTAGAATTCGTAGGGCAGACCATCGAGTCCCGGAGATTTGTTCCGGACGACCTGCTTCAACGCAGTAATGATCTCGCGCTCCGTAACCATGCCATCACAGCCAGCCGTTCGGGCCGCCTCCAGGCGGGACGAATCGGCTAAATAGCTGTCAAACTCCTCGACGCGGAGTCTGGGCAGTCGGATGAAGCGTTCCTCCAAATGCTTCCGGAATCCCTCGCAGATCTCACGAGACAACGAGAGGGTATCTCCTTCCAAGTTTTTGACTTTCCGAATATAGCTATCCGAACCACGACGTAAGGCAGCCTTACGCTCAACAGCGTCAACGTTCACAGCTTCGTTCGAGACTCTCTTTAACCTAGCTCTAACTACCTGACCTTCGTACCGCTCGCTAGCCAAACGGTTGAGGTCCCCCTTAGTTAGTGCTGCAGTAAGGGAATCCCCCCCAGCCACCGCCCGGGTCAGCTTATTCTCTAAACGCTTTTCTGCCGCTGCCTTATCTCGGGCGAGGCGTTGGGCATACTTGACAGCAAAGCGTCTAACCTTAGTTCTCACCTTAACCCAGTACCTGCTCCCGATTACCGCCTCCACTAGAGACCGTTGGTAAAGCAGGATTACCTTATCCCGGAAGTCTTGTATCTCCAGTAAGGAGGTATTCAGCTTCCAGTATCCATCTAATCTAGGCTTAGCGCTTAAATTCAAACTGGCCATAACTAATTTATGGTTCGAATGACCTAACCACTTGGACGTGGGACAAGATAGAAAATCTACGTCGCCTCTTCTAACTAGCATCCGATCCAAGTAAGTACTCGAAACAGATGGCACGCCGCTAGACCACGTCCACATCTCCCGCCCCGGGTGATCGACACGAAATCTGTCGACAAGATGGCACGAAGCCATCAAGTCAGACAGGCTGTTCTCACACCCGCCCGACCCGCTACTTCCCCCGCCCCTGTCTATCTTGGGGTCAAGGATGGCGTTCCAATCCCCCATTAATACTACCCGTTTCGAACCCTTGAGGAACCCCTCCAACCGCCGAAAAAAGGAAACCCTCTCCCCGGGGGTGTTGGGCGCATACACCGCAATGATCCGGAACTTGCTGTTGTCAACGGCAACATCGAGCACGAGCAACCTACCTTCTGCACCAGCATGCACAACGCTAACCGTCACAGACAGGACGCGTCTCACTAGCACAGAGACGCCACGACTGTGGATATTGCCATATGCTGAGAAGACATCAAATTTGCCAGCCAGTACATGACAATCCCCACTGGAATCGAAGTGTGTCTCCTGTAGCGCAGCTAAATCTACCTTAAGGGCCACCAGATCCCTCAGCACGCGGGCAGCTCTGCTTCGGGATCTCATGCCCCTCACGTTCCAAGTAGCCAGGTTAAGAGACATGATCACTGCTTATTCAGTGTCACAGACGGGACTGAAGTCCTCGGGGGTGAGGACGCCCGAGGACTGGTTGATGCTGCCGGTTAGCAGTTCGGCAGTAAATCGGCCGTCTCGAACAAGTCCTCCGACGTCCATGGGGAAAGTTAGTTTCAGAGCCCTGTAAAGAGAGAGGTTCACATAGACTGGGACCCTCCCCTCGCATTTCACCGCTATATCCTTCAAAGAGGGGTGGTTTACCTCGATGATCTTGAGACCTTCGAAAGCTTCCTCTGCTGCTTCCGCCATCCTCCAGAGGCCCTTGGTGCGGCTGCATTTTTTAGAAAAAAGTTATTAGTTTGGGAGCCTCTGGAAAGTTTTTTGGGTTGGACACCTCCAACCCTCTTACCTTTTTGAGATCCTGTATGGGTCTCAATTTATTCCATTGGACTGGTGTGAGGTCGGCCATTGCATAAACTCCGTCCGCCTCACAAATCCGGTCCCCTGGCCAAAAGGGTTTTCTTCGAGTTTTTTCCTGCTTCACAGGCGGGGTAGGGGGAAGGGTGGTGCAGGGTCGGAGGTGTTCCTTTTGGGCTTTGGGGGGGGGGGGGGCTGATGAATGGTTCGGGTGACGGGTCCCTCGGGGTGGAGGAGGTTTTCGGGGGTTGTGTGTGGGGGGTTCTTTTTTCTCCTCTGTCGGGGTTGGGGGTTGTGGGGGCGGGGGGGGGGGGGTGTTCTCTTTTGTTTTGGCAGAGGTGGAGGGGGATGGGGGAGGGGGATTTTTGCTTTGTTTGGCTTGGGGCCGGGGTTGGGGCTCAGTCTCCTTCACTCTCTTTGTTGGTCTAGTTGGGAGGGTGATGTGCTCACCCTCCGACCCTGACGACGGGGTTGGCTGCTTCCTCTTGGGGGTCGCTACTGCTTCTGCCTGGTGTGTCTGCTGCTCCATCGGAGTCTGCAGCGAGACTGTTGGGTTTTGGGTGGGGGCAGTGCTTACATGTGTCCTGCCCCTTTTGACCACCATGCTCCAGCCGTCTTCATTCTCTTTCGCAGGAGCCGTTGTCGCCACTGCTGTTTTTTCCACTGCTATTGTTGCCGCTGCTGTAGCGGGTGCCCTCTTTTGTGCTTGGGCCGGTGCCCTCAGTGGGCACTCCTTGGCCATGTGGCCCTTAGCCTCGCAGTGCCAACATTGCGGTCTCCTGCCCTCCACTATCATGGCCATCGACCAGCCCTTGCACATCAGTTTGGCAGGGATGTTGTCGAAATCCGGTCTGTCCAGCCGCATCTTTAGGTGGTAATCGCCCGTCCTGATTTCACGCTGAGCACGAACCAGCGCCACCTCCTCGACGTCGCCATATTGACTCATGATGGCCCCCAGTTGCTCCGGTGTCACGAAGCTCGGCGCGCCAAGGATGGATACGGTGGTTCTCCTCCTGGCCAGGTAGGTCGACTAACATCTTCAATATTGTGTCCTTTTGGACCCCGGTCAGACCCCTTGTCCTTTGTTCTGTCGTGACCAGGGACACGGTCCTCATTTTTATATCTTCCAGGGTATCCGGGAGAGCTTTTATCACGGCTTCCTCTGTGTAGTCCTGGTACTTTTCCCGGAAGAGTTTCTGGTACTCTTCCGGGGTTAATTTGACCTGTGATCCCCATGTGGTCTTCTTCCCTGCCGCCGTGGTCTTGTTGGCTGCGGGGTTAGCTGGTGTGTCTTTGGTCGGTTTGGGTTTGTTGGCAGAGGGGAGTTGTGGCAAGTGGGCCGGGTTGGCCGACGGACCATTGGCGGCTCTGTTCTTCTTTGGACGTGTTGGCCTGTCGGATGGAGGCCGGGATTGTCTTTCCCCCTCTGCCGCACTGTCGCTGGAGCACGGGTCTATCGGGTCCCATCCAAACGTGATGGGTGGAGGTATTTTCGCGGGGGAGCGGTCCGCCCGGGAGGGGATTCCCTTTTGCTGTTTTATTCCCCGGTTTGGGGAGTCCTCCTTCAGGGGCGAAGCCCCTGTTGGGAGCAAAACCAAATCCTCCCAGTCAGGCACATTATTTGCTCCCTCGCTTGAGGAGACGTCTTCTGGGGGAGCATCCCCTTTTTCCTTGGTAGTTCCGGGTTCTTCTCCCCCGTTTGGGGAGTCGTCCTCAGAGGGAGTCCCGGCAGGGATGTCCACACCCGGTGTGTCAAAATCCGGGTGGTATGCCCTGTTTTCGGGTCCTGCTCCCTCATTTGGGGAGTCGTCCTCCAAGGGAGTCCCGGCAGGGATGTCCACACCCGGTGTGTCAAAATCCGGGCGGTATGCCCTGTTTTCGGGTTCTGCTCCCTCATTTTGGGAGTCGTTCTCAAGGGGAGCATCCCCCTCTGCTCTGGTACTCCTGCCAGTGGTGGTAGCTGGCAGGTCTGAATACGGGCGGGAAGCCCCGTTTGTTTTGTTTTGCTCCCCCATTTGGGGAGTCGTCCTTGGAGGGAGTCTTGGCAGGGGTGGCAACACCCGGGGTGTCAAAATCCGGGCGGTACGCCCTGTTTCCGGGTTTTGCTCCCCCATTTGGGGAGTCGTACTCAGGGGGAGCAGACCCCTCCGCGCTGGTATTGATGCCAGGGGTGGTAACCCCTGGGTTGTAACAATCCGGGCGGTACTCCCCGTTTTTAAATTTTTCTCCCCCATTTGAGGAGTCGCCCTCTGGGGGAGTCAGAGTCTCAGTGGGGTCCGGGTTGAGGGGTTCATGTGCCCCCCCCCCCCAGTGCTAAAGTTGGTGATGGTGGTCGTCATCGTTTGATTACTCTCTTCCATTTTTCCTTTTTTACTCCTGTCTCTTAGCCAGTTGCCCTCCAAATAGTGTTGAAACACAAAAAGTTCGGGAAAACAACTGGCGTGGAGACGGCGTCGGGGAGGAGAGCCGGTTTTGGCGCGCTCTCAGGGCACCAAAACAGGCAAAGAGGGGGCAAAGAACTGAGAGTGGGATGGGAAGAACGTTAATGGAAGAGAGACAGTGAGGGTTTCATCTCGACTACCGGAAGTAGGAGAAGGAAGATAGACAAAAGTGAGTCAGGGTATCAGAGTGCCGCTGACAATACAAAGATTTGGAGAGTTGTTACTGCATCCCCCACCCAAGGGAGTAGGGCGGGGAATCAGAAACTGAGAAACTTTTTGACCAAAGAAAAAAAATGAGAGAACAGATACTACACTTTGATCTTTGATCAAAAGATGCATAGCAGTTATATGATTACGGTTTATTTTCTTTTACGTTAGTTTATCCGCACCCACGGAGTGATTGATACATTGTCTGGTCAGAAGATTGTTGTGTGGGATGCACTTCCACCGAACATTTTCATTTCAATGTCCCACTCTTTTTAGTGTCGGTGTTTAAGCGTCAAGGTGACAAGGTGGCATATTCCTGTCTCTCCTCGACTTGGGTTAGGTGAGATGAACAACTCAAACGCAACCACATGTTTTCGTATTCTTGCGCGCAGTTGTTGGCCTTTTGGCCAAGATCAAAGTGTAGTATCTGTTCCGATGGATACTGCACCCCATACTGGTATTGTATGGGCCTTCGGGCCTGGATTTACGCCGGTCAATGGGTCTGTCTTGTGCAGTTCTGGGAAGTAACGCCTCCCAGGCTTTGCCTCCCCTCTTTGGGGAGGATTAAGTTTAATGCTTAATGTCTGAGGCACTCCCGCTAGCACTCCTTCTCTGGAGTGCATTCCCACTTTCCGACCTTGTGTCACATTCTACTGTGTGGGACGTAGATAAATAGGGCATTCAGCAGGTCAACATATTTTCGTATTCTTTTCTACGTAACACTTTTCTAGACCATGCTTGTTGTGTTAATGAAACTGTATGAATACAATTGATTTAAATCGCAATGAAGAGGTTTGTCCTTGTAACAAAACTATGGTAACCCATTTGTCTTCCTACCCAGCAAGACCAGAGAATGGGTATCTATGCGACAACCCGTTTCCTCATACAATTCACAACTCTTCTTCATCCTACAGGTGTTTGAACCGGCGTGTACACTAACTTCAGTTGGTAAACAATCATGTTTCTATGTTTAGCAGAAATTCCTGAAAGTCATCAGGGTGAAACGACCTGTTGCCTTTCAAAATTGAACAAATAAGTAAAATTGAACATATAAAAACTGGTTTTAAAAGTCATGACTCATTTGAATGGATGTTGTCTCTAAACAACCGAAAGAGAGAAGGGTGAGGGGCGAGATATACCATCTAACTCTCTTTCTTTCTCTCTCATTATATATATATATATATATATATATATATATATATATATATATATATATATATATATATATATATATATATATATATAATCAGGGCTTTACGGAGCCCTCCAAAAAGGAGCGCGCTCAAGGAGCACGCTCCTTTTTGCTGGAGCGAAGGAGAGGAGGGCTCATTTTATATTCAGCAGGAGTGGAGCGAGAGCAACTCCATTTGGGACTAAAGAGCGGTGGTTTTATCGCTCCGTGCTCCTTGCTCCAAAATTATTTGATTTCTTTTGTTTAAACATTAGTTTTCTATTCAGCAATAAAAAGAAAGAGAAAAGAAAGTCTCAGCGTTTACTCTGAGATATTTTAAAATTATATCTCTGGTAAATGTATATGAAAGAGAGAGAGAGAGAGAGGGAGAGAGGGGGGATAGGAAGGGAGAGAGAGGGGGGATAGGAAGGGAGAGAGAGGGAGAAAGAACGAGAGAGTTAAGCTTGAAAACAGGACATTTTACATTTGCATGTTAAATTTTTGATGGGACACTTTTCTTAAGGCAGGAGACAATTTGGGCAACAAATGTCGCCAGTGAGTTTATAGATATCTTTGAAGTTATTTCCGTACGGATTTGAACTGTTTTATATTCATGACAAGGATGTTACTTGCTGATTGAATAGATAAGCAAATTTTTCTTTTATTTCGTGTTTTAAAATAAAGAATTTTAGGTTCAATTATACTATAGGGGCCGTTGGATTTTTCTCGCCCATTTCGCTCGGTATTCACTCAAATGTTCGATTAAATCGATTTTTGGGGTGAAATGGTACATATTGTCCTGACAAAAAATTCTAATTTATTTTTTAGCATATATCAAATTGAACTTTTATGCCACATTTTTATCTGTCGTCTTTTCGGCGACATTTTGTCATTTTTAAATTCACGACTAGTATGTTTTAACCTTTTCATGTTTGCTTTTAAATTCGTTAAATTACGTTAAAACTTGCTTTTGTAAATAGAATGTTCAAAGTTTTTTTTGTGTGTAATAAAATGTTAAAGCAGAAAAAATATCTTTAGGCCAAGGAAAAATATCCTTAGTCCAAGGAACAAAACAATAAAAAAACAACATGGCCGGCAGCGATTAAAACCTTGAATTAAAGTTAGATTCTCAACACTTTAAAAAGTAAATGAGAATTTTATTTCATGACCAAAAATATAATTAAGACCAACAATCAGTTTTATCCAAAATTTGGGCGAATACTAAGCGAAATGAGCGACAGAAAACAGCTGTCCCTATTCTACAATTAAACCGATGTTTAAACTTAATTAAATTAAGGAAAATATCTTAAATTTTAATTTAAATAAGCAAATAATTAGACTTTCTGACTAATTTGTTGTCTTTTTAGAACCGAAAGTAGATTAGATATCTTTCTTTATCTTAAAATATCTATTATCGAATATTAAAATTGTAAACAGTTTGTTTTTGTTAGAGATTTCAAATATAGACGTTTTCATCTTTTTTATTCAATTTTTAATTTTAATAAATGTTTTTGCCTGACCTAGGAAAACTTGCTCCAGTCCATTTTTCGAGGGAGGAAAATTTGACCCGATATTTTTTCAACTTACGGTCTAGGCCAGATATTTTGTATTAAATTTTAAGACATTAAATTGATCTCTGAATTGATTATTACAATTTATTGATATCTTTTGGGAAACTTGTGAAAAATATTTTTTATTCAATCTTTAAAAAATAAACTTCATTGTTTTTTTTTCGCCCTAAATTGTACTATTGAACAAAAAAATGGATAAATCGATTTGTTTGAAAGTACTTGCGCATTTCTCTGTTGTAAATAATAATATACATTATACAATATCGTTACGTTCGTAAAACAAACACATATTAAACAACACAACGGTTAATGCTGCCTTGGTTGTCTCTCCTCTCCCAGAGAAATGTTTTCTTTAAAAAAAAATAATCACTAATGTTTAAAAATAAAACTTTATTTACTAAAAACAAATCTAAATTCCCTTTCAAAATAAATAGAAAAAATATCGGGTCAAATTTTCCTTTCCTGAAAAAATAGGTTGTTAATGTAATGAAAATTAAAATTATTTTAAAATACTTCAGGGATTTTGCTATTTCTATTTTATACCTCAGGAAACGAAAATTTACGTATAATCCTATGCTTCGTCCGACATGTTCTCCTATAACTCTTAAAATATTAGCGAGATTTTGTCAAATATTATCTTACGGTCTTACAATCAAGGTGACATCCCCACCCATATTGACGAGATCCTTTGACGCCCACCCATATCCTACGACCACTCATTGGCAGAATAGAACGTTTATGAAAGAAGGTATATTTTCATTATGGAGCGCTAAAAACGAGCCGCTCCTTTTTTATAGGAGTTGGAGCAGGAGCGGCTCCTTCTTGAAAATGGAGGGCGTGAAAGGAGCCAGCTACAATTTTGAGCGTTGGAGCAGGGGCGGGAGCAGCTCCAAAAGTAGTGGAGCGCGTAAAGCCGTGTATATAATATATATAGTGTATTATAGTGAAATAAATTCCAGAAGAAAATCCGAATATGAGAGCTTAATGTAATAAACAGAGCAAGAATAAAATAAAGTAACACGGAATCACATAATCACCGGTGTGATAATTTATTTCAACATTCCGGCATTCTCATTTTTAAAAATGTAGTCACCTCACTTGGATGCTTGACAATGCCGGAAGGTTGAAATAAATTGTTGCAACGGTTATTATGTGATTCTGTGTTACTTTATTATATATATATATATATATATATATATATATATATATATATATATATATATATATATATATATATTGGGTTGGCCAAAAAGTTCGTTCGTTTTTCTAGGAAGGAAGAACCAAAACAGAGTTTAGAAACATAATCGAGTTCATGCAATTCATTTTCCAAGCTCGATTTGGAAATCTTGAAAATGCCTGCGAGTTGTCTGGTTGTCAAACGGCAATCTTGTTCAACTATGGCTTTTACTTGGTCACTGTCGATTATCTTTGCCCGATCAGAGCGAGGAGCGTCTCTCACTGAAAGATTTCCATTTTGGAATCGAGCAAACCATTTCTGGCACAGCATTCTTCCCATACACATGGAATATCTTCATGCAGGTTTTTTTTGTT